>CM061271.1:1840000-2562500 GCA_030848825.1 Tadarida brasiliensis
CCCTTGAGAAGAGGAGAGGACCCAGACACACACGTGGGAGAGAGGGTCGTGTGGCCATGCAGTCAGGTTGGCGTGACGCAGCTACAAGCCAAGGAATGCGGAGGACCTTCCGCGGCCACAGGAGCTGGGCAGAGGCAGGCCGCGACCGCCCCTCAGAGAACCCAGAGGAGCCCACCCTGCGGACTCCTGGATCTCAGACTTCTGGCCTCCAGACAAGAGAAGACATTTCTGTTATCATCTGCTCTGGCAGCCCAGGAGGCTGAACCAGCAGGGAAAAGGCTGAAGACCTCTCTGGAAGTTGGCATTTTTTAGGTGACAGTAGAGAAAATGGCAGTTTCACACCAAAGTATGAACTGCTGACTCATGCTCCACTAGGAAAGCACTTTCGGAAACAATGTAACCAACACGCAAAGGGAAGCTTGTGGCAGAGGAAGCATGTGGGTGGGCCCTGCTGGGGGCCAGGCGGAGTGCCTGCACACACGCTCGGTTCTCACCGCTGCCCCGAGGCAGGAGTTACTGTGCCCATTTTACTGTCCAGGGGACTGAGGCTCAGAGAACGTGAACAACGGACCCCAGGGCACGCACTGACTGGGGCAAACTCAGAATTCTAACTCCAGACCTCCTTCAAAGAACTGCAGGGTCAGCCAGACTCGCAGGACTGAGCCCCCCGCGGTGGAGACCCTCAACGTAGCATTTGCGGGGCTCCCCAAGGCCGCCTGGGTGAATGCTGAGGTCACTGCCACTCCCGAGGACTAGGAAATGCGACCCGCTGTCAAATTTCATGGGGTCCTGGGAGACGGGGACGATAGCCTTTCTCGGGGAGGAGTACCTGGCAACGTGGGCCCGGAGGAGGGTCTGCTGGGTGGGCAGCACGGAAGTGACCCCCTCCCTCCTCTTTCACCACGCCATGCTGTTCCACAGAGCTGTCTAAGCTGATCCTTATAACTTCCCTGGCTGATGTGATTAGCCCCACGGAACAATTTGATGAGGAAACAGAGAGGTGGAGGGCCTTGTCCAAAGTTGCACAGCTAAGAACCTCAGCAGAGGCCTCCTTCTCACGTGGTGATTCACACCACTGCAGGAGGGAAAGCCAATGATTCCTGTTCGCGAACAACCCTCTCTACCTCGCCCAAAGTCTCTGGGAGAGAAGCAGTCAGGGAGCGAGAGAAGACTCTGCTGGGGGCATCCACTGATCTGGGCTGCTCAGACGGTGTCCCCATAGCCAGAGGCATGCAGCTGGCCAATCAGAGGGCCCCATCGGCTTGGCCACTATGATTGGGTCAAGAATGACCACATGACCCAAGCTGGGCCAATCACAGGTCTCTAATGTTCAGTTGCCGCTGGGGATGGGTGGGGATTGGCTCTTGAGGACTTAGAAAAGCAGACCCCAGGGTGAGAGCCAGTGGAGTGGTGAAGACCCTTATCCTGGACCCGTCTGTGCCTGGGGCCACACTCAAACACAAATTCCCTTTTCTCTGGAGCTGGTTGGAGTTGAGTTTCTGGAAGAGTTGCAGCTAATGTAGGCATTCTTCCCAGAAATGGGCCACACCCTCCTGGGTATTAGTTGAGACAGACCAACAGATTCCAAAGTGATCAATGGCCTCAACAAAGAAGTTCATTTCACATGCATGTCATCAGGTCAAGGCAGTCTGGTTGGGATTGAGCTAAAGGTCACAGCTTTATTTCTTCACGAAGGGAGGAGGAGGGATGGCCGAGAGCAGAGGTCCTTCCGACTTCAGTGTGGCTTTGGAAGTCATCTGTGCACGGACGTGGGTCAGGGAAAGAAAGAACACTGAGGAGTGAGTGTGCCAGGGTTCCCAGATACCAAAGGGTGCCCTGGCCCCAAGGAACTGCAAAGGAGGCTGGGAAATGTAGTTTGGCTAGTGCCCAGGAAAAGCAGAATCAGGTTTGGTGACCAGATCTCAGCTTGTGCCGTGGGCAGCCAATGTCTTCAAATCTTGTTACCCTGCATCCCCCTGACTCCCAGCCCCTAAAGGAAGAGAGGACCCTGTGGTGGGCTTCTTGAGCACCTCAGGAAGGGAGCACTGAGGTGGGCTCCCAGCAGAGGCACCCCCTCAGGAGCACCGCCTGGTGCAGTGAGGGGAGGGGTCCAGAACTCAGATGCCTCCCTGACAGCCGAGGCACGCTCTGCGGGCCCTCTCCTGAGAGCATTCTGGGAGAGCCCCCAAGGGGCGATGGCCTCTCCCTTCCCTCCCAGCGCCCTCCCCTGCAGAGATAGTCAAGGCTCTCCCCTTGACTGTCTGAGACAACAGCAGGCTGTGGGAGTCACCACGTCACCAGCGGACAGTCCCCAGCAGACACACAAAGTGCCAAGGCTGAGCTCAGTCATCCCAGAGCCCCTTGGAGAGTGGCCGGTCATGTCCTCCTCCCTCAGGCCGCTTTGCAGAGAGTCAACCTTAGATGCAAGCCTGCTGTCCCCTCTCTGACCTGGGGACTCCTCCTCTCCCCACCAGGCCCTTTCTAGCCAGATGGGGAAACTGATCCCCAGGAGGCCTGTCCTTTGACTGAGCCCCAGACCCTCACAAGGAGCAGCCAGTGGAACCCACACCAGCAGGAACCCCGGCTGGGGGTCTCCCGGCCTATCTCTCGGCCTCGCCACACTCTCCTTTCTCAGCACCCTCCTGCTCGGTTAAATATCTGCAACATTAACTATTACAATTTATTAAATCTGGAGAAATAAAATCTTATGCCCTCCCCTCGCTGCCACCCCACTCCCCCACCAAAATGGAGTATCTTATTTTGCTAACTGCTTAAACATAAAACTCCAACAGAAAAAAATTGTCCCCACGGCTCGTATTTTTCATCATTTGGTCATTAAATAGTGATGGATATAAACTATAAAGAACCTAAACTGAACCTTTTAACAATCCACGAGCAATACTATCATTTCTTTAATAGAACTGCTGACCGTGCCTCGCGCAGACGCCATCTGTCATTTTCAGCACACGATAATCAATAAGTTGGCTTGAAAATAAATAATATAACAGTCACAATATATTATCTTTCAAGACTGGCCTTATACTAACCACAAAACGGGACCAAAGCAAGAGGGAAAGTTCTACATAAATGTTAAAAAGTTAGGAACATCACAGTTGGGCCTGATGCATGAATCAGACTCGGGCCACCAGCCGGTGTATCGTCCCCAGTTTGCTTGGTGTTCTGTTGCGCTAAGACTTTGCTGCTGCCCACTGCCGAGGCCACTGGTTTCAGTCAGCCCTATGTGTGGGGCCAGATATGATACAGTTCCGTCCCACGCTCTCTTACGTGGGTGTACACATCCGAGGATCATGCCAGGCACCCAGATCACAGTTTCAAACAGAAAAGACCTTGACCGATCACCCAGCCAGTGCCAGGGCTGAGAGACAGTCTGCTTAGAATCCAGGAGGGCCCACAGCCCAGGTTCAGCGTCAGGGATTGTGCTCTGTGGGAGAGAAATGCCTGAAAGAATCCAGGCCACCAGGTGGCATCCATGGAGAGCGAGTTCTGGAAGTAGGGAGGGGGTGGCCCAGCTCAGAGTCATCTTCCTGGGTCAGGCGACACCTAGCAGCCCCTCCGCAGCTCAGCTCGAGTTTGCTGTCCATTTGGTGGTGATGCTCAACGACAGTGGAGAGCCCGCGGGCCCAGGCCCCTGGTGGGCGCCTTCATCCTTCATTGGTTCGTTCATTCATTCATTCCTTTGCTCATGCATTTGTTCATTCGTTCGTTCGGTCGGTTGGTCATTCATTTGTTCGTTCAGTTATTCATTTTTTCGTTCATTCGTTCATCAGTCATTGAACAGTCATTGAGGGCCTGCTTTCCAGGTGCCTGGGATGTGGCAGTGGAGCAAACAGACAAAACCCCTACCTCCTGGCGCTTACGTGTCAGTCAGGCAACCCTACAGACATGTCGCGTGAAGCTACACTATGTCAGGAGGGCGGTCAGTGCTGGGGAGGCCATGAAGCAGGGCAAGGGGACGAGTTCAAGGTGCATTCTCTCCAGGGCAAGCCCCTGCTAGTGCCCCAGTGCCCGGGCCTTCCTGCAGCATGCCCGTCCAGCCTCTGACTTGCCTTTGGCTACCCAGCCTCCCTGCTAACCAGCCCGTCTCCCTGGGGTCCTGGTGACACCCAGCCTGGGTCCGCGCCAGGCTGCTCGGCACTGCTCTGGGGGAGGAGCCCCACGCCTCCTGGAAGGCAGGCAGCTGTCCCCTTCCCCTGGAACCCTGAAACTCAGAGCAGCGTGTCACTGGAAAGGCGAGTGACCAACTGTCCCGCTCACCTGGGAGTTGTAGCGCGAAGACCAGGCAAACCAGGATGGTCGGTCACGCTCAGGCCAGCTGCAGAACTAGATCTCAGGTACATTTGGGTCCCCCCTCCCCAAGGGGACGGACATCCCCGTGAAGCTGGTGTACACCAAGGACTCTCGCGGCAATCTGAGACAGACACCACCCCTCCAAGTTCTAGTGCGGCGAGGCTGCAAAGACCGACTTCGATGACTTGGGTCTGTTCGCAGAATTTGGAGTCCAACAGAACTAGACCCAGTCCCAGCCCAACCACCCTCGCGCTGGGTGACCCTCATCAAACTGCTTAACCTCTCTGAGCCCAGTTTTCTCATCTGACTGTGGAGGTCCGTGTGCATATTTCCGCAGGGTCTTTACGCAGATCTGCTATCGTGATGTGGCCTGGTCCGTGGCAGGTGTTCCACGAGCGGTGGTCTTAGGAACACAGATTGTTTCATCCCAAGACCTCCTGGGAAGAACTCCTCCTGCTGCCAGGGGAGGCGTGGAGGTGGGAAGCGGAGCTGCCACATTTATTATGAATCAGCTCGCTTTGTGGAGCCAAAAATACTCTCCGCGGGTAGCGTCTCCTTGACTGATATTAAAAATGACTGATTTAAGAGAAAGCGCTTCCCCTGCTGCAAACTAAGGAGGCAGGCGGGGTGTTCCCAGCCTTAACTGCTGCCAGTATTTCATCGTTGGGTCGTCATAAAGCTAACGGTTAATAGGCTGCACAAATGACAGGGTTTAAGGGGAAATGGGGAGGGGCAGGAGCCCCGGCGGCCGCGGCAGGTGGCAGACAGGGCAGGCTCACCTGCGGGAAGACGCGAGCGGGCCTGGGCCCTTCGCTTCACGCTCCCACGTGCAGAGTCCTTCCAGGACCTCGTTTCCGTCGGGGGTTCCTTTCCCGGTAGGACCCGAGGACACGCAGCCTCGGGGAGACGGAGGCTGGGTCAGGTTGTGAACGTCCGCACAAGTCAGTCCTGCGGAAAAGGCTCCCGCGGCCTCGGTGGGAGGAGGGCGCTCACATGGCCGTGCGGTCAGAGCTGTGGTTCTCAAAGCTGGGAGCACCCGAGGATCCCGGGGAGCCTGCTGTTCGGTGCACACGCAGATTCCTAGGCTCCGGCCCAGGTGTCGAGGGGGCGGCCTGGGAATCTGTATTCTAACGCATTCCCACCCATCTCCAAGGTGGCTCTAAGATGGGGGTCCCTGGGCACGCTCCGAGGAACCCCGCATCAGAGAATGCTGTGGAGCCAAGTTCTAGGTCCAGGTTCCTGGACTTCGGTGATGATGGGACTTGGGATTATCAAGCTGCCATCCTACAGGCGCTTGAAACTCAGCCCCCAGTGGGATCTGCTAATGAGTGGCCAGGCGGGAGACCACGCCCCCACCCCACCCCACCAGGGTACCAATGGGGAAACAGAGGTGCAGCCAGCAATGACCTGCCCAAGGTCAACCACCCAATGGCAGAGCAGCCCTTCCTCCCGCAGGGAGACTGTGTCACTGATCACGGCCGCGGAGCCTTGGTCTCACTGATCTGTTCTTTCCACACACACACAGGGCTGGCTCTGTCCTGGGCTCCGTGGGTGGGAATGTCCAGGCTGCATGCACACACGGGACTCCCCAACCTTCACAGTTCAGCCCGATGCGAGGTTTCAGATAGAGCAGAACCACGCTACCTGCACATACACCCGGGTCCGAGGGAGAGGTTAGATACAACTGAAGCAGAACCCCTTGTCCACGGTCCCCCTGGGAAAGAACTTCTTCACTGAGTTTCCTCCAAGGCCCCAAGAACAGTCTCTCCATAAGGAATGTAACAAAACACGCCTTAGGACAGAGACTGAGGCCCAGAGAGGCCATTTGATTGTCCACAGTCACTGTGGATGCAGGACAGTGGCCCACAGAGATGTCTACGTCCTAATTCCCCGAACCTGAGAGTATGTTACCTTCATGGCGGAAGGGACTTTGCAGACATGATGAAGGTAGGCATGCTGGGATGGAGAGCGGATCCGAGGGTCCTCGTGAGGACAGGGTCCTTACTGGGAGGAAGAGGGAGGCTGGAGAGTCCGAGCGACACCTCCAGAAGGACCCAGGCCTCGCCTCTGGTTTGAAGACAGAGGAAGGGACCAGGGCGGGGAATGCGGGTGCCTCTCCCAGCTGGAAAAGGCGAGGAGACAGGCTCTTCCCCAGAGCTGCCCGGAGAAACCCAGCCCCACAGACACCTTCGCTTTATTCCAGGGAGACCCATTTGGAGTTCGGGCCTGCAGAGCTGTAAGGTGACAACGCTCTGTTGTTCTAAGCCACGCATTTGTGCTACTTTGGAACAGCGGCAACAGGAAGCGGACGTGGTCACCCAGAAAGAAAACGCAGAATGGGCCCCAAGTCACTGGCTCGGGCTCAGACCTGCTACCCCGGAGGCCGCTGAGGAGGGAGGGGATGTTCGGTGATTCCCAGGTACCCTTTCCTCTGCGAACTGGTCATAACAGGGACAGGATGGTGAATTATTCCAACTCCATCTAAAGGTCTCTCCCATTCTCTCCCGAGCCCTGGCCTGAGCTCCCTGCCCCCCAGCCCAGCCTCCACCCCACCCCTGCCTATGGGACAACTTGGGATGTGTCTTACCCAAACCCTAAATGGAGACATTGGCCTTCCCTCCTTCCCCAGGTCACACCTGGTGGGGTCCATGCAGTGCAAGGATTCGGAGGGATTGGCCACTTGACCAGGCCCCATCTCTGCCCAGGCCCATCTCTGCCCCGGGTCCATCTCTGCCCAGGCCCATCTCTGCCCAGGCCCATCTCTGCCCAGGCCCCATCTCTGCCCAGGGCCCATCTCTGCCCAGGCCCATCTCTGCCCAGGCCCCATTTCTGCCCAGGCCCAGGCTGTGATGCCCTTGGGTTTTTGCGGGGTCTGAGGTCCTAGCTGAGGCCCCAGCCAGGCCTCAGCGCCCCGCCTGGAGGCTCCAGACAGTCCTGGGAAGGAGCGTCACGCGATCAATCTTGCCACGGTCTCCATGAATTTTAATAACAGCGGCTCTGCTCTCCACTGGCTCCCTGGGTGCGGCAGACTCCAGCTTCCACGAGATCATATTTCTTCACGTTTTCATACAATTATTTTAAATGGACAAGATAATGTTGAACTTCTTATTTAAAATGTATGCAGGTAGAGATGAACCTCCTGCTTTTATATTTAACACCAGACGGAGCGATAGAAGGACTTAACCGACCCGCAGCGGCGGCGTCTGCCGGTTCCTGCCGGACGCGCTGTGGCAGCTGGTTTGCTTTGATGAATAAATAATTACACCCAAAATAGACAGTTTGGCCATTATTAATCTCATTTTAGACTGTGAACATTTTATTGATTCTTAAGTACAAGAATTTTGCAATTTCACCAAAGGGTGACTCTCTTAATTAAAATGTAAGTTAAAGGGAAGAAGTTTCAGCAGACCTGTCAGAGACAGGGGGGCAGAGAGCCCGATTTCTTCTAGAATGAGACCTTTCCAGACTAATGAAATTCATGCAGACGGGCTGTGCAGCTGACCCGTCTCCGAGGTGGCCAGTGCACCGAGCGGGGGCCCAGCCAAAGCGGGGCAGGAAGACGGCGCGAGCTGGGCCGGAGCCGGAGCCAGAGCCGGAGCCCAGATCCAGCCCCTCCCGGCTGGTCTCTGGCTCTGCCACCCCGGAAAGGGAGGTGTTCGCCCTCCCGTGTCTATTTCCCGCACTCCTATGGGTATCTCTGTACAGATGTTGAGGCATTTGTTTTATTTTGTTAAGTGTTTATTAGGATTTTGTAGAGAACGTCATAGAGAAGAAAAGTGATCACCTATTGCACAGAGGATACGCGTTGCCCTTTTTAAACCAAACGGAGCAGGTGTGTCAGAGTTCCGTGCAAGGAGAAACAGCTAATCTTCACGGAGCACTCGTGTGGTTCTCAGAACGCAAAAACTGGGGGGCAGACACAGCGTTTCCCTGCTTGCGGAGAGGGAAGGGGGCGCCCAGGGCGTGGGAGTGACAGGGCCCAGGTTCCCCGGGGAAGAAGGGACAGCCTGGGTTCGAACCCGGCAACGGTCTCTACGCCCTGGCGGAATTTCGTCCACTGCCTCCTCAGTGAAAGGGGGCTACAGAAAGTCCCCCCAGCCCCGCCCACAGCAGGAACGACTGTCCATCGCTTCTGGCGATTTCTTCCGGGAAAAAGGACATGTTTGCAGTTGCAATGTATTGTGCTGGCAGCTGCCAGAATGGGGAGCTGCAGGAACATTTTCTTCTTCTTTTTCCTGCAAAAAGCTTTACTGTTTCCTGGTGGTCCCAGCATGGGAGAGGGCTCCAGGTGGGTAAAAGGCTGCCTCGTGGTTTGGGGGAGAGGTTCAGGCAAATGCCAGACACCAGGGGACGCAGAGGGGCCCCTCAAAGGCCTCTGGGCTCCACAGGCTCCTGGTCATGCTTGAGGGGACCCAGCCCGGGGGTCACCAGCCTGCAGAGGCGAGTCAGGTGTTGCCCATCTTCTCGATGAGGTTCACCTGCTCAGCCAGGAACTGGCTCCCCAGGAAGTCACAGAGCTGAGGGTCTGTGCGGGCAGCACCCAGAACACGCAGACCCACAGGGGCCTGGTTCAGGCTCCTCTCCACGGCCACGGCGGCTCCCTCGGCGTCCTGAGTGTCACCCCACTCATCCTGGGAAGGCTCTGCCACGTCCTGGAAGAGAACGTGGCCACTGTGCTGGTTTGCAGCTTTAAGAGACGCTGGGCGCCCCCGGTTTCTCCTTGGCCATCTCTCGGAAGAAAGGCCCACGGCCTCCAGAGCCACGAGGTCACGGTGCAGACAGAGGCCCAGACCCAGGTAGGTAAGGGAGGCTGCAGATGCCCGCTGGCGGGGCGGTGGACGAGGCCTCCACTTGGGTGGAATAATTCTGACGATTTGGGGAGCTCATGGTTGTTGGGCAACAGGGGTGAAGGTCAAAACCACTGTGGCTGGTCTCGGAGGCTGAGGATGGCTGAGCAGGTTCCCAGGGTGGTGACTGGAACAGAGGTCAGAGGGTGGCCCGAGGCTGAAAGAAGGGGTGTCCTGGGGGCTGCTCTGTCCACATGCTGCCAGAGCACAGACCCGGGGACGCCGAGGACTCCGTCCTGCTGGCACGTCTCTGGCTGGCGAGGTGGTGGGAACCCGCGCCCAGCTTCCCGGGGCAGTCCCTCTCAGCTGTTTCTCATCTCTGTGTTGGCCTGGAGAACACGGAGTCACTGCGGAGGCCCTGCCAGCCTCACGGTGAGCTCTGCCCGGGCAGGCCCAGGCCCCTGGAGGAGGGGGGGTGGGTCCTGGGCTCACCGAGGAGGTGCCAGCCGGCAGTGGGCCGGGCAGGCGGTGGACCTGCAGGAGCGGGAGGAAGCCCTGCCAGGCAGCCAAGGCAAAGGTCAGAAACGAGTGTGGAGCCAACCGCTCTGGAAAGTTCCTTAAATCGCCCGCAAGCGTAGCATCCGTGTCACTCCCCGCCCCTGGGGAGACTGACATAGTGCCCAGCCAGCCATGCGCAGCTCAGGGCTTTCCTCTGGCTGGGGCAGAGCGTCACCTCAAAACAGCTGGCTGGCATTTAGGGGCCAGTGGTGTGAAGAAGACAGAACTTGAAATCCTAGAGTCACACTCGACGTGGGTGTGGTTGGGACAGTCCGAGGACAGAAACGGAGCAGGGTCAGGTCTTGGATGGCACCCTGTCCCGGGGCACTCCGGCAGGCCAAGGCTCTGTCTGCTTGTGGCGGAATAACCGGACTCCGGGTGTGTGTGCGTATGCATCCTCTGTCCCAGCGGTGACCACAGGTCCGTGGGGAGGCCAGCCAGGCCTCCTCGGGGTCACGCACTCACAACAATCTAACTTTTAAAAATTCCATCGGGTCACCACACTGACCCTTAGTCACAGTGACAATTCTTCGGTGAAGCTTCCCGATGCCAAATCTATTTCACCTCATTTATTTGCCGTCCTAAAGGCCAGCGGGAAGCGGGCGCCTGTTCCGCATCTGACCTGACAGAGCACCTGCCGCCAGGTGGGGGGCGGTCTCCTTTGTTTCCGGCCGCTGTGCGTAGGTGCTGTCTGCGATGTCCGGGATTTACAGCTGCTGCTGGTAAAATTTCAGCCGAATGGTGATGGTTATGGCTGTTTTCCTTCGATGGAGAATCCCACGTGTGACTTGAGGAGACGCCTTTTATTACCCATCCCTGTCTGTAAAGTATCTGGTTTATGTGCCAAGAAAAGTACAAACATATGGCACAGTATTGGTTTTTCAGTAACTCGGTTTCAGCCCAAGGGGGAAGAGAGGTCCCATCCTGACACTATTTATGAAACAATTAATGTTGTCAACAGCGTCCCCACCTGCAGAGCGGCACAGGCCGTCTGGGCCACGAGGACGCCAAGAAGGGTCAACGATTCCAATATGAACTGTTGAAGCCGATCCATCGGAGGGGACTTATTTCTACAACTTATAAAATGTGATGATAGATGGCTCTGGGACGGTAGGGTACAAAAGATGCCTTATTCTCCAGTAAAATCCCTCCTCTGAAAGCTAAGGTCAAGGGGACCAGCAGCCCAGATGTGCCAGGCATTCCCACAAACAGTATCTCACTTAGTTCTGACAACAACCAGGCCGGGTGGGCGGCGTTATCGTTACTGGCCACGGTGTAGCTAGAGGAGCTCGCTCTCGTTGGGGTGAGATAACTTATCCAAGGACACGTTTAGAAGCTGAACGAGGATTTCGTCTCAGTGTGGGCGGTTGTGACAGAATACCACCGGCTGAGTGGCTTGAACAACAGAGGGCTATTTCTCACTGCTCTGGGGGTCTGGAGGTGGGTGTCAGCACGGCCTGAGGGCCCGCTGCCCGCCTCACAGACAGCTGGGTCCCCACATGGCAGACAGAGAGCTCTGATGTCTTCCTTACGAGGGCACTAATCCCGTCACGGGGCTCCACCCGCATGACTTCATACCTGATCGCCTCCCAAAGGCCCCCCTGCAAACGCCCCCGTGTGGTTAGGGCTCCAGCACGTGGGCCTGGGAGCAGGGGCTCAGCCCACAGCAGACTGCAGACCTCTGCTCTTCTCGCCCAGAGGGGCACAGGTTGAACCTCATCTCAACGAATCGGGAATTTCAAAATCAATTTTCTTTTAAAAACCAGATTTTCAAAATCAAGTTTTAACAAGGCAGAATGCTGCGCCACAGTTTGGGAAACCGTTTGGCAGTTCCGGATGAACTTAAACAGCCCTCCCCTGGGATCCGGCGATTCCACTCCTAAGTATTTATTCCAGAAAAGCAAACACCTGTGTCTACACAAAGACATGCTCGACAATGCCCACAGCAGCCCTAAACCGGTGACCAGACAGACGGCGGTGGCTGGGCAGAGCTCTGCGGGGCGGCTGACGCCAGCCAGGATGCACGTCCCGCCCACAGCGCTGTGCTGAGCCGAGAGGCCAGGCAAAGGAGCAGGTGCTGGGTGAGTCCGTGTGTGCGGAGTTCTAGGATGGGCGCAAATCATCGATGTGACAAAGCAGGTCAACGGTTGCCTGAGGCTGGGGGAGGGAGGCTAATTGCAAAGGACGGCCAGGAACTTTCTGGGGAACAGGAAACGCTCTTTCTTTTAAAAAAAAATTTTTTTCTTTATTGACTTTAGAGAGAGAGGAGGGGAGAGGGAGAGAGATAGAAACATCAATGAGCGAGAACATCAATTGGCTGCCTCCTGCATGCCCCCCATTGGGGATCGGGCCCACAATCTGGGCACGTGCCCTGATCGGGAATCGAACTGGCAACCTCTTGGTGCAGAGTCAACGCTCAACCACTGAGCCACACCGGCCGGGCAGGAAACACTCTCTCTTGATCGAGGTGGTTACATGGGGCTTTGCAGTTGACAAAACTGATTGAACCGTATACTCTTTAAATCGGTACATTTTTAGGGTATGCAAATTATGCTACAATCATGTTGATTTTTTCAAAGGTAAGCTGGCGTGGTCTGTTGAAGAGAGCCTGGCTGTCGAGATGAGAGGGCCTGAACTAATGGGCCAGCAATTTCACGGACTCAGCACGCGACCCCAAAGACGTTGCTTAACCCCTTGGAGCCGCGGCTTCTGTGCGTTAAGCGGAGAAGGTGCCGAGGCTGAGCCGGGTGGGATTCACTGAGGCTGCGCTGAACACAGGCCGTAGGCAGATGTCCCAGAGTGTTCACACACTTCGCTTAGCCTGCGGGCCGAACTCCGACAGCCTGGCCACTCCTCACCGCAAGGGAGTCCTTCATTCCAGGCAGCACAGTGACCGCCCACAGCTGGGGTCTGGTACTAGGAGAGGGGACGGGGTGCTGAGGGAGCCTCTGCCCAAATACCTCTTCTTCCAGAATAATCCGAAGTTCCAAAGACATCCACACAGCCATTCTGTGGAGCTCAGTGCACATGATTACCAATATTGGTCATTGATTAGATCCTTATGAATCGGATATGACTGGTTATTCTTCCTTCTGAATGGAATGTGTTACATCCAGAAGCTGTCACTTTAGAGGTCTATGAAACGACTGTGCCCTAGGGCCTTTGCACAGAACTGTACCGCCCTCCCAGGAGTCCGAGTTCCTGGCAGGATCATCCTGGTGGCCACGTCTAGGTCTCATGAGCAATCATTATTAAAGTGCTACATAGAATAATCCTAGCAGACAAGAATGAGCCCGTGCTGTGTTCGAGCTCTGTGCTGAGTGCTCGTGTTTCTCTTCCCACATCATTCTCTCCACACCACTGTGAGGTTGCGCCAGGACCTCTGCTTTGGCCACACAGCGTGGGGCGCCAGCCCATCCAGGGAACTCCCACCCTTGCAGGACCTTGGAAGCGGGAGGAAGAGCACTGGTCCTGCTACAGGTGCCAAGGTGGGCACACCTCCCGTCCTACCCCTCCTGGCAGCGGGAACGGGGCATGTGACCTGGGCTTGACCAGTCAGGTCTAAGACGCTCCTGTGGGGCCTAGAGGGAGCGGGGCAGTGGCTGGCTGTTCCCGGCAGAGGAGGTGGCCCTGCGGGGGTGGCGCCCGCAGAGGCTTTGCCTGGAAGGTTCTTCAGCAGGGCGTGGTGCTCAGCGCTGGTAGATGCCCTTGGCCTGGCTTTTGCCCAAGTCCGTCTCCAGCCTTCCTGTCCCTTCTTGAATGGTCCCATGTCCTTCCAAAGGTTTTCTCTCCACCTAACCCCATTGCCCTTCTCGGGGAAGCCAGGAGGCGTGCCTGGAGGTGCTGGTATCGCCTCTGACGGTCGACACAGGCCTGAGCCTGGAGTCTCTCCGACTCTGGGAAAACACTTCCCTCGCTGTTTGGCCTCCAGCCCCCGCCCTGTCCGGGTCCAACCGGCCCACAGGGTCGGGAAGAAAGAGGCAGACACCACGCCATCCTTGGTCTCTCATCGTCCTTCCCAGTTCAATTAAAATGAAAGAAAACAAAACTCTTGCTCTTACTTCTGCCAAAAAGCAAAACAAAAAACAACAAACTCCACTCACTTTCATGTATTTAAAAAAGACCATCAGTTCACCAGTTTTAAAAGGAGCCAAGTCCTCACTCGCACTGTGCATTTGCTGGGCTAGGAACCACTACGCCATCAAACCGGAAAATACCCCCCCACACAAGCCCACGACTGGGGGTCCCACACCCAGAAATCTGTAGGGGGCGCACTTGCCCACTGCCGGAGGGAGCGGGCTGGTCGGTCAGGGCAGGACCAGCTTCATTTATTTTTAACCATCAGCTTCCCCAGTAAGTGAATTTCCAACCACTATTATTTGTCCAAGTAACTGCAGTCATTTTGTCCTTAGATATCAAAGTAAATTGATGTTTAATAGAAACCCACACTAACTCTTTTGTGTGTTCGTTTTGTGATTTATTACAAAGAGCCTTAATGCTTTATCCTCAAAATACTTGCCTTTAAATGTTTTATTTCCAATGTACTTTGCTGTTTGAAAAAGTAGAATCTATTTTCTGATTATAAACATATTTGCTTAATGTCAAGAATTTGAAAATTACACAGAAGTACAAAGAGTAAAATAAAAGTACCTGTAATCCATCATTTAAAAAAATAGATTGTGAAAGTTTTCTATTTTTCAAGGTTTTTTCCCCCCATACACATATACATCATGTTTTTAAAAAGTTGTGACCATAGCCCGGCCAGTGGGGCTCAGTGGTTGAGCGTGGACCCTGCACCAAGAGGTCGCCGGTTCGATTCCTGGTCAGGGCACATGCCCAGGTTGTGGGCTTGATCCCCAGTGGGGGCATGCAGGAGGCAGCCAATCGATGTTCTCTCTCATCCATGTTTCTCTCTCTCCCTCTCCCTCTCTCTCTAAAAACCAATAAAGAAAAATGTAAAAATAAATAAATAAATAAAAAGTTGTGTCCATACAGTATTTGTAACATAATATTTTTTGGTTAAGATTTATCATGAGGACTTTTTCTTGTCATTAAAAAGACTTCATAAACGCCATTTTTATTGGTTTAGGTAACATTCCCTTCTGTTTGCTTAGACCCCAATTTATGTAACCATTTGCTCACACACAGGCCACACTGTATCACCAATGGCAGTGCAATGCACCTCTGTGCCTGTGCGCACGTGTTGTGTTTAAGCTCACAAAGATTTCTTTAGGATACATTTTAAAGGGAACTGTTTGTTCAAACTTTTTAAATGCTCTTGAGTCAGCCCGGCCGGTGTGGCTCAGTGGTTGAGCATTGACCCTGCACCAAGAGGTCTCTGGTTCGATTCTCGGTCAGGACACGTGCCCAGGTTGTGGGCCCGATCCCCAGTGGGGGGCATGCAGGAGGCGGCTGATCAATGTTTCTATCTCTCTCTCCCTCTCCCTTCCTCTCTCTCTCAAAAAAAATCAGTAAATAAAATAAAATAAAATAAAAAGTAAAAGCTCTTGATTCATATTGGCAAATTACTTTCTGAAAAACGTATCCTGATTTACATGCTAACAAGGATGTAAGAATATCTCTCTTCATCTGTCCCAGCAGTGAGGATTCTCTTTCCACCTTAGTTTTGCTTATTTAATAATTAAAAGGTATTTCATCAATATTTTAATTTGTATTTAATTGCTTTATAGAGATCATTATGTTTGTGATTTGCTAAAATAACATTACATCCTTTGCCTAGGATTCTATGCCGGTGAAATATTTTTGTAATGACATATAAATGCTTTTTAAACATGAAGAATATAAACTTTTTATCATATTTATGACAAGGAATTTGTCTGATTATTTTTCTATATTCATAGGCATCTTTTGGTTGCGTATTGAAGCCATATATTTTTTGAAAGGGAATACATTCCAATCTGTTAGTAAAAGTCGATGGGAAAATTTCTGAACTTGATACACAGACACTGAACTTACAGAATCAGTTTCTGGTTTTTTTTTTTTTTTTCTTTTTTTTTTTCCTTTATTGATTTTAGAGAGAGAGGAAGGGAGAGGGAGAGAGAGGTAGAAACATCAATGAGAGAGCACATCGATTGGCCGCCTCCTGCATGCCCCCCACAGGGATTTGGCCCACAACCTGGGCATGTGCCCTGACCGGGAATCGAACCGGCGACCTCTTGGTGCATGGGTTGACGCCCAACCACTGAGCCACACCGGCCGGACCAGAATCAGTTTCTTCCATGTAGTAGGCACAGGCTTCGTTGACTGCAGCTTCTTCACACACTGGCTCCCGAGCTGAAGGCCCTCTCAGAGACAGGCGCACCACTGGGCTGCACACACGCCTCCTTTCTGCAGAGTTTTCCATGTGCTTCCCGTCCCCTCCCTCGCCCACCTGATGGCCTTTGATTTTTCCTCCCCTCCTTCCCCTCACCTGTGTTCCTGCGCTGACCTCTCTCTGCCCGTCTGAAATGAGCAGTTTTCTTTGCCTCCCTGTCTGCTAGACGCCTGCTGACCGGAGAGGGAGAGAGACCCCTCCAAAGCAGGCTGACCTGGGTCCATGCTGGCCTTGCTGCGTGACCGCTGGCCAGGTCTCAGCCTTGAGCTCAAGGAGGGTTTCTCGGAGGTGTAGGTTCAAAGTCAAGCCCAGGACTGAGCCTGGCACATGGGAGTTCGTCAGCAGCTCCTGTTACGATTCGCCTTCCCGAGTTCCTCGTCTGTCTGGTTTTCAGGATCAGGGGAAAGCTGTACCCCCTCCACGCGCTCAGCTCCCGTCCCTCTGCCCCTTTAGCTGGGTGACCCGGCAGAGCCCTTACTGTACAGTCCCTACGTTGCACCCTTCAAAGTGAAGTCTTCCCGTCTTACTTAGTAGTGATCCTTTGCTGCTATTTTTAAATAATGGGGATGTGTGAGCGGGGCCTCTCCTGGCTGCCAGGCGCTCCCTTACTGCAAATTGTAAAATAACATTTCAGTGAGTGATACTCCTTCTTGAGATCATACATCAAATGTATGTCACCTTCATTGTTTAATTGACGCCTTACTCCCCCATTAAGATACACGCAGGGATAAATCTCACCTCCTCCCAGTGCTTGCCAGTTCATTTCCGTCATACGTGTCACGGGGAGCAAGAAAACATCAATTAAGCAACAAATTCCTGACAAATACGTGGCATTTGATGCATAATCGCCCCCTTCGATCTCCTTTTCCTCAAGGCCAAGGCGTCCTGGACCATTCATGCCCCCGGTCTCACCCTCTGAACTCCAGCATGAGTTTCCTGCCCCTTCCCCCTGGGATGGGTGCGGCTTCTGCATGACCCCTCCAGGGTCCACCCTCCTGCCCCCACCTTTGGTGGTCAGAGCTGGGGTTGGAACTCAAGTCAACTCACTTTCCACCCCATGAATGTATGACTGCAGGCAGCATGGTGTCCTGTGCAGAGGGGAAGGAGGGAAGGAAGGCAGGAAGGCGGGAAGGCAGGAAGGCGGGAAGGCGGGAAGGAAGGAAGGAAGGAAGGAAGGAAGGAAGGAAGGAAGGAAGGAAGGAAGGAAGGAAGGAAGGAAGGGAAGGAAGGAGGAAGGAAGGAAGGAAGGGACTAGAGAAAGCCCAGGTGCCTGGGGTTTTATCTCGGAGAAGGGGGCTCCCTGGGAGATCAGGGGTGGTAGGCACCTGGCAGCGAAGTCCCTCTCTCGTTTCCAAGCCCCATGAGGCTGGGTGACATTCTGCAAACAGGTTTGAGGGTCCCTTAGGCACCGGGTGCCCTGGAGGCCCTGGACACTGGATGCCCAGGCCACTGCGGCTCTCAGGCATCCTGGGAACGGTGCGGAGCTGTGTGCAGAGCCACAGAGGTGAATAAACCGAGTGTGGTCAGAATACGGGGGACAGAGGACCCTCTGAGCCTGGAGGACTCAGGGAAGGGAGAGACTGCCACAGTAACACAAAGTGGGCACTCAATAAAGAGTAGGCAAAGGGTCCGGCCAGTGTGGCTCAGTGGTTGGGCGTCGACCCATGCACCAAGAGGTCGCTGGTTCGATTCCTGGTCAGGGCACTTGCCCAGGATGTGGGCCTGATCCTCAATGCTGGGCATGCAGGAGGCGGCCAATCAATGTTCTCTCTCATCGGTGTTTCTATCTCTCTCTCCTTCTCATTTCCTCTCTCTCTAAAAATCAATAAAGGGTAAAAAAAAAAAGAGTGGAAGGACTGAGAGTGTTTGAAGCCATTTTGGCGTCACCCCCCGAGGAGCCCACCCAGTGCCTCGGCGGGAAGTGGCTTTGCCGTGTGGCCGGCGGGCTCCATGCTGGACAGCCAGCTCGGACAGTTCCAAGAACCTTAACCGTCTGGGGGGCTCCTGGAACCCAAGCAGGGCTCCTCTTTCAGGAACGGCTGTCACCGTGGCCCAGGGCGTCTGGTGGCGGGTGGAATGGGCCGTACCTGGAGTGTCATTCACGGGGATGTCGACTTCCACTCGTTGCTTCTGAAGTCATTTTCTGCAGAGACATGAAGAATAATGGGAGGAACTTGGCTCATTTTGGCAAATTGCTCCAATTTTCCCACAATCTCAGCCCCCTGTATCACCTGCCCCCACCTGTCTATTTGGGCCACTTTATGCTCTGGATTCAGACCTAATAGAGGCTGTTTGTTTGGCCCTGGCCCAAAGGCTAGACTTGTTTTCAGGACAGAAGCTGGAAGAAAAACCAATCTGGACATCTAAATCACAGCCAGGACTCGTTACATAAATGATATATTTACGCAATTGATCCCTTTTCTCTGGGTAATTAATCCAGCGCCGGAACCCTTAACGATTTAATTGTCATGTGTTTCAGCTGAACCGGTTGCCGCGAATTTCCAAAGACAAGGAGCAGACGAGGAGAGGGCCTCTTTCCTGTTTTGTTTTCGGAGTGGGGGTGGCCTCCCTTGTTTGAATGTTGCCACCAACATGGGGGGAAGCCAGCTGGCAGCCCCCAGAGGGCAACTGCTGCAGGATGGTGCCCGTCTGGCTGAATCAGGTTGTTTAAGGGATGGAGCGGCCTGGCGCAGACAGAACTTCAATCCACGGGTGACCCTACCTCTAACTAGGACTGAGCCCCAGCCAGATCCCCTATCCTGCACACACCCCACCCCATCCACCCTGGCACTGCCGTGGGCGCCTGCACCTGTGACTCTTTCTTGGAGGACAGCCTTGGGGACACTTTGCCCAAGTGACCACATTGCTAGAAGTGCCTGGGAGTTTGCGCCCCGCCAGGGCGGCCTCGGCGAGACTGTCCGGAGGAGCGGAATGTGACAGGTGCAGCATCCCTGCCTCTGACGAGGGCACCCCGAGGCATCAGTGACACTCTGGAGCTCCCCCAAGGGTCAGAACGAGCCCACCCACTGCAGGACTTGGCCGGAGCTTGCACCTGGCTTGGCTTCCTTCCCATTCCGGTCTGGCCTTCCCTCCCCTTCCCAGACCCCTGGGAGCACGGCGATCCTTACCACAGGGTCTGCTGGGGGAACCCACCCAGGATAACTAGCTCAATGACCTTGGCCGGCCTCTGGCCTCCTCGGTGCCTCTGAGCCACCGCCTGCAGACGACACAGCCACACCCATCCCACCTGCTACTACCTGGCTACCAAGCCGGCACCTGTGGGTGCGTGCCAGGAACTGCCGTGCCGGGAACCGCTGTGCGGCGCTCTCCACAGTGTCTCCTTCGAGCCTCTGCAGCTCTGTGAGGAAGATACTCATACTCTCCCCGTTCCCCAGGTGGGGACACTGAGTCCACACTCAACAGCTGCTAGGAGGCAGGGGCAGGATGCAAACCCAGGTGGTCTGGTCCAGGGCCCCCCTTCTTTGCTCGTCCCTCATGCATAGCGCAGCCCACCCAGCAGAGCGATGGCACAGACCGGAGGCAGGGGTGGAAGTGCAGAGGGCCTGGCACTTTGTCTCACCTGTGTTCCCAGGGAAGAAGGCAGGATGGTTCCGGTCATGGGACAGGCACATCCCGCCTCTGGGTAGCCCACATGGTCCTGCAGGGAGAGGCAGAGACAGCCTTTCCCAGGGCCCTGCAGCTTCTCCAGCTCAAGAGGCTCCTGCAGGGCTAGGGGAGCCCCGCCCCCTCCCACAGGCTCCTGGAGCAGCCCTGCTGGCCGGCTCCCTCTATGGATGTAAAACATCTGTGCAACATACAGACGAGAAGCTCCAGCCCAACGTCACAACCAAGATTTGCTGAGACCGAAAACAGGCATCAGGTGTCTGTGTCACTACCGGCCTCTCAGCCAGGCCACCGGGGAGGCGGTGGGGGGTGTTGGGGAGCCCTTTACTGGTTCCATCTGTTCCGGTTCTCCCTGACCCTCCAAACCCGGGCTAGTCCTGAGGTCTGACATTCCAAGCTTATAGCTTCATGCTGACAGGTGTCCGCCACCAGGGACATGGAGCAGCACACGTCTGAGAGCGTGAGCTTCAGGTTAGACCAGGAAGTGTTTAGCATCATGACGGGCTTCTAGTGGATACATACACGAGCGACGAATAACACGGGGGGGTTATGTTACGTACACTTCAGTAAGAATCAATCAAACCCTTTCCAAATTGACAAGCATGTGAGACTAAGTTTTCAAGCTGGCCTCAGCAGAAAAGGAACATTTAGTATAAAAATACACAGAGCCTCAACCAGCATGGAGGGAGGGGAGGAGAGGGCACTCCAGGGAGAGGGAACAGCATGTGCGAAGACCCAGAAACCCGCACATGCACAATGGGGTCGACCTGCTGTGCTTCTTGAAATCTGCTTCACCTTAAAAGCCTGGTGTCACTGCTACCTTCTCCCCCTGTCCCCAACACGAAGCTGTCCAAGACGGCTGCCCCCACACTGGGCTCTCTTCAGAGTTCACCTCCACTTTTTCAGATATCACCTGGTGCTTTCCCTCTGTCTCTGAGCTGGCACTCAACTCGGTTCGACTTGACTTCATAGCTATTTCCGGCCCATCTGCCTCCTGCCCTTGTCGGTGAGGTCCCAGAGTACATAGGTCTCCACCAACCTCGTGCCCCTTTAAGGGGGTTGACACATGGTAGGTGCTCAATATGGGTTTGCCAAATTGGATTCAATTTTCAGCACCCTAGTCACTCTGTGTTCCAGAAAAACAAGATACACAGCAGGAAGTGTCAGCGTGCAGACCACACGATCACAGCTTCCCCAGACCTCCGGGAAACCGGTTTATCATCGATCGTTACAGCCCTTTCAGAGTTTGAGAAAATGCTTACATCTTTCAGAGAGAAATCTGCAGGGCAACAGCGGCTTTGGGACCTGCTATCTAGAGAGAAAATTGGGGCAAACTCACATCCTGGGAGGATTCCCTCTGGCTGGCGCTCCTGAGCGAGCCTGCCTCATCGAAGGTCGGTGTGAGCCGTGAACCTGAGAAGGCTCCTCTCTCAATCCTGCCTGATCTCAGGAGTGTCTCAGGGAGGGAGAAGAGGACACAGCAAAACCACAGACAGCACTCTGGAGCTGGTCTGTCTGGGGCGACTCTTCACTTGATGCAGAGATGACAGGGACAGTGGAGCTCCAGAGAGGCAAATGGCTTGGCCCAGTCAGTGACAACCGGGACGGACCCAGATCCAGGCTCTAAGCTGTCCCCTGTGCTGTGGACGGACTGCTCGTGTCCACCACGTTCATAGGTCAAAGCCCTAATTCCCGGTGTGGTGGTATTTGGAGCAGACTGGGACACTTCTGTCACATGACCCTCTGTCACCTGATTTCCCTTCCGAGTAGAGGGGACTTCTGTGCACCCTCCTACAGTCACTCCTGGGGTCACCCAGCAGAAATGCACGCACGTGATCGCCAGGAGACGCGGTGACAGCCGCTCCGTGTGGAGTTGTCCTAGCTGTGGAAACTGCTCACGTGTCCGTCACCAGCAGAATGGATCCGTGGAGTCTGCGTGTTCGCCAAATGCAATGCTAAGAGCAATGACAAGGGAAACAACCTCAGGGAACAGAGTGGGTCAACCCCGTCAACACCGTGTTTGACAGAAGAAGCCGGCCACAGAGGCAGCCAGCACATGGCGCCACCCACAGAGCGTGGGCCCTGGCAGGCGGCTCAGCTGCTTAGCGCGTCGCCCCGATACCAACGTGGCGGGTTTGATCCCCGTCAGGGCACACACAGGAATCAGCCAAGAATCATAACTAGCCCTGGCCGGTTTGGCTCAGTGGTTGGAGTGTCCACCCGCGGACCAAAGAGTCTCGGGTTCGATTCCGGTCAAGGGCACGTACCTCAGTTGTGGGTCAGTCTGCGGCTCTGGTCAGGCTTGTGCGGGAGGCAACCAGTTGATGTGTCTCTATTACCATGATGTTTCTCTCTCCCTCTCTCTCCCTCTCTCTTTCTCTCCCACTCTATCTGAAGATAAATGGAAAAATATCCTCGGGTGAGGATTTTTTAAAAAAAGAATGCATAACTAAGTGGAACAAAAAACTGATCTCTAGCTCTCTCTCGCCCTTCCTCTCTCTAAAATCAATAAAAAAAAAAAGAAAGAAAGAAAAAAAGAAAAGAAAGAAAACATAGGCAAACTAATCTTTGGCCAAGAGAGTGGTTATCCTTGTTGGGGGTGGGGAAGGGAAATGGCTGGATGGGAGTACAAAAAGGCCTTCTGGGATTCTGGAATGTTCTGCTTCTTAATCTGGGTGCTGGTTACATGAGTGCATTCACTTTGTGGGGAAAAAAATCCTGGGTGGTTTAGGTCCTCATTAACCACCCCGTAACCAGATCTCTATCCGTCCCTCCTCTGACAAATCCTTCAAATTATTCTGGTGACCGTTCCAGAACCCAAATCTGACCAGGTTCTCTGGCTTCCTGTTGAAAACCCTCCATGGCTCCCCATTGCCTAGGTGGTCAATGCATGCAGGCTGCCAGGCAGTGGAGAGAGCCCACTAACAAGACACATATCACAGCCTTTTAAAACCCAGTGCCCGGCCGGTGTGGCTCAGTGGTTGAGCATCGACCCATGTACCAAGAGGTCACTGGTTTGATTCCTGGTCAGGGCACATGCCTGGGTTGTGGGCCAAATCCCCAGTGGGGGGCATGCAGGAGGCGGCCAATCAATGTTCTCCCTCATCGATGTTTCTCTCTCCTTCTCTCTTTAAAATCAATAAAGAAAAAAAACAACTTTTTAAAAATGTAAAACCTAGTCACGGAAATGACACCCATCACCTTGGCTGTGTCCTATTGGTCAGAAGCCAGTTACTGGTCCAGCCCACACTCGAGGGGAGGGGTTACACAAGGTTGTGGATATTAGGAGGCAGGGATGGGTGGGGTGTTGGTGAGCTGAATTCTGCTCCCCCCAAAAAGATATGTGGAAGTCCAAACCCCTAACACCGGTGAATGTGACCTTATTTGGAAACGAGGTCTGTGCGGATCTAAGTTACGAGATCACGTTGGATTCGAATAGGCCCTGAATGCCTCGACTGGCGTCCTCCAGAGAAGGCCGTGTGAAGACCCAGGGACAAACACCTGCAGAAGACAGCCACGTGGAGACAGAGGCAGAAATGAGGGTGATGTAGCTAGAAGCTAAGGAGTGCCAGGGGTTTCCAGATGCCACAAGAAGCTAGGGGGGCATTCTTCCCAAGAAGCATAGAGGGACCACGGCCCTGCCAAGGCCTTGATTTTGAACGTCTCTCTCCAGAACCTTGCAAGAACACATTTCTATTGTTTTAAGACCCCTAGTTTGTGATACTTTGTTGCAACAGCCCTAGGAAACTAACACAGGGAACAGCAGAAGCCTGCCTGCAGCAGCCCGCAGAAATGGCAGATTCCTGAGCCCAGGAGTCACCGCCGCCTCCACCACCACACCACGTGGTGACTTGGTGGCCACGTCTTACTGATTTGGATGCAGAGAGTCAAGGGCCCAGGCAAGGGAAGCAGCCCCTTTCGCCACCTTCCGCTTCCCTCTCGCGCCTTCTGTGCACCCCTCACCACGCAAGGCCCTTCCCAGCCTCCGTGACCCTGGCTGTGTTCGCTGCCTCTTTCTCCTTCTCTCTTCTCTACCTGACAACACACTCATCAAGGCTCTCGTGGGTCACCTCCTCCAGGAAGCCTCCCCTGACAACGCCACACCCCTGACTGAATGGCAGTCCCCTTCTCTGCGATCCCAGTCGCTCTGTGCACCCGGGCGGACCGCGTGGCCGCTCACACCGCAGTGCTGGTCCTTGTCCCCTCCTCAGTCTGTCTCGCTGGGCTGCAACCTAGGACAGAGGCTGTCCCTGGCTCAGTCTTCTACTCCCAGAGCCGGGCACAGGGCTCGCCCTGGCACGATCGTTGACTGAGTGAAGGAGAGTCCCTGGGCTGCTTGGCCACTGGCATCCGTTCTAGAGGGGGCTGTGGCTGCCCCTTGCCGGGAGTCTTCATGAGCCACCCTGCTTTACCCTGTGTGGCCACTGACTGTCCGCAGGGTGTCGCCTTCACGTGGCAGAAGAGAACCGATGGGTCATTCCTCAGGCACTGAGGAACATCACAGCAGGAAGGGAGGCATCCAGGTAACAGCCCCACACGGGCTGTGGGGAAGGGCTTCGGCTCAGCTCGGACGCAGCCGGCAGGACCCCACGAGGGCTGCGCGGGCCTGGCTGCCCTGTGGTGTGTGGAGGGTGTTCTCCACACAGGGGGCTGCGCCAATGGTCCTTGTGACCCCCACTCCCCGCCCAGGCACCAGCACACACGAGAACTGGTGGAAAGGGTTGAGGGAGCCCCAGAGGGGTCCCTGGATCAGCTTCCTGGGGCTCCTAAGAATGCAGATGCGCGTGGCGCTGGGTGATGGATTTTTAACTCCATCGCATTCTCATTCACGTGTTACACAATCTGCCCATTTAAAGCTACAGTGCCATCCGATTTAGTATAATCACAGAAGTGGGCAAATCCCATCCCAGCCGTTTTAGAACATGTTCCTCATCCCCCAAAGAAGCCCTGTACCCATCAGCGGTCACTTCTCGTTTTCCCTCAAGCCCTGGGCCCTAGGCAGACACTTACCTACTTTCCGTCTCTATGTGGTTATCCATTGTGGCAACATTTCGTGTACATGAACCATTCGCGATCCCGCTGTATGGACATACCACATTTTCTTTAACTGCTCGTGGATGTGGGTATTTTAGGACAAGAACCTCATTGGAAATGGATGACTGTAAGACTGACTTTTATTTTTTTTATTTTTATTTTTTTTTTTTTTAATTTTCCCCCTTTATTGATATTAGAGAGAGAGGAAGGGAAAGGGAGAGAGAGATAGAAACACTGATGAGAGAGAGTATCGATTGGCCGCCTCCTGCATGCCCCCCACTGGGGATTTGGCCCACAACCTGGGCATGTGCCCTGACCGGGAATCGAACCGGTGACCTCTTGGTGCATGGGTCGATGCTCAGCCACTGAGCCACACTGGCTGGGCAAGACTGACTTTTAAACGTAAGACAGAAATACTGTGCATGGCGACACGGATGAATTGTGCAGACATACTAAGTCAAGGAAGCCAGACTCAGAAAGAATACAGACTGGACATCTGTCCATACGTACATGGTGTTTGAGAACCCAAGACACTAATCTCTAATAATCAGATCAAGTCCGTGCTCTCTTGAAGGCTGGGCTTGGGGGCATCGACTGTGAAAGAGCACAGGGGACCTCCCAGGTACGGAAACGTCCTGCGCCCCACGGGGTGGTAGTTCGCAGGTGGGCACGTACCCGCAGAATGTGTGCATTTCATTCCACGGTACCTTTTTCTCAAAAGAGCTGAAGAAACCCCACAACCCCACGGTGTCGTCCATGTCACTCAGAGTCAAGGCAAAATTCCTACCGGGGCCCCCAGAGGCCCATATGCTTGGCATCCCTTACCCCTCCCACCTCTCCTGGTCACACCTCCTGGCAGTTCCTTGGACACACCAGGTACCCTCCTGCCTGGTGCCCTTTGCTCAAGCACCTCCTTCTACCAGGACCACTTACCCTAAGGACCCTACCAACCCTGACAACCACCTCTCAGGAGTCTTTGTTTAAACCACACCTTAAAGCTGCCCGCTGATTTACTGTTACGACACCCTCCCCCACCCCAGTATTCTTGTCCCTTTTAAATGTTTCCCGTGACATTTACCACCCCTGAACACACTGCATAAGTCACCTGCTCCCCCGATAGAATGTAAACTCCCTGAAGGCAGGAACCTTTGTTTTTTTCACTGAGTTACACCAAGTGCCTAGAACAGAGTGGGGCACGTATTAGGTGCTCAAGAAACATGTGTTGGACACATTGTAGCAATGTGGTTGGTCTTCAGCGAGATTTGTTTAGCAGTCCCAGCCTGTCCTAGCCACGTGACAGACACCAGAGCAGTGTCTGTCCACAGCTGGGTCGTTGCACAACTTCAGGGAAGCAGCTCCCCGAGCTGAGGTGTGGAGAGCACAGCAGGTCTCAGCGGGCCACCCCCGGAAGGGAGGTAAGCCCTGAGGGTGGAGTCGGGACCTTGTGCAGCCGTTCCCACAAGACATGAAGGGTGTCCTGCCTTGCTGTCAAGATGGAGTCACTTTGATGCACCCTGTGGTTTTTCAGACAAAGAGACTGACATACAGAGAAGGTGTGTCTTATGAAAAGGTCACAGCAATTGCTAGCCAGAGCCCACAAAATATCGAGACACTTGTAAACGGTAAGATTCAATGGAGCGAAATGCCAAAATCTGCACTTGTTTTCTGCTAATGAGCACTCTGAAGATGGAACGCGGTCTGCAAATAACTACACGTGAAAGGTTCTTGGTGCGGGGAGAAAGACTCTTTTCAGAAGACAGGAGGAAGGGGTGGGGAGCTGGCTCACGCCTTGGTTATAGAGTAAGGCCTCCTGGAGGCACGGAGCAAGTCCAGCACCCTCCCTTGTAAGGTGCACCAGCTTTCTCAGGGGAACCGTGCAAGAATGGAGTTCTGGCCCGTCCTGGGCTCTTCCTGATCAGTGAGTGCAGAGCCAGCACTTACGGAGCGCTCCCTGAGTGCCAGCCCTGTCCTGGTGGCCACCTTCCGAGGTTCACGTGTTCAGTACGCTCTCCCCTTTCACACTCTCAGTGCCTCAGTTTGCTCATCTGTCAAAGACAAACCATCATAGTACCTGCCTCACCGGTTATAGTGCCTGGCATGTCACGGGTGCTCAATGACTGTTCGCTGATACTCTCAGGAAAGGGCTAGACGTTCCGCCACTCTAAGGACGTTGTCTGTGAATCAGGACGCGCGTGTGGTCACGGACAGCATGGCTATGACCTTTCTGGGGCTCTGCATGTTCTCAGAGCCAGTCATCAGCCGAAGGGAGGGAGGGGTCTTTCCTGGCCACAGTGGAAGAGGTGGGACAGGTGGGAGAGAACTTCCGGGAAAGAGGACCAGAGCACAGGCAGCCTGGGACGAAGTTTCCCGAGGATCACACCTCCAGGCGTTTGTCTTTTCTGCCCACAAATCAAGGATCTGACAACCACGTCTGAGTGACATGCGGTCAGGCCCAGTGCAAACTCTGGCTATGTTACTGGCGGGAGGCCTCCATGCCAGGGAGCTTTGCAGCCTTGACCAAAATCCTAAACAGCCCCTCCCACTCCTTGGGTAAGTACTTGGGCCATCCCAGGAAACGATTCCACAAAGGCCCCAAGGAAGGAAGGGGGGGTAGTTTTAGAGGGTGTGGAAATGCTCCCCACCCCTGGGGAACCCACTGCTTACTGACTTGTCTGTGTGCATATATGTGTCTGTGTTCTGAGCATGTGTGGGCATGGGGGAGGGGTGGGAGGCGAGAGAGCCATCCTAAGTGCTCCTATGCCAGACCTCATTCTTTCGTGTAAAAGTTGGGTGTCAATCACCAGTGTTCTCGGGGCCCCTCTGCCCCCGGGCTCCGTGTTCTACAGGACTGGTGCCTGGGTAGTTCCCCTGCAGTGGTCCTGTCCAGGGGGCTCCTTTAGGTTCCGTACAATGTGTCACCAAAGGACCTCAGATTCTCATTTAACTTTTAAAAAACTGCTTTGGATGTGATGAGGCTGTCAGAAGGAGCCTAATCCACTAGGCAAATCCCCTGCAATGGGAACTGTGAATCCCTCCTGGATCCGCTCCCTCAGGTACTGACACTTGGCCAACTGTGCCCTGAGTCCTGGGAAGACAAGAAAGATAGCACCCCCCCCCCGCCCCATCTTCCAGGAAGCGCACATCTAGCCTGCAGTCCGCATGGGCACCTCAGGGATCAGTTCCCAGTGGGGCAGTAAATGGACCCTAACACAGGGGCAGAAAAGCGGGGATGAGGGTGAGAGGCAGGCGAGACCACTTTCTACGGTGGCCGGTAAGAGATCTGCACGCGATTTCACTCTCTGCTTCTCCCAGAATCCAGAGAGAAAGAAACGCGTTTGTTCTCCTGCCAAGGTCGGGAAGGGGAAGACCACGCCGGCTTTCAAAAGCTTTGCGCAGCCTGGTTTCTCCCGCCGCGCCAGCAGGTTTGGTTCGGAGGACGCCCCTTAGAGGGCGCTGTTTGCCTGACTTTGAATGGAGTGGGCGCGAGGAAGCACAGGCGACACCCCTCGCCAGAGGGCGAGTGAAGGGCTGCGTCCGTGCCGGGACCCCACACCCACAAACTTTCTCCCAGCAGAAAAGAAAGAATGATTTACTCTGTGCACCTGGCAGTTCAAGCCCAGCATCCCTGAAACGGGGGAATAAGCTGTGGGTATAGACATCCGAGCAACTCTCCAGGCCTGGTCAAAACGCGCGCGCGCACACGCACACGCCGGCGCGCCCACGCTCCCCTGGGAGACTCTGCGAAAAGTCGGGAAGACCAGAGAGTGAGGCTCGGGTGGTGGACTGCAGGGTGCGGGGACCGCTGTCCCGAACTCATCTCCTGCCAGCCTGGACCCCTTCCAGTCCCCAAGTTTCGAGTTTCCAGCAGCCAAGAGCCCACTTCTCCAGCCCAAACATCTACAAGGCGCTTCCTTTTCCCGGGAGAGGAGCTTTTCTGTTTGTCTCACTTTAAAGGCGGCTTCCATGCGTCAGAACTTTGGGAAAGTTTTGCACGTATCCCCCTCGGACCGAGAGCTCGAACAACACGCCGCAGTCTCGCAGGGGCCTCTCCGCCACATCTGGGGCCGCGTGGCTGGCGGATGCAGACTTGCGTAGACCTGCGCGCATTGAGCTATCTCTGCAGTTGGGGAGAAAATGACTTCTGGGTGTCCAGCACTGGTTGGGTGACCTTGGCCTGGTCTCCACCTCTCCAGGAGCCTGTTGCCATCTATAAAACTGGAGTGTAAGACCCACCTTGCTCGAGCCTCAGGGCTGTGATTGGTTCCAACTCAGATCGCTGTATAGCGTTTTGCGTTCAGTAAAGCCCTGTACAAACTCAAGAGAGTAATAATAATGAGAATAATAATAATTGTTTACGGAAGCACCATCTACAATGCTTCTAGGTTCCCAAATCAAAAATAGGGTTCACTACTGCAGATGAATGTTGGCTGAAAGAACCGTTCAATGGGCCCATCGAGATTTGATGGGGGAGGTTTGAAGCCCCGATCGGAAAATAAAATACCCACTTCTCAACTGGGGGACCAGATCGGTGCATCTGCCAATGCAGGGCGTCCTTGAGTTAGGCCACGGCTAAATCTAAGGAAAAAGAAGGCGACGGGGAGCCCAAGGGACCACAAAAAGACCTCGGGTGTGTGGAAGCTCACAAGGGGTGGTGAGGAGTGATGGTCCCTTTGCCACCTTTCTCCGACTAGGGAGCTGTTTCTAGGGAAGGACCCCACAAGCTATTCTGATTATTTGATGCTTAAATCTAGTCTTAAATGCCTGCCTTACGGAATTGTGCAACCTGGGGAGTTGTTTTTAAAGCCGATGGAGTAGAGTGAATGTCCGCCCAGCCGTCCCTCAGAGGTCCAGCAGGGTTCTCTAAGGACTTGGAGGCCCTTGGGACATACTGCTGGTGCCCCTGACACAGCCACAGTCGAGGAAGGTAAGCCATTGTGCCTTCGGTTCGGTTCGAAGCCCTGTTAAAGCGTCATAGGCAGCTCCGCACGGATAGACTTCCTGGGACAAAGTGCTGTTTTCGGGGCCGCAGGGTCGTAGCTGATGGTCAAGCTTGGGCCCAAGTGGCCAGTGGAGAAGAGCGCCCTTCGGAGCGTAGCTGTCGGTGCCGGGACGCCGCTGCCCCAGTCGTCCCAGTGAGTGACGCGCGGGCGTCAGCCGGTTCTGCGCGCACACGCGGGTGCGCAGAGATGCACACCCACTCTTGCTACCAGGGTAAGGCTCACCCTTCGGTTTCCCAGGGCCAAAGGCCAGCGCCAGGAGGATTACTGAGCCGCTGATGTGGTGCGAGGACTTACACCCCGATTCCCTTCCTATCCACTAGACGGTGGGTTGGGAACCCAAATCTTGGTTGCTGTGCCCTTAGCAGGCGTTGGGTAAAATGCTGAGGCCGCCGGACCGCAAAGGGTAGGAAAGTACTGAGTTCGACGCGGGCCAGAGGTCGGGTCCTGCCTTCTGGGCTGGCGCTGAGTGGTTCTCCAGCTGCGTGGGGGCGGCGGCCCCTGCCAAGCCCCTGGGGGCGGGGGAGCGGCAGCTGCGAACGTGGATAACCCGGAGGTGACCCGGGCGGGCCTGGCCCGCCCCTTCCCCCTCCCGCAAGCCAGGAGGCTGGAAGCTGGTCCCCGAGCTGCGGGGGGGGGGGGGGGGGGAGCGGTGGCGGGGGGAAGGGGGTGTATGGGGGGGAGGCAGGCGCAGGCTCCGGGCGCCGCGGCTGTCAGTGCGCTCCCGGCCGGGGGCGCCGCCGGCTCTGAGTCCCTCGTTCGCCTCCTGCGCTCGCCGGAGCGCTCCGAGTACCTCTTTAGCGGGAGCCAATATCCTTTTGTGCTAATAGGCTTGTCCTCATTTGCTGCCTAATTGGACTATATAAAGCCAATAACTGGCGGGTTCTTATAGCCCGAAGCCAAAGCGCCAAAATCCTAGGGAAGGCGAGGAGGGGGCGGTGGCAGAGGCGGCTGCGGGGCCCGGACTCGGCTGTGCCTTCGCCTGCCTAATCCCATTTGCCATTGTACGCGCCCAATCGCCGTATACTCCCCGCATTTAACTTGGATGACATTTTGATTTCATCATTAGCATCCGGCGCCGGATTGACGCAGCCCCAAGCCGGGGACAGCTCTTGCCGCCTCCTCCCCGGGAGCTGTAGCCGCCGCCGAGCCGCCTTGCTCCCTCGGTGCCGCGGCAGAGCCGCTCCCCGCCCCACTGCACCCCTCCCCATGCGAGCCCGCCCCGGCCGAGTCCTCACCCCGCCCTCCTGCCGCTGGCTTTGCGCCCGGGGCGGCCCTCGACTTTGCGCCCCGTAGTTGAGTTCCGTTTATGGTCTGATTTCCGGCCACCCGCCAGCCTGCCCAGCCGCCCGCCTGTCCCACTCCCTCCCTCGCGGGGACCCGGAGGAGAGGGGACCATGCCGGAGCCTGGGCCGGACGCCCCCGGCACTGCTAGCGCGCAGCCCCCGCCGCCGCCGCCCCCGCCTCCCGCGCCCAAGGAGTCCCCGTTCTCCATCAAGAACCTGCTCAACGGAGACCACCACCGGCCGCCCCCTAAGCCTCAGCCACCCCCACGGACGCTCTTCGCTCCGGCTTCGGCCGCCGCCGCCGCCGCCGCCGCCGCTGCCGCCGCCGCGGCCAAGGGGGCCCTGGAGGGTGCTGCAGGCTTCGCGCTCTCGCAGGTCGGCGACCTGGCTTTCCCCCGCTTTGAGATCCCGGCGCAGAGGTTTGCCCTGCCCGCGCACTACCTGGAGCGCTCCCCGGCCTGGTGGTACCCCTACACCCTGACCCCCGCCGGTGGCCATCTCGCGCGACCTGAAGGTACCGACCGCTCTTTGAACTTTCGTTGTCCTCCCCTCGCGCCTGTCCCATCCCTGCCCCGCACTGCGTCCCACCGCAGCCCTGGGACTCCCGCACCCTCCACCCTGCTGTTTGGGCAACTTCTGGCCCCTGACCTGCACCTCCCAGCCGTCCACTCGGTTGCACTGCCGGGAGTCTAATCCCTCTTGGTGAGAAAAGTGGAGTTGGAGCCCGGGGCACGGCACTTCCCGGGGAAAGTGGGCATGAATGGGGGAGGCTTCTGGAGGCTGGGACTGGGGACTTGGCCTGGAGGGAGGTTGTGACTCGGGCGGTCCCCAGCCAGAGGCGAATCTCTTTGTGGGCCCCTGGTGGGGATGTAGGAGGAGAGAGAGGGAGAGATGGCTCTGCCGCTGTGGGGCTCTGTCGCCTGTCCTCGGGCGGAGGGGGATCCCAGGGTGCCGCGCCCCTGTTCTGGCTCAGCCGGGCAGGAGGCGGCCGGTGAGAATGGTGAGGCCTCGAGGCCTGGGATCCGGAGGAGGCGCGGATGGAGCCTGCGGCCCCTAGTCGCGGGCCTCGCTGACCGCTGTGTCCGCGCGCGCGCGCGCGTGTATGTGCATCCGTCTGTCTGTCATTTTCTCCCCAGCATCGGAGAAAGCCCTCCTGCGAGACTCCTCCCCCGCCTCGGGCACGGACCGCGACTCCCCCGAGCCACTGCTCAAGGCCGACCCCGACCCAAAGGAGCTGGACTCCAAGAGCCCGGACGAGATCATTCTAGAGGAGAGCGACTCGGAGGAAGGCAAGAAGGAGGGCGAGGCGGCGCCTGCTGCGGCCGGGGCGAGCGTGGGAGCGGCAGCCGCGACGCCGGGCGCGGAGGACTGGAAGAAGGGCGCCGAGAGCCCCGAGAAGAAGCCCGCGTGCCGCAAGAAGAAGACGCGCACGGTCTTCTCGCGCAGCCAGGTCTTCCAGCTCGAGTCCACCTTCGACATGAAGCGCTACCTGAGCAGCTCGGAGCGCGCCGGCCTGGCCGCCTCGCTGCACCTCACGGAGACGCAGGTCAAGATCTGGTTCCAGAACCGCCGCAACAAGTGGAAGCGGCAGCTGGCGGCCGAGCTGGAGGCGGCCAACCTGAGCCACGCGGCGGCGCAGCGCATCGTGCGGGTGCCCATCCTCTACCACGAGAACTCGGCGGCCGAGGGCGCGGCGGCTGCGGCCGCGGGGGCCCAGGTGCCCGTCAGCCAGCCGCTGCTCACCTTTCCACACCCGGTCTACTACTCGCACCCGGTGGTCTCGTCCGTGCCGCTGCTACGGCCTGTCTGAGGCCCGAGAGGGGAGGAGGAGGGAGCGCCCGGCCCCCTTCCCAGACCCCGGAGGAGACTGGGCCGGGCCGAGGGCGCCGAGACGTCCAGCGGCCTTCGGGAACCGGGGCGTCGGCGCGCTGCCCCGGCCTCCCCTCCCCCAATCGGTAGCGGTTTGTAAGTATTTGCAATGCATTTTCGTGCAATTCACCCCTAATGGATTTGAGGCGCTTCCCCTCTTACTTTTGGTTTTGGCTTATATTAAGAGAACAGGGAAAAGAGACCGTTCCCGGGTCCAATATTTCGGCTGAAAGCTTTTGGAATATGAGCGACCCTCCCACCCAATTTGCATCGCGCTGTGGCTTTCGGTTTTATTTTTATAGAAGGAAAACGAGCGCAAAAACCTGAACCCCTCTCGTTTGTTCAGTTTCGATAGAACTCTTTTCAGAAGGAGAGAGAGGGGAGAGAGAGGTCACTTTGTAGTACTTCCATTTCTGGATTTCTGGGTGTGATTCTTCCTCTCCACCTCCAACCAGTTATCCTCCCCAATTTTCAAAATCTGACCAGCCTCTTATAGACACCCCCACTCAGGCGCTTTTCTCTCGGGCAGAGGTCCGCCTCACTGGACCTCTTCATCTGTCCTGCTTTGTGACCGGGGGATTCTCTAAGTGTTTCAAGGGAAAAGACAAGACAGCCCAGAATCAGACGTCTGGTTTTTGAAAGAGTCCCACATCTGGCCCGGTGTGAGTGGTCTTATTTATTAGTGGCATTTATTTTTGGAATTTCATTGGTTGGTAAATTATTATTATTATTATTCCTTATTACTTTGTTCCCTTTCTAGAGAGTGATTTCAATATTAAAACACAACAACAGCCCTGTATGTATTCTCCTCGCCCCCAACCCACCTTTTCGTTCGGCAGTAACTGTTGTACTTCTGACCTGTGCAATATTGTACAAAGTGTCCTGCGAGCCCTGCTGTCCCTCCACGGAGAAAGGCAGACGTTTCCACTGTGCACTCCCGGCCATTCGTTCAGGAAGAGAAAACTAAGGAGGAGAAAGGAGGGGGGAGGGAGGAAAGAAGGACAGGTAGCAATGCTCAAAGGAGTAAGATAGGATACTGGAGCGCTTTAAGTGAAGGACAATCAATTTAGGAGAATTTTAACTTATTTGATAAATGTACAGATTTCTTGTAAAGTTCACCCTCAACTCCGAAGAGCTTCTCGCTCTGCCACCCGATCTGATCTGTTTTCTTTCCGTCTGCTACACCTGTTGTTCTGCGATAGTTTGCCCCTCCCCCACCCGCCCCCCTCTGTCCGGGTTCAGTCCCTTTTTAAGAAAAAGAGAAAAAGAAACAAAATGTTGTTACACTTAATGTTGTGGTGAAACTGAATTAATTAAAAAGAAAAGCGAAGCGTTCCGTGGTGCCAGCGTGTGTGACTTCGACCGGTTTCCCTAGAGCAGGTGGCCCTGAACTGCAGCCCGCTGCCCGCCGCCTCCGCGCCCGCCGAGTCCGACCTGGACGCACACCCTCCTAATCCCGGAGGCGGCGAGACAAAGGCGGCTTTGTTCGCGACCGCGGCCGCTCTCTCCCCGGTATCTTTCGCGGCTTTGAACGCCCCGCGAGGAGGGAAGCGTGACGGGCCGGAGGCGAACCCGGGCTTGCCTAGGCTGCGAAGGTGGGCCGGGCCACGCCGCGACGCAGACAGCTGGTGTTTCCGAGCGCAGGGCTGCAGCCCGCCTCGGCTCCCAGAACACGGTTCCTGCGGGAGCCGCGAGCCTCTGGGCCGGACCTTCCGGGGCGCTGGGCTGCGGGCCTGGAGCGTGGCGGGCTCCGGGGGTGGGGGAGGAAGGAAGTGCCTTCAGTTTAGCTGCGGCCACAGGCGGATCGCTAAGTCCGACTGGGAGAGGCTGGGCCGCGAGAGGGCAGCCCGGGGAGGCCAACCAGCCCTAGGGACAGGACGGCCTCCGCAGTCCTTGAGCCACGGTGGCTCCTGGCGTGGCTCGGGTGTGGGCGCGGTCCAGATGTCTCCAGTGCCAGGGAACAGAGACCACCCGACCGCGGCGGCGGCAACCGAAAGGACCTGGTTTCCTCCCGGCCGGGCCTTTTTCTGCCTACCGGCGCCCAACACCTCACGGGCGGCCCCTCCAGGTCCCCCGCCCCCTCCGCGCCGGCTCCTGGAAGCAGAACGCTCGCTGTTTCCACGCGCCTGCTGGGCGCCGGGCCACCGCGCTCGCCATGGGCGGCCTGCAGGGGCGCGGCGCTCTCTGGGCTCTGGGAAGCACCGGTCTGCGGCAGAAGCAGGTTCCCGGGCGCGGCTCCCCGCCTTAGAGCGTAGGGTCTGCATGCCCAGCTCCTGGCAGGACACATTTGAGGCTGGGGAGCCAGAAGGGGGAGATGAGGGACCGAGAGGGCGAAGACTGCGCACCGCAGGGCGCGTCCGCTGGGGAGCCTGCACGCCTCCCAGCCCCGTCCAAGGCTTTTCTAGGTTCCTCAGACCCAATCGACACAAACGATTCCACTATGGCTGAAAAGTCAGCATCGTTTCCTATTGATGGGAAACTGCCCCAATAAACTGGCATGAGTATTTATGGCAAAATTTTAGCCTGGACCTCAGTGAAGATAGATCTCCCTTTATTTCCCTCTGGTTTGGAATAAAAACGAGGGCATGTGTCGTAAATGAAAAATAAACAGAAATTCGGGGTCAAAATATGTTGTTCCTTGTGTTACCTGCAAACATGTGATGCCTTTGACTGTTGGCAATACTAACTGCGGGACGGGCCAATACAGCTCATTAAAAATAATGTTGCAATAGCAAACACGTCCTTAGATTTTACAGCCAGGACACGATGTTATCAAACGCCAAGAAAATACTTTATTTGTGTTTGGATTCTAGAAAACGGTTCTTGACTGACCAGTCTTTACGAAGTCGAGAAATAACTGGTTCTTCACACGCTCGGTTTATCCTTTGTCCCTGAGGCTTCTCCTTCCCTCCTGAAGAGGAGCCCTGCCGCCCTCGCGGGACTTTTCTCCCAGGAGCCACGGTGCTCGCCCTGGGGGCGGAGGTGCTGCCCCCTCCGCCTGGGGCTGGCAGTTGCGAGAGCCTAGAATCCGGCCCTGGGGTCCCCACATTTCTCACAGTGCAAGAGAAGGGCCTGAGCCAGGGTTAAGAGGCTGGAGCCACCAAGCTACTCCACGCTGGAAGCATCCAGGCCCCACTGCAGGTCTTTCTGAGGCCTTCCTGTCAGGAGAGGCCAAAAAGCGGTGGGTGGAATTGTCACATCTGGGCAGCTGATTGGGGTCATCTTCCCCCATACAGAACATGCCCTGGGGCTGCCTCTGCGAGGGATTGTGGGGAGCTGCTGAAACCACAGTGACCGGAGGGGGCTGCCTGGAGGAGTGAAGGTGCCCCCACCCAGTTCCCCCAACAAGCTCGGCCACGGGAAGCCAGGGCAGCCAGTGCTCCTACCCTAAGACGCAGGGCTGACATCCCGCACTTTATCCTTTTATCTCCCTCCCTTCAGATGTGGAACCCAGCCTCCTCTTCTCCTACCTAACTTCAGGTCCTCCCCTGTCCTGCCTGCACCCCAATCAATCTTGAAGTCAGTGCATATGACATTGCTTCTCAGCTAAATCCCTGCTGCATTGCACAGACACACACACACACAACGTGTAGGATACACTCAGCACAACACACATTTGGTGAGACCTCCTGACAGGCACTGTGTTCAGGGACTCCCAGCACACCTGCCCACAGATGTTCAGCATCGCAGCCGTCGTTAACGCTCGGTCAGGCACACTGTTCCACGTTACTCTGGGCAGCTGGGGAAAATCTTATGGGAAGGATGGGGCAGGGAGCAAGGTGGCGCTCCTGCGTCCGCTGCTCCAAGCCTGAAACCCTTCGGCATGGATGCCTCATGCTCCCTCCTCACAAGCCACCAGGGACAAACTAGGGGAGCTTGCCAAAACCCCACAAGGGACTGCCACACGCCTAGGGGCCAGGGCCTCACTGGGAGCGGGTTCCCCGCAGTGCAGGCTCTGGGGCTCTGAGCACCCGCAAGCACCTCTGGGCCCTGGGAGACCATGGAGCCAGCGCTGGGGCTGTTTCTGTTGGCAACACAGATGTATTTCTTTTATTTGGTAGTAAATAGAGCAAGTGTGTGTACATCAAACAACAGCAAGACAGATATAAACTGCCCCCCACCCCCGCCACTGGGTGCTCATTCTGAGCCAGGACGTCCCCTTGGCCAGCTCCTGGCACGCCAGAGCCCGAGCGCACCCCTGAGAAGCCCACAACGTTCTCCTCGGTCCCCGAGTGGGCGCTGGAGGGTACAGCTGGGGACAGAACAGGAGGCACGAAGGTCGGTGGGGTTTGCTTTCTTTTTTTCGAGTGCATGCTGGGTCACCTAGGGCCTGGGCGATGGGGGTGGGAGCCAGAGCAGTGGGGGCCAAAGGGCTGCACAGCTTTAGAGAGGCCGCTGGTTGTCGCGCTGCCTGGGCCAGGGCACGCGCTCCTGCTTCCTCTCCTTTGTGTGCACTGGGCACCTGAACTTCTCTGGAGAGACCCTGGAAGGCCGCAGACTTTGCCAGGCGTGGCCTTGTCCGTCTCGAAGGCTCCATTTCGCTCCACCTCTTGCGGTTGTCCACGACCCGCGGCCCAGTGACCTGTCCAGAGGGCCGTTTCCCCAGCGACCCAAAGGTAGACTCCGCAGAGCCACTAGGAAAACACCTCTTTTACTGGGTCACCCAGACGGGGTCAGAGAGCAAGAACCGTGAGCCTCACAGAAATCCCCGTTTGGGGTCCAACACGCAGCTGGGCAGGCCCAGGGGACACCGCGGGGACCGGCACGTGTACACAAGGCTGGACAGAGGCTGTGGGCGCGGCTCCTCCTCTCGGCTTCCCGCCCACTCTCTACCCCATACCTTTCTCTGCCTGCAGACCCTCCCTGGCTTTGGGTACCAGCGATCTGTGTGTACACGTCTGGAAGTGTGCACGTCTGTGTGTGCACGGGCTCCTGGCTGGGTACCAGGGCGAACGTTGGCCCGTTCACCTACAAACGGTTGTGAGGTGGCCGGTGGCAGAAGAAAGGAAAGGGCCTGAAGAAAACTAGGCCAGCTGTACTTTGATGCCCTGCCTCCAACTCGGTCTGGAGTGGAGACCTGGGCGGCACTTGTCCCCGGGCTGCCTCTCCTGCGGAAGTACCCTGAAGGCTTGTCCTATGGGGATAAGCCGACAGCTTCCGGGAAATCGGGTCTCAGAAGGCTGCACAGCCCTAGCCCCCACTGGGGTTCATTCCTCCGCCGGGATTTCTTCCCAGCCTCCTGCCTCCAGGATGCCGGGTAACATCACTGGGTGCGGGGCAGCTCTGGGGACGCGAGGCAGGGTTTCTGGAGGCTGCACACCTGCCCCAGAGTTCCCAGCAGCGCACACTGGTTGTCCTGCCCAGGGCCCTTCCTTGGCTGCCTACAGGCGATGCATCTCTGGGGCGAAACTGCCCCAAATCTGGGTCGCCAAGGTTCCCCAAGGATCCCTTCTGCTTTCGGTGGACGGAAAGGAAAGAGCTGGGGGAGAGGTGTACAGCCTGAGACTGGGAGCGCTTCCAGCGCCTGGTGCCAGTCACTTAGCCAGAAGCCTGAGGTGTGCCCACCTGGCGTGCCTCACCCCAGCGCCAATGTCTTAAAGAAACAGAAAGAATCCCCTTCTCTCCTGAGCGACTTCGCCGCCCTCGCCCCCCTTGCTGATGGAGTGCACGCATCAGATTTTCATCAAAGTTCTATTAAGTGAAACATAGGTTGCAGGGCAGCCTTTGATTGAAACAGTTTAAATTTTAATTGTGTTTTTAATTTGACATATAGTTGCAGAAAGGAATGACACTGCGTCGCCAAGGGGCGGTCGATTTTCTTAATTTCTCCCAGAGGAATTGATGAGTCTATCAGGCCACTAGATTGGAAACCCATTAAAGCTCTCTGGTTAGGCTGTTAATTGGAACTTGATGGATGTGGGGTGGGGGTGGGGTGTCGGGACTGGGCTATGCTGATCCAATCTTCGTGACTTTCTGTTTTCCAATAAATTACACAATTCATTTTCCAACCTCAGATTACATAAATTGTGCACCTCTGGGGCTCTCTTTTTCAGACAGGGAGCCCTTTCCCCAAAAGCCTATTGTGAGATGCCATTTGCACCACAGAACGAACAGCAAAGGCCCTTGAATGAAAATCGAAACATAATCAACGTTTATACTTAGAAAATTTATTGAGATCATTTTCTCTGGTATTTCCTTATTTTAAAGTTTGGACGCACCATATATCATAATCCACTGGCGTAAAGGAGGGGGGGTCAGACTGTGTTTAATATTTATCGAAGCTTGATTCCAAGATCAAACTTGTTTATGACTTCATCTGTCATTTCAGAGAGAGCCTTCTTCCACTATTACCCGGCTCAGCCAGCCTATTTCCCAACTGCCGCAGAGCAGAGAGGATCAATTTTTATTAGCCTCCTCGGCAAGTTTGCTCTGGGCCGCTTTAATATTGAGCAGTGGTATAATCTCCAGACCTAAACTTTAAGCATCCTGTCGGTCTCAGAAAGTTTATCATTCCTTGGAACCCGATTATGCCTAATTTCTTGGGGGGTGGGGGAACCCTAGGGGCATCCCAAGGGCATCCCATCGGGTCCCCAAAAGGTGGAGGGGCCATCCTCGGGGTAATGGCTGTTAATCTGAATAGAGTTGGGAGGGGCAGAGCTCTCCCCAGTCTAGGAGGGTGGGGTCGGAGGTGGTACCGAGTTGAAGGATTGCCCGAGGGCAGAGAGACCCGGCGGGGTCCAGGGGTGGTGATTCCTGGAACCGAGGGTTTCTGAGTGTTTTTGCAGCTGCACTGGGCCCACGAGAGGCCAGCTGGGCCTCTGCGCTCTCAGGGAAGTCTTGGGGACCCTTAGATGCCCAAAGGGATGGCGAGAAGATTGTGTCTTGGCCCTCAGGCCCCTGCGGTGTGACTGCTGTCGGTGACCAGTTGAGGAGAGCGGAGAAGAGGCCAAGGGAGAGTCCGTGGGGTTGCAGATGCAGAAGTCTCTCTAGCCTCCGTCATGGCCTCTCCGCTTCCTGTGCCCATCATCCTTTCCCTGGTTTAGTGGAGAGAGAGAGAGAGAGAGAGAGAGAGAGAGAGGCATGCTAGTCGGAGCTCCATGGACGTTTGGTGACTGAATGTGCGTGTGTGAGCGTTTATGCAAGTGCGTGCATGCTGCTTAAAGCGTGAGCCTCTGAAGGTGTATGCGTGTGTGGCGTGGGGTGGGGGAGGCTGCGCGGGACTGGCTTGTAGCGCACCTCTGTGCAGACCGGACAGTCAGTGTGAGTGGGAGTGGCGAGCAGGCGGAGTGAGAGGCCACTGGCATGGGGCAGGAGGGTGTGTGCGTGTGTGGGGGCGCTGTGTGTGCAGGGTAGGGTGTGGGGTTTCGAGGCTGGTTGTTTCCTAGCTTCGAGTCCTCAAGTCAGGCTGCACGGGTCAGCCCCTAGTCCCTCCCGAACCCAGGTTTGGGAGCTGCTTCCCCGAGGCCCATCCCTGCCCCGTCAGAGGCCAACACCCTAGGCCCTGGACGCCACATACAGATAGGCCCCGACGTCCTGAGAGGGGCGGGGGGTGGGGCTCCTCAGTCTTCCTGGCAGCCAATTCCCTGAGCTCAGTGCCAAGGGCCTGGTATTGACAGTGAACAACCTTGAACTTCAATATTGCTTACTCTGCTTGGCCTGGTCACTTTTCTCTTTGAGCCTCGGTTTCCCCGCCTTTGCACTGGGGGCAAGGACCTGCACCGCAGATCTGCTGTGAGGATCAAAGTGACGAATGATGGGATGCTCCCCGCGTGTTCCTGGTTGCGGGCACCGAGCATCTATCAGCTCAGAAGGGTTCAACCAATTTCTCCCCTCTCCAACTCCCTCTCTTCCCCAGTGGGTGGCGGGTTCCACTCGAGGGGTTAGCCAGTTTCCCTCGGGGCCGCCTTGTCCAGGCCGGAAGACGGCGCCCAGTTAGGGTGCCTGTGGTAGGCAGAGAGGCCGCAGGCAGGTGAGAAAGTCGGTGTTCCTTTCCGGGGACCTCCCCTCTACCCCCCAACCCTACCGGAGCGTGCGACTGCACCGTGGTCCCGCAGCCTGCGCCGCGGCCGCGCAGAAGAGGACGCACAAATTGTATTTCAGCGCCAGGTCCTTCCGGGTTAATGAGCTGACACCATGATTAAAGCTGACCATTTGTAATGTGTCTCGACCCCGCCGCCGAGCCCCGAAGAGGTTAATGCGGTGACGGAGGCCGGCACCTGCCCCTCGCCGGCCTCCCGGGCCCTGGCGCACAGCCTCTGGCCCCCGCCCCCTCGCCTGCCCCTGCCCCGGCTGCACCGCCGACTGCTAATCAATTAGCCCATTAACGAGCCCTTCAAGGAGTTAAGTAGGGAGAGGTTCTGCCACGGGCAGGGCTGCAGTCGCCAACTCACCGCGGCTAATGATATTATAAGCGCTCTACTCAATAACCTGGGCGCGGCGCGGGCGAGCAGGGAACTGCACCGTCATGGTGCAGCGTCTGGGTGTCGGTGGGGACGCATTCCAGGGTCTCCTCTCACCCTTGGATGCATTTGGGGGACGGCCTAGGGCAGGGCTTCTGGGATCGGTTCTTTGCTGGCTGGGTCCGAGGCCGCCGACCCAAGAGGTGGGGTTGCCTGAGCAGCTTGGGGCCCTGCCTCACCTTCTTTTACTCGAAACTTCTGTAGACAACTGTGCGCCAGTAACGTTTTGCCTCCGTCGGGCTGGCTTCCAGATCTGGTAACAGCTGATCTGGGAATTAAAGAGGCGAAAGCCAGGGCTCGGGAGGCTATGAAGACAAGGGAGGGAACCGGGTTTGTTGAGTGCCTGCCTTGTGCCTGGCTAGGAGTTGGGCACTTGGACCCCACATGGCTCTGCCAGGCAGGCATTGCTTCCCCCAAGTTTAGGAGTGAGGAGACCCAGGCTTAGAAAGTTTGCACCCGTTCAAAGTCACCCAGCCCGTACGTGGATCAGCTTGGCCTAATTCTAAAACCACGGCCTGCCCTCGCCTCTTTCTACTCCTGCAGCAATTCCGTGTTCTCTAATGTTTGTCAAAGCGGGGGGAACCGCCAAATCACTATGGAGCGGGAGGACGGCTGTGGCCCTTCAGCAAAGGTCTGCAGAGTACCTCCTAGGAACTCCGAGTGCTTCTAGGCGTTGGGGCTTTTCCGTTCCCACTAAGGCGATCCTCAAAACAGGAGGGGGGATGCTAAAGAGAAGCTCATTTCACGTCTGAGGGCAATGACGCTCTGATTGGGACTGGAATTGTCCCAGTTCTCGCAGCGTGTAAATGTGGTGCTGGGACTCGAACCAGGATCTTTTGAAACAAGATCTAGGGCTCTCCCCCCCGCCTCAGGCCCCACCAAAGATCATGGTCGTGCAGCCCGGTTGGGGCCGGTGACAGGGGTGGGGTCTGTAAGCAAGGAAGGGCAGAAGTTGTCTGCTCCTGGCCTCACAGCTAAGCTCTGGGGAACAGCAGCAGTTCCAAGGCGCATGCTCCTACTCCCTCCCCCCACTCTCCCCCGCGGGGTGCGTTGGTCTGGGGGCTCCCAGCCCTGCTTGGTCGCCGGGACGAGAAGAGGTGGGAGGCTGGGGGAGGTGTCGTGGAGCAGCCTCTGCTAGCTCTTGCGAGGGTGTGAGGATCCGTCGCGTGAGGGAGGAGTCGGGTCATTCCAGCTCGGAGCCCCGCGCAGTCCCTGCCCCTTGAGAGAGCGGGGTCCGAGCGGTCAGAGCCGCAACAGAGGCCAGGAGCTTGGGCTGGAGTCTATGCTGCTTTCGGTCCTGGCTGTCCCGGGTTGGACACAGCAGATGCCCGCCCGGCTCTCGGTGCGCTCGGGGCAGCACCGACGCTGCTTGCCAGGCCTGGGATTTTTGAAATTTTCCGGGGCCGCTCGGCGGCGCTGCGATTGGCCACGTCCCAGTAACCTCTATGCAAATGAGGCCGCGCCACCTCCGCGCCGCCGGAGACCCGGAGTGCTGGCGGGCAAAGAAGCGGCGTTCGCGTTGGGGCCGGGCGGGCGCACCCAGAGCCCGGCGGGCGAGGACCCCCGCGCAGCCGTCCCTTGCCCGCGTGTTCCCCGCGCGGAGGGGACGCCTCGCCAGCTTCGCCGCTCCCTCCCCCTGACTCTCCTCCCCGCCCCTCCCCCTCGCCTGCCTTCCTGCACCACCTTCCACTCAGATCGTCTCTAAAGGGAGTTCTTGGTTTCCTCCGATTTCTTATGAACCCAGGATGGGCAGCAAGGAAGATGCGGGCAAGAGGTGTCCGGCGGCCGGCGGCGTCTCCAGCTTCACCATTCAGTCCATCCTGGGCGGGGGCCCCTCGGAGGCACCACGGGAGCCCGCCGGCTGGCCGGCCAGGAAGCGCAGCCTGTCCGTGTCCTCGGAGGAGGAGGAGCCGGACGACGGCTGGAAGGCACCCGCCTGCTTCTGCCCAGACCCGCATGGTCCCAAGGAGCCCGGCCCCAAGCACCACCCCCCCATCCCCTTTCCTTGCTTGGGTAAGGATCGCACGCCGCCCGGTCGGCCGCAAGCAAGCTCTAGGGGAGGGACGCTGTGCCGGGGCTCTTGCGTCGGGCCCCCGCTGGCCAGAGCCGCGGAGGCCCCGGGTCCGGGTCCGAGGGGAGGAAACGCGTGCGCGGTGCTGCCTCCTCGGCCCTGCGGGCGCTCGGGAGGAGACCGGGAGCACGGACCTTGCGTGGTGTGGTCTTGGGGAAGGTTGGGTTGGAGGGAGAGTGTACCACAGCGGGCAGGGCACAGAGCTGGCCGCACACGGCTCTGCCCTCAATATCCCAGAAGCACATCTGATAGTTTCCGAACACAAGGTCTAAAAGTCGGGTCTGAGCAGTCCGTTTGTCTCTACCGAAATCTCTTTCGGTGTTCTCTCTCTCTCTCTCTCTCTCTCTCTCTCTCTCTCTCTCCCTCTCTCATTGTCTCTGTCTCTCCCTCTCTCCTCCTCCTCTTCTCGGAATGATTAGCTCTCCAAGATGATTGACAATGGTGCCTTTCAGAGATGGTTCCTTTTTACAACGTCTGCGGAGGGGAGCCCCGCGTTAGTCCTTAGCATGATTTCTGAGCAAACGGCCTGTGAAATGATGCCACCCTATAAAGCTCGGGGACTCTTCCAGCGCAGTTATTCCAAGGCAAAATCACCTTTACAAACGATGCTAAAGTTCCCCCGCCAGACCTCCTCCCCGTGTTGCCACAAGTCCTTTCAGGAAGCTGGCCGCATACAGACGCCAGGCTCGAAGTAGCCGGTCTCTCTCCTGTTGCTTTTTAAAAGCCCAGGGTGCTGGGCTTTGAGTTCCAGCCAGAGGGGAGGGGTTGGGGCCCAAGAAGATGGGACCAAGGCTGCAGCCGCCTGCCAAACCCTGGTCCGGGCCAGAGCTGGGGGCTCTCTGAGGCTCCCCAAATCCAAGGTCTCCTTGTCTGTTCTCACTCCCCAGGTGCCCCCAAGGGCAACGGAGGCGCAGGGCCGGCCAGCTCGCAACACACGCCTTTCCTTTCTTCTTCGCACCCGGACTTTAAGGAAGAGAAAGAGAGGCTCCTGCCGGCGGGCTCGCCGTCGCCGGGGTCCGAGCGGCCGCGGGACAGCGGCGCCGAGCGGCAGGCGGGCGCCGCCAAGAAGAAGACGCGCACGGTCTTCTCGCGCAGCCAGGTGTACCAGCTGGAGTCCACCTTCGACATGAAGCGCTACCTGAGCAGCTCGGAGCGCGCCTGCCTGGCCTCCAGCCTGCAGCTCACCGAGACGCAGGTCAAGACTTGGTTCCAGAACCGCCGCAACAAGTGGAAGCGGCAGCTCTCGGCCGAGCTGGAGGCGGCCAACATGGCGCACGCGTCGGCGCAGACTCTGGTGGGAATGCCGCTGGTGTTCCGGGACAGCTCGCTGCTGCGCGTGCCGGTGCCGCGCTCGCTCGCCTTCCCCGCGCCGCTCTACTACCCGGGCAGCAACCTCTCGGCCTTACCTCTCTACAGCCTGTACAACAAGCTGGACTACTGAGCGGCGCGGCGCCGGACACTGAGAAATACACCATGTGTATTCGTTATCTCCTATTTATGGCCTCTGCCCTACTTTTCTGTTTTGATTGTTTCGGGTACTTATGTGCATTCCTCAGGCCAGGTCTTCTGCTTTCTACCCCAAACAAACCAGTATGTTTCGAAAACCGTTTTGGAAGGGATGATCTCGGGTGGTGGGAAGGGGAGTTTCGGCCGGAGCGGCATTGATTGGTGGGGAAACCATCGGAGAAACACCCACAAAACCAGGCACACTACTCGCCCCTCTGTACATCTGTGTATATGCGCACAGCCGGCGCGCCACCCTTGGGGGCTTTGGACACTGATCTCAACACCTCTTTTCGTCTCCCTCGTCCCGAGGATGGGTGGGGGTGAAAGGGGGGAGATTACAGATCTGTAAATATTTTTAAAGAAAAAAAAATAAAACATTTTAAGCATCGTTGCTAACTTTGGTGGCATGGATTGCCTGGCGTGCTAACACGTGGAAGGTTTTCTCGCTTTGGGGTGGAGGGGCTTGTGGGTGTGAGTTAGAAGAGGGTTGGGAGCCGGGGCCAGGGGTGGGGCCGGGGCCAGGGGTTAAAGGTTGGGAAGCTACCTCTGGCGGCTCCTGAGCGGGATCGCATCCCTTTCCACCCCTGATGCTCAGGCCAGGAGCGGGCTGAGGTGCACCCCGGCCGAATCCAGCTCGGAACCCGCTCGGAGAGGGACAAAGGCAGGCAGGGAGGCCTCACTGCAGAAGCGGATACCTCCCTGGAGAGAGCATCTTCCCAGCGCCCGGATCGCCTTGGGCTTGGCCGCAGCAGGGCGTCATGCGACCTGGCTCTACCAGCGCCGCGAGCCTCCTCTCCCGGGTGCAGGGCAGGCGGGGCGGCGCTTCCTGGACCAGGTAAAGAGCCCGCCTTGCTCGCCCCGAGCCGCGCACAGTTCCCTGGCGGGTGGCACAGCTCGGCGTCCGCCGGGCACGGGAACTGGGTGCGGAAAGGTGGCGTTTCGGCGGAGGAGGGCTCCGAGGCTAGAGACCAGGCAAGGAAAGTGCGGGAGGCAAAGGCGCCTCTCCCACACACTTCTTTTGGTGGTGGTGGTGTTTATAGTTTGCACTGCACGTGGACTAAATGGCCGGACCACGGGCGAGCACGTGGCCGCTCGCGTTGAATGAAAACTTGATATGAGGCCTGGGTGCCCACGGACTTCTGCGCCCCAACACCTGCGGTTCGCACCCCGGCTGTGAGGGCGCGGCACGGAGAGAGGAGCCCCGCGAGAGTTATGCAAATCTCAGTGTTAGATCGCGGCCACCTGTTCCTTGTAAAACATCGGAAGGGGAAGCCTTAGTCGAGAAGAGGCCAAGGGTTTGGCGTCACGTGGGACAAGCTCCAGCGTCCTCCTGCCTCCGACTCCAGCGGTCTCCCTTAGGTAGTGCAAAGGTGCCAGGAGTCCACAGCGCGGAGGCCCGACCTCATCTCTGGGAGGGCGACATTTATGGGGCAGGCTTGTCTCTTTGAGCCAGAGGCATGGAAGTGGGCTGCGTGTTTCGAAAGTATACAGGGTATCTGTAAACCTCAGTGTGGCCGCAAGTCTGTCTAAAATGCCTGGTCTCTTGTCCATTGGGAGGGCATATTTTTTCATCTCACATTAGATTTCATAAAAATCACAATTTATTTCTAAGTGACATCTGCCAATGGTAAATCAGTTCAGTTGCATTTATTTCATTTCGATCGAGTTCCAGTCAATAACTACTTACTGAGCCCCACTACTGGCTGAGAACTATGCTAAATATTGGATATTCAGAGAGAGCACAAAGTGACATTTCGTCCATTTCCTTCTGATTTATTTGGTACAGATATTTTATATTTATTGATTTTAGAGAGAGAGGGCAGGGGAGAGAGAGAGAGAAACATTGATTTGTTTGTTCCACTTATTTATGCATTCATTGGTTGATCCTTGTATGTGTCCTGACGGTGTGTGGGGAAGACTCTCTAACCAACTGAGCTACCCGGCCAGGGCTGGTACACATATTTTAATTCAAGGACTTCTCTCTTTCCAGATGACCCACTTTAAATTCTTCTTTGCCTCTAAAGTTGCTACTTGAATATTCCATGCAGAAATAATCAAATTGCTTTCAAGGAAATACTTGTATAGGAATATTCCGTCCATATCATTTTTGTCTGCATTTCAACAGAGTGGTTTTTTCAAGAGATGATGGTTTTAAAAGTGTTGGGTCACTATATCCTCCCTAGGCTTCTCTTACAGAAAGTGGCTTCCTCTAGCCACTGTAGTCACTTAATGGCAAAACGTTGCCCTTAAGATTTTAGGAATGACCCCTTTTTAGTTTGACATATAGTGGGTACTCACTTTTTTACTAATCTAGAAAATAGCAGTCAAAGTGATCCAATAGTGTAATTAATTTCTAGGAATTTCTCTCTTACAAGCATTAAAACACACACATATACACACACAACTTTGCATTTGGATTTCAGATGTTGTTCAAGAGTCCATTGTGGCCAGATTTCCTATCTCAAGACCATCAATTCATTTGAATAATCAGCAAAATCATCAGTCTTCTTTCAGGTTCTAAACTGGATTTAAAAGATTGACGTTTCTTAAAACTCAAATCGAGTCTGGTTGCAACTGCATGCCCAGAGGGACCTGAATCATACACACACTGGATAATGAAATACACTTAGATTTTATTAGTGGATAATTCATGCTCAGAATCTCGAAACACTAATAGAATTAAATAAGCGATGGGAGAGGGAACGAAATAAAATTATTTGGAGATAAAATTATTTAGCCAAAGTTAGAATGGAGGCAAGGCACTGCATTTTAAAATTCTTAACCTAGCCATTAACTTGTTAAAAGAGGAGAGATAGAGACCCCAGTATGAGGACTGGTGAGGAGGGAGGGCAAGAATCTGACCTTATAGCAGTGACATTATAAATACAGTGGGGAGAAAAGTGTTTGTGTGTGCATTTATTGTGTCAAGAATCAGAGGAAGATGTGCACCTGAGTCAGCGTATGTGAATGCATAAAGACCAACTTTCCCCACTATTAATGTACCTTAAAAGTAAAGCACTTTAACCTCAACAATTTCCTCTCACTTCATACAAAGTTACATAAAAACAAGATTTTCCCCCAACAAAAGGCAGTGAAAAAGTGGGTACAGCATGGATTACACTGAAAATTTTCAGTGAGTTTTTGATATTTAAGAGTAACCAAGTCACAGCATTCTAGTTACAAGTTAATTATTGCTTTTCTTTCATGGAGATCAAATTATATATTTTTTTATTACAGAAGCAACCTTCTTGATTCTCCTATTTGTGGAGAATTCTAGAAACAGAAAGTGGAGCAAACCGAACCCCAAACTCTAGGGAGTTGTTGGGGTGGGGGTGGGGTGGACAGGGAGAAGCTTGTCGCTGACATTTTAAGACCTTATTTTAACATATGTCTAAAAGAAGCTTTCGAGGTTTAACACACTGCAAATTATTTGTTTCCCAGTGTGTCCACCCATCTGGACACGGAGTTCCTCTAGAGCAAGAACTGGTCTGATTAAAGCATCTTCTCAGCCTCTCATCAGGCCTGGCACACAGTAGGCACTCAAATGTTTGTGGAACGGTGCATAGTATAAATAAGGATGAGTTTCTATTAGATCAATAGGAAATGTGAGACCCTGGTTCATAGGTGGAAACCCCAGGAGAAAAATCAAGGCAAAATAATGCAATTCATTAGAGTAAATATTTCCTTCTCTGCTCCAATTTTTGGTTAACTTTATGGGCGTATATGTACGTGAAAGGGAGAATAATTTAGCTCTATAGAAATATTGATCAAAATGGGGTTCTTCTGCCTGCGAGATTAACTCAGATGGTGAGGGCGCCAGGGGTCGAACCGCAAAGAGCATCTTTCTCTCCTAGTATTCAGAAGACTGGCTGGGTGTCGGTCTCAGGGAGACTACATCTCCCAGCGTGCTGCACACGTGTCCGAGAGGGCGTGAACGCAGTCTTGGCGCGGTGCTGCTTGGGAGTTGTAGTTTTCACTTGGTCAGCACGAGCGGGGGCGGTGCCTCAGTCTTGTGGTAAAGCGAGACCACGTGATAGGAAAAGCCGCGGTTTGCCTTTGAGCCGGAAGAGGATGACTGGGTTGACCGACGCCCGGCCTCTGAGCGGACCAATCGGCTGCCTAAGCTGAGACGTTGGCGTTTGAAATCAGCCAATGGCAGGCATACACTGGAGCTTCTTCTCCGCCCACTTCGCCCACCTCGCGAGTTCTCCGAGCGAAGCCAGGCGGCGGCGAGCGGCGGCCAAGTTGATTCCGAGGGGAAGTCAAGGTAGCGGGAAGGGGCGATGGGGCGCCAAAGCGGACCCTCCCCGGGCCCGGGGCTGGCGGGGCCGTTCGCAGGGAACCGGTTCCGCCTCCATCGCTTTTCTTTGAGTTCGGGGGCATCCGGGCGGCGGGCCTCGGGGGGAGGGGCCGAGGTGTGAGCGCCTGTGGCGGGGGGTGCGGCGGGGCGGCTGCGGGCTGGAGTGGGTGCGGGGGCGCGGCCGGGCGGATTGGGGGGCTGCAGGGGCGGCAGGGCGGCGAGGCACGAGTCCCGAGCGTGGGCGGGGGCCGGGGCCGGGGCCGGGCCGAGGCCGGGCCGTGGTGGGCGCGCAGGCTGTGCGCAGGCGCAGAGGCCCGTGCGCAGCCGTGTCCTCGGTCCTTTTCCTGCGAGCCCCCCGCAGCCCAGCCCCGACCCCGTCCTCGACCCCTCCCCCGTGGTGGGGCCTCTGACCCGGCGCTTGTTCGCAGATGACGGGTTCTAACGAGTTCAAGCTGAACCAGCCGCCCGAGGACGGCATCTCGTCGGTGAAGTTCAGCCCCAACACCTCGCAGTTCCTGCTGGTCTCGTCCTGGGACACGTCGGTGCGCCTGTACGACGTGCCGGCCAACTCCATGCGGCTCAAGTACCAGCACACCGGCGCCGTGCTGGACTGCGCCTTCTACGTAGGTGCCCGCGGCGTCCCGGGGGCGGTGCCCGCGTGGGGGGCGGCCTCCCCGCGGTGGGCGGTGGGCGGTGTGGACGGCGGGCGGTGTGGACGGCTCCGTGCACGTTCCCGAGCGTCTGCGACTGCTTTCGGGCGTTGGGGCCATGCAGACATCGGAGATTCGGTCTCCCCTTAAGAGTGGAGTGGAACAGCCCCGCAGACTGTCTTGACCTATGACAGTTGTGCTTGAAATTTGCAACCAGGCGTGGACCTTGGAGGATTTAGTTACTGGTACACGGGAATGCCTATGGACTCAGTCCGCTTCCTGACTGGTTTCCGTGGGCACTCACATGCTTTACGTCCCTGTGCTGTTGTCTGTCTGTTTAGAGTGAATGGTGAAGCCCAGTGTACTCGTCCTGAGCATAAACTGAACAGTGGGCTGGGATTTTGAAACCCTTTCCAAAGCTGTAAGTTTTAAATGACTTGAAACTTTGTTTTTATAGGATCCAACACATGCCTGGAGTGGGGGATTAGATCATCAGTTGAAAATGCATGATTTGAACACTGATCAAGGTAATTCGGCCTTTTACCAGTGTATTGTTTTCTCAGTGAGTGTAGTAGGGGACAAATGCTTAGGAAGAAGAGGAGTTCTTGAATTGCTTAATTCTTGGGTTGCTTAGATACAAGCAAGAATGGCTTATATTTAGGACTTTTTTTTTTGTTTAAATGCTTAAACCTTTAAGTCACTGATCACAAAATAGCATACCTGTATTTCTTCAGTAAAGCCTATTCTGACCTCCATCTCCACTGTTTACACGAAGGGGCTCCTAAGTCTTTGACCTTTACCTTATCCTCAGAGGCGGACTGGACCTCCAGGTGGTCTGCTTTTCATTAGGACTTCCAGGACAGCTGATGTTTCAGTTCTCCTTTCAGAAGCCGGTTTAATTTAGACGGAAAGCAAGATAGGTTTAGGAGGTCTAATGTTCTGCAGTAGCCATCCTGTCCAGGGCTGTGTCAGTCTTACTTTTATCATTACCTAGCGTAGAATATGCTTCAACTGCACTTAATGAGTAATAAGATAGCACATTTTCTCTTAGTTAACCATTTCTTAGAGGCCAGGTAAGAAATGACGTACCACATTTTCATGTTGACTTTGGTGCAGAGCGAGGTGGTGGAGCCCACATGCCAGAGCTCTCTGCAGAGCTTTCCTTTTCCTTTTCTGGGGGTGGGGTGTGCGGACATTGGCCATAGATGTACTTGCAGGAGATGCAAGTCCCAGGGACATGACGGATGAGTATGAGGTGGACAGTGGGAGGATGGATAGAGGATGGGCACAATATTTTGTCACAAAAAGTAACCCAGTTGGAAGAGGCTGTCGCAGGAAAGTCACTTTGCGTTGTCACTTACAACTGCAGATGTTTGGTTTTGTTTGCTAGCAGCGTATTTTACATAGTAAGTTAGTTTGCAGGTTTAGGTCCTATTTGTTCAAAAACTTAGGAGGAAAAAAACACTGAAAAGCAAACTTAAAAACATTTTAAATGCCGGAGACCATGATTAAGGGAATTAGCTGTGTATTCTTCAAATGTCATTGCCGAACTTAGGAGATTTTTTTTTTCCGTGTTGAAATGATATGTTTTTAAACAAGTAGCTTTCCTGTCCAAGGATCGAGACCACACACTGTCCTCTGCTGTGCCCTTAGCAGTTGGCATGGGTGCTGCACATGCGGACGTGTAGTGGGTGCTGCTGGGATGAGTGGGTGAGAGAGTGAGAAGCTGACATTGAGAGGACAGAAGTTAGCATTGGAAATTTGACCCATCCTGCAAACCAAGTGGGTTAACCATAGACTGCATGCCTCCTTTATCCCCAGGTCTCTGAGCATCTGTTACCACTCTAATAACTTTCTTATAAACGCTGGCTCAATGTGACGTTTCATTCAGATCCAGGAGACAAGTTATCTACTCGTTTGTTCATTCAGCAAGTATTTCTTGAGCACCTGCCATGTATGTCAGGATCTGCAGTAGGTAGAACTACAGAGTTAAACAAGGTTCCCTGTTTAAGGGAATGTAGAATCAAGTGAAGAAAATAACAAATGTGCTATCATTTTAATGTAATCTGAAGTTCAGGTCAGCTTTTGATGTGTGCCATGCCAGGGACTCAGACTGCACTGGAAGGTGAACAGAGAGGAATGGCTGGCTCATAGTCCTGGAGAACTTTCTTATGCAGGGATTTCCTTAGAGTTGGTGGAAATGGATTCATTACAGTTGAACAGATGTTTCCTTCTATTGTGCACTTGAAGAATCTTTGTGTAGTAGATGTAGTAGTAAAACTAGTTTTTTGTTTTGTTTTGTTTTTCCTATAGAAAACCTTGTTGGAACTCATGATGCCCCTATCAGATGTGTTGAGTACTGTCCAGAAGTAAATGTGATGGTTACTGGGAGTTGGGATCAGACAGTTAAGTTGTGGGATCCCAGAACTCCTTGTAATGCTGGGACCTTTTCTCAGCCTGAAAAGGTAGGCTCTTTACATTCATAATAGGAATTGTGGTCCTTGGGGTGATTTGATGCATACTTGGTGAATATGGTATTGAATATACAGGTTACGACTTCACAAGTTTATTTTACAAACCCAAATACGTAGAAATATTATGATGCAAAGGGAAATTTATTTTGCTCAACATTTTTCTGTCAGTTGTCATGGAGAACGCTAGCTTAAATAATAAATTTCCATGTATTAATGCTTTATATCCCAGGACTGAGATTTTCAGAGAAGTCATTTAGCAGACTGTTCGATTGCCTTAGATTGGGTTTGACATGCCCAAACCAGAAAGTGGATGGACCATCACTCATTCACTTGTGACTCGAGGTTTCATCTGTGTTTACTGCGAAGAGGGCAAAATGGGTTATCATTCCAAGTTTAGTGAGAAAGGTGGCCCATACCCCCTGCTTTTACCAGTTATTTACTTATTTTTAATACTGACAGATGCAGTTTGAAGGCTCTAATGAACCAAGGTTCTTAAAACAATCTTTGTGTATTATTTTAACCTTTGATCTGTACAGTGAAAGTGTAATTGAGCATCCTTGCTGTATCCTCATCAGACCTGATCAAGTGGTAGTTAATTTTAAAGATGAATTGTTTCAGCGGTTTAAAGGTGTCCTTCACTTGAGTCTATTTCCCAGTGTGAACACACTGTTCAGTTCCTGTTAGCCATCATTATATACTGCGGTGCATCCAAAGAGCCATTATTTTTGTCACTTCATAGTCGAATCTACTCCTGGCAAGACCTTTGTTCAGAATAAAATAATTGCATTGTTTCTAGTTTTGATTTATGGTTGTATGTAACATGTTAAGAGCTGTGATAAATTGCTGACAGAATATCATATAATGGACAGCCACACTGAATCAAGCTGCTTATTGGTTCAGCAAGGTTCATTATGTCACTTTTTTTAATACTTCCTTTGATAAATGTATATACCTAGTCAGAGGCATGACAGTGGTTTCCCTTGATTTACGACTAGTGGAGATGGAAAGCACTGTTAGAATCTGTGTCACCTGTATAAAGATTTCGGATAAGATTTGCAATCTGATTGTACTGTTATAAATTGGTATCTTTTTGCATTCTGTGTTTTTTAAGGTTTGGTGTTTATGTGACTTAGGTGAATTTTTATTTTTCTACAAACATTTTGTTTCCTGAATAAACTATGGTAAATTTTATATTTCTCTTATTTAAGTATGTCTATATCACATCTGTTTTGAATCCTTACTTTTCCCTTGGTCAAAATAGTTGTTGAATTTTAAGGCCACATTGTGTGACTATTTTACATTGTTAAACCTAACTTGTTCTGTTTGACTGTAGTATGTAGTTAACATATTAGTGATTATTAACCATATAGTTGAATATGTTAAAGAGATGTCTTACTATGTTACAGGACCTTTTCATTTTTTATAATGATTCTCCAGGGGTCAAAATATTAAATCAGGTTAGAATTGCTAAAAAATAATAAATCAGAGTTGCTTATTAACAGAAGGTAGCAGAGTGGTGGTGTACTTGCGGTCTGCATCAGAAGGTTGAGCACGATCAGGAAAATACATTTTGCCGCCATTTTCATGAATTTGCTATCTCTGTTTTCCAGATAACATTTGAAAATAACCACTTTAAATCCTTGTGTATAGGAAGTTTTATTATTTATTCTAAAGAAATTTTTGTGGAAGTTGTTTTAATATTGAAAAACGGCATTATGAGGGAAATGGCATTTGTGGGAGCAAATGTTTTGAAAATTTTTCCGATAGGTGAACAAACTCTGTCTTGAGTGTTTAGTATGATGTCAGGGCACAAGAATTTTCTTTGTCATGTGCCAGACCACTCTTTTTCTTTTAATGTTGAGTTCCTGTGCCACCGAAGGCAGCCGACAAGCAGCTCATTAGCGTGGCTGCTTGCTGCTCTGGGAAGGCCGATGGATTCAGTTCGAAGCTGGGAAAGGCGAGAGTTTTAGAGGCACGACACGAAATCTTGTTCTGGAAGACGGTCAGGGAAAAAGGCCTGGAAATGATTGTTCTATGGAAAGCCAGAAGCCCCTTGAAAGGCAGGCATCTTGAGTTGTTTTATGGTTTTAATGTCTCCTTTTTGAGTATTTTTATACTTTTATATTGTCACAAAATGAAACAAGGTTGGAAAAGTTTAAAAATTCAGTTTGCCTTAGTAATGAAGAGAATTAAGTCCTTAAAAGTGTTTTCGGAATTAATTAGAATGTACATAATACACTACTTGGTTAAGTATTAATATTAAGAATATCTTGTGTTTGTTATTTTGTGTGAATTAGTTGGTTTGTGTAACTATAGTGTTTCAGATTTGATACCTGTGTTTGGGAACCTGATCAGCTAACATTTATGGTGTTAAGATGAGTGGCCCTTATTTTAGGGCAAAATGCCATTTTCAGGCAAGTAGATGACTTTGACAAGTTTTGGTCTTCCTCGAAAGGTGTACACCCTCTCGGTGTCCGGAGACAGGCTGATCGTGGGCACCGCGGGCCGCCGAGTGCTGGTGTGGGACCTGCGGAACATGGGCTACGTGCAGCAGCGCCGGGAGTCCAGCCTCAAGTACCAGACGCGCTGCATCCGGGCGTTCCCCAACAAGCAGGTGCCGCGGTCCCCCACCCCCATGTTTTGGAATTTGAAAATAATGTCATCTTATATAACAATGATTTGGTCACTGCCTTTTAGAAACTTTGCACTTTTCTTTGAGTAGTGATTTAGAAATTACTAGCTATGTTTTTGACATCCTTGTGTTAAAAGGTAGTGTGTCAACACAATTTTATAGATGACCTTAACATTCAGAGAGGCTAAGTAATTTGTTAGCGGTTTGATAGAGGTCTTCTGATTTCTTGCTGATCCTGGTTGCTTGACCAGGTACACAGTAATCAAGGAGAGTTTTGCAGAGATTTCAGTTTACAAACCAGTGAATTCGGATTTGGATCTGGAGATGAAGGATTATGGAATTTGCTCTTTTCGCCTCTTTGTAACCCCAGTGTTAATAGAGTTCTTCAGTGAGTCTAGCAGCAGGACTTGGAGTTTTTAGAGTAACGCCACCTAGGTCAGAGAGGCAGTGTGCCCCTCACGTAACACTAGCTCTTGCTGTGCAGGCTGGGTCCCCCTCCGTCACTGCTAAGTGAGGTCCCCTGATCACAAGTGAGCCCCTGCTCCCTGCGAACCTCTTAGCTCTGGAGGGAGGCGGCCGTGGTCCCTGCAGGAAGTGTGCAGGCGGGCGCCTGGAGGCAGCAGCTCGGGGCCTGTGGCCTTGGGAGCGGCCGTGGAGCTGAGCAGCTGTGGCGTCGCTCTGTCCTGTGTCTCAGCCTGGGGCTCACACCGCGGGCGCACAGCTCTCACAACACGGTAGCTTTCCATTGAGCGTAGGCGTTGCAGTTACTCGGAGCTGTAGGGATTTAAACACGTGACTAAGATGTGCTTGCATTTATACATATTTTTGTCTTATATTTAAATTTTTCTGGCAGAGTGTATCTCCAGTTTATAATGGAAATTTAAAAGTAAGATTTTACTGACTTTTTTTGGTCTCCAAAAGTAGTTTTTCAGTAGTGCATTTTTTTCATTCCTTGAAGAATTAAAGAAAAAAAGAAATAAAATACAGATTTCACATTTTATCCTTTGACATAAAAAACAAACAAATGATGATATTCTTATTTATTTGAATAAAAGCAAGTATTCGTGTTCTTGAAATTCTGGAATAGCTACAGCTATGGCAGTGCAGCTTTGGCGCCTTGTGGAGACCTGGCCACGTCCTCTCGAGGCAGCCCCCGGTTGTGGGTGGGTTGGGGCCTTAGGGCCTTGCTTGGAAGCTGGACTCACCACTGTGGCTTTCTCCGGTCCCGGCGGGCAGGGCTACGTGCTGAGCTCCATCGAAGGCCGAGTGGCGGTGGAGTACCTGGACCCCAGCCCCGAGGTGCAGAAGAAGAAGTACGCCTTCAAGTGCCACCGGCTGAAGGAGAGCAGCATGGAGCAGGTGTACCCGGTGAACGCCGTCTCCTTCCACAGCGTCCACAACACGTTCGCCACAGGTGGGGGCGGCCGCCTGCGCCTGCTCCTGGGGGTGTCGCTGCTGCTGGGCCCCAGGGATGGCTGCTTAGGCAGAGCTTCCAAAGATTGTGCTTGCTTTGTATGATATTTAGGGAAAAAATCTGCTGTAGTATTTCTTGGGGGGGAATATTATTTCTGTGATCTTAAAAATAAACCATTTGTAAAGATAATTGTGATTTCTGTATCTGCTTTTAAGGATCATTTTAACGTTTTCAAAATTACTTGCAGGTGGTTCTGATGGATTTGTAAATATTTGGGATCCATTTAATAAGAAGCGCCTGTGCCAGTTCCATCGGTACCCCACCAGCATCGCCTCCCTCGCCTTCAGCAACGACGGGACCACCCTGGCCATAGCGTCGTCATACATGTACGAGATGGACGACACGGAGCATCCCGAGGACGGGGTCTTCATCCGCCAGGTGACAGATGCAGAAACAAAACCCAAGTGAGTGTGCTCTACCCACACCCGAGCCTTTCCTGCATTCGGCCCGGGATTTATTAATTTTCTCGATTCATGAATAGCGCTGTTGATGCCTGCTCGATACTACAGCTGACTGTAGGGTTGGAGTTGATTTTATCTTGTTCTCCCAAGCTTTCAATATCCGTAGGTTGATAGACGTCTGATGGATGGAATTGTGCCTCGTTGTTCTGTGGAGAAGAATGTCAAGCTCTCATTCTTCTTGAACAGGCGCCATTATTGGAATCTCTGCAGTTATTACTAGCTCGTTGCTTAAAAATTAAGTTGAGGAATTCAAGAATAATTTATTTGAGCAAATTCTATTTAAGATATTTAAGAATTTGAACTGCTAAAAAATCTGTCCTCTCCACAGGGGTTGTTTCTGTAATATTTACACAGAGTGACCGACCTTCAGGTCCTGCCGGGAACCCGGGTGGCATGGCCTTGCCCGGACTAGCACATTTCCTTAGTCCTGAAGTTTTCATAGGTCTCCTTGGCTCTTGGTTGGCAGAGAGGAACCATTTACAGTTTGTGGTGCCAACAGGGCACAGCTCTTTCCTCAGTCCTGCCCGGGCTTTGGGAAAGCTGGTGCTTCAGGCACTCGGCGAACCACAGAGATGGCTCCCAGGCGACGTCCTGTCCCTGTCTCTGCTCCCAGGCCCTGCAGAAGTCTTTCGGCAGCACTTCGGGAAGAACTGCATGTTTTCAGGGCTCCTCTACTTTTCCAAGTTAAAAGGGTGTAGCGCCCCTGCAGGTGGTCGATCCCTGCGAGGGGTGGAGGGTCACGTGTTCAGCATCGTGTGCTTTCACCCCGGCTCGGAGAAGCCGCAGGGGAGCCGCCCGGTGGGGGCTGTGCTGCATTGGCTAGCTCCCTGCGTCTGGGCCTGGCCCTGTTGGTCTCATGCTGCCCTCCTCCTCCTGAACTCGTAGGTCACTATGTGCTTGACAAGCTGTCATTTACTTAAGTGCCACATTGATGATGATGAAACAATTTGTACTCCTTAGTGGGGGTTTATTGCTTTTAACAAGGAAACCAGAGAAAGTATGCATTTTAATATAAGAACCTAAAAAGAATGGATAAGGGTTTTATTTTTTAATTTTTTAAACAAACACTTTTCTTAAGTGCATGAGATGGTTTGATGTTGGCTGCATTAGAGGTCCCTGGGCAGCGAGCACTGGGGGGCAGCGACTGCGCTTTGAGAGTCAGCTCGACCTGGGTGATCTTGTTTCCACTGTGAAGTAAATGTTTGTAAATAAATATCGGTAATAAAGATCTCTCTGCATTTTTTCTGGGCCTTAAATGGTAGAGGAAAAGGCCTTGAACCAGTTGTTTCTTCTGCTGGGTTCGCTGCTCATCCCGGGGCTGCTCCAGACTGCCTCACGAGGAGGTCAATCCACAATTAAACAGCATTTCCTCTCGGCCGTCCATTATTTTCTGAAGCAGATGGTTCATCATTTCCTGGGCTGTTAAACAAAGCGAGGTTAAGGTTAGACTCTTGGGAATCAGCTAGTTTTCAATCTTATTAGGGTGCAGAAGGAAAACTAATAAGAAACCCTCCTAACGTTATTTTGTGACCGTAAACAATTATTTATCAGCAAACACTCGATCCCAGAAGGGCAGATTGTTTGAGTCAGTGATGAGCTGAGAAGAGACAGAGCATATCTGTGCATTTGGAAAAATAATTGTAACGTAATTGCAGGACATTTAGACAGGCATCTATTTGGACCTGTTTCTATCTCTAAATGAATTTTTGGAAACATTAATGAGGTTTACATATTTTTCTGACATTTATATAGTTCTCATGTCCATTTCAGTTGCCCAGCCGCTGGTGATTAAGGTTAAAAAGAAAAAAATTGCAGTGAGAAGGAGATTCATTTCAGTGCAATGCCCCGAAGCAGAGCACGGACTGAGCTGGGCCTGTGCGGCCGTTCCAGTGGTGCTTCTGTTGTCGGACTCGTTTCCCTTGTGCAGATGTGTTTCTGAACGGATGTGGGCCTTGACCGAAATGTGTTTTATCCGTGATGAATATTTGAAAAATTCTTTCGATACAGAGAAAGGTCTTTTGTTTTTTAAGTATTTCAGTGAAAACTTAGCGTAGTCTGAATCCAGGTTTTGAGACGTGTTTTCTTCGTTGCAGGTCCACCTGACCGTCCTGGGACAGTGGTTCTCTGTGGGAAGCTTGTTTCCTTCCCACGAACACGTTCTTGGTCCCTGCGGGTGCGCTGCAGTCCCTGTGCACACGTCCCTTGCGTGTGGCTCTCCGTTCTCTGTGTGACGGGCTGGGCTGCGCCCGGGCTGCTCGGTGTGGGCTGCGGAGGCGGTGTGCTGGTGGAGTTGGCGAGGAATTGTTTTCTCCCGCGAGCCCAGTTGCTTTTTCCGAGCAGCTTGAGTTCTTTTTGTAAAATAACCTGAACCTGTAATTTCCATGCTGTCTAATAAAGCAGAGAGTCAGAACCCTTATATGTTGGATGTTTTTAAATGTTGGTAATTAATGTAATTTACTTTGTAAAAAGGCTTCTGTGGAGCAGAGCTCCCTTCATCAAGGCTGGTGGGGATGACATGTTACCTCTAGGTCCACGCTGCCTCATTCCATTATGTCTGTTCTGATGTGTGTCGGGCTTCGGTCCTGGATAAAGTGATCTGTTGGAGCTCTGCCATGTCCCTGTGCCCTCTTGCTGGGTCAGCAGGGCCCTTGAGCCAACAGCAGCTGTGGAGGACGAGCAGCGACGACTGCGGGGCAGCTGACGGTGCCCTCTGGCACGACCCTCTGGGAGTGCTGGCACAGTTGCGCACGCACAGGGCCAAGGGACAGACCGGCTGTCTCTCCCGTCACGAGCCAAAGCGAAGGGAAGCCCCTGGGGTGGCAAATCATGTAATGGCCGGAGACTGACTGATGGTATTGGTTCCTTAGTGTGATTCGGTGCCATTTAAAGTCATACCGCTTGGTTGAGGACGGCGTACATTCAGAATGTTTAGGTGAGAACACATACAGTATTGCAAAAAGTGACTAAGTTCAAGCAGCCTTGGGGACCTGTTTTTGAGGTGGTGTGGGAGCTGGCTGTCCTCTTGTCTCTTGATCAGATGTGTCTCCTGCCTCCCTGGGCACCTCTGAGCCAGCTTCCCTCACAGTTGTCCGCTCGTGGCCACCTGTCCCCAGATGAGTTAGCATGTGGGTGTCTTCACTGGTTTCCTGCACCTGGTTTTTCTTCTCCCTTTAAGTGTCTCTTTCGTTTATCCTTTTTTCCTTCTGCTGCTACTATCCCACTGCCTTCCAGGGTCCCTTCCGCCACCTGGGGGAGTGCAGCAGCCTCGTCTCTGCCCTGAGTCCTCCACCTTCCAGAGCAGTGGCCACGTGTGAAATGCATTCGAACCCTGGCCCAGAGCACCCAGGTTAATGCAGCACATTTAGAGGAAAGATAGCGCTGCGTGTGCCTGCGATGCACCTGTTTGCTTTTCCTTTCCTTTTCTTTTAAAGAACTGATGGTTATGGCCTGAACTGACTCGGTAACAGGCCTTGCCACCTCTAATTTGAACCAACTGCTGTATGCCACACAGGACTTGAAAAACGTTGGCTCTCTATGCTGTGCTTGGGGTCCTCCAGTGTTCCCCATTGCTCTCAGTAGCCCTTCCGTCACCACGTGAGAAGGTAAGCTGCTTCCAGGGCCTGCAGGTCACCAGGAAGGCACTGCTGACTGGCAGGGTGCTCAGAAGAAGGGGGCGGGACTCACGGTCACTGGGAATCCCGGCCCGTGGGTGGCATGTCCTGGTTCTGAGTTCTGTATGGAAACTTAAGGTATATTAGCAGATTCTCCTTGGTTCTGGGGAAATCCAGGCCGTTAGAAGGATGTTTACCTTGCATTCAAGCCCTGCATTTTTTTTGCCTTTGCCATTTGACTTGGTGTCTCCTAAGTGTTTTTGCTGTGCACTTCCCTCTTCCAGGGAAGAGGATTCTGGTCAGGCCAGACGGGACCTCTTCCCCAGAGGGGGAGACTGCACACGAGCCTACCAAGAGCTCGGAGCACTCGGCAGTCGGGAAGTGCCTGTAACTGTTCACCAGCTTGCCCAGGTTCTCTGACCCATTGTCTCCCCCAGCCCCCGCCACCTTTTGCTTTTTCCAAGCCCCCGTACACTGGGGTTTTCTCACTCGGGGCCAGGCTGTTTGCTTCACTGTTCCCCGACACACGGGTTGAGTCCCAGATTCACAGTGCTGGGGGTTCGTTGTTCTGAATTGCTCTCAGTCCTCATTTGAATCCTGCCAGGCACTGTCGAGAACCCCTTTCCCTGGAAGCCCCCAGCTGGCCTGTCACAGGTGCGTGACCTCTTCCCGAGCTCCGGTGACTCACCCCCTGCTCAGCTGCCTCTGGCCGTCACGCTGCCTGGGACTGGACCGTTTTCATGTGGACATGTCCTGCTCCTCGTGAATGTCCTGTCGAGCAGGGGCCACACGTTTGGATACTCTGATTTGTCAGTGTTGGCCACTGTGATGCTGCTGAATGATAGAGACAGTCCCGTTTTCAAAACAGTGTTCAATACAATTTGGATACAGTCCCTCCGTGTCCAGTGCCCTGGACATGCGGCCTCTGTTCATTCATTCAGTGAGCATTTAATAAGCTACGGGAGTCGTATGTTCATTGTAGAAGAACTAACTACATGCGAAAACGAGCCGTCCCGTCCCATTCTGCACCGAAGGTCAGGAGGCGCGTGTCCGTCCGTCGGGTTTTGTGCCCGTTCTCCGTGAGCCGTTTGTCAAGCACGTCAGGTGAAACGCCGGGGTGAAGGTGTGAAGACAGATGCTGTGATGCAGCTACAGGCCATGTGGCCTCATGACCTGTACTTGGCGGGGGTCATCGTAGGCATCCTTTGGGGTGATGGGTGGCAGGTCACCCCCAGCCTGGAGCCTCCGAAGCCCAGTGCAGGAGGTCCTGTGACGCTGGTTCCGAAGGGCCTCGCCCAGGGGTGCTCCCTGACTGGGACTCAGGTTAGCACCCCAGGGCCACGAAGGCAGCTTGTAAGTGCTTGTCACTCAGGCTGGGCTGTTCAGAGAGGCAGCAGGTGCCCGCTTACCTATGCTTAGTGTGCTCCGGAGCAACACACGGCTAGTTAGTACATATAATTCTATAAAACTGGGTTATGTGTAAGAATTCTGCTTTATACACTTTATGTGTTAGGAAAATTCTCCCATAGTTTATTTTTCACCTTATTTATTTCAGAGAGAGAGAGTAAGGGGGGGGAGAAACATCAACTTATTTTCCACATGCGTTCATTGGTTCCCCCCGTGTGCCCTCGCCGGGGCTCAAACCTGGCCATGGGGCATCGGGACGACGCTCTGACCACCGGAGCCACCCAGCCAGTGTTCTTTGCCTTATCTCTAATAGCCACCTAGTATCTGACTCTTGGACAGTTACCTAGTGCCTGCTGAATGCTAGACACCGTGCTGGATGCTGGGGCTCCGGTGCCCAGTAGAACAAAGTCCGTCCTCACCGGTTTCCACTCTGGGTCAGGGAGTGTGGCTGGCAGGGATGGGCCTGCTGACACTTTGACACCGTCGTGTGACCAGACTTGGTTTTCAAGCACCTGGCTGGCCGTGGCCCTCGTTTCACGGCCCTGGTAGCGGACCAGGCAGTGAAGTTGGCCGTCGCTCTCAGGTGGAAGGAAGCTCAACGGACCTGGTAAAGGGAGCTGTGCGGCCCAGGCCCCGGGGGAGCAGCGTGGACGGAAAGCCCGTCGGAGAACCTGGTGGTCGCTTGGAGAGGAAGACTGCCAGGTGCCCCCCGCCTGTGTGGTCGTCGTCCTCTGGACGTCCCCATGCTGGTCGAGCAGGTCGGGCAGAATGGCGAGTCCTGCCCGTAACCCCGCTTTGGTCCCGGCTCGGCCGCTGGACTCCTCGCATCCCTGGAAGGTCCCTTCTGAGCCTCGGTGTCCTCGTCTGTGAACGGAAGACACTGCCTGACTCCGGGGGTCATAGATGAGTCTCTGGAATGTTCACTAGGGCGTGCCTGACCGTCCACGAAGAGGAAATCTTTGGGTGAAAAGTAAGCCGTTCTCCGTTACTAGCTGACTTCAGGTGTGTGGTTCTCAGATGTCTGTGGGATTCCTCGTTCTTACATTTGGCGATATATTTACCGTAGAAACACTCAGAATCACACTCGTAAACCCACCATCCGGACTTTAAAATGGTAGTATTTTGCTGTGTTTTATCTTTGTGTTAAAAGAAAACTGCACATACTTGAAGCCTCGTTTGCACCCCTCCCTCACCCCGTTCCCGTGTCCTAGTCTTCCGTCTGGTCCCTCTCTGTGCTCCTGTGGCCTGCAGGTGTGTTTCAGGACGTCGGCCAGACGGCGTACTGCCCTCTCCTGGAATGAACCCCTCCCCGGTCAACCTCAGGGGTGGTGCATGAGATGTAGAGGAGAGAGACACGGCTGCGCACGGGACCGTTGGTGGGGACACGTGCAGCAGCCCCAGGGCCAGCGCCGAGCGCCCCGCCTGATGGATGAGACGAGCCGTCGTGGCAGGATAATGGCGGTGGTTCTCTGACGTGTTGTCCTCACGGTGAAGGCCGCGTCCTGTGCCGGAAGTTGTCTCCCCAGGAAGGTGTGTGTGTGGACAGAGCCAGTGTATCTGGTGCATCGAGAAGAAAACACCCCGGTTCCCACCCAGGACAAGCCGAGCCTCGGCCCCCAGCGCTCGGCTCCCCGCCGCAGTCTTTGAAATGTCTCTGGGTCATCTTTCACTTGGGAAAGGAGAGATTTAAGCTATTAGGACTAGTTACAGCAGTTTCCTTCAGAAAGGGCACCTGGCTGCTGCTTTGGAACTAACAATAAGAAACGAAAGTGGTCGTGCCGGAGGACACAAACACCGAGCGGACCACTGAGTGCGGGCACTTCTCCCCTCGTCGGGCGTGTCGCAGCACGGCTTCCCCTTCGAAGGGCGCCCACAGAACGCGGGCTGGGTTGCACGGGGTGGGCGTCGGCCCTGGTGGGGAAGTGCGCGGCGGGCAAAGCGGGTTCACAGGCTTGTGTCGAGGATACTACCGTAATTAATAAAGAACAAGACAGTAAACGGGGTCACGCAGTCACGACTGTGAACCCACCTTCGCCCACCCCTGCGTTTTGCGTCCTGATGGAAAGCGTTTGGAAGGTAAAAACAGTGAACTGTGATTTACAGAGAGCTGCGGTTGGGGGGCCATGGCGTGCCTTAGCCTCCCTGTTTAATGTAACTCTTTTTAAAAAAATGTTTTTATTGAGCCCTGGCTGGTTTGGCTCAGCGGTTGGAGCATCGGCCTGTGGACCAATGAGTCGTGGGTTCGATTCTGGTCAAGGGCACGTACCTCGGTTGCGATTTGTCCCTGGTGCTGGTTGGGGCCATGCGGAAGGCAGCCACCCAATGTGTCCCTTTCATGTCGATGTTTCTCTGTCTCTCTCTCTCCCTCCCACTCTGTCTGAACAAAAGTAGAAAAATGTCCTCAGGTGAGGATAAAAAATAAAAATAAATGTTTTTATTGATTTTTTTTTTTTTTTTTTAGAGAGAGGAAGGGGGAGAGAGAGAGAAACATCCATGTGAGACACATCGATCAGCCACTTCCAGCACGCCCCTTACTGGGGATCGAGCCCGCAACCCGGGCATGTGCCCCAGCCGGGAATCGAACCGGGACTTCGTCCACGGGACGACGCTCCATCCACTGAGCCACACTTGCCGAGCTAATGTAACTCTTAATTTGGCAACCAGCTCTCAACTTATTTTCAATGAAAAGCAGTAGGTTTGACTGCTGTTTTGCTTGCCTTGAGCGCACCACTGGTGGTCGGCTTTCCAAGCAGCTGTCTTGACCAGAGATGGAAAAAGAAACGCTTCGCTCTCCTGCGCTTTGACATAGCAAGGTGCCAGGCGGGCGCGACTTGAAGGCTCGTTTCCAGTGATTTATTTTATTAACTAATTTCCCAAGAAATATTTCACCTCTGACCATCCTAGCCAACTCTGCACAGTTAACACAAACCTGAAGAAGCCATACAAATTGCACCTCCCGGTCTCAGAAGCACCCGAGTTTGCTTTCCCAATGTTGTAACGAAGTACCTTTCATCCCCTTTATAGGACTCTGTTATAGGCTATTGCAGTAATTTAAAACCTATGTACCCGGACTCCTGACCTTGTTATAACATCACTTTATAATTCTCAAAATACTTGGCTGTGGACGATTTCCCCGGCCCCAGCCATGTGTTCCCGAAGCGTCCGGGCGATTTGTCTTGGGTGTTCTATTGCCCATATCTGCGCGGCCCGTAAGACCTAACATTCTTGTTGAATTGCCTGACAAAAATCCTTCAATTCTTTCATTATTTCACAGCTTAAGATGGCAGTCAGTGGTTAGCATTCTCCATTTAAAGAAATCCCCTGCTCGGAACAGTGGCCATTATGCCTTCATCACGCTTTGGGGGTGGGACCAGCTCTCGCGGGTTCACCGTTAGTTCATCAAGGTGCCAGTGGTGTCACGGGGCGCGCCGCCGTCCACGCAGGGCTGACATGGAGGCCGAGTGCGGCAGTGCGGCTCGACACGCTGCTGTTCACCGGGTGGGCGTCGGCGACAGCAACCAGAAGTCTCGAGTGGGCGCTGTTCGTCGCGCGCTGGGCTTGGCCTTCTGTAAGCGTGTTCACAGAGTGTACCTGTCGAGGGCTGGGCTTCGCCTTGGCTTGGCCATACCACCGATCGTTTCCACACATCTGGTGCTTTTCCTGCCAGTCGTTATCCAGGGTTTTGTTCCGACTCCGATCTGAAGCTATGGAGAGGAAGAGAACTCTCATTCGTTTGGACTCCGCAAACAGGATTTGTGACCCACTGACTTGGGAGGGAAGCAGTGCGGTCAGAGCGGATGTATTTACTGCCTGAAGGGTGAGTTCTTTGTGGCTGTCCACACATGATAACAGTAATGTCTGATCTGCACGCTGAACGGGGCTCCTGCCTGGAGCCGCTTGAACAGCCATCTGCGTCCTTGAGGTTGGGCACCTTTGACATTTCTAGACACACAAGTTGGCTGAGAACAGTGGTCAGTTTGATTTACCCATGCCCTCTAAGCTGGTGACTAGGATAGGCCTGTGGGCTCGTGCAGAGGAGTTGGCCTCTTGGGATTAACTGGGAAACAGTTGGACTAACCTGAAATGTAAACTAATTGGGTTATCAAGGCAAACTTTTGATTTGGCCACCAGTCCAAGTTTCAGCAAAGTCTTATTTATTATTGATCCAAAATGAATAGAATGCAGAAGAGAGGACTATGCCTGTCGCTCTTTTTGGGCCGGTGCGTAGACCTCTTTTGCCAACATTCGTGATTGGTTTTCGTCTAAACCGCGTTCTTCCTCATTAGAGCTTCTTAGGGGAGTGGATGAGAAGAAGAAATAAGTTAGGGAAAGTTATTTAGTACTTGTTGCCTTGAGCATCTAACTGTAGATTGGAAATTAAAGGGACCAAAAAAAAAAGCCTGTAAAAGGTTACGTTTTTGGCAGCTCAGAAGAACCTGGCAAGAGAGGGAAGTAGACAGTTTGGGGGGACAGCGTCTAACCCTCGGATGTTTGAGGGTGCAGCTACCGTGGCGTCGGGAGGAAGGGAGCCGTGTTTGTTTTTATGAGCCTTCCAGATGGTAGATGAAGGTCAGGAACTGGAATCTGAAGAAACCAGTTCGAACACGGGTCCTCTGACTTCTGTCAGAAAACTTGCTGAGTGCAGGGTCCCCACTCCTTGGACATCAGAGAACTGGTGTCTAAAGGGTTCCCAGAGCCTGGCCGCGTCCTGAACAAGAGGGCCTCGTAGGAAACACGGAGTCATGGCCGTTCTGATGGGGTCATCCGTCACTGCCAAGTGCTTGGCCGAAAACACACCAGGGGTCTCTCCCGACAGCCTCGGAGCCCCAGGGGTCAGGAGCCCGAGCTGGGCTGACGGCCACTGCCCAGAGCTGGTCACGCAGACCTGTACTTCAGGGCGTCCTTCATTCTTCCTGTTTCCCCTCTGCTCCCTCTCACGGTCTCCCTCTCTCCCTCCCTCTTCCCTCTAGTCCGTAGGAAGATAATAAAAGGTATTTGTGCAGAAGTTGACTTAGGAAAACAGGGCCCCTGGTGGGTTTTTGAAAAAGGTGCCCAAGACCCCACTGTGCCGCCTGGCCCAGGCGGAGGCAGCTGGCAGTGGGTGGATCGGCCCGTTGCGTGCCATGGCCAAGCGTTGGAGCCCGTCTGGCAGGTGTTGTGCCATAACGTAGCTGGGCTTTCTGAGGGCCCAGTGAAACCGCGCCATTCACTTCCAGCGCGCCGAGACAGACCCGTGCCCGTGGAGGGCTCTGCCGGCGTGCCTGCCTCTGCCCTGGCGGCACGTGTCTCCGGAGTTCCAGGAGATGCGCGTGGAGCCGTGAGAGTCTAAACTGCGTGCAGGAAGGTGGTGGTTGGGATGGTGTCGGGCTCTTCCAAGTCCAGTGATGCTGGAGGGAGATGCGGGGAGAGACTGAGCTCACTTGTTCTTCAAGCAAAGTGTCCGCCTTGCACCAGGACTGGGACATGCGGAGTAGCCCCAGCGGTGCTGGGCAGTTGTCAGGGGACCGAGGTTTGGCCCAGCAGCCGGGGGCGTGAGGGCCCTGAGGGTCCGGCTTCTGACAGGCTCTATGAGGCTCCGCCGTGGGCCCGGCCTGGTCCGCTGGCGCCCGGCCTTTCGAAGGCAGAGGCTCAGCTTCCACAAGAATGGCCTGAGGTTTCTGAAGTATTTGAGGGGATGAAGGTTTGGCGTAGAAAAGCAAGTGTTTTCCCTCTTCCTGTACAGAGTGACCTGACGTCCCCGCACAGGACTCGATCACTGTTTCCTTGTATCGTGAGCGCCCCCTCTCTCTAAATCAGCGAGGGTGTTGTCAGAAACCCACTGCCCAGACCGGAAACCAAAGCCACAAGTGCTTAAGCCACGACCCCAGCCTCGCAGCTCACCCGGGCGGCCTGGGTGCCGTGCGCCTCGGGCACAGCGCCGTCCACGGCTCGGGGCAAGGCCTCCCCCCGCAGAGAGACCGCGACTCCGTTGTGACATGCGCTTTGCTGCTTGGCCGGGAACCGGCTGCAGGAGCCCCGAGGCAGGCTGTGTCCGAGGACTCCTGCCCAGCCCAGCGCCGGAGCGTGGGCGCACTGCCCGCCACACCGCTTTGTCTACCTCGGTGACCGCGACACGAGTTATTCGTGGGGCACGCACTGGCCCGGAGCGACTGCCTGGAAAGGTGGACACAGCTAGGGTCACAACACAGTTCGTGGTACAAGGGTTTGCCTGAGCTGTCTGAGAGTCTGAATCTCCTCCGCTGGGCATGAGTTTTTTAAACCGGCTGGACCGTCGCGGCCACTTAGAGCGGGAGCGGGGGCGCCCTCCAGGTGCACACCCCACACTCAGCCATGCGGTCTCTGTTCTTCGGGGCCCCTTCATTTCAGTGCACTTGTAAAAGCACCTGCTTGTGACACCTTTCTGGGGAGACTGTGCGTAAAGACCTTGAGTTACCTTCCGACCATATTTCAGCCGTGGCTGTAATCACATCTCAGCCATCTGAATTATTTAGCGTCTTTTTGAGATTACATTTTTTATTCCTAATTACATGACAAAGATATATACCATGAAATATTTATCATGTAATTACGGTTAAAATGTACAGTCTCCCCGAAGATGATAACGTTAAGTATTCCATATTTAATTAAAGGAGTCTGGTGGACTGTCCTGGGTTGCCTTGGGTAAGCTGAGAACTACATTTCCCAGCGTCCCCTTGCCCGTGTGGTTCCGGATTAGAGTTGGCCCAAGAGGAACAGGCAGACCGGGACCACCGGGACCCTCTGCGGTGTGTGGGCTGTCGGACGAAGTGCTGGAAGGCAGGAGAGGTGTCTCCCGGGTTCCTGCCTGTCCTTGCTTTCTTCTCATCTGCGCCAACGCGTCTTCCTGCCTCTCGGCCCTGATGCCCAGCTGGGGGAGGCCCATCCCCAGATGCCCGCACACAGCGCAGACCCCGGACAGCAGCCGGCAGAGGCTGGCCAGCTCGTCCTGGCAGGCCTGCGGTGGCCCTGCCCTCTGAGTGACTGCTGGGGGCTCTGGTGCTCACGCCCTCCCCCAGCTCCTCGCGCAGCTGGGTACCGTCGGACTTCTCACAAAAGCCCTGTTGCGTGACCTGTGGTGTCTCTGCTCCCCTCACAGAACGCTGCCCGACACCAGAAGTCAGGATTAGAAGCAAGTGTGAAGTCTCTTTTGAAAAGCACTTTTATTCTCTTAAAGCCTTTTGCTTTTAAGGTTCTTGTTAAGGGCAAGTGTTTGGAGGTGGACGGAGGTGCTAAAACCTTTTTGACTCGCTTCTGCGGTCTCTAGGCTGTAATGAGATGTCTCTTCCCTGTGCAGATGGCCCCTCTGGTCCGCTTCCATCGGTGGGGGTGGGGTGCTCATCCAGACAGACTCAGGTCTGGGAAAGCGCCTTACAGAAACACCGCTCAGTGCACGCCGTCCCCCTCCCCTCACAGGACCCTTATGCTTTTAGGGTGGGGGTGGGGAGTTTTTACTGGGGTCCAAGATTTAGCTAGGTAAGGAATACAGCGAATCCATGCTTTTAGCTTCACCCAGAAACATGCCTTCATGCTGCTAAGCTTATAGGCTATGGAAGCAATCCCTTGGTGGGTTTTTTTTCCTAACACTCTCATGCAGTCCTTCCTTCCTCCCTCCACCCCTCCCTCCACCCATTCACCTCTTCCTCCCTCCTTTCCTCCCCTCGTTCATTCACTCATCCACCCATTTACCCATCCATCCATCCATCCATCCATCCATCCAACCAGTCTTCCTTCCTTCCTTCCTTCCTTCCTTCCTTCCTTCCTTCCTTCCTTCCTTCCTTCCCGCTCTCCTTCCCTCCCTTCCTCCCTCCTTCCCTCCTTCTCTCCCTCCACCCATTTACCCATCCACCCATCGACTCATTTACTCATCCATCCATCCATCTATCCATCCATCCATCCATCCATCCATCCATCCACCTTCTGACCTAACACTTCTGAATGACCTGCTGTGGACGCAGCACTGGGTTCAGGAGAGTGGGCTCTGTACCAGGCCTATCAGGTTTGAATGCAGGGGTCATAACTCACCGACTACACCAACTTGGGGTTGTTAATGAACTTCTGAGCCTTGTGTCCTTGGTCTTTTTGCGGTGATAATAACTGCCTATTTCGTAGGGTAGTTGTAAAGGATCAGATGAGATCACAGGTGCGAAGTGATCAGCACCATATTAGTATGTGATATATTACCTGTACACAGCGTTAATTGCGGCTAGAGATGTTGGAGGCGGAGCAGACGAACATTATGTGGATACATATAAAATGTAAATAAGTTATATAATCATCACACTCATTGTTGAAAAGAAAAAAGCCTCCCAAACTGTCACCTCCCTGACACATCTTCTGCACAGTTGCTCTTTCAGTCCCGGCCAAGTGCCGTCCTTGGGAGGGCAGCCAAATTCACAGAACGAGGTTCACAAGCCCCACCCCCATACCTTGCAGTGGACTTGAGATGGGTACCTGGTCCAAGGGCATCTGACTTCCTGGTTGGACCCAGGTAGTAACCTTGGACTTTTGTCTCCCTGCTCGAGAAAGATGGGTTGGATCCACTGGAATTCACCCCGAGGGCACTGTGGAGACTGACCCAGCTGGAGGAAGGTCCTGTCCACCTGGGGGCCAGAAAAGCCGCTTTTGGTCTGGGTGCAAGCAGGTGAGTGGACAGGGAGCAGAGGTGCCCTGAGGAGCAGGCCGAGGGCCCGAGGAGGGGAGAGTCTTCCCTGAGGCGAGGGTGGTCGCTGAAGTGGCATCTAGGGGTCTTCCCTTGCCTTCCCGCCCACGTGACCCCTGAAGTCCCGGCGAGGCAGTGCCCCGGTCCCCCTGGGCTCCTCTCTTCTGCAGTGTAGTCACTCACCACTGACTTGATCGCCAGACGGCTGCTAGTACATTTCAAACCGAGAACTTTGTGTTTGGAGGTGCAAACCCTCTCCAGCTGTCTTGGGAGTTGGAACGGTGGTCCAGTCCGGCGCCGTTGGCGTTCAGAGCGTGCCGCCATCCAAAGGGGGCCCGGTGGGTAGAGGCTGGCCACGTTCTCCAGTGGGAAAGAGCGTGTCAGCAACCAGGAAGCAGCAAGTTCACGTGAGGACAGCGTGGCTAACAGACACCCTTCCTCGTCAGGGACGCCTGTCCTCGGCAGCGTGTGGGAGCCAGCTAGCCTGCTGGGCAAAGCCGGGCTCGGACTCCCGTTCTGCAAGAGAGAAAACGGAAAGAGTCAAAACACGATCTTGGAGTCTTAGGACATGGACTAGAAAGTTCCCACCCAGACAGCATGTGACTCAAACCCTGGCGTGGCCAAGGGCCAGCTGTGTGGTCCGGGGCACGTCTCCTAGGTCCCAGGCTTCTACGGCCTCATCTTCCGAGACCGCTGTTAGGAGGGTTCAGTAAAAATGTGTATAAAATGCCTCGCTCAGCCCCGGGCATTTAGTCAGAGCTCGGTTCATGCTAGTTAATGATATACTATCTGTTCTATAACATGGATTATTATGTGTACTATATATACTCCTTTTGAAGGCAGTCTTTGACCAAGAAAGCCAAAATAAACACGAATCCCTATGTATTTTTTCTTTTGGTCTCTAGGACTGTCATTCTGTTGTCTTGTAGCTGTAAAGTTAATCTGGAGTTCATACCTGTTTCTATTTTGATTTTTTAAATTGATTTTTAGAAAGAGAGGAAGAGGGAGAGAGATTGATTTGTTGTTCCACTTACTCATGCGTGCATTGGTTGCTACTTGTATGTGCCCTGACCAGGGATCGAACCCGCAACCGTGGCGTATCGGGACAGTGCTCTAACAGACCATGCTACCCAGCCAGGGCCTCAATTCTGATTCTGATGGCTGACTTGTAATTTTGTTCTTAGACTTATTTCCCCCACCCCCAGCTTGATTGAGGTATAGCTGACCAGTAAAATGGTGAGATATTTACAGTGCACAGGGTGACAATCTGATGTGGCAGGACGTCCCCAGGGTTCTGAGGGAGGCTTTCATTTCGGCCCTTCGCTGCTGTGGATCTCTCTGCGCTTCCTGCTCCCAGCCCGAGAGGTCAGCTACTCGCCACAAAGACACGTTGCCCTCTTGTTTTAGCGTCTGAACTCGTCTCGGTTTTCTCTCAGAATGTAGCTTCATTGTCATGGTGTTTGGAGCAGAGCGGTTATTAAAACGTGAGCTTGGGTTGTCTTGGCTGGCTGGCTCCTGCGGGTACACATGTTTGCTTTGCTGTTGGCATCAGCAGACGATCTGACTGCAAACGATTAGAAACAGGAAAATGGTGGTGTGCCCGGGGGTCGCCTGCACGAGAAAGGTCATGCGGGTGGACGAAGCGCGCAAGGGCGGGGTTTGCAGATCTGAGCCAGAGGGAGCCTCTCGCAAGTCTCCTGCACAGACCACGCGGTCACCAGGTCAGCTGGAAGCGTCGCTTGTCTTGGCTGCGGGTGGCAGGATGACTTTGTCTGAGTCCTTTCATGTTTTGGTGTGACGTGAGAATGGTGCCATCCTGATGCCCCGCTGGAGGTGGCGTGTGAGAGCGCTTTCGGAAGCAGTCGCCAGGGTGTGTGGTTCAGCATTCACGCTGCTTGTCACCCTCGCGCAGAAGACAGTGTCACGTGGCCCAGGGGAAGGGTTTAGAAGCAGGTGGGTCTGTGTCCCGAGTGGGCCCACCCTTACCAGTTGTGTGAGCTCAGCGGACAAGTGAGTTAACCTGACTCTTTATCCTCAAAGGAGAGCAGCTGTAGTGTCCTGACGGTGTCCTTGAACTTTGACCCATCAGCTTGGGAGAGCAGGGCAACTTCTCCTGTGTCCTCTCATATGGACACCTCACATGTGACAATTTCCACGTGGAGTTCAGTGAGGAGACTTTCGAGGCCCAGGCACTTGGCCCTCGTCAGCCCCCCGAGTGGGCCCCCTTTGTGGAGCTGCATCTCCGCGAAGTTGTGCTCACCCCGAGAAAAGCATCCAGCTGCCATTCAGTGTTGTTTCATTTCTGGGGAACGGGGCCCTAGAACTTTGGTTCAGAGGCCCATGTGCATGGGCCCAGGCTCCTCCGTGCCATGCCCTAGCTGCCCTCTTCCTTGCCCACTGTGTCTACACTCCCTGGGGCAGGCACTGGGGCGAGCACACCCACATTGCGTCTTCTCCCCTCTCCCAGCCACCAGCGCTATACTGGCCGGGGGTACATGGGACCTCTGGGGCAGAGACTTCAGACGTGGTGGGCAGGTAGGACCTCATTCCTGCCCTGCTCAGAGGCAGCTGATCTCTACGTAAGAGTCTGGACAAGGAACTCAAGGGACCCAAGCTGGGAGCTCTGTGGTCTTGGGCTGGTTTTAGCTTCTTTACTGCCAACGAGGGGTTGCAGGTGACAAAAGTCCATAGCAAGGGCACTTTTTGTTGCCCTGCTTGTGCCTGTACCAAGGAAGGAAGGGCTGGTTGCACTCCTGGGTGGGTCTTGGGCAGGGTCCTCAGGGCGGTGCTGCAGTCCCTTCCCTGACTGGTTTCTTCTTAAAGTGACCACTTCAGTTCTTTCTTCGACCATTGCTAAGAATCAGACCAATACTAACTTCTTTCTGAATTTTACTTGCTTTAAAGACAAGAAATTCAGACAGGAAAAATGGCGGCGGAGTGAATGGAAGCTACACAGACTGTCTCCCAGGACCAAACTGGAATTACAAATAAAATAAAGACAAATCAATGGGAAAAACCAACTGAAAAGCAGCTGGAGAGAACCCGTATAACCAGGGACAGAAAGAGGATGCCAAATGGAGCCTGGTAGGAACTGCGGAGGCATGAGAGTGTGGGCTGGGCCCCCACGGACAGCAGCTGAGGGCTGTTTTAGCTGTGAGTGGTTCCCACGGAAAAGGTAGGGGGTTTTAAAAAGCACCAAATCAGCTACAGCCACTCACATTGGGCTCTGGCAAAGGTAGGGTGGACTGGACTGGAATGATGTGCAGAGAGTCTGGGGCTCCTGACTCAGGAGAGAGCTGGAGGGGAGGACACTGAGAGTTTTGTGCTGAATTGCTCCTTCATAGGACAGTAGCCATCTTACTCCAAGAGCCCCTTCCCAGAGCCCCAGGGAGAAGCAATGGCCCCTCCCTCAGGAATTCAACACTGCCAGGCCAGGCCAGAGAAATGCACATTGAGGCTCATTAACATATAGAGTCTGACAGCAAGCAAGTGCCCCATCCACTGGAAATCTTCTTACACCTGAGGGATTTTTAATTCAGCTGAGGGCTACAAATCGAGGCTCATGAAGTTACTGAGACTAATAGCCTTCAGGCAAAAGCTAGAGGATAACTGAACCTTTCCTTGGCCTTCAAATCTGCCCGGGAAAGTAAGACTTGACAGTGGTGTTTAATATGGGTCCTCCTACACTCATCCAAACCCAGTAGAGGGAACCACAACCAGAGGAACACCAACACCTACAGGGAAAATTTGGCAGGCTCCAAAACCCACTGAGACAGCCAAAATGGTGAAACAAAGAAACAGATCCCAAATGAAAGAACAAGATAATTCTACAGGAGAACAGATACATGAAATGGAATTAAGCAAGATATCAGAGGTAGAGTTCAGAGTAATAATTATGAGGAAGCTCAACAGCATGAGTAAAGAGCTTAATAGCATGAGAAAAGATACAGAAACATTGAAAACCAACCAGTTGGAAATGGAGAATGACGTAGCAGAAATAAAGAACCCACTGGAAGGAATAACCAGCAGAGTAGAGGATGCTGAGGATTGGATCAGTGAATTAGAAGACAGTGTAGAAAAAAAAAATCACCCAATCAGAGAACCAAGAGGACAAACAATTAAAAAACAGGAAGATAGCCTAAGAGAACTGTGGGACAATATGAAACATAACAACATCCACATCATAGGAGTACCAGAAGAAGAAGAAAATGAGCCAGAGTTAGAGAATATATTTGAAGAAATAGTGACAGAAAACTTCCCTAACTTGGTGAAGGAAAAAGGCATACAAAAGAGAGAATCCTAAAGGCAGCAAGAGATAAGCAACAGGTTACCTACAAAGGAACCCCCCCCCCCATAAGACTATCAGCTGACTTCTCAACAGAAACACTATAGGCAAGAAGGGAATGGCATGAAGTAATCAAGGTAATGAAAAACAAGTATCTGAATCCAAGACTACTCTATCCAGAAAGGCTATCATTCAAAATATATTAGCTAAGGGAATATATTAGCACCAAACCAGCACTCCAAGAAATGTTAAAAGGATTGCTGTAATAAGTAGAAGAAATAGGAAGAGAAACATAACCATGATAAATAAAAATGGCAATAAATAAGTACATATCAATAATAATGTTAAACGTAAATGAATTAAGTGCTCTGATAAAAAAACAGAGTAGATGAATGGATAAGAAAGCATGACTCATATATATGTTGTTTACAAGAGACCCACCTCACAACAAAAGACGCACATAGATTGAAAGTGAAGGGATGGAAAAAAAATTTCCAAGCAAAAGGAAAGGAAAAAAAAGCTGGGGTAGCAATACTCATATCTGATAAAATAGACTTCAAAATGAAGGCCATAACTAGAGACAAAGAAGGCCACTACATAATATTGAAAGGATCTATCCAACAGGAAGATATAACCTTGGTAAACATATATGCGCCCAACATAAGAGCACCAAAATACATTAAGAAACTTCTGGAGGACTTCAAAGGAGAAATCAACAGCAATACAATCATAGCAGGGAACTTCAACACCGCGCTGATATCACTGGACTGATTGATCCTCTAGACAAAAAATTAACAAGGATACAGAAACTCTAACTTATGCACTACATCAAATGGATTTAATCAATATCAATAGAGAATTACACCCCAAAAGTGCAGAATTCACATTCTTCTCAAGTGCACATGGGATATTCTCAAAGATAGACCACATGTTAGGACACAAATGAAGTCTCTACAAGTTCAAGAAGATTGAAATCATATCAAGCATCTTCTCAGATCACAATGGCATGAAATCAATTACAGCAAAAACATTCAAACACATGGAGGCTAAATAGCATGTTATTAAACAAAGAATGGGTTACCAAGGAGATCAAGGAAGAAATTAAAAACTTCCTGGAAACCAAAGAAAATGAACACACAACAACACAAAATCTATGGGAGGCAGTGAAAGCAGTGCTGAGAGGGAAGTTCATAGCATTACAGGCCTACCTCAAGAAACAAGAAAAATTTCTTTCTTTCTTTTTTTTTTTTTTTACCGAGAGAGGCAGCAACGTCCCCGCTTCTTCCCACGTTCGTTCCTCCCTGAACTCCCCTGTCTCGAGGTTCTCCAGTCTCCCTTCCTCTCGCTGTGATGGAGTGATGGGCTCCAGGGGGACTCACAGCCTGCCTGCCATGGACTCGCGTGAGCAAGGCACTTCTCTGAATCTCAGTTTCTATCATCGTAAAGCCATCTCCTTAGCCCACACCTTGTGGGGTTTCGAGAATGCTCAGTAAGTGGCTGTTGTTCACAGGATCTGCTGTGTTCACCTCTCCAGTCAGACCCATTCAGTTTCCCGGCCAAAGTCTTGAGAATGCTTGAGCTGAAAGGCACTTGGGCGGAACCTTCTGGTTCTGGCAGGAGCAGGAAGCATAGAACCTGCCTGGTTTTGAGATCAAGCCTGAGACCTCGTTTGAGGATAATGGATTATTAGAAACCTGCTTCTGCTGTAAGAAAAATTTCTAATTGACTTTCTAACCCTACAACTTAAAGAACTAGAAAGTAAACAAAAAGAAAAACCCAGAGCAAATAGAAGGAAAGAAATAGTAAAGGTCAGAGCAGAAATAAATGACATCGAGATTAAAGAAACAATTCAAAAGATCAATGAAACAAAGAACTAGTTCTTTGAAAGGATAAACAAGATTGATGAACCCTTAGCCAGACTCACCAAGAACCAAAAAGAGAGAACCCAAATAAACAAAATCAGAAACGAAAGAGGAGAAGTAACAACTGACACCACAGAAATACAAAGGATCGTTAACAAATACTATGAACAAATATGCCAACAAATTGGACGATCTAAGTGAAATGGACAAATTTCTAGAAACACGTAGTCTCCCAAAACTGAATGGGGAAGAGATAGAAAACTTGAACAGACCCATAACAACTAAGGAAATTGAAGATGTAATCAAGAATCTCCCAGCAAACAAAAGCCCAGGCCCCGATGGCTTCACGGGGGAGTTTTACCCAACATTCAAAGAAGAACTAACACCCATTCTCCTCAAACTATTCAAAAAAATTCAAGAAGAGGGAAGACTTCCAAACTTGTTTTATGAGGCCAGCATAATTCTAATTCCAAAACCAGACAAAGACACTACAAAGAAAGAAAACTACAGGCCAATATCCCTCATGAACATAGATGCCAAAATCCTTAACAAAATATTAGCAAATTGGATCCAGCAATACATTAAAAAAATTATTCACCATGATCAAATGGGATTCATCCCAGGGATGTAAGACTGGTACAATATTCGCAAATCAATAAATGTGATACACCACATAAACAAAACGAAAGATAAAAACCACATGATCATATCAATAGATGCTGAAAAAGCATTCGACAAAATCCAGCACCCATTTCTGATAAAAACGCTCAGCAATGTGGGAATAGAAGGATCATATCTTGACATAATAAAGGCCATATATGAAAAACCTACAGCCAACATCGTACTCAATGGGCAAAAACTAAAAGCATTTCCCTTAAGAACAGGAACAAGACAGGGATGCCCACTTTCACCACTCTTATTTAACATAGTTCTGGAAGTCTTAGCCACAGCAATTAGACATGAATTAAAAATAAAAGGGATCCAAATTGGAAAGGAGGAAGTGAAACTGTCATTTGTAGATGACATGATATTGTACATAGAAACTCTAAAGACTCCATCAGAAATCTACTAGATTTAATAAATTAATTTGGCAAAGTAGCAGGATACAAAATTAACATCAAGAAATCGACGTCATCCTGGCCAGTTTGGGTCAGCAGTTGGAGCGTTGGCCCACAGACCAATGAATTGCGGGTTTGATCCGGTCAAGGGCATGTACCTTGGTTGTGGTTTGTCTCAGGCCCTGGTTGGGTTATGCAGGAGGCAACAAGTCCATGTGTCTCTCTCGAATCAATGTTTCTCTCTCTCTCTCCCTCCCTCCCACTCTTTCTGATGATAAATAGAAAAGTATCCTCAGCTGAGGATTAAAAAAAAAGAAATCATTGGCATTCTTATACACCAATAATGAACTCACAGAAAGAGAAACTAAAAAAACAATCCCATTTACCATTGCATCAAAAAAACTAAGATACCTAGGAATAAACTTAACCAAAGAAGTAAAAGACCTATTCTCAGAAAACTACAGGACATTGAAAAAAGAAATAGAGGAAGATATACAAAAGTGGAAGCATATACCTTGTTCATGGATTGGAAGAATTAATATCATTAAAATGTCCATACTACCCAAAGCAATCTATAGATTCAATGCAATCCCCGATAAAATACCAATGACATATTTCATAGAACTAGAACAAATACTCCAAAAATTTATGTGGAACCTACAAAGACTCCAAATACCACAGCAATCTTGAAAAAGAAGGACAAAGTAGGAGGGATCACAATACCGGATATCAGGTTATACTACAAAGCCACTGTAATCAAAACAGCCTGGTACTGGTACAAGAACAGGCATATTGATAAATGGAACAGAACAGAGAACCTGAAAATTGACCCAAGACATTATGCTCGATTAATATTAAAATTTGACAAAGGTGGCTAGAGCATACAGTGGAGTAAAGACAGCCTCTTTAATAAATGGTGTTGGGGAAATTGGACAGCTACATGAAAAAAAAGAAGCTAGACCACTAACTTACACCATACACAAGAATAAACTTAAAATGGATAAAAGACAAATGTGACTCATGAATCCATAAAAATCTTAGAAAAAATGTAGGCAACAAAATTGTAGACATCACATACAGCAGAATTTTCACTGATACAACACCTAAGGCAAGAGAAACAAAGGAAAAAATTAATAAATGGGACTACATCAAACTAAAAAGCTTTTGCACCTTAGAAGAAACAACCATCAAAATGGAAAGGGAACCACTATATGGGAGAGCATAATTGCCAACGATACATCAGATAGGGGGTTAACTTGCAAAATATATAGAGTACTCATAGAATTCAACAAAAGGAAGACAAAGAATTCGATTAAAAAATGGGCAGAGGATCTAAATAGACACCTCTCCAAACAGGACATACAAATGGCCAAGAGACTATGAAAAAATGCTCAACGTCACTAACCATCAGAGAGATGCAAATTAAAACGACTATGAGGTATCACCTCACACCTGCCAGAATGGCTGCCATCAACAAATCACCAAACAACAAGTGCTGGCGAGGGTGTGGAGAAAGGGGGACTCTAGTACACTGCTGGTGGGAATGCAGACTGGCGCAGCCACTATGGAAAACAATATAGTGTTTCCTCAAAACATTAAAAATTGAATTGCCATTTGACCCAGTGATCCCACTTCTGGGAATATATCCTAAGAAGCCTGAAACACCAATCAGAAAGAATATATGCACCCCTATGTTCATAGCAGCACTATTTACAATAGCTAAGATCTGGAAACAGCCCGAGTATCCATCAGTAGACGAATGGATAAAAAAAGCTGTGGTACATATACACAATGGAGTACTATGCAGCTGTAAGAAAGACAGATCTCTTACCCTTTGAGACGACATGGAGGGACCTGGAGATGTTATGCTAAGTGAAATAAGCCAGTCAGAGAAAGACAAATATCACGTGATCTCACATATTTGTGGAATATAATGAACAAAATAAGCTAATGAACAAAATAGACACAGAGACATAGAAGTAGGGTACAGACTGACAGACCTCAGAAGAGGGGGGTGGGAAGGGGAGGGAAGAGATAAACCAAAGAACTTATGTGTGTATGCATAACCAATGGACATAGACAACAATGCCGGGGGCGGGAGGGGGCACAGGATCTGGAGGAGGGTGTCAATGAGGGAAAAAGGAGAAACATCTATAACAAAAATAAATTAATAACAATAAAAAAATACATAAAAAATAAAATAAAGTCAAGAAACTCTGATGGAACAGCCAGGATCATGCACTCCCTCTTCGGGCCCCCTGTGTGAATAAAGGTTATTGTTGCAGGAAGGTGGGGAGGTTACATTCACTGCTTTGATGCTGCACCTTGACAGATATTAAAAGTGAGGGGCAGCGGGGGAGGGGATCCCACTCCGAGCCCGGCATCTTTTGAGAAGCTGGAAAAATCATTGCATTAAGCCACAATCAACATCAATCTGCAGGTATGTTATAATTTTACTTTTTTAAGAGCACACCGAATGGCTGTAACTGCTTTTGTATTGGCGCAGGGAAGCTGTGTCCAGACCGAGCATCTCTCAGCTGCTGTCCCTCACACATGCTCACAAGTACACCGCCGTCTTGAGGAAGCACAATTAAAAAGGGGGTAATCCTCTTTTCAAGTCCTCAGGTTTAATTTTCGTGATTAGGGCAGATTATGAGCCATTCTGAGTCCTGGTCTCCAGGAGAGACCGCGCCTTCTCTTCAGTCCCTTTCAACAGTTGTTTATGGCGGTTTCAGCTTCTTCCTGCCTCTCGGAGCCTCTTTATTTTTAAAGCAAGGCAGACAAGGCCTAAAATTATTCCATTAAAGAGGGGCAATTTTTGTAATGGGACTTAGAGTGCTTTGCAGAAGCGCGGGCAAGTTTCTTCAATATCCTGAGCATTATTCGCTCATTTAGTTAAATGATGTTTCTAATTCCCTGGTAATTACGCGTAATGAGGCACTTTTTCTCTTCTTGATGAGACTTTAGCCTAATATGAGATGGCGTATTTTTTTCTTTTTTTTTTTTTTTCCCATGGGGATAATTACCCCTTCCCAGGAAAAGCAGGGTTTGTTGTGCAGAATATAGCAAATTATTTTATTTCCTGCCATCCTGACTGCCAGTAAATTATAAAATGAAGTTTCAGTGGCGCATTAGCACCGTTTGGAAAAAGCTCGAGACTATTTTTCCTTTTTCTTTTCTTTCTTTCTTTTCTTTTCTTTTTCTTTTTTTTTTTTTTAAAATTCATGTACTGCTGTCCTCTGGGCCTGTAGAAGCTATTATTCATAGAATAGATGTTTTTCTGCCAATTCCTAGTATTCAGATGGATGGAAGCAGCAACACGGGTTTAATTTTTCTGGCTGATATCCAGTGTAGAATGTTCTTGTGAGCGTCTTTGTATCCGGTAATTATCATCACCGAGTTAAGTAATATGTGTCCTCTGTTCTCTGCTCTCCCCACGCTCCCCCTTTGGCTGTCAAATTACCTTTTTCTGTTCAATGCTTCAATTAGATGCAAAGCAACTAAATCTGAGTCACATTCAGGTGGTGACACCAACTATTAAAAGGCAAGAAATGCAAGGGTACCGTGGTCATCGCACTTAACTCTGCCTGCCGCTCAAAAGCCATCTGAGGAGAAACAGGAGAGCTTTGGTGATGAAGGCTGGCGCCACGTCGAACTCCGGCTTCCTGGATTCAGTGATTTCCCCCAATTTTCAGACCAGTGCACATGTATGTGTTTAGGTGCATGCGTGCATTGTGTGTGTGCATGCATACATGCATGCGTATGTGTGCGTATACGTGCATTGTGTATGTGCGTGCGCGTACATGCATGTGTGCGTGTGCATGCATGCAGGTGTGTGTTGTGTATGTGCATGTATCTGCATATATGTGTGTATATGTGTGTGCATGTGTGTGTATCTGCGTGTGTATGTGTTTATGTGTGTGTGCATATGCATCTGTGTGTATGTATGAATGTGTGTATATGTGTGTATGTGTGTGTGTGTGTGCGCTTCTGCTTTGCTGGGTTTTGTTTCTGAAGAAGAAACATTTCTTGGGGATGGAAAGAGAATAAAGAGCCTTGGATTGGGAGTCTGGGGGCGTGAGCTTCAGGGCGGACCCTCTCTACCCCATCCCTCCTCTGGAGAATGGATGGTTTCCAGTAGATGGGCTCCAAGGTGTTTGGAAACTCGCAAGGTCTTCAGACCAGTTAATACATGCCCATGTGCTGGGTCTTTCCAAAGCAGCCTAGATTGGGGCTGGTGATGTGTGTGTGTGGCTCATCTGCTCTGCCCTCATACCTCAGTAATGATGCTGGGCCCGTGGGTCCAAGTGCCCCCACCCCATGGCTTGCCAGTGCCCAGTCTGGTGTCTATTAACCTGTCCTGGGAAGCAGAGGGACCCTGCCCAGTGTGCGTCCATGCAGGGCAAGTTCTTCACGTTCTCCTGAACCCAGAACCCTCCAGCCTAGCGTTGCCCCCTCTGGACACGAGCCGTGCTGTGGGTACAGCCTCCCTCCGCCAAAGCCCCTCGGCACCGGCTCCCTCCCACGGCTCTTGGTCCTCGCGGCTCGTCCCGCAGCTGTGTGCATGGGGGTGTGATCGGCACAAGCTTCCAGCCCAGGTCGTGGGTGAACCCTCGGCGCCCTGTCAGGGTGCACAGTGACGTGATGCGACCTCTCTCGGACCTCATCGGGTGTGTGCTCCTGCTACCACTGCAATGACTATCACTAGCTTTTCCGTGAGAGACCCTCAGACTGGCAACCACCCGTGAGAATCACGTGGACAGACATACACCCCGGGCCCCTCCCTGCCCCCTGGAATCGGGACCGCCAGGGTGGTCTGGGAGTGTGCTTGGCTCCTGCTCCTCGGCTGATGGGTGCCCAGCCTGGGGCATCTGCAAGGGCATGCCCCTGGCACGGGCCAGCCCCTGTGTCCTGTGGGGACAAATGCCCCTGTGTCGTATCAGGCAGTGTGTTCTAGACGGGGTTGGTTAAGGTTCCCCCCAGAATTCATGTCCACCCAGAACCCGTGACTATGACCTTGCTGGCAAGTAGGGTCTTTGCAGATGTAATCGAGTTAGGGTGAGGCTATAGTGGACAAGGGTGGGCTCCAAACCCAGCATACGTGGTGTCCTGGTCAGGAGAGGGGGTTCGGACGCAGAGACATGGAGGGAAGTGGGCGCGGGAAGATGGAGGCGAAGATGGGTGCGATGCTGCTGCCAGCCTGGGAGCGCCTGGGCCACCAGCACCTGGGGGAGACGAGGAAGGTTCTCCCTGGAGGCTTTGGAGGGAGTCTGGCCCACCGACACTTCGATTTCGGCTTCCTGGCCCCCAGAGCTGTGAGAGATGAGTTTCTGTTGTTCGAAGCCCCCGAGTTTGTGGTCCTGTGTCACCGCAGCCGCAGGACACGCTCACCGACCCCAGGCCACACCCTGGCTGCCGTGCACCAGGCACACACTGCTGACGGCCCCACACTGAACCGTCTGACACATGTCTGGCATTTATAAACCACTCAACTCTCAGGAAGGAATTTTCCTCGGCCGGGGCGGGGGGGGGGGGCAGATCTTGACCCATCTTTTGTTTTTTCATTTAATGTTTAACTTTTCCGGGTTTATTGAGATATCATGGACATATGGCAAGTGGAAGTGTGCAGTGTGTTGATCTGATACGTTTACACGGTGTGCAGTGCTCAGCACTGCAGTGCCGGCTAACGCTTTCATCACATCACAAAATGACCCTTTCTTTGGTCGTGGTGAGGACGTTTAAGATCTGCTCCCTCAGCAACTTTTATGTGAATGATACAGTGTTGCTAACTAGTCACCACCTGTTCATTAGATCCCCAAACCTATTCATCTTATAACTGGAAGTCTGTACCCTGTGACCTGCAGCTCCCCCTTTCCTTCACCCCCTACCCCCTGGCATCCACCGATCTGCTCTCTGTTTCTCTGAGGGTGGCTTTTTTAGATTCTGCACAGGTGAGCTCGTACAGTATTTGCCTTTCTCTGTCTGACTTGTTTCACTCAGCATAATGCCCTCTAGGTCCATCCATGCTGTCACAAATGGCAGGGTTTCCTTCTTTCTCGTGGCCAAATAATATTCCATTGTGTGTGTGTGTGTGTGTGTGTGTGTGTGTACACATACATATACATGTCTGCACACATGCCACATCTTTGTCCATCAGCAGCTGGCTCGCACACAGGTTGTCCCCATGTCTTGGCCGTTGTGAATCACACTGCAACAAACATGGGGAGCAGGTATCTCTTCCAGATCCTGACTTTGTTTCCCTCGGATAGATACTCAGAAGTGGGGTTGCTGGGTCCTGTGGTCGCTCTATTCTTATTTTTCAGAGGACCCTCCATGCTCTTCCCCATAGAGGCTGCAGCAGTTTGCATTCCCCCCGGCAGCGCACGAGGGCTCCGCTGTCCCACACCCTCACCGCGCTTCTTACCTCCTGTCTCTGATGACGGCATCCTGACAGGCGTGAGGTGATGTCTCTCTGTGGTTTTGATGTGCACTTTCCTATTATCAGTGCCATGGGGCATCTTTTGTCACTTTTTAAGACATTGTTGGCCATTTGTATCGACACATTTTACAACTGACGGTCAAGTTCTAATGGGTTAAAATGCTTTTGGCCCACCTGGCACTGGCCAAATCTCAGGTGCCACGTCTGCCCAGCCAGGCCTGAGCACACCCAGGAGGAAGCCAGCCCCGGCCCGGCCGGCTCCCGATGTTGGCTGCTGCCTTGAGGGACGGCTGCTGGGCGTCCTGCAGGAGCTGAGGCCAGCAGGCAGGCTCCGGGCTCGGCGGCCCTCTCCCTCCTGGACCTCGTGGAGGCTCAGTGTGTCCACCTGCGACAGGTGGACCGACCAAGGCACGCAGTTGTTGTGAGTGAGCGTCAGATGACACACGAACGTGTGATTGAACTCTGCCATGGGCTTGGAGATAATTTTTTTTCTTTATTGAATTTTGGAGAGAGAGGAAGGGAGAGGGGGAGAGAGAGATAGAAACATCGATGAGAGAGAACATCGACTGGCCGCCTCCTGCACGCCCCCCACTGGGGATCAGGCCCACAACCTGGGCATGTGCCCTGACCAGGAATCGAACCGGCGGCCTCTTGATGCAGGGGTCGACGCTCAACCGCTGAGCCACACCGGCCGGGCTCTGCAGAGAATTTTACTGTCGTTATTTTGACTGGACTTTGGCGGGCGGACTACCCCAGGCTTTAAAATGGACTCATGGAGACGGAGTCAGCCTTGTGATCTCAGTGTACCCCTGGGGCCTTTACTGGAGGAGAAAGAATTTTTTATTTGTAAGAATAAAAACTAGTAGAGGGAGTCCCTGTGGTACTGAATTTAAGAAACGGAGCAACTGGCCACCGGTGATGGGGATGCTTCCAGCACATTCTGCAGACTGGGCCCGAGTTCCTGCTCACTGCAGCGACCACCCAGGCTGCTTGCTGAGACGGTCCAGGGTCGGGGGCTCCTGGGGGCTCAGGCTGGGGGCTGAGGGAGCAGGTGAAGCGGCAGAGGGCTGGAAAGTTCCTCTTCGCCTAGGAATCAGCACAGATTTGAATATTTAGTCCTAAGGGTTATAAATAATGTGCGTTTTCATTGACGGGTAAGCAGTGCTACATTCAGTACAATAATTAGTTATTTGATTACTTTTGTTTTAGCCTGGAGTGGAGGACAATCGACAAATGCGAATACCTCCGAGACTGATGGGCGCAGTAAACTAACTTTATTTATTACAAAATGCAGTTTTATTAATATGAATTGACAGTAATTAATTTGCTAGTGTTGATGTTAATAATTGCATGTAATTTATGAAATATTCATGCTCGAGCAGAATAAAATAACGCATAGGTTCCCTGGCTTATTCATTAAAAGCTCTATTTCAACAAAGCCTTTTTCATGTTTCAGTGGTTTGAAATCCCACAAAATAACAGCAAATATTTTAATTGCATTGCGCCTGTACATCCCTCGTTTTAGCAATTCTTAGCTTGACTTCTGGCCGTTTCCAGGGGTCCCGGGCCTGGACTTCAGGCCCCACGAGAGCCTTCGCAGGGGCCCGGGGAGTGCACTCTTCCCCAGCGCCTCCCAGGAGATGGGTCCAAGTTAATCTGTGAAAGTAGCAGACAGGCATTCTATTCCCATTTCACAGATGGGGAAACCAGGCCGAGGGAAGCCGGGGCGCTCAGGGCCCGAGTTGAAGTGTGAGTGTGAGTTCCCACCCCGAGTCCTCTGGCTCCGACATCCAGGACCACAGAGTGAAATCTAATTTTGCTTTCATTCTAGTTTTTTTTTTTTTTTTCCCGAATGAAAGTATGGACTGTTTCCCCCCCTAATTCAGTTTGGTTCTCTTCTTCCTAGAAAAGGATCATAATTACAGAGAATCACAATTGAATTGAGCTAATGCGATCAGCGACATGGAGCTGGAGTCCGTGACCTGGCTCTGTCGAGGCCTCGGTCGCTGTCTCACTTCGGCGGACCCCTCCCCACTCCGGAGGCTGCTGGCTGGGGCAGGAGGGCAGCCGCGCAGTGCTGGCCCGTGCCCGGACCTCCCAGGGCTGACTTTATGGGTGCGCGACATCCCCACGCTCAGAAGGGCCCTGAGTTTGGTTTCATATTGCCCTTGTCGTCATCTTGAAATTCTTAAGGCTTTTGAACAAGGGAGCCGTGTGTTCATTCTGCACTGGCCTCGGACGGTCCACGCTGGCCCTGCGCTCCGGCTGGAACCCCGGGTGAGTGCCGCCTCTCCGGCCTCAGCTCTGCATCTGTGAACCGGCGGCACGAGGCTTTCCTCCGCAGGTGTTCTGGAGGGGTCAAGGAGAGCCTGCCCAGGAGTACCTCGTAAATCCTGCAGCCCAAGGCCAGTGCCAGGGATTTGTGTTAGAGACTCCAGCACCCACATCTCCCAGCTCCCACTGGGTGACCGAGAGCTGGGGCTTCTGCCAGAAGGGTGCAGCAGGGAGGCCGAGGCCAGTCGGCGCCCTTTCTGACCCCGCTGAGCCCGGGCCGGGTCAGAGCTGCGAGGCAGCTAAACCCCGCCTAGACCCAGTCCGTGGATAGCCCAGCGTGACAAGTTTGCCCAAATTCCCATCTGGGGGCGGGGGGGGGGGCCGGGCCGACAGGGGAACGTTAGGGTTCCAGAAACCCCCACCGTGGCCTGTGCACTGGCACCCCGGTACGTGCCCCCCTCGTTCTGAGAAGAAGAGAAAGAACGACGCTTTCTGCTCTGTGTCCAACTCACAAACCTCCTTTCCCGCTGTGACCCCGGACACGGTTTCCTCCCTGAACTCAGTTTTTTTCGTTTGTAAAATGATGGTGATAATTGAAGTTACCTCTTGGGGCTGCGGGGGGTAGGGACAAGAACTCTTAGCTCGGTACTTGGCCTGTAGGAAGCACTCGACCATGTCTTTGTCTTCTGGTTATTGTTAATAAAACACGTGCGGTAACAACTCCCAGCTCTGGCCGGGTAGGTGAAGGCAGAGGGTCACTGCAGGGCTCCCGGCCCTCTGGCTGCCCCTCCCCCATCCTCTCTCTTGATTCTCCAGGAGTGGGGGGGAGGGGTGTGTGTGTGTGTAGAGGAGACGGGTCATCTGTACTGCCACCACCCCCACCCCTGGGGGAGACGTCAGCTTGGAGCTGGGTTGTAGCACTGCAGGCTCCCTCTCCCCTGAACTTTGATGTCACTCCCCAGGCAGCACCCTCATGGCCGTGTGCACCAGGGTTGTGACTTAGGTGTACCCAGAGCCCACGTGAAGGTGAGCAGACGCCTCGCGTGATTGCACCTGCATCCACCCGGAGCCGCGCCCTGCTCCGCACGCGCTGCCCCAGGGTTGCCGCCCGTGAACAGCTGTCGAAGAAACAGCGAAACCCAACTTGGGTGGAAGGACCTTCTAAATATATCCACGGCATTTTTTTCTTTTTTAACCATTTTAGTCATTTTTAAGTGTGTCATTCATGGCAGTAAGCATAGTCCCCACATTGTGTAGCTATCACCAATATCCAGTCCCAGAACTTTTCATCTGAAGCTGAAGTTCTGTGCTCTTTGCACACGGCTTCCCTGCCCCGCTTCTCCCTCTGCCTCTGAATCCGGCTCCCTGGGTCCCTCACAGTGCAGTCAGACTGTTGGGCCTTCTGCGTCTGGCTGCTTTCGCCTAACATGTTTCCAAGTTTTATCCACATTGTAGCACCTATCAGCTTTTCATTTCTTTATAGGGCTGACTAATATTCAGTATATAGATCTACCACACTTTGTTTATCCAGTCATCAACCAATGGACTCATGGGTGGTCTGGGTTCTGTCTACCTTTTGGCTCGTGTGAGTAGTGCTGTTATGTACATGGGCGTCAGGTGTAATTTTGAGTCCTTGCTTTCAATTCTCCTGGATATAATCTAGGAATGGAATTGCTGGGTCACATGACAGTTCTGTTTAACTTTTGAGGATCCGCCAGCACCCAAAATGTGTGAGGGTTCACTTCCTCTATATCCTCGCCAACACTTGTTATTGGCGATAGCGCTTTAACCATTACACAGATCATCTCCTTCTTCATATGAACACACAGGCACCTTTGCTTGAAGCGACTCATCTGAGCTGGGAAGAGCCGGAGCAGGAAAGGAGGGGCCTGCAGAGCCAGGGGGACCGACAACCTCTGCTCCATGAAGCTGAGGGCAGCTCTGCCCTGCAGCACACGGACGGGCCGCTCTCTGGGGCTGCAGCTGCTGAGTTCCTGTCTCCCAGTGACAGGCGCACTGGGGAAGCGGAGGACACAATGTAGCTAACCATTCTTGATGAACTCTGACTAACAAGTGTGGACTGAAAGTTTGTCTCCACCTGACCCGCTGCAGGGGTCCAGTGATGGACCCTGGTCCTCTGGGCAGAGGTGTGGGTGGGGCGTGGCCACCGGGCTCGCTGCGAGGACGAATGTACCAAGTGCTGCATACCAGGGAGCCAGGCACTGTGGACTTGGAACACTAATTGTTAGCCATCCACGAGCCAGTGAAGACGCTGAGCCATCAACACCCCCACCCTCCAAATTGGGCCCTGGGGGTGGTTGCTGTGGGGAAGTGGTGTCCTGGGATTCCAGAAGACACAGCACCCTGGCCGGCCGGGTCCCCTCTCTGCAGCAGGGCACCTCAATGGAAGGCAAGCAGCCTGGAGAGAGGATGAGGGTCCAGGGTCTCTGGGCTGAGCCCCTCTGGATCTCCTAGAGAGCCTGGCCTGTCCCTGTAGTGACCAAGGCATGGGGAGAGGGCTTGTCTTCACTGGGGAGGCCTGAGGCCTGCAGGAGCTTGAGCAAAGGCCCTGGGGCAGGTACAAGGGCCCGAGGGGTTGGAGCTGAGAGCAGGAATGAAGCTGCTATCACGTGTGTGGGGCAGATGCTGGGGCCGTGTTGTGGGGTTTTGTCTTCATCCTCAGAGCAGTGGCAAGACTTCTGAGGGCTTTCGCCAGGAGAAGGATACAGGTCAAATTTCGGCTCTGGCTTCAGCGTGGAGAACAGAGAAAACCAGTGAAAATGGCAGAACACGAGGAATGTGCCAGCTGAGTGAAATCTTGAAAGAAGAGCCGTCTCATTAACTGGAATAGCAAAATCAAGGCGTGCCCCTGCCTGTTCTCTGTGTGCGTGCATGTCACGAGCACAGCCTCGCCACGTCACGCCTGGCAGACACCCACGGGAGGGGACACCCCAAGCCCGTCACCTCTGTGTCCCCACAGCCGACTCAGCGCCAGGATTGACTTCCTGGGCCCTCAGGAAATGTTGCTGGATAAACAGACACATTAGGGACGGTGCCCTCCTTCCAGCCAGGCTGTGACATGTGAGTCCCCCGCCGTGGGATGAGAGGATTTCTGAAGGGTGCCTGTTTTCAGGGTACTCTCTCCCTCCAACCCTCTGCTCTTGGCAGTTGGGCACATAGGTTGGTCCCTCGGGGCTGGCAGCGGAAGGGGAGGTGCTGGGAGTATGGGAATAAGCAAGTACCCACACAGTGCTGAGAACCCCATGGGGAAGGCCACTTAGAAGCACCCCCACACCGGCCCACCCTTCGGGGAGACAGTGAAGGGAGGGGAGTGGGACTTACCATGAGCCTGTAGGATTAAAGATCGAGGGACCCTCTGAAGCCAGGGAACTGGAGGGTGGGCCCCTCTGAGTCATGCACAGGTGCCTCATCTCCCCCCCTGCCCTGGCATTTTCCTGGTGCCCTAATGGGGTGATTTCCTACCCCTGCCCCGAGCGCGGAGGGCCAGGGAGCGTGTAAGGGGGCCTTGGCTTTCCCGCCAGCAATCTGGGCAAAGACATCAGCGGGAGAGGGACGGACAGAGAGCAGACGCTTGCGGGGTGAAGGGTCACTGTCTGCAGCCCCGAGCAGCGGGGACCCCTGCCTCCCGCTCTGCGGCCTCCGCTCCGCCCGCCCTGCGATGTGAGAGGGGCCGGACCATCATTCCTTCAGGGTGATGAAGGGAATGAATGAGCAGCGAAGCAATTCGGTGCCAAGTGTCTGCAGGAGGAGCATCGGCTAGAGACGGAGGAGTCGGGAGGGCTGGCGTGGGGCGTGGGGGCACCCGGCTGGCATCCCTGGGCCCGGATCAGAGCTGCCATTCCCCAGGGCTGAGTGGGGTTTGCTGAGGGGAGTCAGCTTGGGTAGGTGTCCTTGTCCTGGTGTATTAATCATCTATTGCCACATAACAAGTCACCCCAGACCTTAGTGGCTTCTAACAAAAATGAGGATTCCGGTCAGCCTGTGGGTCAGGGATCCAGGGCGACGCGGTGGGTGGTCTGGCTCAGGCTCTCTCAGGAGGCGGCTGCCATCAGCGGGCTGGCTGGGGCTGGAGCACGCACCTCCAGGGGCTCGCCCATCGCCGGCCAGTTCGTGCTGGCTGTTGGCAGGAGGCCTCCGTCCTTCCATGTGGCCCTCTCCACAGGGCTGCTTGGGTGTCCTCCCAGCATGGCGGCCGTCTTCCCCCGAGCGAGCTCCAGGAGAGAGCAAGGGGGAGCCATGCCTTCCGTGACCAGCCTCCGAGGCCACGCTGCCATGTCTGCAGTGCGCTGTTTCACAGGGCAGCCTCTTCAGTGCAGAGGGGACCCCGGAAGGATGTATACCCAGGCAAGGGTCACTGGGCACCATCTTGGAGGCCGGCACCCTCCCCTGGCCTCAGTGTCCTTGCTGTGAGATAGCAGCTGTGGCTGCCACAGCCCCATGGGTGTGAAAGGAGACCCTGTGCGGGGAGGCTCTCCCAGAAGCAGAGGTGGGGGTGCGGGGCAGGGCTCAGGCTCAGAGACGGAACTGAGGTTTGCTGGGGCTGTGAAACACGCCCGATTTCTTTCTTTTTTCCCCAATTTGTATTAATTTATTTTTGTTACAGATGTTTCTCCTTTTTCCCCCCTAGATACCCTCCTCCCCATCCCCCCCCAGCATTGTTGTCTATGTCCGTTGGTTATGCATACATGCATATAAGTTCTTTGGTTCATCTCATCTATCCCCCCCACCCCCTCCTTCTGAGGTTTGTCAGCCTGAACCATACTCCTTTCTATGTCTCTGGGTCTATTTCATTCATCAGCCCACCTTGTTCATTATATTCCACAAATAAGTGAGATCATGTGGTATTTGTCTTTCTCTGCTTGGCTTATTTCGCTTAGCATAACACTCTCCAGGTCCCTCCGTGTCGTCTCAAAGGATAAGAGATCTTTCTTTCTTACAGCTGCAGAGTACTCCATTGTGTATATGTACCACAGCTTTTTTATCCACTCATCTACTGATGGACACTCGGCTGTTTCCAGATCTTAGCTATTGTACATAATGCAGCTATGAACATAGGGGTGCATATATTCTTTCTGATTGGTGTTTCAGGCTTCTTAGGATATATTCCCAGAAGTGGGATCACTGGGTCAAATGGCAGTTCAATTTTTAATTTTTTGAGGAAACACCATACTGTTTTCCATAGTGGCTGCACCAGTCTGCATTCCCACCAGCAGTGTACTAGAGTCCCCTTTTCTCCACACCTTCGCCAGCACTTGTTGTTTGGTGATTTGTTGATGGCAGCCATTCTGGCAGGTGTGAGGTGACACCTCATAGTTGTTTTAATTTGCATCTCTCTCATGGTTAGTGACGTTGAGCATTTTTTCATATGTCTCTTGGCCATTTGCATGTCCTGTTTGAAGAGGTATCTCTTTAGGTTCTCTGCCCATTTTTTAATTGGGTTCTTTGTCTTCCTTTTGTTGAGTTGTATGAGCACTCTATATATTTTGGAGATTAACCCCTTATCTGGTGTATCATTGGCAATTATGCTCTCCCATACAGTGGGTTCCCTTTCCATTTTGATGGTTGTTTCTTTTGCTGTGGAGAAGCTTTTTAGTTTGATGTAGTCCCATTTATTAGTTTTTTTTTTCCTTTGTTTCTATTGCCTTAGATGATGTATCAGTGAAAATTCTCCTGCATGTGATGTCTGAAATTTTGTTGCCTACATTTTCTTCTAGGATTTTTATGGATTCACAAGTCACATTTAAGTCTTTTATCTATTTTGAGTTTATTCTTGTGTATGGTGTAAGTTGATGGTCTAGCTTCATTTTTTTGCATGTAGCTGTCCAATTTTCCCAACACCATTTATTAAAGAGGCTGTCTTGACTCCATTGTATGCTCTTGCCACCTTTGTCGAATATTAATTGAGCATAATGTCTTGGGTCAATTTCTGGGTTCTTTGTCCTGTTCCATTGATCTATATTACCTGTTCCTGTGCCAATACCAGGCTGTTTTGATTACAGTGGCTTTGTAGTATAACCTGATATCCGGTATTGAAACACTCCCAATTTCTAAGAATTAATACAAAAAAGAGAATGTAAACAAGCTCATTAAATGTGGAAATGATATTCTGAATAATGTGCTAAAGATATTTTTATTAAAAATTAATTTCACCTTTTTTTTTTTTTTTCCTCATTTGTGTGGCTACTAGAAAATTTAAAATTGTGTATGTGGCTGGCATTTGATTTTATTGGATAGCGCTGGCCGAGGCCATGAGCCTGGGGCTGGGGTCCTCATCCATTTCTTCTCAGAACTTGCAAAGGGCTCAGCTCATGGTCGGTCCCCACGCCGTCTGAGTGCTCTGCTACGGGGGTGTCTTGGGGAACAGGGAACACCAGGTCTTCGGTGTCAGACGTACTTGGATCCAGATGCTGGCTCAATCCTCTCACCTCTGTGACCAGAGTCCCCATCTGCAGAGGGGTCTGCCAGTCCCCGCTCAATTCGGATGGCATGCAAATGAGGCGTGGCCCTGTGCGGATGGGAGGGTTAGTCATGCAGGTCCTTGGTGTCACTGCAGGTGGCCTCAGGCCCAAGGCACAGGGCTGAGCAGTAGCACCCAGGGTGTGGCTGTTGGCAGAAGCGCTTTGGATTTTCCTGTCCTGTGTCTGAGCCCCGCCGTGGCAGAGGCTGCCTACCGGGGACCGAGCAGATCAGCCTGCTCAGCACTGTCTCGTCCCGTAGCCCGTCATGGGTGACGGCTCGGAGGAGGCGCCTCCCCACGGAGACTGGTCCCAGGGCAGGTCCCTCCCCAGGGCTCCCTCCCTGGGCCTGCCCCCTGCCCCCCTTCCCCCGAGAGCCAGCTCTGAGCTCCATACCCGTCTCTGTTCCCAGAGGGACTGAAGACAAACAGAAGGGAGACGTGTTTTCTGTTATCAAGACACAAAATCCTTACGTTTAATTACGACGTGCCATGGCAACCGGCGGTGCGCACAGCCGGGCCGAGTGGCTGTCGCCGAGGGCGATGCCCGCGCGCTGTCTTTGTTCCTGGCTCCCGGAGAGGCCACCACCCCGCGCCTCCCGTGAGCGTGGCCTTTGTCTGCGGCGCCAGGGGTGGAACTCGGGGACTCGGTGGGGCCGGTACCTTGGGCCTGTTTTAGGCCCTTGCCCAATCCAGGCTGGCAAGCCACGCACTCTCAGGGCAGGCTTGGCCCAGCTCACATCCACTGAGGGTCACTCTGGGGACACGGGTCGGATCAGACTCAGTACCCATAATGATGGACACAGTCAGCCAGATTGCTGTTAGACAGGGGTAAGGGCTTTGGTGGCTGTGGGAGGCAAGTGGCCAGGGCTGGAATCTGAGCAGCCTTCCTGGAGGAGGGGTCCTCTGAGTCCCAGTCAGGAATCGGGGAAGGGAGAGTCCGGGGACGGAGGGGCACAAGCCCAGGCGTGGAGGTGACAGAGCATGGCACGCAGGGCTCAGGCAGGTCTTCGCTCCTGGCCCTGGAGCGCCAGGCGGACGTAGTGGAGACCGTGCAGGCCTGCTGAGGGAGCCATGGCAGGCAGCTGAGCCGAGTGGTGCTGGGGAAAGTAGACGGCCCCTCCGGCTCCCTAGGAGGGTCAGGCTTGTGCTGTAGCCACAAGGGGTCCTGATGGGGAGCGTGGGGTGGCCTCAGAGGACACCCATCCCCACCAGAGAAGGGTGCTGTGAAGTGTGCCAATGAAAGAACTCAGCAGCGAGGGACAGGCGTGGTCTAGAGTCAGGGGTCCTACGGCTGTGTGACCTCGGGCCAGTCACTTAACCCCTCTGAGCGCGAAGAGCAGACAGTCACCTGCATTGCAGGTCTTCCAAGTGGGACACCCATTGTTTCCAGTTCAAAGTGGCACCCGTGGGCCAAACCCCACGTGGTCCGCTTGTCAGAATTTGTCAGCCTCAGCTTCTGGGTTCCGTGGGCTTTGGGGGCCGGCTGGGAAACGGGGGCCCCTTTAGGGATGCGGCCCCTTCTGCAGCATGGGCAGGAGCCCTCAGGAGCCCTCAGGAGTGGAGGACAGTGTGCACCTCTCCAGGGCCACAGCCAGCCTCGCCCCAGACTGAGCGTCGGCAGCTGTACCTGTGAGTGCCCAGGGAGTCTGCTCCGTCCACGGCCTGTGCACAGTGGGCATCAGACATGGATGGAACGAGCGAAGGGGGTGGCATGGACCCTCAACACCAGGCACTCGCCAGGCCTGGCAGCCTGATGGGTTGCCTGAGATGCCACACCAGTGGTGACAGGTGGGCTGCCACCGGGAGAGTCGTTAGACTTGGGTTTCAGAGCCAGGGTGTGAGGTCACCCATCGCGGTCGTGATGCCCTGAACTCAAGTCCAGTTGAGGCTTCTTATGTGTTCCAGGGGCTTCTTGGCGGCTTGTGAGCTGCTGCGTGGGGAACGGAGGTTACTGGCGTGTGTCTCACGGCCAGACCGGCAGGAAAGGCATCGTGTGACACGCGTGGGGAACGGAGGTTACTGGCGTGTGTCTCACGGCCAGACCTGCGGGAAAGGCATCGTGTGACATGCGTGGGGAACGGAGGTTACTGGCGTGTGTCTCACGGCCAGACCTGCGGGAAAGGCATCGTGTGACACGCATGGGCCAGAAGCCTCATCTGGGGCACGTCCTAGCCGAGTAGGATTGCTTCCCAGTACAAAGGCTGCTGCATGGGGGTAGATCTGCAGGGCCTTTTAAGGGCCACATATACAGAGGCTCTTGGCTGAAGGCCCCATAGACAGTGATTTTTTAGGTCATTTTTGCAGCATGAGCCCCACCCCTCCCCCCAATTTACCCTCTATCTTCTCCAGGCAGGCCTGGAAAGGAGGAACTATTTAAAAATATATATATGAGCTGCATTCGATTCAAGTAGGGGCGGTCTAAGACCCCCACAACGCCTCCGTTCTCTGGCAAGGGTTAGGCCTCTGGGGTGAATTAAAACAGCACGGGCAGGAAGGCTGGAAGGGAGAAATGGTGAGCCCCGCTGGCTCCGCTCGGGCACGTGGCAGTCTGCCCCACAGGGAGCCCGTCGCTGAGAGCGAAATGGTCCAATTCCGGGCCCGTTAGAAATGCACCAGCCATTAGGGAACTTTACTCGATGAGAAGATGAGAACTTTCTGTAGTTGCTAAAGAGAGCACCATTCTCAATTTGACCTTTCCCGGGCCATGGGAGATGACTTTATCTGAAACTCAAGGGTCTGGAGTAGGAAGGAGGAGAAAGCCACTGGTGTGAGGAGGGGAGGCCAGGCTGTGTCCTGTTCCCTGACGCCGCCGGTCCACCTTGTCCCCGGAGCCAGCGTGAGGGCGGGACGGTGTGAGACCGGGCAGGGGCTCCGGCAGGAAATGTGCTGTGTGCACGCCAGACCACAGAGTGCTTCCATTGCCGCCGACGACCTTCACCATCACGGCTTCAAAGGCGTGCTTTTGCAGTAGCCTGACCCAAGCTCCAGACTCGGAGGGAAGGAGAGGTTTGAAGGGACCAGAATGGTATGGTGGGGTTGCTTCAAAGAAGTATTGGGGGGGGGGAAAGAGACTTTTATGCAAGGTGCTTCCCATCCTAAGACTCTTTGACCTAGAGTGGGATCAACTTTCACTGAATGCCTACCAGCAGCATGAGAGTGAATTTCTCATCTGTAATGACGCTCTTCTCAGTCCTGGGGAGACGGTGGCTCTGTCAGAACTGGCCCTGGGGGTGAGGGTGGCCCCCGTTTGGAGCCCAAGCCCCTCCCTGATGATAAAACAAAAGGAAACCTTTAGCAGCCTTGGCCTGTGCAGGGGGCGTGGAGGAGTAGCTTGGTGTGGTTTTAATGTGAATTCCTTGGCCTGTGCAGGGGGCGTGGAGGAGTAGCTTGGCGTGGTTTTAATTTGAATTTCTTGACGGCCAGAGGTTGATCACCTTTCTCTATGTTCGTTGGCATTTGGAGTTCCTCTTTGTAACATGGCTATTCGAGTCCTATGCCCTTTAAAAAAGACTGGATTGTTTGGGCTTATCAAACTGGTTTCTGAGACTCCTTTGTATATTCTGGATGTTGGGAGCGGTGTCACTGGAACAGCAACCACCACGGTTTGACATAGTCCCGGGTGAGCTCCATGGTTTGACATTGTCCCTGGAGAAGTGGATTCTCTGCGTGGCAGGAATCACGAAGAACAGTGACTGAAGATATAAAGTAAATGGGAAAATAAAAATGCAGGATGGCAACTGAAGGAGACTAATCTTTGCTTTCTCTATCTGTTAGCTGTCTGTTAGAAATTATTATAGAAGTAACATATAGATGACTAATGATGTAAATGATAGAAAAGATTACAGGAAGAAAAGCAAGAAAATAAGATTTAGGACAGAGGTGTGGAAGCTTAAAGGGATCTTAGATGGGAGGGAAGGTCAGGAGTTTTAAGAGGATGTCTGGATGAAGGGTGGAGATAGTTAGTAATTAACATGTAATATACTTAAGAGTTGGGTAAACAACCAAAAGAATGTCTGTACTTTTTTGCCTAAAAGGTTTGGGGGAAACAATGTAAGGTGTGGATCGATATACATAATAAAAGGCTCTGCTAGTCTGGTGCAGAAGCAGCAGAAGCATGAAGACTAAGCAGAAGTAAGATCAAGGATTTTCTGTCTCCCACATTGCGTGCGCTCTCTCTCTCTCTCTCTCTCTCTCTCTCTCTCTCTCTCTCTCTCTCTCGCCGACTCCGTCCACACCTTTGGGAACCCCTGGACCTGCCGAGGCTGGACCCCGGCAAGTGGCGCCCGAACAGGGACCTAAAGGTAAGGTATTGCTCGGGACGGATAGGACTCCACCGTGGGTGCCCGGGACCCCCTGCATAAGATAGGTAGGTAAGGGTGGAAAGTTGAAGAACTAAAACTTAAGAAATGGGTCAGACAGGATCTAAAGTGCTACGCCTTCTTAGCAATCTATTAAGTATTTTTATGCTTTGGGGTCTAAATGGAGACACCCTGGCTCACGAACAGGAGGATGGAGCTACTGCTCCTCCGACATTCCTAGAATCTCTAGCATATGTGGCACAGAATGAGCAGGAGGAAAAGGAAGATGAGGAGCGATCAGCAAAGTATCATAAAGTAACTCCTGAAGAGCAAAGGGAGTTCGATGAAGCTGCTGCAGAGTATCATAGGGATGATCCCTGGGGCTTCCCCGTAACTCGGGAAGAAAAGGGGCCTCCTCCTTTTCGGAAGCTGCCTCGAAAGCCTACTAGAAAGTTTCAGGGCCCGCCTCCACCTCGGGATCGACCAAGCACTAAGCTAGGTTCCAGTTTTCAACAAGCAGTTAAAGAAGCAGAGGCTGCAGGAGATTTTGATTTTTCTCTCTGCTGTCCTGTAATGTTTGAGAGAGATTCGGAAGATGATGAATATCCGGTTTGGGAACCTTTGTCTTACAAAATTTTGAAAGAATTGAAATGCGCCTGTCAAAATTATGGTCCTTTGGCTCCTTATACTTTGACTTTGGTTGAGGCTGTTGCTTCTAAATGGATGACTCCTCATGATTGGTTTCAAGTGTGTAAGGCTTGTTTGAGTGGGGGAGATTATTTGTTGTGGAGGACTGAATATGAAGATCTGGTAAAAAAGGCTGTAGAAAAGGAAAAGAAAAGAGGAGATGGTGGCTTTACATTAGACATGCTGTTGGGGGAAGGTGATTATGCTACTGTTAATGATCAGCTTTACATTCCCAGGGAAGGGCTAATACAGGTTAATCATAGTGCATTAAGTGCATGGAGGGGACTTCCCGTAACTTCAGGAAAGTCTACAGCATTGGCAGAAATTAGACAAAGACAGGATGAACCATTTCAGGAATTTTTGTACAGACTTGACCAGGCAGTAAAGCGAGTAATAACTAACCAAGAAGCTGCTGATATTTTGGTTAAACAACTGGCTTTTGAAAATGCTAATGCTACTTGTCAGTCTCTCCTTCGGCCCATTAGAAGGACAGGATCAATTGGAGACTATATAAAACAATGTTCTGAAGTTTCTCCAGCATTTATTCAGGGTGTAGCTATTGCAGCTGCCCTGAAGGGAGAGACATTTACTCAGTATATCAAAAATGTTAATAAGACAAAAGGAAATAATCAGTCAGATTCAGGACTTTGTTATTCATGTCGGCAGCCAGGACATTTCAGCAGACATTGTCCTACAAAAGCAGGAAACAATGGAGCTCCTATACCCCCTCCTCAGGGGGCCCAAGGGAGGAGCAATAATGCTCCAACAACACTATGTCCTCGTTGTGAGAAGGGTTTTCATTGGGCTAAAGATTGTAGATCTAAATATCATAAAAATGGCACTCTCCTGCAAGGGAGAAGGAATAATTTCAATGGCCCACAACAAGGTAATTGGCAGGGAAACTTCCAACAGGGCCAGCCCCGGGCCCAGACAACAATAGGGGCCTTGAGTGTAACCAATCCGTTCGCACAGTCCACGACTTATTCAGGGCCACCCCAGGCAGCGCAGGATTGGACCTCTGTTCCTCCACCAGTGTCATATTAACTCCTGATGCTCCAGTGACTAAAGTTCCTACAGGAACCTATGGTCCGCTTCCTCCTGGAACAGTTGGGTTAATAATTGGGCGTAGTTCGTCATCACTCAAAGGATTAATAATTATTCCAGGAGTAATAGATGCAGACTATACTGGAGAAATACAAATTTTATTATCCCCACCTACTCAGACTATTCAAATACAGGCAGGACAAAGAATAGCTCAGTTATTATTGTTACCTATTACTCAAACTGGAAAGCCGATAACGCAGGCCGAAAGAGGGAATGCAGGATTTGGATCTAGTGATGCGGCTTTTTGGATTCAGGAAATAAAGTCACAGAGACCTACTAAAATTTTGAAAATTCAAGGAAAACCGATATTAGGCTTATTAGATACAGGGGCAGATGCCTCCTGTATAGCAGGCAAAGATTGGCCTTCATCCTGGCCCACGGTTACTACTCCAACTTCATTAGTGGGTCTGGGGTCAGCACAAAATGTTCAAAAGAGTTCACAGGTACTTAAATGGGAAGATGAGGAAAATAATTCTGGCCATTTTACTCCATATGTGATTTCAACAATTCCCATAACCCTATGGGGATGGGATGTTTTGTCACAGATGGGAGTGTTAATATTCAGTCCAAATAACACCGTGGCAAATCAAATGCTGAATATGAATTTCAATCCTCTTAAAGGAATGGGAAAAGATGAACAAGGCATGATCATGCCAATCATTTCTCAGCCTAGGAAATCTCGCGCTGGACTGGGATCTCAGGATTTATAGGTCAGGTCACTGCTCTGACTGCAGACCCAATCACCTGGATTAATGATTCCCCGGTTTGGGTGGAGCAGTGGCCTCTGTCAGCTGAAAAATTAGTGGCAGCACGTCAGTTAGTTCAGCAGCAACTAGATGAAGGACACATAGAGCCTTCTACCAGTCCATGGAATACTCCAATCTTTGTAATTAAAAAGAAATCAGGGAAATGGAGATTACTGCAGGATCTCAGAGCTGTCAATAAAACTATGGAGGATATGGGGCCTCTTCAACCAGGCCTCCCCAGTCCAGTAGCAGTTCCAAAAGGAAGTAATTTAATTGTTATAGACTTGCAGGATTGCTTTTTCACTATTCCTCTCTATGAGCCAGACAAAAGGAGATTTGCCTTCAGTGTTCCCTCTGAAAATTTAAAACAGCCTTATCAGAGGTATCAGTGGAAAGTTCTCCCTCAGGGAATGAAAAACAGTCCAACTTTATGTCAAAAATTTGTAGATCAGGCATTGCAAGGAATCAGAGATCAACATCCAACAGTTTATATAATTCATTATATGGATGACATTTTGCTCGCCCACCCAGATCGAGCCTATTTACAGGAGGTTCTAATGCAAACTACTGAGGCTCTGAAAGAAAAGGGATTGAAAATAGCTCCAGAGAAAATTCAAGTTAACCCACCTTATTCATATTTAGGAAGAATTCTGCATACAGAAATTATAACTCATCAACCTTTGCAATTAAAAACACAGCATTTGCGTACTTTGAATGATTTTCAGAAATTGCTAGGGGATATTAATTGGATTAGGTCGTTTTTGAAATTAAGTACAGGGGAATTGAAGCCATTATTTGACATCTTAAAGGGAGACAGTGATCCTAATTCATCAAGGGAAATGTCTCCTGAAGCTCGGGAAGCATTAAGAAAAGTAGAACATGCTATTAACAAGCAGTTCCTAACTTATGTGTCCTATACTGAGTCCTGGAGTATAATTATTCTAGCTACTGAGCACTCACCTACAGGATGTCTATGGCAGAAGGGACCGTTAGAATGGCTGCATCTCCCTTCTACTCCTAGAAGAGTGCTTACAAGTTATCCAGATTTGGTTGCTACATTGATTACCAAAGGCAGAAAAAGAAGTTTAGAGTTATTTGGAAAAGATGCACAAGAAATTGTAATTCCTTATAACTCAGATCAATTACAGTTTCTCATTCAACAAGAAAATTGGCAGATTGCTCTTGCTTCATTCTCAGGACAAATTGCTCATCATTTACCATCTCACCCTTTGTTAATGCTGTTTTCTAGACAAAAGTTTATTTTTCCACGGAAATGCTCAGCTAAACCTTTACCGCCACCTGCTGCCTTGGTGTTTACTGATGGGTCATCTAATGGAAATGCAGCAGTCATTATAGATTCAAAACAAAAGCAATGGAATACAACTGAGACATCAGCACAGAGAACAGAATTATTGGCTATTATTCATGTTTTTTCAGTTCTTAATGACAGAACTTTTAATTTATATACAGATTCCCAATATGTAGTCAGATTATTTCCTCATATTGAAACAGCTCAAATTCCAGAAAACAAAACAAAAATATTCATCTTATTACAGGAATTGCAAAATTTGGTTCAAAAAAGAGATTTGGCATTTTATATTGGGCATATACGAGCACATTCAGGGTTGCCTGGTTCACTCTCAGAAGGTAATGCATTAGCTGATGCACTTACAAAAGAAGTGATGACTGTAACTGTTCTTTCTGCTGTGGAACAAGCAAGAAATTCACATGCTGTGCATCATCAGAATGCTGCTGCTCTCAGATGGCAATTTAAAATAACAAGAGAAGCAGCACGAGAAATAGTTAAAGTTTGTCCTCATTGTCCTCAGTATAGTAACAGTCTCCCTATGGGAGTAAATCCCAGAGGTCTTCAACCTAATGATCTTTGGCAAATGGATGTAACTCATATGTCCTCATTTGGAAAATTAAGCTTTGTGCATGTTTGTGTGGACACCTATTCGCATGTAATTATGGCCACTGCAAGAACAGGAGAGGCATTTAAAGATGTGGCACAACATTTGTTTGCATGTTTTGCTTATATGTGTTGGCCAAAAAATATAAAAACAGACAATGGCCCTGCCTATACTTCTAAAGCATTTGCAGAATTTGTACAGAGATTTAACATCACTCATACTACAGGTATTCCATATAATCCTCAGGGGCAAGCAATTATTGAAAGAGCTCACCAGACTTTGAAAACTCAAATAAACAAATTACAAAAGGCAGAATTTAAATACAGTTCACCTCATCAGATACTGCAACATGCTCTTTATGTAATAAATATTTTAAATTTAAACATAGATGAGAGTTCTGCCATGTCCAGACATTGGGCACCAACTCCAGCAAAGCCAGCAACTTACGTTAAATGGAAGGATTTATTATCAGGACAATAGAATGGGCCTGATACATTGCCAACCAAGGGGCGAGGGTATGCTTGTATTTTTCCACAGGACGCAGAAAATCCGATTTGGATTCCAGACAGACTAATTCGGCCGTGCAATGAGTCACCCGCCACCACTCAGACCCCAGTGCACCACGGAGCGTCCAGATCCTGATGAGAGCTCTCTGGACCGATACCTGAGACGAATGGCTATTCATTCATGCCAGAAGAAGGGGAGACCCTACCTATCCAAGAAGGCACGTGGGACGATCCAGAGCCACCTGCGAGGCAACTATTCCCACCTGAGGACAGCTAAAAGAGGCTCACAGAAGAAGCAACCACCATTGTGAGAGTTAGTGGGACAGAACTTTATCCATCACCCCTAATTTTGGCTATGTTGGCTGTAAATACATTCTAGGTACAAGGGTCTGGTGTTTCAGGCTCACCAATTTATACTCATTGGGCTTATGTTCCACAACCTGCATTGTTACCACCTGTTGCTTGGGAAAATGAGAATATTCCTGTATGTACTAACCAACCATTATTGTTGGGGGGAGGTTCAACTGATTTTATTAGAAATGTCTCTACCGTTGATTTTGCCTATATGGGTAGGAGTGATTTAGTTCCTATATGTTTTCGATTTGAAAAAGGGCATATCCCAGAAATGTGTGCATATGTCTAAAAGTTCTCACAATTGTTACTCCCAGGGATTCTAAAGGTCAGTGTTAGATTTTAGTATTATCTGTTGTTGGTGTGACAAGGGCTTCCAAAGATAAAAATGTAATTCTTACTCCATTTCTGCCCACCTGTCCAAATACAGGTTTTAAGAAATTAGAGGCTAAAATAGATGCTTTAGAGGAGGTCTTAATAGTTATTAGAAGTGAGATACTAACATTAAAGGTTAGAACTTCATTTAAGTGTCACTTAGGATATAGATAGGATAGATATGTATTACTCCCTTAGAAGTTAATCAGTCAGCTTTGCTACCCTCATTAATCAGTATAGGGCTTTTCTTACTCATTCTCTCAATTCTATGTCTCTTTCTAGTCCTACTTCTAACTCCTAAGTAATTCCATCCAAGAGGTTGCCGTCCAAATGCATAAGTTTCATCTAAAAAATAAAAAAGGGGGCCCATCTTATTCAACAAATTAATGGCCTTTCTGAAACAACAAATTGATGCTATAAGAATGCAGCCCATACAGGTCCATTACCACAAACTAGAGATGGCTGACCATGCCTAGACCTTGGTGAACTGGACTGGTTAGTCAATGACGGGCAACTGGAGTCCACACGCATTGCCGACCGCCACCTAAGACAGGAACTGGGCCCACGCTGCCTCAGTCTCCCATGACGGGCAAGGTTGATCGGCTCCGTGTGAGAACATCCTGACCTAAGACAGGCACAGTCCTCTCAAGGAATTCAGCCACTTAAATAAAATAAAAAAGGGGGAGATGTTGGGAGCGGTGTCACTGGAACAGCAACCACCACGGTTTGACATAGTCCCGGGTGAGCTCCATGGTTTGACATTGTCCCTGGAGAAGTGGATTCTCTGCGTGGCAGGAATCACGAAGAACAGTGACTGAAGATATAAAGTAAATGGGAAAATAAAAATGCAGGATGGCAACTGAAGGAGACTAATCTTTGCTTTCTCTATCTGTTAGCTGTCTGTTAGAAATTATTATAGAAGTAACATATAGATGACTAATGATGTAAATGATAGAAAAGATTACAGGAAGAAAAGCAAGAAAATAAGATTTAGGACAGAGGTGTGGAAGCTTAAAGGGATCTTAGATGGGAGGGAAGGTCAGGAGTTTTAAGAGGATGTCTGGATGAAGGGTGGAGATAGTTAGTAATTAACATGTAATATACTTAAGAGTTGGGTAAACAACCAAAAGAATGTCTGTACTTTTTTGCCTAAAAGGTTTGGGGGAAACAATGTAAGGTGTGGATCGATATACATAATAAAAGGCTCTGCTAGTCTGGTGCAGAAGCAGCAGAAGCATGAAGACTAAGCAGAAGTAAGATCAAGGATTTTCTGTCTCCCACATTGCGTGCGCTCGCTCTCTCTCTCTCTCTCTCTCTCTCTCTCTCTCTCTCTCTCTCTCTCTCTCTCGCCGACTCCGTCCACACCTTTGGGAACCCCTGGACCTGCCGAGGCTGGACCCCGGCATCTGGACATCAGCCTTTGGTTGGTTTTAGGTGTTGCACATTTTTTTCTGCTCTGTGGCTTCCCTTTTTTCTCTCATAATAGCATGTTTTGATGAACAGAAATTTAAAAAAATTTTTAAAATATGTTTTTATTGATTTTAGAGAGAGGAAGGGAGAGGGGGAGAGAGAGAGAAACATCGATTGGTTGCCTTAGGTGCACACCCTGACCGGGGACTGAGCCCACATCCTGGGCATGTGCCCTGCCTGGGAATTGGACCAGGGATCTTTTGGTGCATGGATGATGCTCAACCAACAGCCACACTGGCCAGGGCCAGGAGTTTTTAGTTTTAATGTAGTCAATTGTATCAGTATTTTCCTTGATGGTTACTATTTTCTGTCTTGTTTTATAATGTTTCCCCAAAAGACAGTCTTCTCTATTGTTTTGTCTTTTACAGTTAGGTCTGTCATTGGCCTAGAGTTGATTTTGAGTATGGTGTGAGATGAAGAGCCCATGGAATTTTCTTCATGAGGACACCAAAGATTCCCAGCTATATGCATTACCTTTTGCCACTGCTCTGCAGTAAACCAGTGTCCACACGCGTCCACACGCATCCACACGCGTCCACACACATCCACACGCGTCCACACGCGTCCACACGTGCACATGTGCATGGCTTCCTGTCTTGGTTTTATATTCTGTGCCATCGGTCCATTGTGTCTCCTTAAGCCAGTACCACTTCACGTCAGTAACTTCATTAAAAGTTTTATTTTCTGCTCTTAATCTGTGGCAGGACAATCCTCCCACTTGTTCTTCTTAAGAGTCTCTTGACTAATCTTGGTCCTTTGCTTTACTATATAAATTTTGAATCATCTCTCAATTTACGCGAAATATATGTTTTTATGTGTTTTGCTTTGGGATTGTCTTGAATCGACAGATTATTTTAGGGGAGTATTGATATGGATATTTTTGCAATACTGAGTCTTCTAATCTATGAGCATGGTCTGTCTCTCCATTTGCTTAGGTCTTCTTTAATTTTTCTCCTAGTTATGTGGTTTCCTGTGTGATGTAAATATCTTTTTGCTAGATATGTTTATAAGTGCTTGCTGTTTTTGATGCTATTGAAATTGTATCATTAAACATTTTTTATTGTTTGTGTTGTATATGGAAATACAATTACTTTTCCTGTATTGATGTTTTTGAAAACCAAGTAACCCTGCCGAATTCCCTTATTAATCATAATAATTCAAAGATTCTTTGTTTTCGAATGTAAACAATAGTGTCATCCACAAATAATGACAGTTTTATGTCTTCCTTTCTGATTCTTACATTATTTATTTGCAATAGTAAAAGGAAAACCCTTGTCATTTCTCCATTAAGTATAAGATTGGGTGAGGGTGTAGAGTCTTCATTAGTTTAAGGAAGTATCTGGTTTATTATAACTTCTTTTGTCATCATGAAAGGACAATGCATTTTATCAAATGTATTCTCTGTATCTATGAAAAAAATTTTTTCTTTATAAATTGGTGTATGTGGTAAAGTATATTGACTGATTTTCTCATGTTAAACCAACCTTGAATTCCTGGTATAAACTCAACTTGGTTATAATAGAATATTGTTTTCATATATTTTGGTGTGCTGATATTTTGGTTAGGATTTTACATCTATGCGACTGAGAGACATTGAGATATATTTTCCCCTTGATCAGGTTTTCATGTCAAAGCCATGCTAACCTAATGAGCTGGGTGTGGAACAACGATGTTTAGTGGTAATAGTTTGGCCAGGACATGGCTGTGTTTGCTAGATACCACCACGGCCCCCACTGCATTTGGATCCTAACTTCCTCTTGTATTTCCTCATTTCTTCCAGGTTCCAAGTCCTGGGTGGAGGTTTCTGATTGGCTGAGCAGGCTGCCAGAGGGTGAGGAGAGGGAGGCTCTTGTTTCCTTACCTTTTATGGTGAGAGGGAGCTACAAGGTTTTCTGCTTTCCGAGACTGGGAGAAGGTAGTGTGCTAGATAGTTCATTTCTCCCCTCCCCTCCCCCACCCAAGCGACAAGTACCCTTGATAATAACCCTGCACAGCAATTCTGATACTCATTACAGATTGGGAACTCTGTGTGCACCACAGGAAGGAATGAACGAGACGTGTATATATAGAGATGTTTCGGTATTCACATCGTTCTACATTTAAGATGACCTGAAATCCCTGGTGGTGAATGGAGGTTAGGTATTCTAATTAAAAAAAAAAAAAAAAGATTTTTAGCCTGGCCAGTGTAGCTCCGTGGTTGAGCGTCGACCCATGCACCAAGAGGTCACCAGTTCGATTCCTGGTCAGGGCACATGCCCAGGTTGTGGGCCCGATCCCTAGTGGGGGCATGCAGGAGGCGGCCAGTCGATGTTCTCTCTCATCAATGTTTCTCTCTCACTCTCCCTCTCCCTTCCTCTCACTCTAAAATCAATAAAGAAAAAAATTGAAAAAAAAAATTTTTAGAGAGAGAAAGAGAGAGAGGGAGACATGGATGTGAGAGAGAAACATTGATTGCCTTTTGAATGTGCACCCAACAGGGATTGAACCCGCAACTTGGGTATGTGCCCTGACTGGGAATCAAACCTGCCACCTCTTGGTGTACAGGCCGACACCCAGACCTACGGGGCCAGCCGGCCAGGGCTGCAGGTTGGGTGTTCTAAGGGCTCACTGCTTCTCTGCAGGATCTAGTCTATTTTAGCTCAAAGCCTCCCTCTCAGCTTCGCCTGTAATACACGTTAAAGCACTGGCGAGTTTTGAGGACTCGAGGGGTGACAAATGTGACAACACCAGGCACAGCAACCAGCACATTCTCAATACATGCTTGTTTTGAACCTCAACCTGGCTTGATCAAGTCCACACGCAGTGGTTCTCTAAAACGCCCCGGGGAAGACCCCGGCTGCTCACCTCTTGCCTTCGCAATGTGGCTGATCAGTGACGCCATAACGGAAAATGCCACCCCCCTTATGTTCTTGTTCACGGTCTCAGGATGCCCAGGAGGCCTGGACCTTCCCTGACAGTCAGTGTTTAAAGTAGGCTCCGGAGTTAAATGTGCATATGCCGAGATTCTACCATATTCACTTTTTACACTCGGTATTTTGTGGACTTCAAACAGGTGTGTGTTTAACTGTCCCCTGTCCAAAAATGCCAAAGGGCCTGGGTTTCCACCGCTCTTCCCTGGTGGACGGCTTGGTGGTTCCAGATGGCTTTGGGGATCCCCTCTGTTTCCATCAGGGCTTGCTTCTGTACATCCAGCTAGACACCGTGTGTGACATCCCAGGGCACACGCAAGGTTGGGCTCAGGCTTTCTGCCATTCCCCTCCACACGGTTGCTGCGGATTCCCAGAAATCTGGTGGCTTTTGTGGTCCCAACAGGAGTGTTTCTAGAGTACAGCGGGTCCTGGATTCTATATCTGGTGTGTAACAGAGAGCTTTAAGGCCTAAGTACTTTAAGAAAATGGCATTATTATTATTATTTTCTCCAGACTTCTTCTCTGCTTGCCTGTTGCTAGGATCCTCTGCCTCTTGGAGCCTCTCTTGAAGCCCTGGAGATCTCTTTGCTGTTTGTCTCCGTTGAAGAATTGGAAACATGTCCGGCCGGTGTGGCTCAGTGGTTGAGCATTGACCCATGCACCAAGAGGTCGCTGGTTCGATTCCCGGTCAGGGCACATGCCCAGGTTGTGGGCCCGATCCCCAGTGGGGGGCATGCAGGAGGCGGCCAGTCGATGTTCTCTCTCATCGATGTTTCTATCCCTCTCTCCCTCTCCCTTCCTCTCTCTCTAAAATCAATAAAGAAAATAAATAAAAAAAAGAACTGGAAATAACAGCGCCACCTAGGCACACGGAGGTGTCACTGCTCCACTGTTTTAATTGCTCAGTAAGTGATGACGGTTGTCCACACTGTGCCCTGTTTTAGAGAAATTCCGGCACATTTAAACTTTCAGAGTTTTGTTTGTTAATGTGGATAGAAGTCATCTTAAAACAAAGCAAGTCCGCTAACTAAGAGCTTTGTTTGTGAAGTCTGAGTTTTCTGCTTTTTTAAATGTTTTGGTCTCTCCGCCGCGCGTTTCCATGGTTATAAAGCTGGCACAGTGCCTCGCGTGCAGGAAGCGTGCAGTACATGGTCACTGAATAAACACTGCCTCTTAAAACTCTTATTTTTCTTATTTACAAAAGTAGCATTCTTTGTAGAAAATGTAAATAATGTACGCGTCTGAAATAAAGTACAGCGTCTCCCCTGTCTCGTCCCACTCTTCAAGGCTTACTGTTGTCAACAGTGTGGCGCATATTATTCTGCCTTTAAAAATGTAAATATAAGCTTCCTGTACACCTACACACACGCGCGCGCGCACACACATACACACACGTACACTGCATATGCTGAGATTCCACCCCCACCCCCTGAAAATGGGATCATTCTATTAGCAATGTTTTCCAGTTCACTTTTTTCCATCCCTCCAATATATTACGGGTATCATTCCATTTCAGCTAATGTACATCGATCTAGCTCTTTAATGGCTGTGTAATAATCTATTTAGTCCATCGCATTGTTTGGCCACAGCCAAGGATGCTGCAGGCAGCTCCTTGGACGCTACCCCTGCACAGCTGTGTGAGTATCTCTGTTGCATAGATCCCTAGAATAAGATAGGACCTTTTAATTAAAGCCCCGCCCAGACCCCGAGCCTTGGAGGTCTGCTCCATAAATATCGGTTGATGACAATACCACGTTGTCATATTAATTAGAACAGGAAGGGGCCCATTAGGGCAACATTCATGGGGCCGAACAGTTAGTTCTGTGGAAGGAGCATCTGACTCAATATTCCCATCGCTGAAAAGACAAACCACATTCAATGTAATAGGTAGCAAGTTGCCTGCGTATCGGTGTGTAAAATATTCCCCAGAGAGCGTTAGCTTGGCAGAATGCATAAAGATAGCGCATTAAAGATAAAACAGAGGGAATATTTACCCAGCATGGTTACCTAGAAAACACACAATTTGATCTAGATAGAGGCTTTTACTGTATAAATTATTGTGGCCTCTACTTCAATCATAAACAGGCTTCGAGTTGGGCAATTACCTTATAAAAAAAAGGAGAAGAGAACAGTTTCCAATTGTCTGGAATGAGCTTCAGAAACAGGCAACTGGGTTCTGATAGAACAATTTAAACTGGCCGTCTTCTTATCTGATGTGGACATCATTTTTCAGAGGGGCCACGAGCTCAAATTGAATCGTTCTGCCGCAGACAGTCTGTCTGTCTTTTCTCCCTTCCTTCGCCAGGCAGGGTGCTGCAGCCCCTGCTAATTCAGGAAGATGGATCTGGGCAATGCTAAAGTGAGATGAATAGAAACAACGTTAACAGGGAAGAATATGAGGGATATTAAAAAAAATAATGATGGAGGTGACAGAGGCTGAGCTGACACGGGGGACGGCTTTCCTGCCCGGCCGGCGGCTTCACAAACCCTCTTGAATCCCTGGGCTCTATTTGCAAATGATCTTCACTGCGGACCAAAGGGTTCAACAGGAAAAGTAATGAGCAAAATCTAGGAGTTGGCTCGAAGCAAATAGGGCTATTGTGTCGCCAGAAGAGGTGAGAGAGACCATTTTGATCAGATTGCCTGGTGGAGGCGGATCTGCTCGTGCTGCCTGCAGGTGCCTTGCAGCCCCCCCCCCCCCACTTGTCTGGTGCTCCCAGCGTCTTCCCTGCAGCCAGGAGCCAGCGCCAGGGCAGCGCCTCCCCTCCCACAGCCCAGCGGGCTGGTGGGGAGCCTCGGGGAAATGCAAGGAAGGCTTCTCCTTCTCTTTTTCAAACTGGTCCCAGGATGCTGTAGCTCAAAGCCTGTCCAAAAGTCGTCTTTCTATCGGCTTGCAAATGTGCAGTGTGATTCTAAATAATGTTTACTTTCGAATAATCTGAAATAACCTCACTTTGAAGTAATTTCAAACTTACAGAAAAGAGCGGCACACCAGCCGCCTAGATGCACCGGTCGGCACCACCGGGTCACACCTGTTTCATCTCTACCCCTTTCACCCACCTCGGGGCGTGCTCCCTGAGAACAAGGACGTGCTCTCACAGGGAGGTGACCAACGTCAGGAAATGGGGCACTGAAGCTTCCAGATTAAACACTGCGGCTCCTCAGCCAGCCCTGGGAGCAGGTGCTCAGCCCCACCCTCCCCGGTCCAGACCCAATCAAGGATCAAAAATCACACATATTGTCCTACCTTTTCTTTCTTTCTTTCTTTCTTTCTTTCTTTCTTTCTTTCTTTCTTTCTTTCTTTCTTTCTTTCTTTCTTTCTTTCTTTCTTTCTTTCTTTCCTTCTTTCCTTCCTTCCTTCCTTCCTTCCTTCCTTCCTTCCTTCCTTCCTTCCTTCCTTCCTTCCTTCCTTCCTTCCTTCCTTCCTTTTATAATAAACACCTTTATTACATGAGCTAAGCTAGGAGGGAGGAGGATATATTTGCCTTTCTGGGCTTTATTTATTTATTTTTAATCTTTACCAAAGGATATGCTTTTAATTGATTTTAGAGAGAGAGGAAGGGAGAGAGAGAGAGAGAGAAACATCGGTGGGAGAAGGAAACATTGATTGGTTGCCTCCCATTCGTGACCCTGCTGAAGATTGAACCTGCAACCTAGGTGTGTGTCGTGGTCGAGAATCAAACCTGAGACGTTTCGGTGCACAGGCTGATGCTCCAACCGACTGAGCCACCAGCCAGGGCTGCCTTTCTGGGCCTTGACCGCCCTCAGCTGGAGCCCCAGCTGCTCGCCACGGGCCTGGCTTGGCGCTGTGCGCGCGGGACGCCCGCCTGCCGGAGCTGCCCCTCTGGCGGACTGCTGCTGGGGGTGTTCTGCCTTCCGTCATATTTCTCCCAAATTTTCTTTGATTGTTTTTTGTTTACAATCTCTTTCTCCTCGGGACTCAGCTTGACCCCTTCCTGCAGCCCAGGGGGACTCATACTGGTGTCGGTACCGTGCGTGGTCACCAAGCATGAGGCAGTTCTTTAGTTGGGCTTGGTGTGGACCATTCGTGATTGCATGCAGTGTGGACAACATCAATAATCCCTGTTTGTGCGTACAACACTCGAAGCCCCAGGGGAAGCTGCCCGTGTCCAGGCTCAAGGCTTGGTACTGCTTGCCGCCTCCTGCATGTGGATGGTGTGTGTGCAGACTGTGTGTACACGAACTGGGTGTACATGGACTATGTGTACACGGACTGTGTGTACACGGACTGGGTGTACACGGACTGTGTGTGGATTGTGTACATGGACTGTGTGTATGGACGACTGTGTGTATTTGGCTGGGGCCAACCTTAGCGCTGGCAACAGGTGTCCCAGCTCATAGTTTCTCCTCCTGTGGTGGGGCTTTCTCTCTCCCCCTGCCCCCTGCCTTGTGGTGTTTGTGCCCGTTGTCCTGAGAGGTGCCCATGGCTCGGCGCCCGCTGGAAAGAGAGCTTGTCCGATCTTTCTAATTTCCTTCAATCAGAAACGATTCTTCAGCCTTTCTTTGCCTTTTGTTTCATTTGGTAGAATGTCCCCCCGTTTGGGTTTGTCTGATGTTTCCTGATGAGGAGATTCAGGTACGTGTTTTGGGCAGGAAACCACAAGTATCGCCGCTTAGGACAAGGGTCAGGAGATGCGGGGTGTTGATCTCTCTCTCGGGTACATGTTTTGGGGTGACATAGTAAGGTGGTCTCAGCTGCTGTGATGTTACTCTTTTCTCCTTTGTAATTAGTAAACAATCTGGGTGTTGTCACTATCCTGTTCCCCACCAGACTTATCAATGGTTTTAGCACCCATTGGCGATTCTCACACACGTGTTTTATAATGAGTGGGAACCGAGGGCCACAGCTCGGGGGATGCAGGCACCGGGTGAAGGAGCGCGTCTCCGAGCAGCAGGGGTGGGTCCCACCAGACCAGAGGGAAGCCTGCTAATCGGGGTGACTTGGAACTCACCCTACCTTTAAAAAAAAGTTTTTTTCCCTTTATTGATTTTAGAGAGAGAGGAAGGGAGAGGGAGAGAGAGACAGAAACATCGATGAGCAAGAACATCGATTGGCTGCCTCCTGCATGCCCCCCACTGGGGATCAGGCCCACAACCTGGGCGTGTGCCCTGACCAGGAATTGAACCGGCGACCTCTTGGTGCATGGGTCGACGCTCAACCACTGAGCCGCACCGGCTGGGCCCACTCACCCTACCTTTCCTGTGACATTCTTGTCCCGTTGGGTTCAGGTTGTTCTGTGGGCCCTGGGAGGAGGGGCAGGGTGGGGATGTGGCTCTGCCCCCTTGCTCCTGCCTCCTTCCCGACTGTCAGCTTGGACCTCCATCCTGTTCGCTTCCTCCTGCTGCCCCCAGTGTGGGCCAGCGGCAAGTTCCCTGGGGCGAAACTGTGCCTGCAGAGAAGTGCCCGGGCGTCGTCCGCCGAGAGCACAGGGCCTGCCCGTGAGCCTCAGCGGAAGCTTCCGCGTGGACATAGAGAACGGCCGAGGGGGCCTTTGGAGCTGGGCGGCCTGCAGGCCACCGCCTCTGCACTTCCAGGCCTGATGGCCTTGAGGCCAGGTGGCTGCCCGGCAGCCTCGGCTTCCTGGTCTGTAAACTGGGACAGTCACGTCCCGACCACTCAGGGTGCTGTGAGGCTGACACGCCCTACTGGACGTCCAGCCCCTTGACAGCTCTCTCTTCCAGGGTGACCAGCGCATGGGACAGGCCGGGAGGAAGCGGCCTTGGTGTCTGTTTTGCTATCAACATCCTTGGAGAAGAATGGGCTAAGTGGGAAATAAAGTTCACGACTAAATAAACTTGCAGTCATTTCTTCAGGAGGGAAGGCACCTCTGGAGGTGGGTGACATTTATCATGCAGATGTCGGAACCTGACCCCTGCCCGGAACAGATCTGGGCCGTCTCCTCCCAGGGCCGTCTCACCTCATGGAGAAGCTTCGCGCGACAGGGCCCAGCCTCTGCCTTCTTCCCGTGGAGTTCTCTGATGTGACCGAGAAATGGCCGTTCCCAGGCTGGGAGCTCCCTGTCCCGGCGTTGGTTAGAGAAGCTCCCAGGGTGACCGAGTCTCACGGCCTGTGGGTCTGTCCCTCCCTCCTGGCTGGGACTCCGAGGCCCCATCTGCCCTTATACCCCAACTGCAATATGGTCAACTCAGACAGGGTCCGTTTGGGAGACCAGTCGGCTTCTTCTGGGGGGAAGGAGTCACTGGAAAATGTCTTAGTCTAGAATTTGTTTGTTTGTTTTTTGTTTTGGTTACTAGTCAGAGGAGCTCGCTCCTCACTAGAGCGAATAAGGATGGAATCGTGTTATAACAACACAGGGGACCGTAAGTAGCGCGGTCACACGGATTATTGTGGGACCCGTGAGGGAGCGGACGCAGGACTGGAGAGTGTCATGTGCTGAGGCCACCAGCCTTTCCACGTCTCCTTCCTGTCACCCTGCAGCTGAGGATGGCTGTCCCAGAACCCCAGAGTTCACGCGGCCCCTCTTGCCAGTCTCAGGGACCAAGAGTAGTCACTGACCCCGAGTTTCTGGGGCACAACCACGTTCGAGGGTGGCTGTGGTGTGTGTCCCTCTGCAGGCCTCCAGCTGGAACCTGGCTCCCAGCGAATGCTGCAGTCACCCTCAGAGGAACCCAGGCCCCCTCCTGTCCCGGCCGGCCTGTCTATTCAAGACTTGGCCCAATTAAAAAAATTTTATTGACTTTATTCGGGTGACATTGGTTGATAAAATTATGCAGGTTTCGAGCACACCATTCTATAATGCTTCATCTGTATATTGAATTGTGTGTTCACCACCCAAAGTCAAGTATCCCTCCCCCTTTGCCCCCTTCCCCCCGCCCCACCCCTTTCCCTCTGGCAATCACGTACTGTTGTGTGTGTCTATGAGGGTTTTTTTTGCTTATTCCCTTCACCTTTTTCACCCAGCTCCCCAAGACTTGAACTAATTTGAATAATCCTGAGCTTTTTATACAAACAAACTTCTCACCTATGTTGGGCCTCAGTTTTTTTATTTTTATTTTTTATTTTATTAATCCTCACCCGAGGATATATATATTTTTTCCATTGAGAGAGAGTGGAAGGGAGGGAAGGGGAGAGGGAGAGATAGAGAAACATCTGTGTGAGAGACACATCGACTGGTTGCCTCCCACACCACCCCGACTGGGGCTGGGGATTGATCCTGCAACCCAGGTACCTGTCCTTGAATGAAACCCGCGACCCTTTGGTCCGCAGGCCAACGCTCCCACCGCTGAGCCGAACTGGCCAAGGCTACTCTTTCTTTCTTTCTTTCTTTCTTTCTTTCTTTCTTTCTTTCTTTCTTTCTTTCTTTCTTTCTTTCTTTCTTTCTTTCTTTCTTTTTTTTAAATCATCTTTTAAGATGGAAAAGGGTCATATTATCCATCCTACTCAAGAGAGGTGACTATTTTGCTTTCCCCCTCTGGGAGGACACGAGCATGGGCCCGCCGGCAGAGAGGCGAGGCGAGGCCCCGGCTCCGGCCAGCTCCAGAGTCAGCGGAAGGTCCGTGGGCTGTTCTGAGTTTCATGGGAGCTGCCCATGTCCACTGCCTACTTCCTGCGGAGTGACCGGCCCGGCTCTGACGGGTCCCGACCGTTCTGTGTCAGGTCCTCCCCGGACGTCCTGGGCTGTGGGTCTTTCCCTCGAGGCTGAGTTTCTTCCACAACCTCCTGTATGGCTACAAGGAGATTTTTTATTTTTATTTTTTCCCTTTATTATTTTAGAGAGAGAGGGAGAGGGAGAGACAGAAACATCGATGAGCGAGAACATCGATTGGCCCCCTCCCGCATGCCCCCCACCGGGGATTTGGCCCACACCCTGGGCATGTGCCCTGACCGGGAATCGAACCGGCGACCTCTTGGTGCAGGGTCGATGCTCAACCACTGAGCCACACCGGCCGGACATGCAGAAAGGTTTTCTGTGCGTTGTTTGTTGCATTTCCCCTTTCTCTTTGGGAATAACTGGATTAGAACTCACTTCCTCAGAGCTTCTCCTTGTCCTGAGCTGAGGGTCACGCTCATCTTCTCGGAGATCCCCCTGCGATGGGCGTTGGCCGTGGCTCTCAGGTGGGGCTGGAGGTCCGCTGGGAGGGCTGGAGGCTTTAGAAAGGCGCAGGCTTTGCCCTGGGCTCCAGCCCCGAGTTCCGAGTCCACGGTTCGGGGTGCAGTCCAGGCATGGGCACCTCTGGACGGTCCTCCTGTGATTCTCGAGTGCGGCCAGGCTTGGGCCTGCTTAGCGCCCGACCTGACACGGTGGCCACACCCTGAGAGGGGGCAGGGCCGCCCTCGGACCCTGGAGGGAAGGCCCCTGTGTGCGCCCCATGAGCAGGTAAGGAACCTGCGTGTATTATTTTCACACCGTTTCACATTTCTCCCAAGGGTAGCTTCAGGCGGAGGGAAAGGAAACGCTCGGACAGACGTGCCGGCCATCTGGGGCTGGGACTGTCCCTGGGATTCCCAGCGAGCTCTGCACTGTGTCCTCTCTGGCCTTCAGGGCTCCGCTGGCTCCCGTCCGCTCTCCTCGGTGTAGCCCGGAGCCTTCCGGGTCACCTGCGCCGATGTGAACATGAATGCTGGGACCCGAGTCACCGCTGTGGAGCCCTGGCTCCCCGCCGTGCCGCCTGCGGACAGGAGGACCAGCAGCCCTGCGTCCGAGAGCGACAGAGCGGGGAGAGCCCCGCACGCACACGCGGGAGGACCACAGGGCACGGAACCCCGGGCTCAGCAGCTCCCAGGCATTTCCCGGGCAATCCGACGAGCTTCTTCCCGAGGAGCAGACTGGCTGTGGTCCTGCGTCAACTTTAAATGCTTCAATTGAGCCCGGCCCGTGTGGCTCAGTGCATGGAGCATCATCCCAGGGACTGAGAGGTCCTGGTTCGATTCCCGGTCAGGGCACATGCCGGGGTTGTGGGCTCCATCCCCAGTAGGGGGCGTGCAGGAGGCAGCCGATCGAGGTTTTTGTCTCTCTCTTTCTCCCTTCCTTTCTCTCTAAAAATAAATAAATAAACAAATTCCTCAACTGAGAGACAGATGCATTGACCCGATGGAAAAGGAGCCCACGGTTCTCTGGTCTGAGGACACAAGTCTGATGCAGTGAACAGGGAGGCCTGCGTGGTGCCCACCCAGCCGCTGGCTCCCATCCTCCTCTCTGACCCCCACCCTGCTCACCCTCCTCCTCGAAAACCCATTTGTCACCATTACTGGGTGTCGTGCTCCGTGATGAAGGGCATTCTTGCCCGTGCCCTGGTGGCCGCGTGCCGGGGCAGGCCTGGCGCAGAGGCGAGGGGGGCCCGCCCCGCTCTGCCCACCGCCCATCCATCATGTCAGGCAGGCTGGTAACCTGAGCCCGGCGCCCACAGACTCCACGACACTCCTTCCAACTTAATTTCAGCCTAAGGGATGCTTTTAAGAAGATTTTAGAGAGAGAGGACATCTCCTCAAAAGAATTGTAGTTACATTAAAAACTAATTATCGGAGCTTAGGGGTATAGATCCGCTGCCATCTTCTACTCGGGGAGCAATCTGTCTCCCGGACCCGGAAATATCATGACACAACAGGTTAAGGACACCTACCCAGGGGACACCGAGAAAAACGGTGGTAGAATCACCAAGTGACGAGCAGTGTGACACACCTGCGCTGCCCACCTGCTCTGGCAGTTCCCCATCAATGGCTGGACAGTGACGCGTCCCCGAGCCGCCCGCGCGGGGAAGTGCGGGTGACGTGCTATGCCCGTGGCCCAGTTACGCGTGACGTGGATCTTGGAGAGACCGGGCTTTGGGGGCACAGAGAAGCAGACGTTACGGAGAGGGAAAGAGGATGAGATGTTCCCAGTGGTCCGAAGGCGGAGCAGAGGGCTTGCCGTGAACAGGACGGCACCCAGTGTCCCTGTGTCCCCTTATCTGAGCCTCATGACAGGCGGATGGGGGTCAGCAGGATCCTGTCTGACGATTTCACAGGTGATGCTCTGCACGTCGGTAGGGATGATTTCGGAAACCCACGTCAAGCTGGCTTACGTAATAATTTCAAGTGATGGAACGATCCGGGGTGACTGGCAGGTGTGACTCGCAGTCGGCGGCGTCGCTGGGGACTGTTTCCCGTGTGTCTGCCGCCTCCGCAGGCTGCCCCTCTGCACGGACCCAGATGCCCCCTGCAGCCCCCAGGACTCCAGCTGCCTTGTTCACACCCAGTGGGGGGCCCTGCGGCTCCTGATTGGACGAGCCCGGGTCCCACGTCCATGGCTGAGTCAGTGTCAGGACCCTGGCGAGGGCATGAATCTATTGGCTTAGCTTAGGTCACTTTTGCTCCCCAGGACCCCGGAATGGAAGCCGAGGGAATGTGGGCAATCCCAGGTGGCCACCAGGGACGGGGTAGCGAGTGGCTGGTCCATGGTTCACACAGGTAATTAGTGACAGAGTCTGAATTTGAACCCAGGCAGACTCCAGTCCTTTTTTTTTTAACCTGAGACATGGTCCTGCCAGCATTCCCTGACTCTGAAGTCCTGGAAGGAGGGCCACATACACCTGCTACGGTTGTTCTGCTGAGAACGCCACTCTGTATCCAGGTGAGGTCAGCTTTTGGCAAACAACGTTTCCGGAGAATCGCAGATGTATCACCTGGTGACGTCAACTGGTAGAAAGGGCACTGGATTAAGAACAGGCACTCGGTCAACTCACTGCCGAGGAGATCACCTCACTTGCAGAGCCCTGTCTTCCTCACTGACAGGCTGGTGCCTCCCCGTAGCCACCTGACTGGGCTGCTCCAGGGATCAGCGTCTGTGTGCACGTACGTGGTGACCCCACACAGGATCGTGATCTGTTTCCTTCCAAATACGAGAAACGGACGCTCTTCAAGGGTCTCTTTCGAGCCTCAGACGTGCACTTTAATTTAACGAAGTGGTTCATTGACACAGTCTATCAATCTCACCCAAGCAGAAAACCAGCCCATCTGTGGGGAGTTTCCGTGAAACGGACGCCACGGCAGCGGCGTGTGCATCCACCAGAAGCTTTTAGTTGCCTCTTGTTGAGGTGTGGTGATTATGTATGTAAATGTTATTCTACTTTTAATTAAACTGCAGCCTCATTGAAATGGAAGGTGGAAAGATCCTGACCAGCAGCTCCATTTCAAGTTCTAATCTACCCATGAGGGAGAAAAAGCACGTGGAAATAGCACACATCCGATGGAACTTAGAGATGAGGTCTTTGACCCTGGTTAAACCGATCAGCACAGTCCATGCCCCACGAGTGGGCATCCACCCGAGCCAGTCCAGATGGGAGGAAGCCCAGGTCTGGTCCTGGGCAGAGATACCCTCTTCCTGGAGGAACAGTGAGCAAGCCTCAGGGTGACAGTAACCCTGAGCAGAGAGCAGAAAGACTGTGGTCAGCCTAATGACTTTTGAGAAACGAATTATCTGTCATTCCAAATATTTATGTGCAATTTCCCCGCAGACTGACCCGTTTTCAGATTATTGAATAGTTCAGACAGCAGATTAGGTAGCTTGTCTTCCAAATCCTGGGTCAGGCGTCTGTGCAGGTGGGAATTTGCGTGGATTTAGGATTTCGATCACATAGGAAGTAAAACTTGTGTCCGTGAGACAGGTGCCTCGTGTCTTAGCCCTGCCGGCTGCGGGGGCGTGAGCGAATGGGCGGAGCTGGTGACCTGTGAGCGCTGGGATGCACGCGTGGTCGCCACGTGAACTTTGTGCTGTTTGCATTCAGGCTTGCGTTTCTGTGCAGACACCGCTGGCCCACCTGCTATGAGCAACGGGGAGGGCCCCTGCGAATGGGTTTCTGTTGCTGCCATTTCTTCTCCCTTTAGGGAGCAGCTGCCATTTCAGTATCTTGAAAGTCAGCAGATTTGAAGAGGCCGCAGACTGTGCTGTCCAGGAAGCCATTCTTAAAAGGAACCCCAAATTTCCCGAAGAGAGGTGTGGAGTAAGTGAGCGGGGGGGTGGGGGGGCAAGAGGGGTGAACAAGTCAGCAGTTGGAGTTTCTGCTTCTTTGAAGGAAAAAAATTAAAGACTAAAGGCATTTTTATCTTCCTGGAAAATTTAATGGGCCCACGTGGAAAGCAAGTCTGTGGATCCCCCAGCCCACCAGCCGGCCAGTATCTGGACGAGCCGAGCTTTGCTTAAGGAAACATCTGAGGCCTAATGGGACCACTGTGCTGTCTGTGTCCCAGTAATTAAAGCAGCGTGTAGAGTAGCCACACACACACACACACACACACACACACACACACGCACACACACGTCTGAGCAGCACCAAGCCCTGCTGGGAAGTCAGAGGGCCTGTGGGGTCCGGCCAGCGAGACCCACGCGCGATTGTTCTTGGTGATGAGGAAGAAATAGCAGGGATATCTCTAGGATACATGGTGTATTATACTGAGATAAAAAAAAAAAAAAACCCCAACAATGGCCGACTGGTGATTAGGCTTTGTTATTATGCTCAGCTAAGAATAGATTAAAATGACCCTGGAAGAGAGAGTGCACTGTTCTCATTGATTTTATGTCTTGTTCACTGGTTAAGACTGGGACGCGGAAACCAACCTGAGCTAGTTTCTGCCTAACAAAGGAATTCACTGGAAGCATGCGGGGGGGGGGGGGGGGGGGGGCAGTTGCTGAAATTTAAGAGCAGTCCAGGGAGACTGCGGGAGAGGAACGGGCCGGGAACGGGGGCCTGGGGTACGGGGCACAGCCCTGCGTCTGTTCCCACAGAGCCATTGCCCCAAGTCTGTCCCTCTGCCTGAATTCTCCAGTGGACGTCCAGCAACCAGCTCTCGGGGGGAAAGCCTTGATCTGGAGCGTTTGCCCGTTTCCCTGATGTAAATACTCCCACCGTGGCTGATTCGAAGCTACCAAGGTGAAGGTCCAGTTGGGACGAGGTGCCCAGTAGCACACCATTAATAGTATCCCCCCCATTCATTCATTTATTCTTGTAAACGTATTTATTAGAACAGAACACACACCTATGGTATCCCTGCTGGGGGCCAGACTCAGTGGGTGCCCTGAGCCAGGACCCTGTAGCAGAGTTAATAGTATTTCTGCCACACAGACGCATGGATGGAAATAATCTCAAGGGCATAGATAATAATAAAAGGGAAAGTGATAATAATAATGATAATAATAATGTGATACTAATGTTATAACCTGACGGCGAGATAACCTGAGATGCACGGCCGAATTGTACAGGAGCACTTTATTTCGCCGGCGGGCTGCGGAGGGCATAGTTTCCCCTCAGATCAACAGCCCCGATTCTTCTTGCTGGTCCCATTTTAAAGACAGAAACTCCCTCCTCCTTTTGCCCCCTCCCCTCAGGGAACCAGTACAATAGTGGGAGTGACAGAGATTACAGAAATCAAAATTAGCATTATTTACCAACAGCACAAGTACTTGCAAATACCTATACTCAGGAAACTGCAAATGCCTCCCAACTCCTGGGGCAACTATAATTTTAGGCAAAATTCCTTTCCGTCTAGGGGTAATTAACCTATTATTGAAAGAATATCGAGGAAGGTCTATTGGTGACAAAATGGAGTCTTTCAGTCGCCTTAACCAAGGGGCCTACATAAAATGGAATCTAGTTGCCTTAGCCTTGGAGCCCAGATCACTAATAAGGTAAAATAATTAGGAAGTGATGAGTTTTAAGCATGTATTACCTTTGTTTTCAATATAATTTATTTAACTGTAAATGTATATGATTTAACTTTTAATGATGCCGGCGGTAACAATTTTGGCTTGCAGAGTCCCCGAGGACTTAGTCATCAGCTCTTGTGAGGTGGCGTGTACCAGCTGATTCCTGAGCACCGCTGGTCTTCACCCCCGTCAGTGGGTCACATTCCCTCTCTCAGAGGACCCCCAACGGCCTCAGGCCCCTTCCACGCCCCAGGGAGAGGACTGGTTGGTGGAGTGGGTTCGATGTTCTTACTTGCTCCCCAGCTCCAGCCGACAGTGGGGTGGGGCTCTTCTTTCCTGGAAGGGGCGGGGTCCTGAGCGTGTCGCAGAATTTCCAGCAGCTTGCGTGTCTGTGGGAAATATTCGAAGGTCGTGTTTGTTCAGGATCTGTTATGTACCAGGCACTTCACAGCTATTTTCTCACGATGTCTGCAGAATTCTGGGATCTGAGCTTTACAGATGAGGAAACTGAGGCCCAGAGAGGTTAAGTGACTTGCTGGAGGTCACCAGGCTAGTAAATTGCAGAACGGAAATTGATATGCAATCGCATCCTTACCCCAGAACCTTCTTTCCACCAAGCAGAGTGTCCCCCGTGCAGAGAGACCCTGCAAAACAGGATGTTGGACCCACAGGAGGAAGCGTCCCCGCGCGGTCGCCGCGGTTGGAGAGAGAGCGGGGGTAGGAGAAGAGGGTTCCACTATGAGATCTGAGGGTAAAAGCACGCATTATTTTCACCCCCAAGTCCGAGCTTTCTGTGGCTGCCTCTCTTCTTTCTTCTAATCTCTGGGGGGCGGGAGGCAGATACTGGCTTCATTGTCATTTAGGGTTTTGTTGCAGATCATGTTGAGTTGAATTGGGGTGTGGATGCTCATTTTTACCTTATTCATTGTTTGCCTTCCCAGGTCACTTTTGTGTGTTTCTGCCCCCAGGTATCGGGCCCAGTTGATTCTTCCTGCAATTAGTGTTCATGATCAGCTGAGCAGAACTAATGCGACAAACCGTTTCTGCTTTGAAGGTTATGTTACACGTTTCCAAGCTCCTGCGGAAAAGGCTCTTTATGAAAAGATATTCTTGACGATCTCCAGGAATTTAATTTTCCCTTTTCTGAATTTTCAAGCCCGTCTACCGAATTCTTTAATGTGGTTTCCCAGGAAGCGCCCAAGCCAGACAGTCAACCGGATGTAGCCAAATTGTTAGTATTTAAAAAATGTTTTCTTCCCGGAGGGTGCAAGGCAAGGGTACCTGCCCCTGCTTGATTCAGAGGGTACCTGTCTCTTCTTTCTACTGGTACCTTTGACACATGTATGTCATTACTATCAATTACATGGGTTAAAAAAAAAAAAGCCCGTTTATTTAAAATAGTTACAAGGAGAGAGTTGAGAATTCTGACTTCGGATCATTTCAAAACTATACTAAATCATTGCAGGTAATTTCTCAGATAGCAGAAGCAACAAATATTCTTTAAAAAAAAAAGATCCTTTTAATTTTTTTTTTTTAGAATAGCAAAGTGACTTCTTTATACTAAATGCATGACCCTAATTAATACTTTAAGTGACCAGACATGGTCGGAACATTAATGTAGCAGGTCTGGACAAGTTCGAATGTCTCTGGAGTAATAGCACACGCCAGTGACTTCAATGTTGTTTCAGTGGGGTTCAGCACAGGCCGTGCCTCAGCGCTGCTGCTTTTGAAGCTGCTGACACTACCACTGGACCTATTTTCTTTGTTTTTATCCTCCTTAGAGTCAAACAGAGCGTCAGAGTTTCAGCGGATGCTCTCCAGAGGTTTAGACTCATGACAAACAAGACATCTAGGGAAGAAGTAGAATTTGACTTTGTTAAAAGATGCCTGTCCTTCTTGGAGTCTGAATCTTAACATCGGGTTTTGTGTATGGTTTTCTTTTCAAAAGAAAGGTGTTTACTTGTTTTAGAATTCAATCTTCTCCTTTTGGAGACAGTCTTCCGTTTCTTTCTTTCTTTTTTTTTTTTTTTATCCTCACCTGAGGACATTTTCTCATTTTCTGTTCAGATAGAGTGGGAGGGAGAGAGAGAGAGAGAAACATTGACGTGAAAGGGACACATCGAGTGGCTGCCACCCGCTCGACCAACCAGGGCCGGGGACAAACTGCAACCGAGGTACATGCCCTTAGCGGGAACCGAACCCGGGTCTCTCTGGACCGCAGGCCGACGCTCTAACCGCTGAGCCAAACTGGCCAGGGCTCGTTTCTATGATTGTGCTTTCCATCTTGCTTTGGCCACTAGGAAGCTCCCAGCCAACGCTGTGACTGGCTTCCAGCAGCTGGCAGGACCCTGTGGGGCTGAACGGGTGTGTGAACCCCCCTGCGGGTTCCCCTGCAGGTCACCCTCACTTCACTTTTCCTCTCTCATTCGGTCAAATGTTCTTCACGGGTTTCTACAGCCACCTCCCGCCACTCTCCACCTTTTAAAAAGTAAAATGAAGCCTATGTCGTGCGATACTAAGAAGATTGCTTACTGAGAAAACGGTGAAGGCCCTGAGGAGGTGTGGCCCATTTTTCTGCTGGGGTGGAGATCTCCCACCTGGGCGTCTCTGTTTCATTCACATCTCACCCCAGGGTCCCCCCAGAGCTGGGCGCCCCAGCACCCAGTGGGGAGGGTGGTAAGATGATCAAGCCGGGATGAGAAGGTGGCGGAGGCATGCTTAGTCGGGCAGCCGAGGAAGCTCCCTTTCCAAGGGGCTCTTCGGCTTAATGGGAGCAGGCACATCTGCTTTTGGGGAGTGAGGTCTTCCACAAGCCTGGGGGGCTCTGGGCATGGCCTTGGCCTTGGGGACCATCGGGTTGGGATTCAGCACCCAGACCAGACCAGAGACTGCAAACCCTCCTGCGGTGAAACCCGCTGTTTCCATCGCTATAGACATTTGCACAGACAGATTTTAAGAGATTGCTCTCTTCTTTCTTCTCCCCCCTTCCTCTTCCTTCCCCACCAGTTTTCCGTGGAGGCTCCCCTACCAGCCCCCCAGAGACCAGGTCGGACAGGAGGGAAGAGCCCCCGGTGGTTCTTGCAATGCCCTCACCCCAGGGAAGGAAGGAAGGCCTCCTTTGAGAACAGACTCATTTCCCCTGGAAGATTCACTTGAAAAACCTCAGAAAGCACACCTGCCTCTGAAAGAAAGGAAAGGGGAGTTTTCCTTTAAAAAATCTGTTTAGTTAATAAGAGTCCTAAACAAACACACACACGCAAGGCCTTTTCCCCCTCTTGTTAAATCATAGACTCTATCATCTTGCGACACGCCAAGTGACCAGGGCATTTTGTTTTTTTTTCCTCTCCGAGAAAACTGCAGCCTCAGAACCTCATCCATCGACTGCTCATTTCTTTAAAAAGGCGGACTCCTCGTCCCACCGTGCTGACGGCAGACATTCTGCCGAGCCGAGGACAGGTGATCAGAGTTTTGCCATGTAAATCAGTTAACATCTGTAATTTCCCTCGTTCTCTGATGCTATTAGTTATTTCAAGGGTAAAAAAGGATGTTTTACTTAATTTTTTTGAATCTTACTAGGTACCCGTAGCTTAACTTAATGATTTTGTATAAGTGGCAGTAATTGCCGGACTACAGTCGAGCATTATTAGCTATAAAACGAACATGGTTATATGTCCAAGAGAACTAGCAAGGGACAGAAATGCAGTTGTATCCAAGAGAAAATAATTACAGCAATAATCAGTGTAATTCATGATAATGGCCGAATTGAATTTCACACCGTAGCTCCAAGCACTTACATTTAATGAATGTAGTTTATGCTTGTTTACTAAAAAGGTTTTTAGCGGAAAATCGATAATGTAACTTCAGTGTTTCTAATTGCAAATGCAATTATTTTTTTTAAAGTAGTGGTTCAATAAGGATTTTGTAGAGAAAATTGAGGTATGTGAGTGCTGCGGACGATGGTGCTTTAATTAGTCTACCTGTACATTAGAGCCGGAATATCTGCTTATTACAGCACATTGATTAAAATGGATTCGGGCTCAGCTCTGAGGCTGGCTGATGTAACGACACGGAAACTTTCCTGGAAGCATGGGCTGGGATTGCAGCCTGTCGGTGGGTAATGAGGCTTTTCTGCAGGAGGCGATTTCAGAAATCATCCCCCAGCCCCAGTGGCGGGCCGAGGGCGGGAGGGCCGGGACGCGCCAGTTCCCGAGCAGCGGTGGCCGGGACGTGTGGCGTTTGGTACCACGGGAGGTGTGTGGATGTGTAGGGTTGTTGCAGATTCTTGCTTACTTGGGTTACCTTCCGTTTGTACCTTTCCCAAGCCTGAGCTAGGCCCAGGATGGCCGTGTGGGGGTGGGTCTCTCTTCCTGGGTAAAAGCTTCCGGACGACCTCGGGTTTGAAGGTCACGGTTGTGCCGCCTGAACCCGCCTTCGGGAGAAGCTGAGGGTGGGGCATTGTCTCAGGTCTCAGGACTCGGAGCAAACCGATCCACTCTCTTTAGGTGCTGTGCTCATGCCTCTCACTGATGGGACGCGATGGGTCCCTGGTCTTTGCCTAACTGCGTCCCGTCCCGTGCTGAAAACGACCCTGAGGCTAATCTTCCTCCCCTGTGGGGCCATCACCACAGCCACCGTCACGCCCCCACCCCACCCCCACCGCCTTCTCCTCGGTGTCTGCATCAGGTGCCTCGGGTGTGTGACGCGGTCTCGCCGAGCAGTGTGGGAGCTTCAGTCCAGGGGAGAGGGTGAAACCCAGCTGTCCACGCGCGGAAACCCCGGTAGCCTGAGTTCCACGTCTGTTCGCTAGCCTGGGATCTCCAACCCCCTTGGATGTATCCTGGCGCCGCTATCTCAAAACCAAATTAATCTGCAACTTGAATCAGCTGGCAGGAGGCCAGTGGAGTGTTTGGACCACCTGGGGTGCCAGCTTTTTGGAGAACTGTCTCCCTACCCTCCAAGGGCCAGCTGGGCCCCCACCACCCCCACGAGGTCTTTCTCTGGACACAGGGCCCGTGGGTCACTCCCTCCTGGCTTCCTCGAGGGCCCGTGTGCCGTGCGCAGGCCGGCTGCTCCCACGGGGCATATTCTGCTTTTCCAGCAGCCCCCGAGGCAGCGGCACTGCTGCTCCCATGTTCCGGATGGGGACACCGAGGCTCCGTGGGGTTGTCAGTGGTCCAGACGCGAGGCGGGGAGGGCAGCACCTCAGTCCACCCGCTTTCCCCACGGTGTCTGCCCCAGGCCTTCCACGCTGGCTCCCTCCTTTTATTCAGCCAAGTCACCAGAAGGGCATTTTTCTCATCTTCGGGCTAAAACTTAGATTTCACTCTGTCTCCCCCGCTCCCTACCCCCTCCCCCTCCAGTTCCCCCATGTCCAGAACCCTGCCCATGTATCAATACACGTTAGGTGAGTGAGTGAGGCCAAGGACCGGGTGAAACTGACTTGACTGTATCTCTTTACACCGCCAGCAGGGCCTCTTTCCAGCTGGCGGAGCCTCTCCCTGCTGTCCCGAGGCCGGCGCCTGGCCCCTCAGCATGGGGAGACCCTCTCCCTGCTGTCCCGAGGCCGGCGCCTGGCCCCTCAGCGTGGGGACACCCTCTCCCTGCTGTCCCGAGGCCGGCGCCTGGCCCCTCAGCGTGGGGAGACCCTCTCCCTACTGTCCCGAGGCCGGTGCCTGGCCCTCAGCGTGGGGACACCCTCTCCCTGCTGTCCTGAGGCCGGTGCCTGGCCCTCAGCGTGGGGAGACCCTCTCCCTGCTGTCCTGAGGCCGGTGCCTGGCCCTCAGCGTGGGGAGACCTTCTCCCTGCTGTCCCGAGGCCGGTGCCTGGCCCTCAGCGTGGGGACACCCTCTCCCTGCTGTCCTGAGGCCGGTGCCTGGCCCTCAGCATGGGGAGACCCTCTCCCTGCTGTCCTGAGGCCGGTGCCTGGCCCTCAGCATGGGGAGACCCTCTCCCTGCTGTCCCGAGGCCGGGCGCCTGGCCCCTCAGTGCGCAGAGACCCTCTCCCTGCTGTCCCGAGGCCGGGTGCCTGGCCCCTCAGCGTGGGGAGACCCTCTCCCTGTTGTCCCGAGGCCGGGCGCCTGGCCCCTCAGCGTGGGGAGACCCTCTCCCTGTTGTCCCGAGGCCGGGCGCCGGGCCCCTCAGCGTGGGGAGACCCTCTCCCTGCTGTCCCGAGGCCGGGCGCCTGGCCCTCAGTGTGGGGAGACCCTCTCCCTGCTGTCCCGAGGCCGGGTGCCTGGCCCCTCAGCGTGGGGAGACCCTCTCCCTGTTGTCCCGAGGCCGGGTGCCTGGTCCCTCAGCGTGGGGAGACCGCTGTCACCGCGCCAGCACTTCCTGCAGAGTAAGGAAGTTGCAGGACCAGGTGCAGAGCCAGCTGTCTGTCAGGGCACAGTGATGGGAGCAAAGGCCTCCAGCTTGCAGCCTGGGGAGTCCTTTCCCTTCCAGAGCCCCCATTTGCCCACCTGCAAAGTGGAGCTGATGGCGCCGGCCCTGACGCCCGCCTGGGCTCGTTGACAAGACTCCGATGGGGTCTGTTTGCCCTGCCTTTGGAAATGTTTCAAGTGCTTGGCAAGGGCAGGGAAGCCATCTCACTGAGGAGGAGGAGAAACACAAGCCATAGACAAATGGTTTCTGGTGTGGGATGTGGTTGAATCTACAGGGAGACAGCCCGACCCTTTGCCAGCTAGTCACTCATCCTTGGATTAAAAAGTTACTGCGGGGCCAGGCCTTCCTCCTCTTTGGCACATGGTATATACACGGTCTGGCTCCACGGAGCCAACCAGGAGCCCCTGCTGGTTGGAGCTCACTCCTCTGGGCCTGGAGCGAGCAGCCGCTGCACCTGTTTGACCAACAAACGTATAGAAAATAGTGGCCGGTAAGTAGCAATTACATACTACTCTCATCCAAAGAAAATGTGGGCTCAGATTAAGATGATTTCACCAGGAAAACATTCAGGTATACAAAGAGTTCTTAATAAATAGAAATAAATAGCCCCGGGTTGGCGCCATGGTGATTTTCGATGGTTACCTGCCCGCCGCCGCGCTCCGGCTGCATTTTCCGCGGGCTCGCTGCGGCATTTTGCTCCACAAAAACAACTAGCTCCTTTCCAGCCAGTGATTACTTGTAATTATGCTTTCCCCTGCTATTATTCTAATAGGCCTGTCTTGCTGCTCGGAGGACTGTGGCGTTTGGAATACCCGGTGGCTTTTATGGTGGACTGCTGGGACACTTAATATCGCTCTCTTTTTGAATTATCAAGTTCTATCCTTTTGAAGTCTGTGTTAGTGGAACTCCTATTTATGAGATGTGCTGTGCTTAAAGGCTTGCTATTGATGAAGAGGTCCAACAGAGCCTTTATCGTAAGGACAGCAGCATTCTCCCCGAGAGATAAATAGCCGTGCTAAAAGGTATGGTGTGTACCTAGGCTGCAAATTACTAGCCAAGTACCTCATGACAGTGTACTTCAAAAATACCTTTATGCTTCTTGTGTGCGCTCTGTTCCATGGAAATGAGTGGCTCTTCTGGGGGGGGTGGGAGCGTGGCGGTCATCGCTGGTCATCCGCACCGATCGGGTTTGAGGAACGCGTGGGTTTCGGGACAGCGTGTCGGGGTGGAGGCCCCCGTGGCTCACGTCCTCCGTGCGGACTGTCTCAAGAATGTGCTTTCCTTTCAGTTTCTCTCATTCCTAGGTGGACTTGGCTGGATTTGAGCACCTTTTGGAGGGGAAGAGGGTTTTTGAACGGGGTGCCTGTTCCGGGGAAGCTGTCGGGGCAGAGCTGCAGCCTGCAGCTGGGATCTGCGGGCCGTGGCTGGTGCCAGGAGTGGGCAGGCAGCATGCAGAGGTCTCGGGGCGGGGGGGGTGGCTCCTGAAGGTCCGATCGTCTAGGCAATTGATGACCCCCAGCTGGGGTCACAGTTTCCTTCAGCAGTTCAACCAGCCTGCTGTTTTGTGGACCCAAGGGCGTGGGCATTTGAGGTGCAGCGACTGGACAAGGCTCTTTGTTGGGCTTTGCGTAGTAGCTGTCACGGGGAAAGACACTGTGTGGTTGGAACACACACACAGGAATTTTGGAGGGTTGGGGGTCTGGCTGCCTCACGGTGTCTGAAATGCACTCGAGATGCTCTGAGTGTCTAGCAAGTTCCCAGATGCAGACGGAACTCTCGTGGCACCTGACATAAAAAACACAGGAGCAGGTCCACGGAGCAGCTTTGGACCGCGTGGCCGGAACTGGCGTGGACTCCCCAAACTAGGCAGCCGCGGCCCCGAGGGTGCGCCTGGTGTATTTCATCCGGAGCCTCCATGCACCAGGAGCCTGGCTGCACACCCCATCTAATTCATTTCACCCCTGTGTTCCCCGTTACGGAGAGCCTGCCCCTCAAGCTTGTCTGTTTGCTGGCTGGTGTGACAGATGACAGCGACCCTGAGCGTGTTAGATGGCGTTTGCACGGTTCCGATGCCAGGAGCATTCCAGGCGCCGGTGTTGCATATTTATTGATCTCCACATTCCCAATAATCTGATGCCCGTCACATTTGACAACATTATGTGGGGAGGTCAGCTAGATGGGGCTAATGAAACTGTTCCCGAGATGGATGTTTGTTTCCACGACATTACCCTTGCAAATGGCTATCGGCGGGGCGTTTCACTGTCGGGCAGACATTCTGGGACCTTTTTCAAAAAAAAGAAAAAAAAATAGTTGACGTTAACATGAAACAAAACCTGGAGCTATTAAATCTTAGTATTTTTATGTACGATAGAAAACATGGACGCCCTGCATCCTTCCAAATGAAAATCTTATTAACAGACGGGCGCTGGTGGCCGAGTCCTCTGCAGGCGGAGATGGGCCGGGCCGCCTGGAACGTTGGACGGATTAGACCGAGACGGTGGGAAGGGCCCAACGAGAGACGGGGGAAGTCTGGAGGATTACACCAGCCGCCAGGAAGGCTCGCGGCCTCGGAGGCACACGGTGATTTTGCTTCCGAGCTCCCACGCCGCTGCGAGCAGCCGCCACGAAATGCACTGGGATTCAGATGCGGCTCCGCAGGAAAAAAGAAAGACCGCGAAACTGTGTGCCAAGGCGGCCCATGCAGCGAAAGGCCGCGGGTGAACGGGAAACGCGTGGGGAGCAGTAACGAGACTATTAAAGACAGGTTTCCCACGCTAGGGCCCCAGCCCTTGGGAAGCCCCCAGTGAGCATTGAGATTGTCCCAGTGTCCACCCCGAGGGTACCGCGATGGCTCTCCCCGTGAGTCCACCCTGCTTGAATCCAGGTGGGCATGTCTTGGTGAGAGACTCACTGAGCATCTGTAAGTACCCACGTGCCAAAGCAGTTTGGAGAGCTCGTTGCCTCTCCTGGTCGGGCCGCTGAGAATCTTGGCTTCATGGAGAAGAGCACCGTGGATCTCCTGTTTGAAATGCAGTATTCTACAAAGGCAGGTGTATCGAACAGGTTTCTTCACGTCAACCTTCCCATCCCGGCTCTACCCCAGAGCAGACACAAGCAAGGAGACAGAACGGAATGAGGAACACTTGGCTGCTTCTATCCAGAACTTTCTCAACATCCAGGGGCAACATTCAGGAACACGAGTTCACCACATCGCCTGCAGGCACAAACTCGGAAGACCCCACGAACTCATCCTGCAGAGCTGAAGGAAGGAAGCCAGGGGAGAGATGATGAGAGAGCGCCTTCTCCTTCCGCGGACCTCGGGACCTCTCCCATCACGCCCTCTTCGGGCTCTGCCCAGGGCATCGCGCTGGGCGAGGAGGCGAAGACTCGAGCTCACCAGCAGTGATCAGGGCTGGGCAGACGCTCGTGTTCTTTTCAGACGGAAAACTTGGCTCCCCTCCTCCCCCTTCTCCACTCTCATGGAGTACGTGAACTATTCGGAGAGCGCGTTCTGTCTTTGATGAGTACATGGCGTAACAGGGAAACAAAGTCAGGAAACGGCAGAACTTGGCTCCGAGCGCGGCTGCCTGCATTCGAGAGCCACAGGCCTCGCTCAGAAAAGCGCCGTGGAAACGTCCTGTGTGAGAGAGGCCAGCGGAAGCGGCCCTGGGCAGCTTTCATTCGGGCACGAGCAAATCACATGGGCAGTGGTTGCTATAGTAACGAGTAGACAATATGGTGTTGATGTTGCTGAAGTCAGGAGGAGAAAAAGAAGGCTTCTGGGAGCCGGCAAACGCTGCGGGAAGGGAACGTCTCATAACCACGTCCCCTTTTCCGTTCAGTGTTGACTCATCGTGGCACGCGATGTGTAACTTGATTCCCGGGGGTTGATTCGTTGTCATTACTAATGTTTTCCTAACTGAGCCGCCCCTGTGAAGGCCCAGGCCCCGTGGCGTCCCCCAAGGTGCCCGGCTGTCCTCTGGGGGACTGTGGTTCAGCCACACACTGTGAGGCAGAGTGCAGGGCGGCCTGCTGAAGGAAAACGTACAGGCCAAGTACCCCTGAGGGTTCAGGGCAGGACAGACGCCGCGGGAGGTTAAGACGTCTGCCTTTATGGGGTGTTTGGGGGTTGGCACAGTTCTGAAAAGCATGTGAGGCCCTTTCTCGGGACAGGTAAGATGTTTCCGAGAGGACATGATGGAGTCAGCTTCTCACATCTAAACACTGCAGCCGCCGCAGAGAGCCCGGAGCAGGGCGTGTGCAGCCCGTTCTGCTGCGGGAGCCCGGTGGCCCCGAGACACCTGGCCCCAGTGGGGATCTGGGGGCCTGGCAGCTGGCTCCACGGCGGTTCACCCCGCAGCTGCTCCGCCTTTACCCGGTAGATCACCCCTGCGGGCCCCGGTCTGGGCAAGCTCTGGGTGCTTCCAGTCCTTTCGAATCTTAAAGCAAAACTGACATGTTAATTTAATTTAAGAACTCATGTAAATGACAGCTTTTTTTTCCTGTTTGGGATGGAATAAGGGGTACTTAAGAAAGGGGGCATGCGGAGGGAGGGTCCCACTAGCCCCCGGTGAAGACGGCCTGAATGCACCAGGACGGCTTGACTGCCTGTTCTTCTCAGCACAAATTCATGGACAGTGTTCTCCCCGCAAGACAGCGTGGACGAGAGGAGTGAGCATTGCCTTAGAATCCAAGCCTCAGCCCTGCCATTGCCTGGGCTGTGGGCCAAGGGCAGGAGTCCACTCCTCCCTCTCATTTGTAAAGTGCTCCCAGCAGTCTGCCCGGGCAGCTGGGCCCGGGTGGAGCGGACGGCTGCGACGCTCCTGCCAAGTCTCTGGGCCGCGAGTCCCATCTCTCGGCAGCTGCTCCTGCTCCCCGCTCCCGCTTCGGCCGGTCCCGAGGTGGGTGAGTTGTGTGAGATCTCTGGCCTCGGTTTTCTCCTCTGCAAAATATAGTCACGCACCCCTTCACAACAGGGATATGTTCTGAGAAACGCGTCACTCGGCGATTTCATCGTTGTGCGAACATCATGGAGTGACTTACTGAAACCAGATGGTGTGGCCTGCCGCACGCCTAGGCTGCAGGGTCCGCTGCCGCTGGGCATGCGCCCGTCATTGACTGGCAATGCTGTCACTGCCTCAGAGGTGCTCTGAGGTCCCTCACACGTTCTCATGATATGGCATATGCTTTCCCAGGTTCCTAAACGTCTTTTCCCTTCGGAAATGTGTGCAAAGACCTCGCAGGTCTTCGTGGTCTGATACAAGTTCCTCTTCTTTTCCTGAGTTTAAAGAGCTGCTCCCCTGGAAAGTAGGTTTGGAGCAGAGTCTTGTGTGTGTGACAGGCATAGCTTCTGGGGCAGCCCAGGCCGGTACTGTCTTTTAATTTCCAGTTTATGAACGCAGTGATTGCATTTCTGGAGTTTAAGGGGCCCATGCAGGGCCTCACCACCCTCAGTATCTCGGTGGCCTCTGCCTGCTTGACATCTACATTCCCAGAGGGTCATGGAAGCGGGGCAGGTCCCAGGAGAGACGTTCGAAGGGTGAGGCCAGTGGGTCTTCGCTCCGTGACTGTCAAAGCCAACACCGTACCAGACGAGAAAGAGATGGGGAGCCAGGGACCTGCAGCAGGTGGGAGGAGGGGGCAGAGGGGTGGCGAACCATCTGAAGAGTCGTGTGGGGTCACCTGATTCATAATTCCCATCCATCCCTGAAGCCCTCGGTACCCGACACCCTCCAGCGTCTCGCCCGCACCAGGGCCTCCAGACTGCAAAACTCATCAGACTGTGAAGTAAAGTGAGGAAGAATCAATTTTTTGTCTAGCCCCAGAAGTTCTTTGGAATAATATGTCAACATGGTTATCTCGTCTGTGGCAATTGGCTTGAAAATATCAGAACTCCTACGGGTATTCGTGAGGTTTCCAGGTACCATCTGGTTCCCTGTGTGTGCTGGGACTGCACACGCCCGGATAATGTATAGGGAGCTCAGTGCATTTGTTTTTACAGAGCATAATTATTACAGCCTCTCCTTCCAGAAATGAGTCCTTTGTTTTATGTTTTCAGCGAGAACTTGTGAAATATTAAGATATTTTACTGCCTTAATGTACAAAACTGTTTGCCTCTCCGTATTGCAATCCAAACCTCATTAACAGTTGAACAATTTAATCAGAATGAATCAAGTTGTGAAATGGATACATGGGCAGTTCATAGAGCCATAAAGCATGGCTGGAACTTTTCTGAACAGCTTAATAAAACTTACAAGAAATAAATGATTATCCCGGACAATATCAGGGTAAACAGAACCCGGAGCCATGAACTCGGTAATTATTCTTCCTCACTCAGCACATTTGCGAAGGCTTGGTCTTAATTCATGGGAGGGACCAGTGCTTACAGGGATTTAACTCGCCGGTCCTTCTGTGAAATCGTCTCTTAGTAACGAGCATGATCAGGGAGGCCAAGGGAAAGCGGCCACATTAAGCCCGACTTCAGTTCCAGAAGTAAGTGTTCTTCCATTAAGAACAGTCCCTGGGAATGCAGCAGGCCCCAGCCCGCAGCTTTTGGGGAAGACCTCAATTTCAAGAGTGACCTTTTCATTGTGCTTTAAAAAGATCATTTATCCCAGAATTCTCTCTGCAGAGGCAGCTAAGTGTGTTTTGTGGAAGAGGGTTTTGTTTTCATTCCTAAGTTTGGGCCGTACCCACATCAAATACCCCGAGTGATCTGGCAGGGGCAGTGCGTTATGCATTTGCATGCAAGGCCACCAGCAGGGTGATCAGCTCATCCCTGATTGTCTGAGACCCACTGACCGTTAGGCAATTTGGGGTGGTTGGTCACCCTGAAAAGTCCCAAGCCCCAGATATTCCCAGTGCCCAAAATTACTCTCCCTTCCAATGCAAGAATTTTGCCTATCACTTAAAAAAAATGTTTGTATTTCTTTTGAGAGAGAGAGGGAGAGAAAGAGAGACATCGATTGGTTGCCTCCCGTTAGCACCCCCACCGGGAATCAAACTCATAGCCTGGGCATGTGCCCTGACCGGGAATTGAAACCTTGACGTCCGGGTGTGAGGGCCGACGCTCAGCCACTGAGCCACACCAGCTGGGCATGGTTGGGATTTGTAACCAACACGTTCCATAGCTCTTCAAGTTGGTCCTCGTGTCTTTGACACGCCGCCAGCCGTCTTTGGCCACTTCTTTTGTTCCTGGCACAGCAGGTGTTCCAGACCCACCTTGTGCATTTCCCACCTGAAGGGGAAAATCCCCTTCTTCTCTGCTCACCACTCCGCTCTCAACGCCTCACTTCTGGTTCGCAAACGTGCAGGTTTTCCCCACACCGAGCGATTCTCCACGTGTCTGCAGACATCATCTGGGTGTCCTGCAGTTTAACTCCGTCCTGACATCACCCACCTGGAGATTCTCGCAGGTTGAGGGCTCAGTCCACACTGCCCTCTCCCTTCTCACTTCAGACACCAATCACAAGTCACCTGTGCTCCCGACTGACCATAAATTAGAGGTTCCCACGACCCCCTCCTTGGGTTCAACATGTGCTAAATGGCTTATAAAACTCAAGGAGACACTTACGTTTATGTTTGTTATGAAGGATGCAATTCAGAAGCAGCCAGGTGGAAGAGATGCTCTGGGCAAGGAGTGGGGGAAGGGGAAGGAGCCGTCATGCCCTCCCGGGGCACACCTCCCCCCAGCACCTCAGTGTGGTCACCAGCAGAAGCTCACCAAGCCCCGTCATTTAGGACTTTCTGTGGAGGCTTCACAACATAGGTGTGATTGATTGAATCGCTGGCCATTGGGTGTCAATTCCACCTCCAGCCCAGAGGTCGGGGTGAGGCTGAAAGTTTCAACCCTCTAATCACATGGTAGGTTCCCCTGGCAACTGGCCACCATCTGTGGTTACCCAGGGGCTTCCCAAAAAATCACCTCATCAACATAGATGTATGTGTTATTGAGAGGGCTTTGTTGGAAGTCACAAAAGACCTTTCTTCCACCTTTATCACCCTTGTAATTTAGGAAATTCTGAGTTTATTTCTTCTTATAAATCACAATATCATACTTTACTCATTTCTGGAATTTGCCATTTTTCCAACGAGACCTGGTTCTTTTGGGATAAGGTCTTTAGAGACTATAATCTTTGTACTTAGTGTGCTCGTTGCCAGATGACTGTCACCGCTTCCAGGCTTTTCGGTAGACAGAGCTAAATTGTGTATTTTTTAAAGAAAAATTGCACATTCATACTGATCGTTTTAATCCAAATTTAGGATCGTAGTATTTTTACTTCTTTGATTTTATACTCGTGTATCTTTTATGATGAGAATCTTGGGTCTGTTAGAGTAACATAATTATTCTATTGTAGAATATACCAACAGGGTTTCAGAATAACAGCAACATTTACATGATAACCTACTGAATAATGTTTTAGGTTACTTTTTTCTTTCTTGTGTTCTTTGTACATCCCTAATGGGATACAATCTATCCAGCATTGAGTGTTAATGTCGACTGAAGTACATTTTCCCTCTGTGTGTCTCTACCACCAACTTGATATACAGTTAGGTTCATTTGTTTCAGTGTGCTTTCCATTTTTAGGATTATTTTTCTTTAAGACATTTTTTTAACTATGAAAGAAATTTCGAGATTCTAAAGAGAAAACTAAACCCGTGTAACAGGTATATCCACAGACGTTTGCTTTAAGCCTTCCCCACCCTGAGTTGTTTTTCCTTCCTCTATGTGACCATTTTCCATTTGCTTTTGGTTTAATCCTTCCATGGTTTAATTTTGAAAATATAATTACCCCTCCCCCTTTCTCTTGTCTCAGAAGACACACAGTTTTCAGTGTGCGTGGTGCATTGTGATGCTGTTTGAGTGTTGGGGCATCTGGGTTATTGGCACCAGTTAGTTATCATAATCGACGCTGAAATCAACATCCTTGCCATCGTGTTGCTTTGCATTTCCACCAGAGTATCCTCGGGGTCGATTTTTAGAAATGGGATGACTGGGTTGAAGTGTACGTGCAGGGTAATATGTTAGGCAGCACCAAGACCCTCCTTAGAGCTGTTCCCGTTGTGTGCCTGTCCCCTACGGCGGTGCCTGCGCCTGCCTGTCCTCCGACAGCATCATCGGCATCAACAGAGCAGACGGCAGCGCTGCGTCAGCCCCTGGGCACAGTCACAGCGCCTCTTGTTACCCGGAGATGCCGTGCCACGTGGATGCTGCCCATTCGGACCCTCGCTGTTCACGTGGGGGTTCAACTTCCTGGAGGATGGGGGACTGTCACCCCCGACCAGAACCTCATCAGACGGCGTTATTTCTTTGATGCCTCGTCAGGTGTGGATTTGCTAGCCACGCTTTGACGCAGAGGGCGGGCGGTGGGCTCCTCTCTGGGGTGTGCCTCGGTCTAGACCCCGTCCTCACCCGGGTGGCCTGCCTCAGCCCTGACTGGCGCCCACGTGCAGACCTGATCCCTCGCGGCACCACGCCTTCAGCCTCTGGGCTTGCCACCTGGTTTTCAAAGACCCTCCTCCACGCTGGCCGGGGCTCGCCCTTTCGTTCTCGACAGTTTGTCTGGGTTACACTGTATGTCCACAGTTCTGTAATAATGACGGGGAGGGGGCCTTCAGAATCTCGGGCCTCCACGTTGCTGGAAGAAACTCATGCAGATCTGTGATCGTTACACAAAGGGGTGGAAGGAAAATGGAAATTGGGAGGGAATTGACTCTTCGCTCTGTAAGAGGGCTCTTTAAGAATGGAGTCTTCTTAGTGTGTTAAAATGGACATTTCACCTGTAACCAGAATCGAGCCTGTACGTGTGACACCAAATGGGGTGTCCCTGCGTGGGAAGGCGCCGTCTCTCCTGGACGTGAGGAGCGTGGTCGCACGTGTCTGCACCGTGGGCCCCAGCAGAGCAGAGGCGGCCATCCTGTGGCCTCATCTCAAAGTTCAAACTTGTTCCCAAAGGTAGGCCTCTGGGAGGAATCGAGTCTGGAGGAGAAGAAACCATGATGATTCCTAACGGGATGATTAAGAAAACCCTTCAGTGGATACTGCTTAGTCTCCGCTCACGGACCCGGCTGCCCTACTGACCACGTAGCCGTGCCTTCCAATGGCTCCGAAGGCCCGAGAGCTGACCTTCCCCCTTCCAAAGGGGCGGGTCTCTGGTTTTCTCGTCTACAGCTCCAGATCTTTCTAAATGCTGGTTCGGTTGACTGTGGTTTTGGGTCAGAAGCCACGTTGCACTGGAACCAGCCCGGCGGCGCGGGACGGAATGCACTACGCTGAGGTTCCTTCGGGGCGAGACCAGCTCAGCCGGGCCTTCTGCTAACGGGTGTGCGGTTCGCAGTGGGTTCATTTTAGAAAAAGAGAGCAGGCTTTGGGGTTGCCGCTGCTGCCTTGCCCCCTTAGCCTGCCAGCGTGTGCCCTGGTCGGCGGGGAACCTTTAAACCTCTCTTTGAAGAAGAGTTTGTAGCAACCATCACTAGCCTGGCTAACTCTTGCCTGGTCCTCTTTCCTTCTGCATCTCCCGTATTTACAACATGCTAAACGCATTGGCCAAAATAAAACCCTGCCAAGTTTTCTAAACAGAGACCTGATGGTATCACTGCCCTGCTGACAGCCCGGTGGCCTGAGGACTCCAGTCCAGTCCCAGGCTGGCCCTCCAGGCCCTCCAGGCTTGACGGCCTTCCGCCTTCTGCTCCGCCAGCAGGCAGCCCAGATGCCCCAGCTCTTTCATTTCTCCCAGAGGCCACTTGACCTGTGGGACCACATGGGGACCAAGGACAGACCAAGGACAGATGTGCCCGGTCCGCTGGCTTTGGGCTTGACCCTGTGACAGCTCCGTGGCTTGCCCTGGCCCTCTGCTGGGAGCGGGCCTCTCTGCCCTGCTCTGCCTGGCGAGTTCCTCCCTACCCCTCAGGACTCGTTGCTCCAGCATCCAGAGCACGCTCTCCATATTTCTTACCTCTGTTTGAGCTTTTGCCGTGTTGAATTGTAAACTTTCTGTACTTTTTTCTTGGTGAATGAATGATTGGCTGGAAGCACGAGTGGAAGACTAGGTTCAGACAGGGTGTTTTAATCGGGCACCACTGTGCCTGGAGGAAATGGGAGCAGAGGCTCTGGAGGGCTGCACCCTGCTATGTGAGGGCGGGCAGGCACCACCCTGTCGCCAGCCAGCGCACTGCCCTCACTCCGGCCTGCACAGCTGTGAATGTCAGGCTGCTTCCTGGACGGAAGGTATCAGCAGCAGAGACGGCACCTCTCAGTACTCCACAGGAGGCTCTGTTCCTATCAGAGAAGAAGCTGGAGGAGCTGATGAATGAACAAGGAGAGTGTGTGAAGGGGCAACGGAAATCCATTACCGTGATGAAAAAAAGAATCTGTGGAGGCCTCGGGAAAGGATCCAAGGACCTAAAATGAACCGCAAGGACAATCCAAGGTGACATCTGTCTAAGGAAAGAGACTGAGCTGAGCCATGTGTTAAAGACACGAGTGTGTACAAGGCAGGGTGAGAAGAGAGTGGGGTCAAGAGCCTGAACTTTGCCCTTTGTGACCTGAGGCCACTCGTGTTCAACTGTTTAGCTGCCCCTTCATTTGTCTGCCCACCCATCTGTCTGTCTATCCAGCCAATAACCTGTATACCCAATCATCCATCCATCCATCCATCCATCCATCCATCCATCCATCCATCCATCCATCCATCCTTCCTTCCATCCATCCATCCTTCCATCCATCCATCCATCCATCCATCCATCCATCCATCCATCCATCCATCTACCTGTCCATTTACCTACCTATTTACCTATCCATATATCCCACCCTAACATCCATCCATCCATCCATTCATCCATTTATCCATCCATCCAACCATCCATCCATCCATCCATCCATCCATCCATCCATCCATCCAACATCCATCCATCCAAACATCCATCTATACAAATATCCATCTACCTGTCCATTTACCCATCTATTCATCCATTGATCCATCCTTCCATTTGTCCATCCCATGCAAACATGCATCCATTCAGCCAGCTATCCATCTGTCCATCTATTTATCAAGACATCTATCCACCTGTCCATTCATCATCTATACACCTGTCTCTCTGTCCATCCATCTGCTGTTCATCTGTCTATCCATTCATCCATCCTAACCATCCATCCATCATTGCCGAACAGCCATAGTTACCAGGGACCAGTGTGTGCCCTGGTCGGTAGGGAACATTTAAACCTCTCTTTGAAGAAGAGTTTGTAGAAACCATCACTAGCCTGAATATGAGAAAGACACTGTCTCTCCCTCGATGGGACTCAGTGTGTTATGGGAAGAATGTCATAAAAATAATTACTCTGTTGTAAGGGTAATGACGTCAGAGGAGCCCTCTCTGTGCTGAGTGAGAGTATCTGAGTTTGCCTAGAGACCGGAAAGGCTTCCCAGTGGAGGTAGTGTCTGAGCCCTGACCTGAATAAGGAGGTGTCCATTGTTTTGGGCTGCAAGTCCTGCTTTACCTGTGCAAGGCAGGCAGGGCCGAATGACACCGTCTAAGGATTTCTGTGAGTTCACGAGGGGCAGGTGCGGATTTTGTATTGGGTACCAACAAGAGGCATGGGGGGCTAGTAGGGAGACAGAACCAGTTATATACTTGGCTGGGATTGGGGCACGCCATCTTTGAGGGGCCCCCAGACTCTGTCCAAGAGCTGGTTATTGCCAGGGGTGGTTGGCAGAAGAGCTTCTTGTTTCCTGGGGCAAGGCTGGGAGTGGTCTTTGCAGATCGGTCCAGGACCCAGGCCCATTGTCTGCAGTGCGCCAGGAACACCCCGAATTTGAACAGCTTCCATTCGGAGCGATTCAAACCTTAGTGGAATGGAATTACCTGGGTGTTGAGGGCTTCGTGTCAAGTTGTTGCCTTCTGACCACTGATTGTGGGCTGCTAGCTCAGGCCAGCTAACCCTACCTCTACCAGAATGGAAAGAAAGTTGAGTATATTTAAATGAAATTTCCCCCAAAGTAATTGCCTTCAGTGCAACACCGAGTAGGCATCAGGACTGAATTTATACCTTGGCTGGGATGAGAGCTGCCAGATTTGGAGTGGTTTCCAGTAATCCGGGGTCTCCGGAAGGAGCGATGGAAAGTGCAGAACGTAAGTGACAGGTGTTTATGGTTTGCAATCGCGTTAAACAGGCTCTTGAATGCGGGTTAAAGGCCTCCGTGAAATACAGAATACACCTTACACCGGGGCTCAATTTGTGCCATTTTGGACTTTGCATCATTCACAGAATTAGCAGGGCTTTCGGTTAATCAAGCGCCAGTGTGAACGGCAGCCGAGCAAATGCTTATGAACGCCAGGAAGCACGGTGTGCCGGGCCTGCTACTCCCCACCCTTCCTCCCCTGGGCCTTCCGAAGGCCTTCAGCTGATGGAGAGCTTTTAATTTCACATTTTGGCCCCCACCGCAGGTGATAAACAAAGGTTTCCCCGCCGCTCTGGCTGGGGTCAGTTATCCGGCCTCCCCGTCAATCCCACTCCCGTAATTACACACAAAAGGTGCCTGAGATCCACAGCTAATTTGCGGCCTCTGTTTAGCAGAATTTAATAGCAGGTATTACTGCTGCCGCGGTAATTAAGGACCTTTGTCAATAAGACGGGATAGATGGCCACACTTGGTTGCAATCAGTGGGCTCCGGAGGGCCAGAGGAGGGAAGGGCGAGCAGCCATCCATTCTGTGAATAACGGGCCTCCTCGCCCGCCCTCCCTCCCAGATCGCCGCTGGAATAATAATTCCCCCGGCAATGGAAGTACAGGGATAAAAGTACTTACCCTCCAGCCGGTGATTTTTTTTTTGACTTTTTATTTACTCTACTGAGCTTTCTTATTTGCTGCGGGGTGCATTTGATGAAGTATTGTTTAAACAGCACGGAGCAGAATGGATGTAGGGTGGTGGGAGAGGAGGAGGAATTTTAACCAGGTGGCGGGAGGCGCCCTGCTTGAAGGTGGACAGCCGTTCGGTCTATCAATTATTTCTCCGAGATACAAAAAAAAAAAAAAAAAAAAGACAAAACCAAGTGGCATCGTGAAGAGGTGGAGGGTGTCATTCAGAGCTGTCTCTGAACACCGTCATTCAGCTCTAAATGGGTCGCCTGTAACAAGCGAGAAGTGAACTTGGGGGAGCATTGTCACCCTCTGCCTCCTCCCTAATGCACCGGTAAATGGCCCCGCGGAGGGGGGGCCCGGGAGGGGTGGGGGCAGGGGCTGGCGGCCACAATTCAAAGAGACCTTCAAGGTGTGTGCCCCTCGCTGTAATTGGAGAGGAAGCTGCCTTTCCCTGGCCGATTCCCTGCCTTTTACTGGTTTTAACAAGCATGATGCTTTTAATAATGCTTTGAGTACCATCTCTTTATCTGCCTCTCCCTTTTTAAAGCAGCTTTAACTATACTCTTTCTGTCACTAATGTCTGAAGAACTTCTCCCTTTAATCATTCCTGGAGGAGGCGGCAAACAAGCAGCCCTTCCTCTGGCAATTAGGGGCCGGGAAGGGGAGCCAATGCACCGCACAGGTGGGGGTGCAGGGGAGCTGGCGCTGGGCCCGGAGCGTGGGGACACTGCAAGGGAACTCCTGTTAGGGGAGGGTTGGGGTCAATTTTAAACGCCTGAACCCACACGGTAGGAGACAAAAATCCATTTGACCACTGTTAACAATGCACCTGGATTTGGTTAATTAAAAGAGATTGAGCCCTGGCTGCTGTGGCTCAGTTGGTTGGAGCATCGTCCTGTACGACGAAAGGTCACCAGTTCGATTCCAGGTCAGGGCACACGCCCAGGTTTCGGGTTCGATCCCCGGTCGGGGCGTGTGTGAGAGGCAACAGAGCGATGTTTCTCTCTCACGTCCATGTTTCTCTCTCTCTCCATGTCCCTTCCGCTCTCTCTAAAGTCAATAACAGCATGTCCTCAGGTGAGGGTTAAAAAAAAAAAAAAAGATTGAAATTAGTTTTGAGGCTATTCCAGGACAGACCCCTCCCCGCCTTCCCTTCTACCCAACACATACACTTTGCTTTTTCCCCACTTCGGAGCCAATCCCAAGCTGGGCTGGTGGGTGAGGTCTTCTTGTGAGATGAGCCTGAAGGATTCCCACACCCCTCTGGGCTGGGGAGGGACGCAGGGTGGGCTGGCCCATAAATAAAGCATCACTCATAGATAAAGGTAGAAGGGGGTGTCCAGGGTGGGCCGTGGAAGTAAGTCCCTGTTTCCTCATCCATCCCATTTTCGGCTTCTGCACATGGACTCCTCTTTCCGGACCATTTGTCAACCCAGAGGTCCGCAGACCTTTCAGAGGCGAGAACCTCCCCAGAGAGGCTCTGGGGAGGGAGGGCGCCGGCTTTCCTTAGGGCTAAGCATCCCTTCTCCAAGGACACCAGCCTGGAAAGCCCCCTTCTCCCCAAACATTAGGGTTTGAGTCTCAACTCTGGAGCAACAGAGTCCAGCTTGCTAAGCGTTTCCTTATCTGCAAAAGCAGGTGAGAGTAGCTCCTACCTTCTCAGGGGGCTTGGGATGACCCATAAGGCGTTGCTGGCTAGAGACTCAGCCCTCTGCCCGAGGCAGAGGCGGGTAGCCCATTCAGAGCTGATGCTTTTCCCCCTAAAGGCCCACGGATTCCCCTTAATTAGCTGGAGGACAGGGGTTGGGGGGCACTGCCCCAGGTCTGGGCTGGAGCAGCAGACCATGCTGTGGCTCTCCGAGGGCTGTCGGTTGTGACTGTGCCAACAAGTGCACACCGTCAGCATGCACCTGCTAACGGCCACGCAGGAGGGTCGGCTCTGCACAGTCACAGGGGAGAAGTGAGGCCAGAGAGAGCGGGACACCTTCCCCACGCCTGCGCTCCCCAGGGCCCCAGGGAAGGGATGCTGTAGTAGGCAGCAGGGCCCCCTAAAGACATCATGTCCTAATCCCCAGAAACTGTAAATGTTACCACATAAGGAGAAGAGGTCTTTCTTTTTCCAGTTTTATTGAGATGTAATTGATGTGTAACATTGTATAAGCTTCAAGCGCATAACATAATGAATCGATACATGTACACACTGTGAAATGATCAGCTAAGTTAACACCCATCACCTCACATAGTGACAAAACATTTCCCCTTGTGAGAAGAACTTGGAAGATCTATTCTCTTAGCAGCTGTCAAATACGCAACACAGAATCGTTAGCCTGTCACCACGGTATACGTCACCCCACAACCTAGCCACCTCGGACCCCTTCGCCATTTCCCTCATCCTCTGCCCCTGCCTCTGGCCACCTCCGGGCTCCGGGGCTGCTGCTCCCGCTCCCGCTGTGGACAGAGCGGTTCCTGGCACCCAGCGGGGCCCCTCTGGGCCTCCGAACCCCATCTGTATACGTGCAAGGTGCCGAGACCTGTCTGGAGGACAGCTAGGAAGAGTAAATGTGCACTTTGTGGAGAGAACCTGCCTCACGTAACTTCCTAGCACACTGTTGCGTCCTTCCTTCCACGAGGCCTTCCAGAGCTTCCGGAACTGTGCTCGTCTGGCAGGTTCTTCTTGTCCCCAGGCTGGATCTTTTAGCCTGGTGACTTCACCTGCCAGGATAGTTCACCCTCATCCGTGCGCTCGGCCTGCTCTGTGCTGCCGGGAGTGGGATGCTTCGAACTGTCCCTGTCCCCAAGAAATGGCCCCTCAGGGCTGCCAGGTACAGGGTGCCCAGTTCAATTTGAATTTCAGATACTCAACAATTACCTTTTTTTTTTTTTTTTTAGTATAAGTATATCCCAAACACTGGATGGGATATACTTATACTAAAAAAAAAAAAATTCATTGTTTGTCTGAATTAAAATTCAGCCAAATGTTTTACATTTTTTTTGCTAAGCTTGGTAACTCAGGGCCCCTTCTCCTCCATGAAAACACCAGATTTGGGGTCACAGCCCACTGGCATGGGGAGTCTCTCTGAGACTGTTGGTCCCCAGGACCTGACTCTGCTCTGTCTTGGTCATGGGACCCTTGGCGAGTCCTCGCCTCCCCCGTTCTGCGCCTGTTTCCCGTGTGCTCAGTGGCCCTTTCCGGTTCTCCCTTCGAGGTCAGAGCTGGTGGAGGACACGGGCCAGTGGCGGTTTGGTGCGGGCTAGAGGGCATCTGTCCCTTTTCAAACACTCGTTTCGGGGACACGCGGACACAGTCCAAGCGCCTCTGACCTCCTTCCAGTTCCCACTCTCGGCACTTGTAAGGCAAGTCTCCTCGTGACACGGCCCGGTCCCCAAGCGGGTCTCTAGAGGACATCGTGAGGCCCTCTAATTTCCAGTCCATCAGAAAAGCCACTCCGAGGGCTTGCTTCCCGCCCGCAGCCCGCGTGTGGCCGCCACAGCTGTCAAACTGAGAACATTCCGCCACTTCTCCGAGTAATTTAAAAGTTGCTCGGACTGAAATATGGGGCGATGTCTATTCGGCTGAAAGGGTGCCATTTGTACCTGGGAAATTCAATTCACTTGATCCCCGCCGCTGCCCCCCCAAGGGAATTACTTTCATAAGAAGGAGGAGGACTTTCTGCTCAATTATGAAATGGGCGTTCCGACCCAACTTGGGACTTTGTCACTGGTTCTGCCTTTCGCTGCCCCTCTTGGGGGGACCAGCTCTCAAACCACCACTGGTCTTGGGCAATAATTACTTTTGGATGTGAACCAAAGTCCGTTTTGGGGGTTATGTTCTGTGACGGGGGTGTGTGTATATAAAACCCTTTTAGGATCCCGGCCTCACGCTCACGTGGGTTTCCTTCCGTCCGAGGTGAAAACACTCAGCCCCCTTCCTGCTGCGCAGTGATCGGAGCCGCAGCTGTCCTCGTTGATCTCGCTGACCCTCAGACTGTGTCCATGGCTCACCCTTCATGCGCACTCTTCTTAATTCCTCAACACGTTATTCTGCTGCCCTAAATTCTGGTTCTGCTAGCTACCTTCTCCCTTTGCACTCTTTCTTATCCCTCTCTTCTCCCTTCCTCCCGTTTCCTTCCCTCCTCTTCTTCCCTCGTGGATTCCAACTTCTGAGTCTCAGTAAAAGGGCTTGATGTGCGCCATTGGGAAACCTGACTTCCATTTTTTCCTCCAGAAAAATGGAACAGGTTTCTTTTAACTAGTGCAAGGCTCTCCTCTCTAAAAGGTTTTTATTATGGAGTGCCCGGGGTCCTTAGTTTCCGACATTTATCTTCCAGCTAAGCAGGAACAGAAGAGGGAGGCAGCCTTCCGCACTGCCTGCACCCCGAGTCTCTGAGCAAGCACCCGGCGGTGAAATCGAAGCGGCCACACCATCTTCTTCATTGTGTCACTTTGGGCTGGCCCGTTCATTTATGAACTTCAGCTGTCAAAATAGTTTGTGCAGCGAACCCTAAAAATGGTGATGGATCGTATCAATCAATCGGGTTTCACAGCCCTGGTTTCCCTCCAGCACGTTCGGAGGAAAACCACACACACAGCAGATGCCCCCAAACGCATGCAGATGCCCCCAAACGCACCCCTTCACCTGGGCTCTGGAACGCTGAGCAGGCCAGTGATGCCCAGCCCCGGGTCCGAGCCAGAAGCTCTTGGACCGGCTGGGAGGACATTCTCACCCTGGAGTGCCATTATTTCAAGCCTCCCGTCTCCGTCATTGTAACTGGACAGTCTCCAAGTGGCCTTCACAGGCCTGTGGACAAGCCTGTGGTGACCAGGTATGGGAGGCAGGGCCCAAACTCAGCTGCAATGGGACAGAAACTTTTGTTTTCTTTTATTAATTTATTTTTGTTACAGATGTTTCTCCTATTTATCCCAATGACACCCTCCTCCCCATCCCCTCCACCCATCCCCAGCTTTGTTGTCCATGTCCATCAGTTATGTGTACATGCGCATAAGTTCTGCGGTTTATCTCTTTCCTCCCCCGTCACCTCTTCTGAGGGTTGTCAGTTTGTACCCTACTTCCACATCTCTGGGTCTACCCTGTTCCTCAGACTGTTATGTTCATTATATTCCACAAATAAGTGAGATCATATGATATTTGTCTTTCTCTGCTTGGCTTGTTTCGCTTAGGATAATACTCTCCAGGTCCCTTCATGTTGTCTCAAAGGATAAGAGATCTTTCTTACAGCTGCATAGTACTCCATTGTGTATATGTACCACAGCTTTTTTATCCATTCGTCTACTGATGGACAGTTAGGCTGTTTCCAGATCTTAGCTATTGTAAATAGTGCTGCTATGAACATGGGGGTACATGTATTCTTTCTGATTGGAGTTTCAGGCTTCTTAGGATGTATTCCTAGAAGTGGGATCACTGGGTCAAATGGCAATTCAATTTTTAATTTTTTGAGGTAACACCATAGTGTTTTCCATAGTGGCTGCACCAGCCTGCATTCCCACCAGCAGTGTACTAGAGTCCCCTTTTCTCCACACCCTCGCCTGCACTTATTGTTTGATGATTTGTTGATGGCGGCCATTCTGACTGGTGTGAGGTGATACCTCATTGTTGTTTTAATTTGCATCTCTCTGATGATTAGTGATGTTGAGCATTTCTTCATATGTCTCTTAGCCATTTGTATGTCCTGTTTGGAGAGGTGTCTATTTAGGTCCTCTGCCCGTTTTTTAATTGGGTTCTTTGTCTTCCTTTTGTTGAGTTGTATGAGCACTCTATATATTTTGGAGATTAACCCCTTATCTGATGTATCATTGGCAATTATGCTTTTCCATATAGTGGGTTCCCTTTCCGTTTTGATGGTTGTTTCTTTTGCTGTGCAGAAGCTTTTGAGTTTGATGTAGTCCCATGTGTTCATTTTTTCCTTTGTTTCTGTTGCCTTAGGTAATGTATCAGTGAAGATTCTGCTGCGTATGATGTCTGAAATTTTGTTGCCTACATTTTTTCTAGGATTTTTATGGATTCACAAGTCATATTTAAGTCTTTTATCCACTTTGAGTTTATTCTTGTGTATAGTGTAAGTTGATGGTCTAGTTTCATTTTTTTGCATGCAGCTGTCCAATTTCCCCAACACCATTTATTAAAGAGGCTGTCTTTGCTCCATTGTATGCTCTTGCCACTTTTGTCAAATATTAATTGAACATAATGTCTTGGGTCAATTTCCGGATTCTCTGTACTGTTCCACTGGTCTATATGCCTGTTCTTGTTCCAGTACCAGACTGTTTTGATTACAGTAGCTTTGTAGTATAACCTGATATCCGGTATTGTGATCCCCCTACTTTGTCCTTCTTTTTCAAGATTGCTGTGTCTATTCGGGGTCTTTTTTGGTTCCATATGAACTTTTGAAGTATTTTCTCTAGTTCTGTGAAATATGTTGTTGGTATTTTGATGGGGATTGCATTGAATCTATAGATTGCTTTGGGTAATATGGACATTTTTTTTTTTTTTTTTTTGTTCCGATAGAGTGGGAGGGAGAGAGAGGAAGAGAGAGAGAGAAACATTGATGTGAAAGTGACACATCGAGTGGCTGCCACCTGCACGACCAACCAGGGCTGGGAACAAACTGCAACCGAAGCACACGCCCTTAGCGGGAATTGAACCTGGGTCTCTCTGGACCGCAGGCCGACCCTCTAACTGCTGAGCCAAACCGGCCAGGGCAATATGGACATTTTAATGATGTTAATTCTTCCAATCCATGAACAAGGTATGTGCTTCCACTTTTTTATATCTTCCTCTATTTCTTTTTTCAATGTCCTGTAGTTTTCTGCAAATAGGTCCTTTACTTCTTTGGTTAAGTTTATTCCTAGGTATCTTAATTTTTTTGCCACAATGGTAAATGGGATTGTTTTTTTCGTTTCTCTTTCTGTGAGTTCATCATTGGTGTATAAGAATGCCGTCGATTTCTTGACGTTGATTTTGTATCCTGCTACTTTGCCAAATTAATTTATTAAGTCTAGTAGATTTTTGATGGAGTCTTTAGGGTTTTCTATGTACAATATCATGTCATCTGCAAATAATGAGTTTCACTTCCTCCTTTCCAATTTGGATTCCTTTTATTTTTTCTTCATGTCTGATTGCTGTGGCTAAGACTTCCAGTACTATGTTAAATAAGAGTGGCGAAAGTGGGCATCCCTGTCTTGTTCCTGTTCTTAAGGGAAATGTTTTTAGTTTTTGCCCATTGAGTATGATGTTGGCTGTAGGACTTTCATATATGGACTTTATTATGTTGAGATATGATCCCTCTATTCCCACATTGCTGGGCGTTTTTATCAGAAATGGGTGCTGGATTTTGTCGAATGCTTTTTCAGTGTTTATTGATATGATCATGTGGTTTTTATCCTTCATTTTGTTTATGTGGTGTATCACATTTATTGATTTGTGAATACTGAACCAGCCTTGCATCCCTGGGATGAATCCCACTTGGTCATGGTGAATAATTTTTTTGATGTATTGCTGGATCCGATTTGCTAGTATTTTGTTCAGGATTTTGGCATCTCTGTTCATCAGGGATATTGGCCTGTAGTTTTCTTTCTTTGTAGTGTCTTTTTCTGGTTTTGGAATTAGAATTATGCTGGCCTCATAAAATGAGATTGGAAGTCTTCCTTCTTCTTGAATTTTTTGAAATAGTTTGAGGAGAATGGGTGTTAGTTCTTCTTTGAATGTTCAGTAAAACTCCCCCGTGAAGCCGTCTGGGCCTGGGCTTTTGTTTGCTGGGAGAGTCTTGATTACATCCTCAATTTCCTTAGTCGTTATTGGTCTGTTCAAGTTTTCTATCTCTTCCCGGTCCAGTTTTGGGAGACTATGTGTTTCTAGAAATTTGTCCATTTTGCTTAGATTGTCAAACTTGTTGCCATATAACTGTTCATAGTATTTGTTAACGATCCTTTGTATTTCTGTGGTGTCAGTTGTTACTTCTCTTCTTTCATTTCTGATTTTGTGTATTTGGGTTCTCTCTTGTTTCTTGGTGAGTCTAGCTAAGGGTCCATCAATCTTGTTTATCTTTTCAAAAAACCAGCTCTTTGTTTCATTGATCCTTTGAATTGTTTTTTTTGGTCTCTATGTCATTTATTTCTGCTCTGATCTTTACTATTTCCTTCCTTCTACTTGCTCTGGGGTTTTCTTTTTGTTTGCTTTCTAGTTTTTTTAGTTGTGAGGTTAGATAGTCTATTAGAGATTTTTCTTGTTTCTTGAGGTAGGCCTGTAGTGCTATGAACTTCCCTCTCAGAACTGCTTTCGCTGCATCCCATAGATTTTGTGTTGTTGTGTGTTCATTTTTATTGGTTTCCAGGAAGTTTGTAATTTCTTCCTTGATCTCCTCGGTAATCCATTCATTGCTTAATAACATGCTATTTAGCCTCCATGTGTTCAAATGTCTTTGCATGTTCTTGTTGCAATTGATTTTTAGTTTCATGCCATTGTGATCTGAGAAGATGCTTGATATGATTTCAATCTTCTTGAACTTGTAGAGACTTAGTTTGTGTCCTAATATGTTGTCTATCTTTGAGAATGTCCCATGTGCACTTGAGAAGAATGTGAATTCTGTAGTTTTGGGGTGTAATTCTCTGTAGATATCTATTAAATCCATTTGGCCTAGTGCTTCATTTAGAGTCTCTTTTTCCTTGTTAATTTTTTGACTAGAGGATCTATGCAGTGATGTCAGTGGGGTGTTGAAGTCCCCTGCTATGATTGTATTTCTGTCGATTTCTCCTTTGAAGTCCTCCAGAAGATTTTTAGTATATTTTGGTGCTCCTATTTTGGGTGCATATATGTTTACCAAGGTTATATCTTCCTGTTGGATAGATCCTTTCAATATTATGTAGTGACCTTCTTTGTCTCTAGTTATGGTCTTCATTTTGAAATCTATTTTATCAGATATGAGTATTGCTACCCCAGCTTTTTTTTTCCTTTCCGTTTGCTTGGAAGATTTTTTCCCATCCCTTCACTTTCAACCTATGTGAGTCTTTTGTTGTGAGGTGGGTCTCTTGTAAACAACATATAAATCGGTCATGCTTTCTTATCCAATCAGCTACTCTGGGTCTTTTTATCGGAGCATTCAATCCATTTACATTTAAGGTGATTATTGATATGTACTTATTTATTGCCATTTTTGTTTAGTGTGGTTCTATTTTCCTTCCTATTTCTTCTAGTAATTACAGCAGTCCTTCTAACATTTCTTGCAGTGCTGGTTTGGTGCTAATGTATTCCCTTAGCCTTTTTTTTTGTCTGGGGAGCTCTTTATTTGACCTTCTATTTTGAATGATAGCCTTGCTGGGTAGAGTAGTCTTGGATTCAGATCCTTGTTTTTCATGACCTTGATTACTTCATGCCATTCCCTTCTGGCCTGTAGTGTTTCTGTTGAGAAGTCAGCTGATGGCCTTATGGGGGTTTCTTTGTAGGTAACCTGTTGTTTATCTCTTGCTGCTTTTAGGATTCTCTCTTTGTCTTTAATTTTTGGCATTTTAATTACTATGTGTCTTGGTGTGGGCCTGTTTGTGTTCTTCTTACTTGGGGCTCTCTGTGCTTCTTGAACTTGAATGCCTTCTTCCTTCACCAAATTAGGGAAGTTTCTGTCACTATTTCTTCAAATATATTCTCTAACCCTTGCTCATTTTCTTCTTTTTCGGGGACTCCTATGATGCGAATATTATTACGTTTCCAGTTTTCCCACAGTTCTCTTAAACTGTCTTCCTGTTTTTTAATTGTTTTTTCCTTTTGGTTTTCTGATTGGTTGATTTTTTTCTACCCTGTCTTCTAATTCACTGATCCGGTCCTCAGCTTCCTCTACTCTGCTGTTTAGTCCTTCCAATGTGTTCTTCATTTCTGCTATGTCATTCTTCATTTCTTCTTGGTGCTTCTTCATTCCCAGTTGGTTGATTTTCAATGTTTCTATGTCTTTGCTCATGGTGTTGATGTCCTTACTCATGCTGTTGAGCTTCCTCCAGATCATGGCTCTGAATTCTAGCTCTGTTAATTTGCTTAACTGCATTTCATTTATCTCATCTTCGGCAGAGGTCTCTTGTTCTTTCATTTGGGATTTGTTTCTTTGTTTCACCATTTTGGCTATCTCAGTGGGTTTGGGAGCCTGCCAAATTTTCCCTGTGGGTGTTTGTGTTCTGCTGTTTGTGGCTGCCTCTACTGGGTTTGGATGAGCGTGGGAGGACCCACATTAAACACCACTGTCAAGTCTTACTTTCCTGAGCAAATTTGAAAGCTCAGAAATGGTTCAGTTATCCTCTAGCTTTTTGCCTAGAGGCTATTAGTCTCGGTTACTTGAAGAGCCTTGGGTTCTCAGGCTCTTGAATGAAAACCTCCCTCAGGTGTTCAGTGTAAGAGGATTTCCCAAGGGTGGGGCAGATGCTGGTTGTTAATGAGCCTCAATTTGCATTTCAATGGCCCACCTGGGTGGGGTTGAATCTCCGAGGGAGGGGCTGCCACCTCTCCCTGGAGCCCTGGGAAGGAGTAAGATGGCCACCGTCCTGTGTGGCAGCAACTCAGCAAAAGCTCTGAGTGCCCTCCAAATCCTGAGTGTCCCCATACAGTTCCAGTCCAGTCCACCCTCCCTGTCGGAGCCCAAGGTGAGTGGCTGCAGCTATTTTAGCGCTCTGTCCTGCCCTCTGCTCTGTGGAGCGGGCTTGGGAATTTAACCCTGAGGGCGCTGCTCACAGCTAAGACCGATGCTGTCCGTGGGCTCCCAGCCCCTCTCTCGCGCCTCTGCAATCCTACCAGGATCAATTCAGTGTCCCTGGTTGTATGGTCCTCGAAAGCTGCTTTTCTGTTTCTTTTTCCCGACGATTTGTCTTTATTTTAGTTCTAATTCCAGTTTGGTCCTGGGAGATGGTCTGTGTAGCTTTCATTCACTCTGCCGCCATTTTGGAATTTCCCAGAAACGTTTTTAATCTTTGTGATGACAGACTCCAAATAGATGCTCAGTAATTCGTAAAACCTATTTGCAGATTCGCAATGCCTTCAGACACCGGCCTCCTTTCGAGTCAAGTCGTCTGAGGGGTCACTTCTACTGTGGGGGCTCCTGTCTATGAATCCCCTGTGCGACTTCTGAATTCTAGTTCTGGCTAGGGCTCCGCTATTTTTAAAAAATATGTTTTTATTGATTTTTGTTTAGAGAGAGAGGGAAGGAGAGAGAGAGATAGAAACATTGATGTGAGAGAGAAACATCAATCGGCTGCCTCCTGCACATCCCCTACTGGGGATTGAGCCCACAAACTGGGCATGTGCCCTGGCTGGGAATCGAACTGGGACCTGTCAGTCCATGGGACGACGCTCCATCCACTGAGCCACACTGGTTGGGCTAGGGCCCCATTATTAGGCAGAGTTTTTACTTTTGTTTCTCTGATCAAAAATACAGAGTTCATTACTGAAAATTTGAAACATACAGAGAAGTACGGAGAAGACAAAAACCCTTTCCCTCTACCAGGGCCAAGCTCTGCTCATACTCGGGGTGTTTTCTGCCTTCTGGGCTTATGATTTTACATGTTTGAGATCATCTGTCTGTGCAATTTTGTTTCTTGCTTATAAGACAATTCTCTAAGCATTTCAGTTTTTTATGTGGGGCAAACCACAGTTTATCTAGTCATTTCTTTTGTACTGAGTGTTTTATTGTTTTTCATATTTTGTTGTTACCAACAAAAGGGGCTAGGCCGAGAGGCTTTCTTAGTCCCAAGTTTGATGACCTATGGACTGGACACTTCCTGCTCGCCAAACATCTTCTCTCCTTCCAAGAACATCATGAGGCTTCAGTGTCCTCTGGACATCACTTCTCGCTAGGGTGCCCTTCCCTATGTAGCTGATGAACTCCTATTCATTCTTCAAAACCCAGCTGAAGCAGCGCCTCCTCTTTGAATTCTGGATTCTCTCTCTCCATGGAGTTGGTCCCACTCTCCTCTGTGTTGGCTCTTCAGAGGGGTCACTGAATGGTACTTAGCTGTCTCTCTGGGAAAGAGAGACATACTGAAGTCTGCGCTTAGCGCCTAGCCCAGTCATCTGCCCCCGCGACTCTGGACACCCTCAGCTGCCCAGGACCATCTGGCTTGCTTGGCACGTGCAGTTTTCTGAACTGTGCCTGTCAGATAAGCCTGTCATCTAGAGATGTAGCTCAGGTGTTTGCAGGACTGGACGGAAACAACCCTAAAACCCTCCTTTAAGTTCCTGGGACTTCCTTGATTCCCACTATTAGCGTGAAGACATTTCCCCCAAATGTCCCCGTTGTTGATAGCTGCTGTCAGAGTTCATGATGGCATTTGTGCTGAAAACTCCTAATTTGATATTTCTCTAGTGAATTTAATGAGTATGAAAAAGTGTCATTTAGAGCTAGTTTTCTCTTTGTGCTCTGAAAAATGAAATGCACGTAGTTATCTGTAAATGAGATAATTACCTGCCTCCTTTGCTGAAGGCACCTACCAGTGATTTTTTTCCCCGCTTGTTCCACTTAATGAAAGCTTTACAAAACGGAGAGCCGGGCGCTGTTAATAGACTCGTCATAATGAGCTCCGTGAAAGGGGAAGAAAAACCAGTCGTTCCAAAGCGGTCACAGAAATAACCCCCGAAATGGCTGGCAGCTCAAATATAAATTTAAGTCTTGGTTGCATTTAGAGCAAACATAAATAATAGCTGCAACCAACATTTTTAATATCACTGATCTCTCAGCAATAATGACCTAGAACTTTTAATGTCTGCAATTAGGAAGAGCGATCCCTCCGCCAGACCGGTGTGAACTGCCTGGAATTGGATACTTGCCGTAATCGGGAATTAATTACTTTTCATTACCAGGAAGGGATGTCATTATTCCGAATAGATACATCATGCTAATTACAGGCAAACACAAACCTACATATTTGAATTTAGAGCTTTTAGGGAAATAAGCAACTCTTGCCAATATTCTATTCCGACAACAGATTAGCCCCCCAATTAAACGATGAAGAAGGGGCTGTGTGTGTTTTGACAAGAACCCATCAGACGCGAGGTCCCCTTTTCCTGAGGGTCTTGGTCACATTCCCATTCACTTCTGTGGGTAATTTAAACTCTCATCCTTTATGCAGACTTAGAAACGGTGCCAAATAAATATTGACATGTGTGTGCCTCCCGCGAGCTCCCGGGGACTTTGCCTACCGCCCCTCTCTGCATGACGGGCACGGTCTGCCCGGGCCTTTCTCCCCAGGGCAGGGCCCTCCCGGGACGCCCACCGGTGGCAGGGCCATCTCTGCGGTCTTCCCCTCCTCCGTGGGTGCCTGTTCCGTGGACGGCACCCCCATTCCCCCAGACCTGAGACTTCGGCCATTTTTCTGCCGGCCCCACCGCCTTGTCCCCGACTTGCCCGTCCATCACCAGGCTCTGTGACTGCCACCTGCACAGGGTCTGCTGCCCATGCAGCTCTGTCTTCTCCCTGCTGCTCGCATCGCAGGGCCTCCCTAGTGTCTGTCAAGGTTGCACCCCAGGAAAATGCCGCCCGCGGAGGAAGGGCTTATAGGGGGAGAGCATGTCTGTGAGGATTAATCCAAAAACTCTCAGTCCCTGCCGAGGTCCCGCCTTCTGTGGAATCTCCCGCCCACAGTGCCACAGACCACGCCGCGTGCAGACAATGAAAGAACCACGGGGACAGGCCAGACTGGGTCCCCACAGGCATGGCCACAGAAGTGTGTCCCCAGGGTGCAGTGACAGGGAGAGGGTGGGACTGTCCCCGTCCACCTTCGTCCCCTGCACACTGGTGTCTGGAAGCGCAGCTCCAGATGAGAACGAGGGTGGTGTGTTGAGGCCCTAAAAGCCCTGGCTCTCTCTGTTCTTCGTGAACAAGGAAGGAAGTCCTGGCTGCCTCCTTATGTGAATATTAATATCCTTACCCTCTCCTGGCCGTAGGCGGCTTGTGGGCGGTGGCTTCTGTAGAACCCAGCAAACCACCCGCCCCTCACGGACCTCTGTGGACCTGCAGGCCTCCCCCCGGTCCCCCAGGGATGTCTGAGCCCTGCCCTTCCAGTTCTGCTCTGGCCCCCAGCTCCCACACCTGGCACCACGAGGCTGGCCATGGTCTGGTCTAGACCCAGGGCACCGCCCTCCTCGGCCATAGAGAAATAATTGCCCACGGTGTGTGACCCATGGAGCGGGTCCTGGGCGGGGGGCGGGGGGCGGGTGCTGGGCCTCGCCTGCCCTGGGCCTCCGGGGCGGACGCCTCACCATTGCTGCCCTCTGGCCAGTCACTCTCAAGGTCAGGCCCACTGGGACCAACTTAATATGCAGATGGGATTTTAAACATTGTGTGTGCAATGGACAGACATGTGATAAAGCATCACCTTGTCTTCCGTTTCTTCCCCGACGTGGCCCGGGACACGGGGCTCCTGCAGCCAGATTTCACCGTGTCCCCCGGATGGTTTCCTGCGCTTCGGCACCGTGGCCTTGGTTACAGAGCGGAGTGACGGTGTGACAGCGTTGAACTGGGTGACTGATGTCACACGTCAGCAGCGACGTCCATCTCCTGGAAATGGACACGGAAGAATGTCGGCCACGAGAAATCTTGTCTGGAAGCCACACCTCACGAGTGGTTCTCTAAAATGGAACTGGTCTGACATTTAAAGTGGCTTTTGAGTCCCGCTCCTTGGATTGTTCCTCGGGTCCCACGAGTCGTGCGAGGCCCCGGGAGCAAGCTAGTGCGGGGAGCGGCAGGTGTCTTCTGTGAGCTCCCTGACCCCTCTGCGGAATCCGTCCCTTCGGGCGCGGGGTGCTCCCGACACCTGCTGTCACGGGGAGAAAAGCATGGGCTGTGGCGACGGGCAGGTCTGGGCTCCAGGCTGGCCTCTGTCATCGCCCACTCTGCGAGATGGGCTTATGATAATGACGATCAGTGGCCTTATCTTTCAGAAATGAGGAATCAGTTTTAGAGTGGGCAACAAGAGGTCAAGTGACAGAGCAAGCGAGGGCAGAGTGCAGCCCTGCCCGGGCCACGGACCTCAGCTCCCGCTCTGGAACTCGGACGTCCTGTCCTGCCTTCAGCCTCGCTGGGAGCTGCTGGGCTCTTCCCACGCGTGCCACACGTCGCTATCAGCCTTAGCAACAGCCAGCCCACGTGCGTGCAGGACTTTGCTCAGAGACAGGGCTCCCAGATCCCCCGAGGTCCTTCCCTAAGAAGCCAAAATGGCCCCGGATGCTGGGAGCTTAAAATTCCTCCTCTCTGATGAGCATTTCTCAAGAAAAAGAAATATGCAGTGAGCGGATGGCGCTGGTCACTGAACATCTGGGGAGGCCCTGGCTCGCTCTGAGCCCCCGGCGCCCCGAGGTTACTGATGTCATTGTGGGCCGTGGCTGCTGCCTGCAGCTCTGATCCACGGCCCGCGGGGAAGCGGGGTCAGGCCGGGCGCTCCCCAGAAGCAGCGCCAAGGACCAGGGCCGCTGATGTGAGGCAGCCGCGAGCGCTAATGAGATCGATGCCACGTTACCAGAAAAATCTGAACCTCATTTGCAAGTGAATGTTAATAAGGAGAAAAGGCTGGGCTCAGGCTGGCCCGGAATCCACGGCAGGCCAAGCTCTTCCCTGGTTAAGCAACACACTGTGTTCACTTTGTTTTACGTTAGTGAGCGAAGCCCCCTTTGCTCACTTTGATTCATGGAAGGAGGTCAGACAATGGTACGGCAGGAAGGAAATGAACATTTAACCCGCCTGCCTGGGCTGTCTAACGGATGTCTCCACAGGCCACGGCGGCGTCCGTAAATCCTCTCGGTAAACCAGAGCGAAACAGCTGCTGCTAAATCCCAGGGGAAACCCGGGTGACAGATATCATACTCCAGAGCAAGGCCAGTGGGTGTTGGATCAGGAATCGGGAGACCTGACTCCTAGTCTCACCGATCGCCCGTCACATGACGGAGTCACTAACACCCCAGGCCTCAGTCCTTGCATCTGTAAGCTGGTGTTGAGGATGCTGACTGCCCAAGAAGGCTGTGAGTTTACGAACGGGAACAGCCAACGTCTCGGTGGGCCTCGGAACTCTTCCCGGAGCAGCCGCTGTGTCAGGCTGCTGCTGGTTGCTGGGGATGCAGTGGACAACGGCATGGCCGGGGCCCCCACCTAGAGGGAATCACCGTCTTGATGAGGCACCCTTTAACATTTTGTATTATGCAAACTTTCAAGCCTTCACTGAAGTGGGCAGGAGGGTATAAAGAACTCTCATCTACCCCGCCGCCCTCAGATCCAAGCACTGGCGGTATTTTGCCATGTCTGCTCTGCCTGTCCCCCTTGCTGTTTGCTGATATTTTGTTAGAGCAGATTACAGACAGCGTATTTGTCTTCTGTCACTACAACAAGTCCCCACAGAGTTAATGCTTACATGACACACATTTTCTGTGGTCCAGGAGCGTGGGCACAACTTTTGGGGTCCTCCCCTCAGGTCTCTCGAAGCTGGAGTCCACACGTGAACCGGGGCTGGGGCCCATCTGAGGCTTAGCCGCCTCTCCCGAGCTCACGGAGCTGTTGGCGGAATTCAGTTCCTTGTGGTTGTAGGACTGAGGCCCTCGGCTCCTACAGATGGTCCTCTCTACAGGCGGCTCACAGCGTGGCTATTTGCTTCCCCTGGAGGCCAGCAGGGGAATCTCTCCCACCCTTTACCCTCTTCTAAGGTAGAAGATATTACGGATAGATCTCGCCTGATGATAATCTCCCTTTTGATTCACTGCTTACTAACCTATCATGGGAATGATACCCCACCACATTTATAGGGCTGGTCCTCACTCAGGGGGAGGGGATTATTAAGAGTAGGTACCCCAGGGAGTGTGACTCTTGGGGGGCTGCCTTAGGATTTTGCCCACCATGGACACTTTATTACTAGCATCTTAATATGCATTTCTGCAAACGACGGGCATTTTCTTGCATAGCCTGGGGTTGTTATGTTAGCCAGCTAAGGGTTTGTTATGTGGTCATAACAATGACCCCAAATCTCAGCGGCTTCCAACCATGAGGGCTTCTTTTTCACGTTCTGCATCCATCACGGGTTGGCTTCAGCTCTCTGTCCTCAGGCCCAGATTGAAGGACTAGCCCATGTCTGGGGAAAGAGACACAGCAAAGGCTCTTCTGCTCCTGGGGGAGGGGCCTGAGAGGACAGGGCTGGCCACGGGGGGCTGGGAGTATATTTTTACACAGATAATGGAATCCCATTTAGCTCTTAAACATCTTTTATTCTAGTATAACCCCAACCACACAAGTCATTGACTTGTTAGAGGAACTGGTCAGTTGTCCCACGGAATGTTCTGCAGCCTGAATTTGTCTGTCTGCTTCCTGAGGGGTCATTTTACTTGTACCTGTATGCCCTATAGTTTCTGAGAGCTGGGACGAGCTCTCCTTAACTTATCTGGGGGCAAAAATACTTCATAGCAGCTGTTTTAGTTCTTCATATTTTATTACGTCCAAAAGCACGTGTTGTTTGGTGAAGAAATCTTTTAAAAATTCCATATTTTTCAAGTGAAATTCTTACTCTTAGGCCCTTCTATCCATTTATCGGACATTTATTACTGATAGGTCTGGTACTGAGCTCAGGGATGTGATGAGGTAAATAAGACAGAGTCCCTGTCTCAAGGATCTCATGGGTCAGATTCAAGTGCAATGAGAACAATTAGGCGAGAAAAGGAAACAAAAGATATCTACATAAGGAAGGAAGGAGTACCAGTATCTACTTGCAAAGGACATCATCCTGTATACAGAGATTCTAAGGAGCCCACAACTTTGCCTTTCTGCACACCAGCAGTGAACAACCCAAATGTGAAGTTAAGGAAACAAGTCTACCTACTGTAGCACCCCAAAGAGTAAATGTCTTTGAAACAAATTCAACAGAAGAGTGGTAAGGCTTGTGCACTGAAAACTACAGACCACCACGGAAAGAAATGAAAGAAGACAAGTAGATGGAAGCACATCTGTGGTTGTGGGTTAGGAAACAATGTTGAGAGGACGGCGGCCCTGATCTATAGAGTCAACACAATCTGTGCCAAATCCCCTGCTGGCTTTTTGCAGAAATTAACATGCGGATCCTAAAATTTATATGGAATTGAAAGAGACCCAGGATAATAGCCACCATAATCTTGGAGAAAAGAAGAAAGTTGGAGGACTCCTATTTCTCGACCTCAAAACTTAATGCAAAGCAATAGTTATCCAGACAGTGAGGTACAGGCATAAGGATAAATATCTAGATCAGTGGAGTAGAATTGAGAGCCAGACATAGTCGGGCATTCCTGGTTATTGACTCTGGACCAGAGTACCAAGACCATTCAATGTGGAAAGAAGAGTCTTCTCAATAAACAGCGCACAGATTTCTACACGTAAGAGAATGAAGGTGGGCCCCTGCCTCCCACTATGTACAAAATTAACTTAAAATGGATAAAAGACCCGAATGTAAGAGATGAAACTAGGAAACTCTTAGGAGACAACATAGGTACAAATCTTTGTGGCCTTGTATTAAGCAACCGAAGAAAAATAAATTGGACCCCGTCGAAATCAGAAACTTTTGTGCTCTGAAGGACACTATTAACAATTGAAAATATAACCCACACAATTGGGAAAAAATATTTGAAAACCATATGTCTGATAAGGGTCTAGTATCCAGAATCTATAAAGAACTCCTACAACTCAGCCACAAAAAATCAAACAACATGACTAAAGAATGGGCCAAGGACTTGAACAGACTTTTCTCCAAAGAAGGTATACAAATGGCCCAAGCACATGGGGAGATGCTCAACCTCAGGGATCATCAGAGAACTTCAAACCAAAAGCACAGTGAGAGACCACCTCCCACTCATTAGCATGGCCACCATAAAAAACCCAGAAAATAAGCGCTGACAAAGATGTGGAGAAGTTGGGCTCATGTACGCTGTTGGGAATATAAACTGGTGTAACTACTTTGGAAAACAGTTTCGCAAATGTTAAACATAGTTGCCATGTGACCCAGAACTCCCCATTAGGTCCATACCCAAGAGAATTGAAAGTCCACTCAAAAATGTATTCCTAAATGGTCTTAGCAGCATTACTGGAAGTGACCAAAATGTGGAAACAATTCAAACTCATCAACTGACAAACGGATAATCAAACATGTAGTATATCCGTACAATGGACTACTATTTGGCAATAAAAAGGAGAACGCACTGATACACGCTACGACGTGAATGAACCACAAACACATTACGCTAAGTAAAAGAAGTAAATCGCAAAAGAGCGCGCATTGGATGATTCCATGTCTATGCACTGTCCAGAATAGACAAACCCACAGAGACAGAACGCAGACCAGTGGTTGCCAGCTGCCGGTGGGCAGCGACCGCTAACGGGCACAGGGTTTGTTTGTGGGGTGATGAAAATGTTTTGGAATTGATAATGACTGTCGTATGGCTTTGTGAAAGGAGGTGACTGCCCAGGTCCTTCCTGGCTGGGACAGGCACTAACTCTGCCTGGGCATCAGGAGGGTTGTCAAATCGAGGCCACACGCGAGGAGACCCACAAGGGCGAGTTGTTCCAGAGCACCGGGCAACAGGCACTGGCCTCGCGATCAGGACCAATAAATGTATTCACTTAGCACTTAGCACTTGATGTCTTCAGGGCTGCACCCTTAGGAGCTGCTGGGGACAGGGCGATGGTCAGCCCTGAGCCCTCCACCCCCCCCCCCCCGAGCCCAAACACCTCTGCTCCCACCTGTGGGCCCTCAAGGTGAGACTTTGTCGAACAGAGAATCCTGGGTTGAAAAGCTCCTGCCCGAGCAGCAATCGTCAGCATTGTTAATTGCGTCACCAGAATATTAACGAGCCTGCATGTGTTCTCGATGACGATGATGACATTGGCAATGACCAGCATCTACAGTTCAAGCCGCCGCTATTTTCGGGGCACTCAGTGTACGTCAGGCCTCATTCTGGGCACATTCTATTTGTCACCTCATTTGCTCCTCACAAAATCTCCAACGCAGTGAGGTCTTTGGGAAAACCGGCCCTCGCGTCACGGGGACCGCCGCTCACAGCGGTGTCCTCACCAGCTCACATGCGGAGGTGCTGAGCTGATCTTTTAGTTCAGAAGCGGGTGCCCTCTCCTCTTTCTCCCTTGTGCTCGAACAGCGCTTTACAGTTGGCAAAGCCCTTCCTCAGCCATGGCTCTGTCGAGCGCAGGTCGTCCCCATTCTCCAGTTGACGAGGCTCTGACTCTCCTTCCAGGCTGTAGGATGGGGCAAGGGGATGGGACCTCCCGCTCAGCCCACAGCTTCCCATTCCCTTGGCGGCCGCCCGCCACAAAGGAGCCCACCGGAGCACGGGACCCGGCCCAAGCTCGGTGGCACCCCTCCCCAGCCATCCTTCTCCGTAGAGATGAGATGCTCAAATGGTGATGTTTTATTCTAATGACAAGGAGTATAACAAGCACAGGAAATGGCCTGGCATTAATCTCCACTCCATCTTGTGGCAGCGACGGCAATGAAAATGAGAAATAGTTTCAGCTTAACCCATTCTCATTACAATCATAATTACATTGTGTGGTCATCCTTGGTCTCCAGCTGAACCAACTGCTCTCCATGTCAATTTGAAAGATACAGACGACCCTTAATTTCTCCTCGGCATTCAGCTGCCTAGCCATCTGCCGAGGACTGGTCCTTGGGAAGCTGGAAATCAGGCGCAAGGAACTTATCTGCTTTGTGTTTTAAATGGTTTGGCACAGATCTGCCAAACATCTGGATCAGTGTAATTTACACGCGTGTGCCTCAGAAAACACCGACTCGGGCCGCCGATCTGTCTTCCCAGTAATATGTTTAACAGGATGCTCGGATGTGGACGCTGATTGATACGACTAATGGTGCAGAGAGCTAACCCAGGGGCATGCTGGGTGGCAAGAGGGAGGAGCTGGGGATAAAGCCTGGTCAAGGACTGCCCCCTTCTTAAGGCCGGAGCAGCGAGCGGCTATGGCCCTGCGGATTGGGGTCCAGAGGGGTTTTGCAGGCTTGCTGCCCGGCTCTGCGGTGCTCCTTTGCGGCTGGCGTGTAGCAGGTCTTTTTACCAGTAGCTGTCTCGCGGTGGTTCATGATTCCTCGTGCACATAGTAATTGAATACCTGCCACATGCGAGGCATTGGCCACGAGCTAGGGACACGAGGAGAATTAGGCTGAGCGCCTGCCTTCAGGGGGTCCACTTTCTGGGGGTCGACCAGAGAGTACAACACTGCACAGAAGGCTGTGGGGTGCAGAGGAGAGGCCTGGCCCCAGCCTGAGGGCCGGGGGGTGGTAGGGAAGGCCCTGCAGCGGCCCAGAGTCTCAGCTTGGCCTCAAGCGACTGTGCACGGGGGATGCGTCACCCAGCCTCTCGGGCGGCAGCTTTTCCTCCTGGGGCTAGTCAGAACGAAAATAGGGAAAGTCAATGGGGTGCTTAGGAGAGGGCCTGGGGGCTCAAAAAGTAGTGGCAGGCTTTGCTCGGGGTCCCAGGGGCAGTCAGCCTGTGCTAGGATCCGGCCGCAGAGAGAGCCCTGAGCGTGGCCGAGGGGAGCAGGGGCCAGACCCTGTGTGGCCTGCAGGCAGCCTAAGGAAATTGGACTTTGCCCCCCCGCCATGGGGAGACTTGTAGCAGGGGTGGGGGAGGAGGGTGAGATGATCAGCGTTGCAGTTTGGAAAGGTCATTCTGGCTGCACAGGAGGGAACATCCCCTCCGACTCTGGGGCGGGGTGCTGGCGGGACAGGGAGCGGGCTAGCTTGGAGAATCCATGGTGCATGTTTCAGTGGATTCCGTTTTGTCTTGGACCTTACTTTACACAGTGTGTTTAGGTGAGCTTTTGGAGAGCCTGGATTCTTGGACTAGACTGTTTCAGAATGCCCCCTGTTGGAACCTTCTGCCCAGCCCATGGACGGAGAGCCAGGTTGCACTTTTAATGCCCATACCCACTTTGAGCAGGGAGTGGAGTGTGGTCCCAGAGTCTAGGCAGGGGAGGGGGGCGGTAGCCTGGCTTGCATGCAGAGTCCAAGGACTTGGGGTTCTCTCCCCCTCTTCTGCAGAGTGACCGGTGACCAGGGTCAGTGCAGTGAGGTGTTGGGGTAGGGTTGAGGCTGCCGACCTGTTCTTACGAGCTGTGTGATCGGGCACTTGGTTGATTTCTCGAGGCCTGCCCCACCTCATCTCCAAGGGAGACGACGCAGAAACAGAGGCCTGGGGAAGCTGGGGCGTAGGGGGTCACAGTCACATTTCCTGGTGTCTCTCTCGGACTTGTGGACTGATGTCCCTAACAGCTCGGTGTCCGGCAGTGTGCACGGTAACCTGCCCTGCTGCCACGGGCGGGGTCTGTTGTAGTTTTAATTGGCTTTGAAATGTAACAACGCTGTCTAAAAATAAATGCAGTCACAGACGAGGCAGTTAGCAAAGGGAACAGGACAGCAGGTGAGCACCCAGAGAAGAGACACGGTGGGGAGACTGGGAAAATACCTTAGACGCCGGGATCGCGCTCACACCGCAGGCTCCGGGCCGCCCGTCCGTCCGGCTGTCTCCCCCCCAGTCCCGATCACCCTCTCCTGCACGCTGCAGCCTCGGGTTCGGCAGCTCAGAACAGGCCGTGGAATGAGAGCTGACCTTTACAATTGTGCCTTTTTAAAAATTATTAAATTTAAAAATGGTTCAATCTCAAATGAGCTGAAATCCTTTGTACGAAGAACCCGTCCATCAGTGCTTTTGTCTGTGAAATATATTTAACCTCAACCACGTAATTAACGCGGGTGAGTCCCGGCCGGGAGTTCGTTGTGCACCCGGAGCGCCGTTCTCGTGGGCAAAGGGCAGCGCGGGTCCCTCCCTGGCGTGTTCTTGAGGTGCTTGGCGAAAGCTATAGGTGGGAAGTTGAATCTCGTCTGGAACAGCTCCCACTTTGCCTCCTCCCGATCCCTCCGCTATCCAGCTTGAGCAGAAAATGGTTCCCAATTAGAGAAAAATGCTCGACAGAGACAGTGGGCCGGGCTGCCCGTTCATTGCGGGAGGACGCGGCGGCAGCGGCCAGAGGACCCGCGGCGGCATCATGGGGCCCAGCCCCACGCCCGGCCAGTGTCCATGCAGGGAGGGGACTCTGCCGGTGTCTAACAAGCAGACCCTAACTCGGCTCTGGGAATCCAGCCCCAGGGACACGGAAGAGCCTGGCTCCGGTCCCACAGACCCCAGTGAGGACGCAATGCTTCTCTGGTGCCCGAACCCGGCCAGTCATTGCATCATTCCGAGCTTCAATTTTCTTACTTATAAAACTAAGGTGAAAAAAACAGGCCTCTGCCTTGCAGAGTTCATTATGGCTTAAATGGGATAATATATGTCAGGTTTCACACAGTGCTTGGCACACAGAAACCAGCTACCACCCTTCCTTCCTGTCTCCTTTTTTTTCCCACTTGAAAAACAGGTACACAAACTGTGAACATGGCCAAATAAAGGCCGTGTGTGCATAAAGCGGCGTGTGTGTGTGTGTGTGTGTGTGTGTGTGTGAGAGCCGGCCCTGTCGTGTGAGTGTGTGTGTGTGTGAGAGAGCCGGCCCTGTTGTGTGTGTGTGTGTGTGTGTGAGAGCCGGCCCTGTTGTGTGTGTGTGTGTGTGTGTGTGTAAGTGTGTGTGTGTGTGTGTGTGTGTGTGAGAGCCGGCCCTGTTGTGTGTGTGTGTGTGTGTGTGTGTGTGTGAGAGCCGGCCCTGTTGTGTGTGTGTGTGTGTGTGAGAGCCGGCCCTGTTGTGTGTGTGTGTGTGTGTGTGTGTGTGCGCGCGTGTGTGTGTGAGAGAGCCGGCCCTGTCGTGTGTGTGTGTGTGTGTGTGTGTGTGCGTGTGTGTGTGAGAGAGCCGGCCCTGTCGTGTGTGTGTGTGTGTGTGTGTGTGCGTGTGTGTGTGAGAGAGCCGGCCCTGTCGTGTGTGTGTGTGTGTGTGTGTGTGTGTGTGTGTGTGTGTGTGTGTGAGAGCTGGCCCTGTCGAAGGTCAGGATCTGTTAAACAGCTGCAGTTGTGTTAGTGTGGGACCAGCCCAACACGGGCCAAGGTCTAATGGGACTGAGCGGAGAGCCCAGAAGCAGAGCACCCAAAAATGGCCCTGCCGACCTTTGGGGCAGAGCATGGACTACTCAGGGGAAAGTTCTGGGAACATGTGGGCAGAATAAAGTGGGATCCCTACCTCACACCACACCCGAAATCGATCCCAGATGGATTACACGTGAGAGGCCGCACGTGGACATTTTAAGAAAGTAGAGGAAGCTACTTCACCACCTCAGGGTAGGACAGGGTTTCTTAAGCAAAACACAAAAGGTTGATAAGTTAGACATTAATACTCAGAACTGTCAAGAAAACTTGGATATTTGCAACACACACAGCAAATGACTAGTAGGCAGAATATAGAGAAATGGGAAATAAAAAGCCCCCGCAAACGAACCAATAGAAACATGGGGGAAAGAGGGAACGGACCTCCATGGGAGCAAACAAGATCAGCTCATTAACACAGGAAAGGCAGTTAGCCTCCTTGGTAATCAGGAAAATGCAAATTAAACCACAAAAGGAACAGGTGAGGTGGTGGACTGTTTACAGGGCTTATTCTGGAGATCAGTTCACCAGATGTGCAGACACCGAATCGTCCTGTTTAAACCTTACATGCATACAATGCTGCGTGTCAATGATATCTCAGGAAAGCTGGAAAAAACACAGGTATCCCAGACCAGCAACCTTCTGCGGCTAATCCTACTGTTCCCACACAATCAGCCACTGGTGCTTTCTTCTCTTGGACTTTTTCCCTAAATATTACCCGACACCTTAAGATAATAAAGATATAGTAGCTATAGGTCAGCACCCCTCCCCGTGCAAAGGTCTACCTTTTTATGATGATGATTATTTTTTAATCCTCACCTGAGGATATTTTCTCAAATATCTTCAGATAGAGTGGCAGGAGGTGAGAGAGGGAGAGAGAGAGAAACACGGATGTGAGAGGGACACATTGACTGGTTGCCTCCTGCATGACCCCAACCAGGGCCGGGGACGAACTGCAGCCGAGGTACGTGCCCTGGGCTGGAATCCAACCCGAGACTCTTTGGTCCACGGGCCGACGCTCTAACTGCTGAGCCACACCGGCCAGGGCAGAGGTCTACCTTTTTCTGTTTGCCGGGCTGACAACAGTTAGGCACACGGACAAGGCTGTGCATCGGGGAGGATGTGGCGAGCAGGAAGGCGTCTCTGCCGTGGGCCAGACTGCGTTTGGAAAGTAACGAGTACTGTCCGGGAAAGCTGAGCACGTGCGCCCAGCGCTCCGGCTCCGGGTGCGAGCCTCAGAGAAACTCCTGCCCGCGAGCAGCAGGGCATCCGCCGTGAGAACTGGAGCAGCTGCCGTGGGTCAGAGCACAACACTGGCGACCACCCTGCCGTCCTCGGGCGGAGGGAGCTCACACAGACGGCAGGGCGCGGTGCACACGTGAAAACGCGCGAGCGGCAGCTGCCCACACCCCGTGTGCGTCTTAGAAACTGCGAGGAGGGAAAAGCGGCTGGCAGAGGACCATGCAGAGTAACATGCCGTTTCTGCAAAACTCAGCCCGGTCGACACCAGAGATATTGCTTGGATGACGGAAGGAAAGCACACCGTTCAGGATCCCGGCTCCCCCGGGAGGGCGGGCAAGGGGCTGAATGGAGCCCGCAGGTGGCACGGCTGGTGTGGGCAGGGCTCTGCTCTTGGAAGCCCAGTGGGGCTTTGGCGACGGGCGTGGTATCACTGTTGTTCATAACTCCTACACCTGCTGGGTCCGTGGTCTGTGTGTCAAGTATTGCGTGATTAAAAACAAAAATAAAAACAATGTGCCCTGGCCAGGTGGCTCAGTCAGTTGGAGCACCCTCCATACATCAAAAGGTTGTGGGTTCGGATCCCGGTCGGATACGTAATTTGCAGGTTTGATCCCCAGTCGGGGTTTGTACAGGAGGCAACTGATTGATGTTTCTCTCTCACATTGCTGTTTCTTTCTGTCTCTCCCCCTTCCTCTCTCTCTAGAAATCAATGAATAAAACATAGCCTCAGGTGAGGATTAAAAAAATAAATAAATAAAATTAAAACTGTGCGCTGTGGCCCGGCCGGTGTGGCTCAGTGGTTGAGCATCAACCCATGTGCCAAAAGCTCACGGGTTCGATTCCCGGTGAGGACACATGCCCAGGTTGTGGGCCCGATCCCCAGAGGGGGCATGCAGGAGGCGGCCAGTCGACGTTCTCTCTCGTCGATGTTTCTAGCTCTCTCTCCCTCTCATTCCCCCCCCCTCTAAAAATCAATAAAGAAAAAAAAAAATTAAAACAAAACCCGTGTACTGAGGGGCGCTGACGAGCCGGCGGCGCGATGTCACCAAGGAGGCGGTGCTCGTGCTGCTGGGGGAAGAGGGGACCGTCCCCGAGAGCAGAGTCTGAAAGGGTGGCAGGCCTCTGCCAGGTCTGACATGGTCGGCGACATCGTGGGAAAGGGCAGGAACCAAAGGGGAAGAGACGTGTTTGACGCGTGTTCACGTGGCGAAGAGCAGCCTGGAGTTTCTGACAAGGGCTCACTCTTGTCAGCCGGGTCTCTTGGGCTTCCTCGTCCCACCTAGTGGCCCGTGAGGGTGCTACGGTGTGAGCTGCTCCTAAACCCTTCGGTGTAACAAGGGAGCCCGGCGCTGGGGGACCCTTCCTGAGCCTCCGCCTCGGGCAGTCTGTCTGTCTGTCCGTCTGTAGGGCCGCAGTGCTATGGAAAGAGCGGCTGGGATGCGGGAATAGGGCCACGGTGGGTTTGAGGCGCGGCGGGAGACAGCGGGAGGGAGCCGATCTTCTGACATCTCCATGCGTCTAGAGAACTGTCGGTGAAGTCAACAGAAACATGAAAATGCAGAGTGCACTTTCCATCTCGGGCACGAGTGAGGGCTCCTTCCCCTGTGGGATGAGGACCAGCCCGAGGGGAAGGATGAGATGACATCTCTGCTGTTCCCAGCCCTCTGCTCCCTGTTCTCCGGAGGGCTTTAAAAACGCCCTGCTCTTCCGTGTCAGGGGCCGCAAGGATGGGGGTGTCGGTTGTTTCGATAGGACGTGGATTAACACCCCCGAGATGCCTTTTCCGGACCTGAAATGACCGGCACGGACTCGGGAACATACGGGTCAGTGCGAACATTTGGTGTCTGGTGTGTTGTTTTCTTATCTGTGTACCCAGAAAAATCTCAGTTTGGGTTCTCTTCCTGGTCATTGAGCAAAGGTCCCGGTTCGATCCCGTGTTTGTATGACAGGGAGGTAAAGCGCTCCGTGACCGAGAAAGACGGGTCCGCTGGCAGCCTTGGTTTTCTGCTCAGGCCAACGCGGTTCAAACCACGTGCCCTTTTAAAATGCCGGCCTACGGAAGTCACCACCAGGGCTTAGCAGGGGGAGCTCAGTGCTGGGAATCTCAGTCTGATCAGTATCAGGGGTATTGCACCCTACTGTTCCAGTTGAAACAGGATTCTGCTCCCTCCCCTGTCATTCTCTAATCTCCCGCAGTTGAGATTTGTAAGAATCTCTGCTCAGAATTGATCTGAGCAAGGCTCGAGTAATGAAGACCATCTCCAGGTTACAGTGGGTGCATTTTAATTGCAAAACCTAATTTGATCATGCCTGGCTCCCCATGCTTTGCAAAGATACATTTTAAAATGCAGGTAACATTAGAAGGCAGAAAGCCTTGGCCATTTATCTGCTTAAAATGTGGAAAAGGTAACAGTTACCATTGTGTTCCTGGAGGCTCTCTGCAGACCTAGAAGCAGAGGTGTTTGTTGTGAGTGCATTAAATAAAAGAAGCACACGCATGAAGATCTCTTTCCCGTGGCCGGGGGAACAGTGGGGAAGACCTACCCTTCTTTCCGTTCCGTTGGCTGAGACCCAGGAGGGTGGGCAGAGAAGCCCGCCTGGAAAACCGGCTGCCTTCTAATTGCATCTTTACAGCCAACTGGGCTACCCAAATGATTGTCTTTTTCTCCGCGAGCCGTACTGACCTGTGGCTAATGAGATTTGTGCTTCGATTAGTTGTAGAACATAAATTAGCTAATCGATGGCAGTGGATTCACATTATTCCTCATCCCTGAGTTCTGCTGCGGTGACCTGTATTGAGCACTCAGGTCTATTTTGAATACTCTGATGATTCCGTGCGCGTGGCCTGCTGGAGGCTGGCTGGCCAGGCCCAGCGAACACACCTGCCTCCCAGGGCTTCCCGAGCTCTGCATGTCCACAGGCACGGGGAGGGCAAATAGGCTCGGGAAGAAAGTCCTGTGGGAAAAGCAAGAGAAAGTGCAGGAGAGCCCATAGCCCGAGGAGGCCCCTTTCCTGACCAGAAGTGGGGCTAAATGGATGAGCTGATACAGGTTTTTGACGAGCGAACTTTGCAAAGGCAGGGTCCGGGTTCTCACTTTTCAGCCCCAGGAAGCCCACCGTTGCGCTTTGTCTCGTCGGCACGATTAGCCAGCATCTTGGCATAAAATGTGGGAATTCGCAGCGTCTTCAAGGCATCTGCGGGCTTTATGGTACAAGTTCTGTGAGCACCGACGCCACAGAAAATTAAATGTTCCCCAAAGAACTTCCAGATGTGCTTTATTCTAATGGGGTCATTATGCAGTAAATTAAAAAGCAGGGTAAATGGAACTGTAAAATTTAAATTACTCTAAAACCACATCTCTTTGCTTTGAGCATTCATTTGTGGGGTTGCATTTGCAATAAACGTGAATTAGGCAGCCGCAATAACTGTTAATCATATATTTATAAAATAGTAATGAGGACATGAACAGCGGCACGAGGCAGCTGTGCATTTCTCCGAGTGTCAACTGTGCCGGGATTCGATGCGGCGCGCGGCTGGGCGCCGGCTGACGGCTCCGCCGAGCGTGGGAGCTCTCTGCAGACTCCTCGCTTTACATGAGATTATACGTAAAATCCATAAAAGCCCGTAATAATGCATTATGCCTCGGAATTGTCTTCAATATTTTTCTTTGCTTTGATTTTCTGAAATGAGCTCTGCCGTCTCCCGGGCGTCCGCCAGGCCTTTGTGTCGGGCGATGCCGGACGTCTGAGACGGCCGTTGGGTTTAAAGAAAGCAGGGCGGGGGTGATGGTGCTTCGTGTTGTTTCTCGGACTCGCCGTGCGGGCCAGGGGCACGCCTTGCCCTGGGTGGAGGACAGGGTGTGTGCAGGCTCTCCAGCTGCCCTCTCGTAGCAGGACCGTGGGGAGAGGCCACCAGCCCCCCGCACCCTGGGCTGCAGGCACGGCCCGGTGAGAACAGGGACATCACCTTCAGCCACTGTCCGGACACACGTGTCCTGTGGGCCCGAGGCTGGGGGCTCAGGCGGGTCTGGACGAGGCGGTGAGCATCCCAGGGTTGGGGAGGCAGGGCTCTCCTGGTGGGTGCAGTGATGACTGTTACTTGGAAGTCTCCTTGGTATTCAGATGAGACCCCCTGTGGTGACCTTCTGGAGACTGGGGCTTTGCGGTGGATTTCTTCCTGAGCTCAGAGGGCAGGGACGGGGACGAGCAGTCGAGTGTTCAGGTAGAAGGGAGCTCCTGGCCAGTGTCCTCTGGTCACTCCACCCACGGCATGCTGGGAGAAAGCAGGGCTCCATACAGAGTGTTCAGGGCTCTGCGTGGGCTGGCCCCCCACCTCGCCCCCACCCCGCAGTCAACACACGCAGGCCCCGGATGCACCACGGTCTGGGGCTTGGTGGCTCGGGTACACTGTGCCCTTGGTCTGGCACGATCCTTCCTGTATGGCCGATCCCCTTTGCTCCTGGACGGGCCCTCAGGAAGCCTCCTCAGACGCCTGTTCCCTGCGGCTCATTTCACTGTGCGTCCACGCACGGCCATTGTTACGGGACACGTGGAAAACAGAAGCAGGAACACAGAAGAAAATAAATGTTAGCCGTAGCCACTCCCTGTCTGGATGACTCCTCTGATCATTCCATACACTTTCTCACAGTCTGTGTCTCGTTTGCCTTCCTACCCAGGATCCAGACACAGTCACACTACACGTAACATTTTGAAATTGTTTTTATTCAATACTTTATGAATGGTTTTCGTATCATCAGATATTCTCCTACATGATAAGATGGTACTTAGCCCAGCCGGTGTGGCTCAGTGGATGGAGTGTTGTCCCAGGGACTGAGAGGTCCTGGTTCCATTCCCGGTCGGGGCATGTGCCCGGGTTGTAGGCTCCATCCCCAGTGGGGGGTGTGCAGGAGGCAGCTGATCAGTGCTTCTCTCTCACATTGATGTTTCTATCTCTCTCTCCCTTCTTCTCTCTCCAAAAAAATCAATAAAAACATATATAAAAAGCCCGGCCGGTGTGGCTCTGTGGTTGAGCGTTGACCCATGCACCAAGAGGTCGCTGGTTCAATTCTGGGTCAGGGCACATGCCCAGGTTGTGGGCCCAATCCCCAGTGGGGGGCGTGGAGGAGGCGGCCAATTGATGTTCTCTCTCATCGATGTTTCCATCTCTCTCTCCCTCTCCCTTCCTCTCTCTCTCAAATCAATAAAGAAAAAAAATTTTAAAAAAAACGAAAAAAAAGTCCTATGTACTCTTTGGCACATACTTAAACTAAAAAATAATTTGTTGTTGCTTGTCTGAGAGTCTCGCATTTCTCTTTGCTACCCGCACACCCTCAGTGAGGAAAGCCGGCACAGACAGCCATTGCGATGACACATCCAGGGCTGAGAGATGGCAGGGGCCTGTCTGGCCCAGTTCCTTCTGCACTGAAACCTTTTCTCATTCCTCCCACCCCGGGAGAGTACTGGGTAGCGCAAGGTGCGGCCCGGCCCCCCGCCCTCTTGGGCGCGTGGGTGTGCGTTGCTGCAGCTGGGGGGCTGTTTCTTCCCCCCTACAGCCTCCCCCACAGGACCGCAGCCCCAAGCTGCCTGTTCTGGGCTGGGACCGGCAGAGGCAGGGCTGGTCGTGACGGGAGCAGGATGGTTATTAGATGGCCTTCCTTTTAAAGAGCACAACAGTGTTTAAAACTCCATTTTCTTCTATGATCAGAAAGGTAGTAACATGCGTTGCCCGGGAAGGTGTCTGGCCAAACACCGATCCGCAATGATCCCTGTAGAAAACTTAGACGCGAAGAGAAGGAGGGAGTCCAGTCGTTCAGAGAACAGTGCCGTGAGCGTGTTGACAGTCCCTTCCCGCGTTTCTCTGCGCTCCTGGTGATTTCTCAAGTGTGAGGTCTGGGGGCCCGGGGGCAGTGGTCCCTTCTCCGGAGGCGCAGAGGTGGGGGGTATTTGGCTGAGCTCAGCACGGTTGGGTGTAGGCAGCTGGGGAAGAAGGAGGAGTGGAAGGGACGTCGTCACCTCCAGGCCACATGCGGGTGACATGGGCGTGCCTCCCTGGCCGGGCTCCGGGGAGGAGTGTAGGAACTTTGTTAGGAGCCTTTCGGTCTTTCACCATGTAATCGTATCGGACACCCTGACGCACGGAACAGATGGAAGGGCGTTTCAGCAGTTTGAACGTACTGTGGGGCGTTTCAGCAGTTTGAACGTACTGTGGAAGTTCAAATGAATAGTATCTTAAAATCGCATCAGTATCCATCATAACAGCTTTGAATTGGGGTGTATGAGGCGCCTGGCAGTTGCCTGTGTCAGTCTCAGTTCCAATTCAAGTTAGGTTTTAACTTTTACAGCAATGAACAAATCTCGCTTGCAAATGGATATTTAAAAAAATAGCTTACTTTGTCCAGCCGGTGTGGCTCAGTGGTTGAGTGTCGTCCCTGCATCAAGAGGTTGCCGGTTCGATTCCCGGTCAGGGCACATGCCCAGGTTGTGGGCCCGATCCCCAGTGGGGGGCATGCAGGAGGCGGCCAGTCGATGTTCTCTCTCATCAATGTTTCCATCTCTCTCTCCCTCTCCCTTCCTCTCTCTAAAATCAATAAAGAAAAAAAATAAAAAAAAAACAATAAAGGAAAAAAAAATAGCTTGCCTTGAAATGTAAGGATGCTCACGAATTAGGCCGTAATGAAGGATAGAAGGGCGTTGGAGCGTCTCCACTGTGCTCAGTGTTGGAAGGCGCACAGTTACGGCAAAGATAATTACGCATGGTGAAAGATGGATTTGGACCAAATATTTGAAGACCCTCTGAGCACCCAGCAGAGCCCTGGGCCAGAGCAGAGCTGGGCTAGCCCCCCGCCTGTGGCTCTGTAGACAACAGGAGCACATTGTCACGCCGGCCTGGCCAGTGCCCAGCGCAGACTGAGTGGTCATCTCAGCAGCAGGAGGCTCTTGTGGGAGCCCGCGCCCAGGCTGCTTTTGACAGCATCAGCGCTGGCCCCACGTGTGGGCCGGTGTGCGCCCCCACCTGGGAGCCTGTGGTGCGCGATCGCTGTCTGCTTTTCCTCCGCAATGGTAACGGCTGCCGTTCACTGAGCAACTGCTGAGTGCCAGGCCCTGTGTGGCGACTCTCCACCCCGGAAGCGCTCTGAGGTGCAGTGCTCACACCCACGCATGGTGCCTGCAGCTGGAAGGAACTCTCTGGAAAGCTGGCTAGGGTGGGGCAGGTCTGCGTGGCCAGAGCCTCAGGGCAGCCTTGGTTTTGTGGGATGCTGTCCCATGGCCTCCCTTCTCTCCCTCCTCCCCCCTCTTCTCCAAGCAAGACAAGATCTGGCCCGGTGGCGCCCAGGGAACGTTGTCTGAGGAACGGCTGAGTGGGGAGAAGTCAGCCTGCCTGGGTGCGTGCGTGCGCCAGCCCAGCCCCGGTGGCGCCGAGCAGAACAGGAGCTGGGAGGCGGCTGACATCAGAGGTCACTTCTTACAGCTGAGCCAGGTGCTTCGCCTTTCTGCGGTTCAGTGTCTTCTTCTAAAAATGGGCAAACAACAATCATGGTGATAGTAGTCGCCGGTTAGAGGGGACCCATCCCCTGTGCTCTGCGGCAGACTCGGTCCTAAAAGCGTTCCCTGTGTTCGCTCGTTCAGTTCTCACGCTAACCCTCTCCAGGAGACAGGTCGTTTCATCACCCCGATTTACAGCCGAGGAAGCGGAGACACACAGGGGTCACGACCCTGGCCCAAGGTCACACAGCCAGGCATCCCCGGTCATGCTCCTCAGTTTTACGATCTCCCGCCCCGGTGCAGCAGGTGCACTGGGGGTGCCTGCCAGGCCCGCTCTCCCTGCTCTGAGAATCACCGCCCACCTTTTGCGTGTTCTTGCATGTTTATTGCGTGTGACCTGTTCCCCGGCCCTGGCCTGGACCGCAGTGGACATTGGACCCGAACCGGGCTTCCACGTGCTGAGAATCGGAGTCGGCACCCAGACGGAAGGGCGCCCACTGTCTACGTAAGTCGGGCGGTGGGAGAGGTCCCTGTTTGCCCACCTGGCACCCACGGCGGAGAAAGGACAGAGTGGGCATCTGTTTCTCGCAGGGAAGGTGACTGATGCCACGGTCACAGTGAGCGTCGTCCGTGGGAAGGGCTTCATGTATTCTGGTTTGGGGACAAATGATCACTTACAACACTTGGAAAGTTAAGAGGTGTTTGGCCTTTGCCTCCTTTATAATGTGAGGTCGGTCTCGATGAATGTTGACACTGTGTCACGTTGATGGGGCGTTCTTGGTTTCATGGAGAGCAGACTGCCCACGATGCCGTTTCCCCACGCGGGGCTGCTCGGGGACACAGCGCGTCCCCCTGAGGAAGCCCACCTCCCCACCTGACCCTCGCTCACACGGTCTGAGTTCCACTAGTGATGTTCCGGCGGCCACAGAGGAGGTTAAACAGGTCCCCGCGGGGCCTGTGAAGGACCGCGGGTCCCCCCGAAGGCCGCCCCCCGAGCGCCCACCGCCGCCAGCTTGCCAAGCGATCGGGCCGAGGAGGTCGCCCGAATTCTGTAAACGCCGCTTCGCACAAACGAACGCCGGCAATCGATTTAGTTTTTCAAATAAAGTGATTAAATCACTATTATTGTGAGGTCATTTTTATTAAGAAAACCTTTTAAAATGTTAATTATTTGGACCCCTTCAAACACTTTCATCTCTCCCGGCGCGGCTCTCGAGCAGAAGGTGTCTGCGTGTGCCCAGCTCTCCCGGAGGGGGACTCGGCTTCCCTCTTTCACACCTTCCACGCTTCCCCTGAGCTCCGATATTTATGTGAGTTTAACTTTAATTTTGCTGCCTTTCATCTTCTGAATTAGTCGGATAATGCACAGATCACGCCTCCCTGCTTCTTTCCTGTTTATTTGCCTCGACAATAGATTCATTAACTAGCGGTGGGTGCTCGAGCTTTGCGGACACATCTCTTTCAAAGGAAGATTTAATGGCATTTCATATTTTCCTGCATTAGGGAAGATTAAAGTATATGACAATACCCTTCACTGCCCTATTTTCTTCATTTTAGAAGTGGTCAGTTTTAAAATTTCTCCCTCTCTTTCTTTCATCTGCCGTGTTCGATAAATCGCCCGGACCTTTCAGCGGGAGCCCCGGCAAATGGAGTTCTCCGGTACACCCCGGACACATTGTTAGCCCGTCGGCAGTCGGAGAAAGCACCCCTATTCACACAGGACATCAAAAGAACAAATATGTGTTCGAGGTGGGCGAGAGGAGGGCTGGGACTCAGGTACTTCATTTCCTTAATTGTTAGTGATTATGCGGCTACTTTTCAGGGTGATCATTTTGCTGACTCTGAACCTCCACTTACTCGCCCGACGGGAGAGTGGTGTGCAGTCCGATGCGTATTTGCATAGACCCAGACCGAGATGCGCGGCCGCAGCGGCACCGTGTGCGGAAGCCGGGGCACCGTCTGAACCCCCCGGGGCAGGCGTGCTAACGGTTTAACAGTGGGCAGTGGCGGCGAGCCCGAGGTCCAGGCTCAAGCCTTTTTATTCCAGCCGTGTCCCATCTCGCGAAATGGTCGGGAGACGCTGCGGCGTTCTCAAGCTCGAACAAGGGAGGTGTTAAGATTTAAGCTTTTTTATTTTTATTTTTTGTACGGTAGAGAGGTCAAAGCTGCTGGGTACCCCTTGGGCTGAAGTTTGGTGCGGGTGTGCCATCCATCAGCCCCGCTCATCACAGGGAGCCCCCCCCCCAACGCAGTAAACGCGGCGTAACCTCGCCAGGCACGGAGTCTGCACGAAGTTTGGGGACATTTGTGAGATGCGGGAGGGGAGGGCAGAAGACAGATTTTACGACAGTACAATCATGAGGTGTAGGTTTTAGGCAATAAGCAGGTAGCCTAGTTTTCTCAAAAGAAAAAAGAAAATAATGGAAAAGTGTAACATTCATTCGGAGGCCTCAAAGGCATAAAAAACCCAATTCCAACTGCTATAGGTCCCTGCAGGAGTCTACAAAAGGACTAAGCTTTTTAAGTAAGAAAACTAGATTCTGGCCCACAGGGCCCTGTCACCGCTGCTTAATGGATGAAACTCTTTGGATATAAATATGCTGTTTACTTCTCGGCTTCAGCTTTCATAAAATATAACCTTTTTATGATTTACGACCCGCAGAAAAACTGGAGGATGGATTTTTAGCTCTGAATTGGTTGGATGTCAACAAGAAAAATATAGATAACATATTGAGGTAGCGGGGTGTTAATGCCGCCCAAAATGATGGAATTATTTTTGTTTAGAAAAGTTAAGTTTGTTCTTAAAGTTGTTGGCGGATGGCAGTTGTGAGAGGCAGGGCTGCTGAGAGCCTGTGACATGTGTCTCGTTCTGAAGTCCTTGTCCAGCGGCCGGTGGGTGTGGGATGTTGACGCTGGGCCTCAGGCGGTCACGGACTGTGATGGGGTGGCCGTGCTCCGTCCAGCTCACTCAGGTTTCCAAGCGCTACACTTCGGTTACCCCGTTCCACAGCAGCCCCTCCCCACCCTGACCGTGTAGGCAGGAGACGAGAGAACAAGTCTTTTTTTTTTTTTTTTTTTAAATAAAGGTGATTAGATGAAATGAAAAGCAAAAACAAAATAACCAAACAAACTAAGCCCCCAAATAAGCAAGCAAAAAAAGCAAACCCCTGAAATCCAAGGTGACTGCAGTCACTCACAAAGCCACCGAGCCCGTGGCTGTGGGGCTGGAAGACGCTGGCACACTCCTGTGTCATTCAGGGCTCTGAAATGTTCCTGTCTGGTCAGTGTGTGCGTGTGTGTGTCAACAAGACAGCTGCCCGAGGGCTGAAATGCATATGCATGCCGTCCGTGCCTTCTCTTCCAGAACGATAGGGTGCGTTTGTCTTGGGGCTCACGGAAAGAGCCGGATCCCAGGCCCGCTGGCCAGAAGTTTGCGGTAGGATTGCCGGCCAAAGGGATGAGGTTGTCAGCAGTGACAGGTCTTTCTTTTGCTTCTTCCACGCTCTGAAGGAAGGAAAGGGACTGGTTCAGAGCTGTGCACAGAGATGAAAACTCGTGCTCCGGAGGCTGGAAGACCAGACCTTCAGTCTCGTTGACCTAGACAGAGCCGCACCTGGGGACGGGGCGGGGGCTTTTCCACGGAGGCTGCAACAGAAGGGCCCTCCTCACCCACTGGTCTTTGGTTTTAGACACGAGCGTCCACGAGGGAAGGCCAATGCTGCCCTTCCCGGGCGCCGATGCGTGGCCTCCGACCCCGGGAGAGACCGTGGCCCTGAAGGTTGAGCCGCACAGGCCGTGTGGTTCGTGGAGAAGAGGACCTTGTGCATTTGCGCGTCGAGAGGCGGCATCTACCTTCAGGACAGCTCGACTCTCTGTGGTCTTCAGTCAGTCGAGGTTGGGGGCCCGTCAGGAGGTCTGCTTTCCGTGTTACTGTAGAGGAAGAGGGAGGAGCGTCCATGCTGTTCCTCTTTGGTCAGACGTCCTCGGGGGGAGGGAGGGCCTGCGTCTCCTCGGCCAGGACCCCTCGGCCAGGCCCGGAGCCCTGAGTCCTGCGAGGCTCTGTAGCAGCGAGGCGCGCCCTGGGGCTCCCGGGTCTGTGCTGCCTGCCGGGGAGGCTAAGACCATGTCCTCGTGTCCCCGCCCACTGGGTCACGCGCTCCCAGCCAGAGGCGGGGCAGGTGTGTGGACCTAGCGTGGTGCTTGCAGTCCCGGCAGGGCCCACGTTCCAGGAGGGGGACCTGCAGGTGCCAGCCCTCCAGTCTCAGGCGGTCAGCCCTGAGGCCCTCTTGGGCACATGCGGAGAGGGCCCTAAATGGGCCTTGATGGGATGGGGGTGGGCACCAAGGAAGGCCTCCTGGTGGGAGCAGCGGAGGCTGTTTCTGGCAGCAGGGGACCCCCGCGTGGGAACACTGGAGGTGAGCGACGCCATGGAACACGGAGGAGGGAGTCGGACGGCCAGCGAGCGGAGGTGTTCAGGTGGACGTCCCTCCGCGGTGCAGAGCGGTGTCTCCCAGTCTCTGGTGAGTGCGTGTGTGGGATGGGGTGCGGGAGGTTAGGGCACAGCTCTGGAAAAATACAGGTTGCTGAGTTCCATCCAGAGAGCGGGCCGGGCCCCATGGCCCAGGCCTTGGCCCACAGCACATCCGGGACACTCGTGAAAAACGCAGGCCCCAAGACAGAACCCCGCGTGAATCCCCACTCAGGGCAGGCCGGAGCTTTGCCCAGATGGCACCCAGGGAGCCTGGCAAGCCTCGAGGGAGAGCTCCTGGCACCTCCTAACCCCGTGAGGCTCTCCCTGAACCCTGGGGCCCACCCTGACTCCCGAGCATCTTCCAGAGGCTCCCCCCACCCCAGGCGGCGGCTCCTACCCACTCAGCAGCATCGGGCCCGCGCCCAGCCTGCCGCCCGGAAGGGACACCGGACCCTGGACGGCCTCGCTTTATCGGCTGGGGTCCGAAGCCAGGTTTCAGTTCTTTTCCAGCTTCCATGAAGTGACTCCAGTCCTCGTGGCTCCTGGTTTGAGAATGCCCTTCTTTGCTTTCCAAGGACCTTCCTCCCAGGGACACAGAGTCCATTCTTAGGCCAAGGGGGCAGTGGACCAAGGGCTCAGTCCTGTGACCACCCTTTCCCAGTCCTCGGACCAGTCCGGGCGTGACAGCAGCTGCAGGTAGATCAGAGATCGTCCGCGTCTGGGGCACAGCGTCAGGCAGTCTCCCTCCCAGCCCGGGCCACGCGGAGTGGAATCAGCTCCATTTCCCAGATGCAGAAACAGCTGCAGGGATATGGCGTGTCGCGTCACACAGAGAGCGTGGCCCCTTGCACACAGTAAGGCTGGGCCCCTGGCAAGAGATGCCAGGAAGGGGCGCCGACAGGAGTGTTTGGGGGGCGCTGAGCTGGGGCTGGGACTCGGCACGGCTGGCAGGGGCACGTGCCTGCCGTTTGACCCACTCCAGGTGGGCCAGCTGCCTTCTTCTCCAGGTCAGGGAGGAGGCCCCACCGCGGGGTGGGCACAGGCTGCAGAGCTGTGGAGACAGGTTTCTTGGCTACCTCCAGGGCCCAGTCTAGGAATTCTGGCCCCACCAGGAAGAACAGAGTAGGCTCGATTCAGGCCGAGGGTGCCTAGGGCTGGCCGATGGCCCCTTAAGACGGACGTCTTCCCAGGATCCTGGCAGGAATGCCCGAATTCACCCCCACGGCCGGCACCAGCGAGCCCACCGGGCGTTCTCACAGCTCCGAGAGCTCCGCATGGTCTTCGAGAGAGGTGGCAGGCTGTCCGGGGTGCCTGTGAAGGGATGGGGTGAAGCACCCTCACTGCTGAGGCCACAGTCCGTGGGGGTGCTGGGAGTCAGAAGGGTGTTCCTTGTGTACCCCACCATGGTGCTGGGAAGTCTGGAGAACCAGAAATGGACGTAAGAACCTTCCTGCCTTGTGTGTTGGGCACTTACCCTGGTGGAAGGTCACAGAAGTATCATCAGAGGAGCCCGTGAGGCTCCAGCCCAGAGGTCCCCGAGGGCAGGGACTCGAAGACCAAGTGGGTGAGGGCACAGGTGCTCTGGTTGGGGGAGAAGGAGGCCCCTCGTGGCGGAGGTGGCCTTGGTCGGCGCTGGCGTGAGGCAGGGGACGGTGTGGCCAGAGGAGAGGTGGAGTGGCCATGAGGAGGCGGGGGATGGGAACTGCGGGGACGGCAATGACCAACCACAGTCATTGTGACACAGCCCTAGAGAAGTCAGGGAGGGATTTCGTCTCTCCATCTCACAGCCTTCATCTAGAGGCGGGCTCGTCATGTCCCTGCATGGCCAGGGTCCCTGCCAGGATGGGGGGCTCTCTTCCTCACACTCGGGGTCCCTGCCAGGACGGGGGGCTCTCTTCCTCACACTCGGGGTCCCTGCCAGGACGGGGGACTCTCTTCCTTAGTTGGTGCAGTTGAGGTTCTGTGTTCTTTTCAGCATGGCTCTGAGGGAGGGCTCGAGGCTGCCCAATACATGTCTGTGAAACTCGAACAGGTAGGGCCCGTGCGGCCTGCGGGACGCGTGATTAGAGGCTCAGGACCCTGCAGGCCTGTCTGGACCTGGGTGACCGCTGGGACAGGTGGGCGGCAGTCCCTGGGAAGGAGTGGGGATGGGCCAGGAGGAGCAGAGGCGGGAGCTGGGCAGTCTGGGTCTGTCCCCACTCACCAGCGGCTTCAGGGTGACCTCGGGCAAGTCCCTGGGCCAGTTTTCTTGACTACAGAAGGGGGTTTGGCCGGAGAGTCTTTAAAAGACTTCCCGTTCTGAGGTCCTGAGAGCGCTGGAGGTCGGACTACTGCTGACCAAGTGCCTGCTGCTTGTTGGTTCCTGTCCCCAACCCGGTGCTGTGACACAGGAGTCCCCATTTTACTGTTGTGGAAACTGAGGCGGGTTGTCCACAGATCCATGACTGGGTCCTGCTGTTGTGTCAGGTGGTGGTCCATGGCTGTGACCGCCAACCGAGGAGTGTCCCTGTGCCAAGTTACAGACTGGCACCTGGGGGTGGGCACAGAGCGTGTTCCCACCACTCACCCAGCCCGGCTTCCTGTCAACCAGCAGCCTGGTGCCACGGCGTCCGTGCCGAATCCTCCGGGGTGGAGAGTGGCGAGCCCCACGGGCCTGGCTAGAGGACCACCGCCCAGGCGACCCCGTTGTCCCCTCTCTCCCCGGCGTGCTCTGGTCTGGGAGAAATGAGACAGCTTAGAAGTCAGGCAGAGTGTCTCCAAACAGAAGGCTCAGGTTCCTTTCCTGTTCCGCCAGCAGTTCCCGCGTGGTGGCCGAGAGGGGCGTCTGCTGAAGGTGGGGTCCAGCTCCCGTGGTGTGTGTCCTTCGGCTGAACTTCAGGAATCCACCCTTGCTCCTGACCTTGCACTGTCCTCCGACTGCCAGACCGTTCCCAGGCTCGCCGAGACCCGACACCTACCCAGAGGAACAGTCGGTAGGAAAAATATCTTGGTTCTTTAATTAAAAAGCCATGTTTGGCTTGTGTTCACAGGCATAATTTTGCATCTTAAAATGTTTCTTCTTCTTTGTAGTTGGGCTTTGTTATAAATAGAGCTGGCTCGGAGTCACATTAATTTAATTTTATCTGTCAGCCGATCAGCCGAGGAGGCTATTAATTTGGACTCGACTGCCAGCAGAAGACACCAGCAATATCCCCTGTTCAGCTTGGTAATCGTGTAGTAATCAGGACGCGTGTTGTACACAATCTTGATTTAAATAATCCCCGCTTAGTTTTTCGTCTACATAGATAAAAAAAAGCTATTTTGTCAGTATTTTGGAAGTAGGAAATCACCTTGATTATTTTAATCAAAATCAGCATTTGTGAATTGTGGCATTCTCTCAGGAACAATTCATGTACAAGCAGAGATTTGTCTCTCTGCCCTGCGTTGTAGATCCGTCGCAATGCGCCAACATAGAGCCGAGGCGGGGTCTCGGGGCCCCGGCCACACCCGCCTTGGCCTCAGCGCCAGGTCTTGGTGGCCTGAGGGTGAGCTGCGGAGGCAGTTCTGCGAGACCTCAAATCCCAGCTCTGCTGCCAGGAGCTGGGACCTTGGGCAAGTACTTGAAATGACTGCACCCGTTCCCCCATTTGTACACGAACGACTGCTCTCCACCCGGGGATCAGCAGCGACATCTTGGACTCCCCCCCGGGTCGTTTCTTTCTGCTTTTATCCAAAGGCAGCATCCCATTGTGACCTTGGGCAGGGACCCTCAGCTTCCCTGAAGATCTGGGGAGTAGGTCGTTCAGGTCTGCAGCTGGAGGGTCTCTCTGTGGCAACTCTACCTGCAATTCAAAAGCAGCCACAGACGATCCACAGAGATGATGGGCGTGGGCTTGGTCCACGGGCCACGGTCTGCCCAGCTGTGGTCTGGAAGGCTTTGGAATCACACAGACAGAATTTGGGATCTGGTCGGATACTCAGCTATCTCGTGGGACCTTGGACAAAGTATGTAACCCCTCATTTTTCCATGTGAACCCCAAGGCTGGAGGGAGGAGGAGGTGAAATAACACGAGGGGACCAGTCCTTGGCACAGACCAGGCGCAGAGCTCAGACAGGAGTCACTAAGATCCTTCCCTGGGGTCGCCCGTATCTCTTTTCTTAAGCTTCATTCATTCCTTACCTCCGCTCTGACTGGTCGACGGTGAAGTGGGGACATCCCAGGGCCGGTGGCCGGGGCTCTGGGGCCCCGTGGGTGGACGGGGAGCTCTGTAGCTGGAGGGGCTGGTGTTGGAGGTGTGGGACCCTGCCGCTGCTCCCAGGACTGACGCCCAGATCGGCGGAGTCGATGGTCACTTTTCACGTGTCCTTTTCAGTCTGTTCAGTGCCATGTTTTCGACATTCTTGTGCTTTTCGTTGGTGATTTTTAAACAGGCCCCGGTGCCGTGTGACGTGCTGTGTGGGCCCCAGGCACAAGGAGGACGGGGTGTGCCTCACGGGGGCAGAGCCGGCATCAGAGACGCTCCTCTCAGGCGTGAGTTGTGGTGCCGTGGCCACGGCCCTCGGTGACAATACACACCGCGTATAAATAACATGCGTGTAAACAGAGACACACATGAAACAAGGTTGTGCATTTGCTGGTTTCTGAAAATGTGCCCAGAGGCTTGCCCAGAGGGGACCTAACCCTGTGTTTCCCCTAGGAGTGGTGGCGTGGTATTTGCTAGTTCAGTGTCCACGGGGCTTTGTGGAACGTAACCGCCACAAATAAGCGTGTCCACGGGACTGGGTCACTGTAGACCTTGGCAAGAACGGTTCCAGCCAGTAGGAGTAAGAACCAGACTGTGGCGTTTGGAGGGTTGAAGGGGAGGCGAGGAAGCGTAGACATTTCCTTCTAGAAACTGGAGTGAGATGAGAAAGACCAGCGAGGCTGATTTGCACGGTAGATACTCTATAAATAATTGTTCATTGACTTGAGAGAGAGATTTGAAAATTTAAGTTTCTTAATGGCTCCTGGTGTCTTATGCTTGCTGGACTCTTCCCGTCCCTTTGGAGAATCTTTGATCCTGGTTTAAATAATTAAACTCCTGCTGGAAATGACCCCAAAGCACAGGTGAGGAGCAGTTTGGTTATAAAATGACACCTGTGATTTGGAGTGTTGCTCTTCGTGGCTTTCAGTTACATTCGAACGTTGTGGGATTTATATTTGGATGTCTCATTAAAAAAACGTATTATACTAAAGTACAGTTGACATACAATATTATAATTAGTTTCACGTGTACAACATAGTGATTGGACATTTACACACCTTATGATGTGATCATCACATACGTCTAGTAAGCACCTGTCACCATACAAAGTTACGGTGACATTAAACGGTATTCCCTATGGTGTACAGCACAGCCCCACGACTTACTGGGAGTTCACACCTCTCATTCCCCTTCCCCTTTCCACTCATTCCCTCTGGCAACCATCCTTTGTTCTCTGTACCCGTGCATCGGTTTGTTTTGTTTTCTTGTTCACTCATTTTGGTTTTGTCAGACCCCACCTGTAAGTGAAATCATGCCGTTCAGTGCGATTGCTTACCAGGCCAGCTATGGAGACAACCTGGTGTCCACGGACAGACAACTCGTGCTGGATATGGTACGTACACACAATGGACTACTACGCAGCCATACAAAAGGATGACATCTTGCCATCTGTGAAACATGGATGGACTTAGAGGCTATGATGCCAAGTGAATTTTGTATTTTTAAAACCTGTCGATTTGGTTAGAGTTGCCAGATAAAATACAGGGTGCCCAGTTCCATTTGAATTTCAGATCAACAACACATCCTTTTTAAATATAAGCATGCTCCGTGTCCTACTTGCGGAGTCTGACGACTGTGAGCAGGGTGCCTTCATAGGTCTGACCTCTCTCCGTGGATTGGTGTCACTCTCGCGTCTGGTGGGACTTCTGTTTCAGTGGACGGGGATCTGGGGTTGCCCCAGCTTCTCCCTGAGTGGACTTCAATCTGACACGCAGGCCACGTATACATCCAGACCACTGCAGACACGCTGAGGGTCCAGCTCGTCCACTGTGGACGATGCACGGATATTCAGGAAGCACCCTGACCCATTCTCACGCCCGTGGAATGTTTCCCGGCAGCACAGAGTGAGGCCGCTTGACTGTGGGTCCCGAAGCGTGTGGATCACCTCAGCTTTGTCCCTGAGCTGCTATGTCGTCTTGAAGAGGTCACTCGATCCCTCTGGGCCCTGGTTCCTTGGACCTGGAAGTCAAGGCATTAAGTGAGATGCTCCCCAAGGCTCTTGTCAGCTGTAAAACCCAATGCAACTCTGAAAAGCAGGCAGGGATGATGGCCTTAATTTAAAAACCTAGAATTTTTCCATCTGGAGGGGAACGGACTTGGTCATGATTTAAAAACATGATGCATTATATTTGTTTCCTAAATGCTTGCAAACCAGATTGACTACAAGAAACAGAATCCCCAAAGCCTTCAGGAAACGTTACATTTTACAGTGTATCCTCTCTTCCACCGAGGAAACATTTGCAATCTGTTCAGGGTAGCGGAGTGTCTGAATCATTACCGCGACTGCGCCGTCGGCCAGGGCTCTCTGCGGCTGGAGGAGGCCTGGGGACAGACACGGCGTCCGGGCAGCTCTGTGAACGGTCCTGCCGTGCAAACCTGCGAGGCCGGCGGGGCCGCGGCCCGGTCCACCACCGCCAGGAGCACCACGGCTCGTGCCCAGGGCGGCTCGGTGCCAGGCACTGCTCTGCCTCACACACATTCTCTCCAGTTCCCACGGGAGCAGCCGTCACGCGCAGTACCCCACGGGCGCCGACCTCATTCCCTTCTCTCTTCTTGTCGGGAAGGGGAATTGGGTTGGAGGGCCGGGGAAGGGAAGAACGATGCATTGTTAAGGCTGGAGGAGAGAGACGAAATGATCATTATCCTTGTTTTAGAGACGAGGAAACGAACGAGAGACCAGCAAAGGGGGTTGGAAACCAGGCCTGTGCCTCCCCCCACCCCTCCCAAGCGTCTTCAGCCTGGTCCCCCGAAGGGGAAATTCAATGCGCTTTCTAATGCCCACAGTTCTATTCCCAGGACGGCTGGCATGAAGAGCTGGAAGTCGAGAGCGTTCACCTGCATCACCAGCTCGAGGTGACAGCTGATTTGTATTTCCCACGCAGATGGAATTTCTTGAAGCGGACGCAGCACTTTCCTGGAGCGGTGCGCTGATCCGCAGGAGAAAGCTGTCCTGAGAGGCAGCGTCCTGGGAGACGCGGGCCGTGGACGCGTGGCGTGCTTGTCCCCGGGCGCCGATGGGCAGGATGCCCGCGCTGACTCGCATGCAGCCTTGGTGTTTGGAACCCGTGCGTCCCTCCAGGGACGATGCCTCCCTCCTGAGGACTCCGTGCCACACATCAGCCAGACCTCTGCTCTGAGGAGGCGTCAGACCCAAGAACAGAGAGCGTGGGACCAGGACCTTTAGTTCAGAGCTGCCCTCGGACCCTTACCCTCCAGAGGTGGGAAGTGTAACTCCTCACTTTGAACGGAGGGAATTAGGCTGGATTCCTCTGTCAGATATCAGCCTCCTTTAGAAGACCTGACTGCCCGAAACCTCAAAGCCCCCAGGTGTGAACTTGGTTTAATAAAAAGGACCAGCTGGGTTCCGAAGCAGGGATGCCTGATACTGGGGTCCAGTCTGCTGCGTGCTTCACAAGGGGCATCCGCTGGGTTCTCTCCACACCTGTCAGGCCCAGATTAATGCACCCATTTTGCAGGGGAGCAAGTTAAGGCTCAGAGACCCAAGTAACTTGCCTGAGGTCACACAGCTAAGTAAATAGTGAGGTTAGGTTTTAAACTCAGGTCTGACTGGTTCCCAAACACACTTCTTGCTACTGTAATAAACCACTTAAAAAACTCAAGACCAGCCCTGGCCGGTTTGGCTCAGCGGTTAGAGCGTCGGCCTGCAGTACAGAGAGACCCGGGTTCGGTTCCCGCTAAGGGCATGTACCTCGGTTGCAGTTTGTCCCCGGCCCTGGTTGGTCGTGCGGGTGGCAGCCACTCGATGTGTCCCTTTCACGTCGATGTTTCTCTCTCTCTCTCTCCTTCCCACTCTGTCTGAACAAAAAATGAAAAAAATGTCCTCAGGTGAGGATAAAAACAAACAAACAAACAAAAAAAACTCAAGACCAAATGAGCTAGATTTGACAAACCGAGTCCCGTTCTGCCTGGGCAGACTCTGTAGGAATCACCGTGATAAAATGCCTTTAAGAGCCAAGATTTTACATTTGACTTTTAATTTTTACTAAATAAATAAATAAATCATCATGCCAAATGCGGGAAGGTTTCATGCATGCAGTGGATTCTGCAGATTCTCATCAGAGGCAGAGTAGACGTGGAAAAGTCGTCTCGTCCTGTTAGGACTCCCCCTTCTGCGGGGTATTTCAGCTGTAAGGGACCTCCGGACCTTAGGGGTCACCTCACCCTATGGGTCCCTCATTTGCAGCCCAAGGTGCCTTTGAACATCAGATTTCCCTGGGGGGCCAGCTGTCCTTCCATGTGGCCTCTAGACAAGGCTTCATGCGTCGGGGTCCCCAGGACCTGTTAGCAGAAGCTCTGCAGTCATCCTGACCCCACTGGGAAGCCGAGGAGTCCAGCTGCCTGGGGCCCAGAGCAGTGTGGGGTAGTGTGGGCAGAGCTGGTGCGTGGGCCCAGGCTCCGGACCCCTGGGTTTGCAGGCTTCCTGCATGGCCCCCCAGACACTCCAGGAGATACCCAGGGAGAAGCGTCGACTCCTGAGGGCCACAGAACCAAAGCTCGCTCTGTCCCGGTGGGACCTGCGTGCTGCGCGGTCCTCGCCGTCTGCCCTGTGAGGGTGGGTTCGCCAAGAGCCTCCTCTGTCGGTGACTCTCGAAAACCTCGATGGTGGGTATCAGGCTCCCGGCTTTCCTTTCTCCAGATGAAGTTCTCGGATCGTCGGTGGGATGACAAGAGACAGGGAAGAGAACGGTGAGGGTGTCGGAGCCCAGAGACGTGTAAAACGGAGCCTGAACTGTTCGGAGAAGACTTGGAGTGGCCAGGCACAGCCACTCCGTTCAAGTACGTGAGGAAATACCGCATGGAAGGGGACGCTGGCTTGTTTCTTAATGACCACGAGGAAGGCTGGCCCAGGACTAACCTGTAGGCCGGACGAGCCTTGAGCTGCACTCCAGGCGGAGGCCCTGTGCCTTCCCACACACGGGTCCCCTCCTTCCCTCAAACTACTCCGATCTCCAGACTCCCCCCTCCTGTCCCATTGGGACCAATATGGGTCCTCAAACTCCAATGTCCGGTCTCAGATAAAATAACCAGAGAGACGACTGTAGCTGGCTCAGGAGCGACAAGACCGCACAATTAACTCCTTCATTTCCCGAATAATGAATAAAACCACGCCAGCGAGTTCCCCTGGAATACCATCGCCAACCGAAGACCCCACACTTAGAGAGCCCCCACCCGGCCTCCGGGTGCCCCCTGTAAGCAGGAGGAAACACACTTCTCAGCACCGACAGGAGCACACAGGCTCGGGGCTTGTTTGGTTTTTTTAAGGAGGGGTCCCAGCCTCGGGCCTCAGGGAAACTGCTCTGTGCGTCCCCTGGCTGAGGCCTTGGCACAATGACACCGCCCCGATCTGTAGTTCCTGCTGATTGCCACTTGAACAAAAGCCGCACTGTCCAGCTTCTCCGGCTTTGTAGTCTCCGAGTGGAACGGGACAGGCCTTCTCCTCGTGACCGTCTCACCCAGGATGGCTGTTATCTGCGCGGCAGAGGGGGAAGCTGCTTTCAGACCGGGCCTGAGTGCGTTCCACAAAGGAGGGGTTTGAGCCGAGACCGTGAGCTGGCAGCTCCAATATTTGCAGGCTGATGGCGCCGCCTTTAACATTTCTGTAGAGTAAGAATGTTACTCTACAAAAGCAGCTCTGCCCACACTACCCCACACTTGTGCCTTACTCAGTGCAGCCGTCAAGGATTTCTGGTTTGACATGAGCTCGTTGGCTTCAGGAGCGTGAGAGGGTTCATTAGCGTGCGGAGGGCTCAGGGGTGTGAGCGGGTAGAATGCCCTGGTGAGCGCGGTCTGGCGGGGAGCCCTCCCCACCCTGGGCTCCCAGGGGCTCGTGAATGTGTGCTGACTGTTCAGACAGCTGTCTGTGCCCAGAGAGCCTTCCACGCGTGGGGCCTCAAAAACACAGGGGCTTGGCGTGGCAAGGTTGGCAAAGGACCTCAGCCGTCGTTCGTCGGATCACTCAGCCACCTGGCCTGAAAGCCGTTTTCGTATCCTCGGGCCAGGCCAGAGACTGGTCACCTGTGAAACGAGTCCCAGTTTTAGTGTTTCACAGACATGCTGAAATCTGGACATGAATTGCCTCAACACCCCCTCCACACACACACAGCACAGTTTAGGAAAAGCCAGCTGGATGAACACAGCCGATACCCATGGTGACCGCCGGTGGGGCTGCTGGAGGCTTCAGGGTTCACACAGTAAGGAGCCTCAAACTCATTTAGAGGTTTTGAGATACTCATTTAGAGGTGAAACCTTTAGAGGTTTTGAGACAGAGTTGCCAGTTTTTAATTTCGTGGGGTAAAAGACGTAAAAACAAGATCATTTCCTATCGCCAACATTCTGTCCAAGGAAACACATTTTACTACAAAACGTATGAAGGGTATAATCTTGGCCTACAGGAGGAACCTTTCGTTACAACAACTTTGGATTGATAAGGAACAAACGCAATTGTTCTGCTTTTAAAAAGTCACCCAGACGTGATGAAGCGTCAGTGCCGTGTCTGCCGGCCACGCGTCAGGACGTCTCTGCCCTTGGCACACGGTGCAGAAGCAGCATGGAGAGCTCTGTCCCAGCTGCAGGGGGCGGGGGTCACAGGCAGGGCGGGCGCATCGTGAAGGGTTTGCTCAGCTCAACCAGATCCAAAGCCCCGCACAGTCCTGACTCCCCCTCCCCCAGCGGCTGAGCACCCTCTCCCTGCACACAGCCACCAGGGGAACTGCTATGTCCACGATTCAATCTAGCGGTGGCTGCAGTTGCACAAAGTCCTAGTGGTGAGCTGACCCCCAGCACCTGCTGTCCCATGTCCTGCCCTCTGAGACCACAGGAAACAGGCTTACTGCCCTTCCCTCAGAACACCCCTCCGCAAACCCGGGGACAGCCAGCGGTCCCTCCTCCCCACTCCCTGTCCTCCACCACGGGAAACATGTGGAATCTTTTCATGAGTTCGAGGCTCCTTCCCACCCTGACGGCGTGGCCTGCGGTTCACTCCAGTTGGTCCCAGAATGCGGCGTGCAGAGCTGAGCCTGGCCCTGGAGGGACTCCGCTGTCTCAGAGGGGGTCATGGCCTCCCTTGTTCTGGCTGCTGTTGTTGTTTAATCCTCACCCTAGGATATTTTTCTATTTATCATCAGATAGAGTGGGAGGGAGGGAGAGAAAGAGAGAGAGAGAGAGAGAGACATCGACGTGAGAGGGACACATCGGCTGCCTGCCTCCCGCACGACCCCACCAGGGCCGGGGACGAACCGCAACGGAGGCACGTGCCCTTGCCCGGAATCGAACCTGCGACCCTGGTCTGCAGGCCGATGTTCTAACTGCTGAGCCAAACTGGCCAAGGCTTTGTTTTGTTTTTAAGTAAAAACAGTCTGATATTGAATGAATATTTTTTTAAAACTCAGACCAGTCAAGTTTTGTAACTCAGACCCGTAAAGTTTTCATTCACATGTGGCTGTTCAGTTGGTCGTCTCATTGTATGAAATGCTCCTTTCGCCTTTCCCCAACCCTGTCTCTGCCGTTACCACGCTCGCTATCCAGGCTGGTCTCTCGGGAAGTCAGCATCAACCTGATACAAAACCAGACAAAGACATCACCAAAAACAAAACAAAACTACAGTTCAGTCACTTTCGTGACTATAGATGCATTGATCCTTCACAAAAATATTAGCACAATGAATTCAGCCACAGACAAAGAAGGAGAATACACCATGATCAAAGAAGGCTCATACCAGGAATATAAGTTCAGTTAAACATTAAAGATCAATCAATGTAAATCACTTCGTTTTTGGCAGCATGAAAGAGAAAAACCATATGATTATCTCAGCAAATGCAGAAAAAATATTGGACAAGATTTAACACCCATTTATGATGAAAAAATAAAAACCCTCCCAGCTGACTGGGAACAGAAGGAAACTTCTTCAATTTGTTAAAAGGCATCTGAAAATGTACAGTGAGTGTCACAGGTAATAGGGAAAGGGTGGGCTTTTCCTGTGAGATCAGGAAACAGTGAGGATCTTCTCTCTCATCTCCTATTCCGTATCGTCAGGGAGGTCTTCGCTAGTGCAAGAAGACAAGAAAAAGAAATAAAAAGCATGTAGTGTAAAGAAAGAAGTAAAACAATCTTTATTAGCAGACAATGTTATTGCCTGTATAGAAAATTCTAAGAAACTGACAAGTTACTAGAGCTAATAGTAAACATAAGGTTATTAAAAATCAATAGTACTTCTATATACAAGCAATGAACAATTAAACATTAAATACAAATGCCTTTTATAATGGCATAAAAACATTAAATACTTAGGGGCAAATATGAAATATGTACAAGACGTGTTTACTGAAAACCTCAGAACGTTACCGAGAAATTAAAGCAACTCGAAAGGGAGAGAAGTACCATGCTCATGGATAAGGAAACTCAATATGGTTAAAATGTCAGTTCTCCCCAAATAAATCTCTTGGTTCAGTGGAATCACAATGAAAATGTCACAGGCTTTTTGAAGAAATTGACAAACCAAAACAATTTTTGTTTAAAGTTGCAGAACTTATATTATTTAATTTCAAGATTTACCATAAACCCACAGTGAACAAGAGACTATAGGATCAGCATAAATTATAGAAATATAGGCCAGTTGGACAGAATGGAGACTCCAGAAATCCACCCACAGATTTATGGACAACTGGTATTTGTCAGTGATGCCAGAATAATTCAGTGGGGGTAAGGATCGTCTTTTACAACCCATGGTGTTGGCACAACTTGACATCCACGTGGACAAAAATGACCTTTGACCCTGACTCATACCACAACAAATGTTAACTCAAGATGGGCCATAGGCCTAAATACAAAGGTTAAAACTATAAAATGTCCAGAAAAAAAATATGAGACAATCTCTGGGATTATGGAGTAAGCAAACTTCCTCGGACCACAAAAATCACAAACCATAAACAAAAAAATTAATAAGTTGAACCTCATTAAAATAAAAAACTTCTGCTCTTTGAAAGACGACCTTGAGCCCCAAATAAATAGACAGTTCCAGACAGAAAATATTTGCAATCTGTACATATCTTTGGCAAAGGTCTTGTACTTAAATGTACAAAGAACTCATAACTCAATCCTAAGAAGACAAATCATTTTTAAAATATCTGAAATGACATTTGACAAAAGAAGATACATGAACGGCCAATAAGTGCATGAGAAGAAGCTCAGCGTCAGCAGTCACCGGGGAAATGCAAATGAACATCACGGGACACCCTACTCATTCCCTCGAGCAGCGAAAATGACAGACAGACCATAGTACGAGTCAGTGAGAATGAGGCCACAACTGGAACTCACACATTTCTGGTGAGAGCGAAAAATGGAACAGCCACTTTATACAACCTCTGGGCAGTTTTCTGAAGTTCAACATACATCATCATATGACCCAGAATTCCACAGCTGGGTATTTATGGGGAAGAAATGGAAACGTGTGCCCATGAGAAGCCTCGACCAGGAACGTCCACAGATGCCTTCTTATTCACGACAGCCTCGGATATCCATCAGAGGAGAATGGATAAACAAAGAGTGCTCCAGACACGCAGAGGAATGCTTTCAGCCATAAAAAGGGATCAAGTACGGATACGTGTACCATGGATGATGCTGAACAAAGGAAGCCAGACACAAAAGACGCGTGATTCTGTTTGTGTGACACTGTAGCGTGATTCTGTTTGTGTGACATTGTAGAACAGGCAAAACGAATCCACAGTGACAGACAGCAGGTCACTTGTTCCCGGGGCTGGGACTTGCAAGGTATGGGGCCAACTGCAAAGTGCCATGAAGAAACTTGTTGGGGGGATGAAAATGTTTCACATTTTGGTTTTGATGGTGGTTATGGGTGGATACATTTATCAAAATTCCTCCAACAGTACACTTAACATGTGTTATTTTATCATATGTAAATTGTACCTCAATAAAGATGCCAAAAAACCGTATGGCACCCGTATCTCATTACCTCTGGGATCTTGTTCTGGGGAGCGTGGTGAATGGTTAACTCAGTCCGTGAGTCCTTGAATGTGAGACTTGGGGCGCACGGTGTCAGCATCTCAGGAACCTGCCCGGGCGGGGCAGGAGCCGTGTGGTCAGGCTGAGCTCCGTCTGTTCGTGGGGCGGTCCTGTTTCCTGCTGGTGTCCCCACCTCGGTGGAGACCGAGCCGCTTCACGCTCCACCCTTCCCCATCTGGGTGCTCAGTTGTGAGCGGGCGTGTCCTGCCACTCGCTGGACGTGAGCTGTGAGTCCCTCCTCCCAGCTGCTGCCCATGTGCCCGGCCCTGTGCTGAGAGCTTCTGTGAACTAATGGCATCTGGGCCTCAGACCTGTGCCCGGAGGAAGGGACCCCCTCACCTTGTGCATAAGGGTTTTGACGTGTGGAGAGGCTAAATACTACTCCAGTCACCACACAGTGTGTGTGTGTGTGTGCGTGTGCGTGTGCGTGTGTGTGCGTGTGTGTGCGTGTGTGTGTGTGTGTGTGTGCGTGTGTGTGCGTGTGCGTGTGGGTGGCAGCTGGATTTGAGCTCCGGAGTCCACCTCTGGACCACTCAGTGCATGTGACACTCTGCCTTTATTTGGACGCAAACGCACTTTGACCCCTGCAATCACCAGAACGTTTTGAAGCAGAAGAGCCTGGTGCAGCATTACGTAACAGTGACATCATAACGACCTCTGGGCGCCCTCCTCGTTGTAACCCCGATCAATGAGGCTCCCTTGGGGTCAGGAGTTGAGTGATGGGGTGCGCTGGGCTGAGGGGCCCAGGCCTGGGGGGTGGAGCACGTGATTCATTCTCCTGCTAACGTGAGAAATAAGGAATTTCTTTTCTCTCTTTTTCCTGTTTTCAATGTCTGTGCTTTATTTTGTCTGTCCCCACCCCGCATGTTTATCTGTCTCTTCCTCCGTTTCTGCCCTCATGCTCTCCACGTGAGACGCCATCCACAGTGGGCTGCGGGCTGAGATGCCCACAGTGCCCGGGGCAGGAGACCTTGTCTGCCTCGGGGGGAATCAGTTCCCCTCTGGGATGGAACCCCGGTTCCCACCGGAGGGGGAAGGCGTTTCCACGGCCTGCTGCCTCGGCTCCCGGGAGGGCGAGTGGTCAGCAGGTGTCTCCCCTGCCTGGCCTGCTGGGCAGATGGGCACACACTGCGAATGACCGGCCTGAAGGCCCTGCCAGGGGCTCCTAACGAGTGGGCACCAGCATGAGATGGAGTCCAGAAAGGCCCCAGACAGGGACGCATCGTGAGAAAGCTACCCCTTTCCCTTGCTCTCACTCCTGACGAAGCTGGGGAGAGCGCCAGCTGCCACAGGGCTGTCACCCCTCTAACATTCCTTAACACCATCCGCCTGCTTTCAGGAGGGGGAGCAGGCTTCGAGCCCCTAGGTACGCCCACCTGCCCAGCTTTGTCCATTCCGGATGTGAGGCTCCCTGTGGCTAAAGCCACTTGTCTACATTGTAAAGATTTCGTATAACAATGAAAAGAGCGTCTCTATTTTATAAACCTTTGAAAAATATAGAAAAATAGAAGAAATACAATCACCCATGAGAGCACCCACTGTAATATTTTGATGCCTTTTAGACTTTTAAATACAAAAATTGAAATCATTTATTTTTAATTTTTTTTTAATTGATTTTTTAGAGAGAGAGGAAGGGATAGAGAAATGGAAACATCAATGTGAGAGAGACACATCGATCGGCTGCCTCCTGCACGCCCCCCTACTGGAGATTGAGCCCACAACCCAGGCATGTGCCCTGACCAGGAATCAAACCAGGACCTCTCAGTCCCTGGGATGACGCTCCATCCACTGAGCCACACTGGCCGGGCTGAAATCATTTTTTTATCCTCTGGGTTTCCCCTGACTAATATAACAGCATAATTATCATAAGTGCTTTGTAAACATAGCATTTAAAGGCTTAGCTCTTTTTTGACTATAAGAATAACATGTAAAAAGGTCAAATAAGAACCTAAGAAATAAAAACAATACAATTTATTAGAGAATTCCACTGTCAGAATTTTAATGTATTTTTTCTTTTTCTTATATGTGCATATTTGTAATAAAAACATGTAATTAAAAAATGAAGTCACACGATTTTACAGTAACAGTTTTCATGGCTGCTTAGTATTTTATTCTCTTCTCCTTTTGTGTGTGCATGAACCATACATTCTTTTTTTTTTGTAATCCTCACCCGAGGACATTTTTGCATTTATCTTCAGATAGAGTGGGAGGGAGAGAGGAAGGAAGAGAGAGAGAGAAACATCGATGTGAGAGAGACACATTGACTGGTTGTCACCCACACAACCCCAACCGGGGGTGGGGACAAACTGCAACTGAGGTACGTGCCCTTAGCGGGAACCGAACCCGGGACTCTCTGGTCTGCGGGCCGATGCTCTAACCCAGGGGTTCTCAACCTGTGGGTCGTGACCCCTTTGGGGGTCGGACAACCCTTTCACAGGGGTCGCTTAAGACATAACAGTAGCAAAATTACAGTTATGAAGTAGCAACGAAAATAATTTTATGGTTGGGGGTCACCACAACATGAGGAACTGTATTAAAGGGTCGCAGCATTGGGAAGGTTGAGAACCGCTGTTAGGCCAAACCGGCCAGGGCGAACCATACATTCTTAACCAGCCCCTACTGTTGTGGCTTGGGTTATTTCACGTTTTGTGTTGCAGTAAATACTATTTCCCTATGCAACATTGTAAACAAAGCATTTTTTACAATGTCAGATTATTTGGTTGGGTTACCGCCGCCAAAGGAATTGCTAATTCATGGGTGAGCATGCTTCAGGTTCTGTGTGTCTTCCTGAATTGTTTTCTAAGACACGAGTACCGATGTATCTTCCCACAGCAAAGTAGGAGAGTCTCTCTCACCCTCTTCAGCGTGCAAAGCTATTATTTATGACATTTTCTTTTTTTTAACTAATTTGATAGGCAACGTCATCTTTCCAGTTTTCCCCATTTGCATTTTTAATCAGTGCTGGGCTGACCCTTTCCCTCCGTTCCTTCCGTTCCCTGTTATTTACGCTAATGTGACGGCTCCTCGGTGAGCGTCCCGGCCTGTCCTGGTTACTTGGCGGAGAAGTGAAATCGCTGGGGTTCCCCAGTGGGGAGCAGCCTTGGCTTCCCCACATTTCATATCGCAGCAGGTGGCCGCGACCTTCCCCGCTCACCTGCAGTCTCACACGCCAGGAAGTTCCAATGACCTTTCTTTTGGAACCTAAAAAAGACAGGAAAAGTGGGAACAAGAAGCAAATGAGCAAAAGGGACCCATGAGCACGCAGATGGAGATTTATTAGAGCAAAACAGTGTCCACCCACAATAGATAAAAACAGTGTCCCCGGACACGTCAGGGTTGACGTGGGTTCCCCCAAACCGCAGCGTAGTCTCGGAGGCAGAGCGGGACTGGAAGGTGTGTGGACCGACGTGGACTGGACCCGGGCTACCACCCTCGAGCTGTGTACACCTGGAAGGCTGTTCCACCCGAACCCGTGCCCTGTGTCTTTAAGTCGGCCGGTGAGTCTTTCCTCCCAGGACTTCGGCTGATTACGTCGAACAGTGTTTATGGACCGGATGAAACCAAGGCGAGCACGTGCGGGCACTCAGGGTACCCGGAATCCCAGATCCGGGCTCCGCGATGTCGGCGACCGCGGTGAACTGGAGGAATGATACGTGTCGAACTGTGTTTGCATTATTTAAAGAAGGAATCGACTGTGCCCTTTGGAGTTTGCGTGGAAATATCTTTATTGTATTTCGATACCTGAACACATTGGAGACACTGGTGTTGGAATTTCTCGCTCTCAGGGGCTCTCCATCTCCCCGTCGCGCACGGAAGTGGGCATTTCAGTATTCACTCCAAGTCCACTGGAGATAGTTTATCACCACCCGGAGTAATAGCTTTCACTGTCCTTAAAAACCACGAACAAGTTATTTTACTAAAATGTTGTCGTTTTAGCCATTCAGCAGATCAGTCTTGCCATTAAACTGCTTTATTAGTGGTGGGGGTCATGAGGTGGAAGGGGGGATGTTTCCCGCTTGCTGCACCCCAGCCCAGCACACACTTCCGGGGACTCACTGAAGTCAGGAGGACGGGGGGAAATGCCGCTCAAGGCGTCACGAGTTGCACCCTGGTGCCCGAGAGACCCTGACGGTGGTGACATCTGGTCGTCTGGCAGTGTCAGCCGTACACGCCACAGAGCCCCTCTCTCTGCGGGCTCTGCGTCCTTCCTGCCCACCCAGCGTGGAAACCCACGGAGATGGGTGAGGGCTGGAAGGAGAGGAGGGTGTGGTCCAGGGGGGACTCTGGTTTCTCTGTGTGTGAGAGAGGAGGAGCGGTGAGACAGAATGGCCTCTGTCCCCTGCCGGGCCCAAGTGGACGGAGACCAGGAAGCCTGTCCCCACGCCCCACCCACCTGGGTGCTGTGTGGCTGGGAGGTCTGGCTGGTACCCAAAGACAAGGGCAGCTCCGTACCACAGCACGGAGTGGCACTGGGCTTCGGGCTGGTAGAGACACTGCGTGCGTCTAACTGGTGCTGTCTGGCACCTGCTGTATGTCCCATCCTGTGCTGCAGGCCGGGATGCAGGAAGCAGGACCTGGAGAGGGGCAGAGAGGCACACCCAGCCCGGTGAGACCCAGGCGGCCCGAGGCGGCCCGAGGCGGCCCGTGGAGGGGCTGCGTGGAAGCCAGGACCAGCGCAGTCTTTGACGGTGCGTGGGCATTCCCCGGGCAGGCCCGGCCGCAGAGCCCAGAGGACGGAGATGCAGCTGTGGTTGGAACCTGGGGCTCCGGCACTGCTTTTGTGACCTCTTGACTTAACCCTTGAGCCAGTGTCCTCATCTGCAAGTTGGGAGAATGACGCTTCCTACCTGGTAGGGTTGTGTCTAAGACGCTATGTAGAGAATGAAGCGCAGTGCATGGCACATGGTAGTAGTTGTATTGATATTTACGTAACCTAATCGATATACTAGATGATCAATGAAACTGTTGTGGCTCTGGTTCTGCCACAAACCAGGCGAGTGGCTTCACGTCTCTGAATGCAATTCCTCGTCTGTGGAATGGGCACATTGGACTGAGTGACGTCCAAGCCTCCTGCCAGCTTGAAGTCCAAGGATATTTTGCTTTGCTTTACTAATTACCACCACCCCCCCCCCCCCAGCATCGTTTTCTCCCAGACGCTCTTTGAGGCCTCTCGATGCCGGGAACGGGAACGGCGCTTTGCTTGCAGTTACAGCTTCGTAAATAGGAGTTGAGTAATCGTCAAAAACTTGCTGTTTGTTTAAATACCACATGGTCACAAGCACGGTCCTCCTTTAAGGGTTTCTTAAGATACACTGTAGGCATTTGGCACACATGGAAACACATGGATACATTGTTTCCATGCCTGGAAAGGATGTGAACCTGGAGTCTGATCTACATCTATATTCCCAGGACAGAGGCAAACGCTGGCATCTGGTGCCCAGGGCTGTGTGTGGGTGGGCGGTGCCGGGGGGAGGTGCAGGAGCTTTGGGCGGTCGCTGGCACCCTCCCTCCACCCCCCATACCGTGCAGAGTAGTGATTTTCTGCTCTGTAGCATTTGCCCCGGTTCACTTATCTGCCTTTTTGTTTATATTTATTTTTTTCTTAATCCTCCCCCAAGGATATTTTTCCATTCACTTTCAAATAGAGTGGGAGGGAGGGAGGGAGAGAGAGAAATATCAATGAGAGCGAGACACATCGACTGGTTGCCTCCTGCACGACCCGAACAAGAGCCGGGGATCAAATTGCAACCGAGGTACATGCCTTAGACCAGAATCGAACCCGAGACTCTTTGGTCTTCGGACCAATGATCTAACCGCTGAGCCAAACGGCCAGGCTACTCCTCTGCCTTTTCAGTTCAATGTGTAGGTGTTTCAGGCTGTAAAGGACTTTCTTATGTTTCCTGGGCATTACTGATCCAGACGTCTGTGTTCTTGGCTATGAATTTTCAATCAGAGAGATCTTGTCCCCAAGTGCTTTCAAACGAAGCCGTCTCTGTCAGTGAATTATGTTCTAATAAAAACATGGACGGGGCCCTGGCCAACTCAGCTCAGCGATCAGAGCGTCCGCCCGTGGGCCAAAGAGTCTCAGGTTCGATTCTGGCCAAGGGCATGTACCTCGGTTGCAGTTCATCCCTGGCCCTGGTTGGGGTCGTGTGGGAGGCAACCAGTTGTTGTGTCTCTCTCATGTCGATGTTTCTCTCTCTCTCCCTCTCTCCCCCTCCCACTCTATCTGAAGATAAATGAAAAAATATCCTCGGGTGAGGATTAAAAACAAAACAAACATGGACGGGAAATGATATCTGAATGAGGAGACTGGAAGACGCACACAGGAAGAGGAGGGAAGTTCTGACGGCTGGCATCGTCCTGGCGCCACCCGTCCCAGGGCCTCCACGAGGGAGCGCAGAGCGTGGGTGCCCTCCGTGTGAACGCCCCGAGCCGCCCACAGGACCCTCCCCTCTGTCTGTAGGTGGCTGGAAGGACGTTCTGTTCACGAGCTCTTGGACTTGATTAGAATCGATACCACTTTCCCCTTAATAAGAACAGAAAACGGCCCTGAATCTGAATCTGTTCTCCTGAGGAAGATGGTATCGAGGACTGCAAAGGAAACACACATCTCTCACACCATTCGTGCAGCATTTGCATGCTGACCTTGAAGAGTCTCAGGGTCCATCTCCCTGCCCCCCTCCGGCCGCCGCGATCGCTGGGCAAGGATGGGATTCTTCTCTCTTGCAAAAGAGTCACTGGTCAGGCACCCCGCCTTGTCAGCGGAGCTCCAGGGAGTCCTCCCAGTCCCCGAATAGGTCGAGTCGAACAACTATGCATTGAGTGAGAAGATATTCTGCCATTGACGGGACACGCTCTGACATTAAATGGCAACGGAAATATCCTGTGTAGAAGCAAGAACAGCGGCTGCTGGAGGCCGTGTCCGCAGAGGCACAGCGCGGGGCTCACCTGAGCTCTCAGGGGCTGCGACGCTGGGTCCGTGGGCTGTAAGTACAAGGAGAGGGGAGAGACTCACCCAAATCCCTGAAACCTTCCCGACACCCGTAATGTCCCATTTCCGCCAACCAGAGCCTGACGCCGGTGATTTGCTCAATAGCTGGGTGATGACATGATTTTGGGGCACAATATATACACTAGGCCATTAGTCTGCAAGCAGCGGTTCTCAGCTTTGTTCCCATTTAGAGTAATTTTCTCACTAATACGGCATATTCTTCAGGGATAAAATGCATTTTCCAGCCAGATATTCCCCCTAATAGTGAAGCTGGTTTAATGATCGGATCCCAGCCGAGGGAAGGGAGGGGAGCCTGCGATCGCCGCTGGTTGTGCAGTGAAGCCCCTGGAAATGAAAAGGCTTATTTTAAAACACACTCACATCCACACGGACAAAAATCTCTCCTTTCCAGGTTAATGAAGCTCATTTGAGGGGAAACGCCGGCAGGGATTGGAGCTGAGGAAGGCACCCAGCGCCGTTCGGGGCGGACCGCGTGTAGGGGCGCACGTCTGAGCTGTGACGCTGGACAGCGCGGTTTTAATAGGGGCGGCGATGACCAGCGAGCTACCAAGGCAGGTGTCTTCGGGCCAACCCTCCCGGACCTGACAACAGGTGATTTCCCCTCCACCGCTGGGCCTTGAATATTCCAATCAATTAAATAGTTACGCCCCCCTGAAAACTTGTGTGTCCAATGGCAGCCTGTGGCCGACCCATTTGCTTAAAGCGCAGCCCCCCGAAAAGCAGCGGCCCCGCGTGGAAGAGCTGCGGGGTCCGAAGCACATGCTGACTGGGCCCGCCATAATGGACTCCGCCTTGGACCCCTCCCCACTCACACTGTAACAACTTTTAATTGAAATAGTTCCATGCATTTATGAAAATGACCCCAGCACCTAATGTGTTCCCTCCGTGCCGCAGGTCAGCCCTTCCCCTTCCTGGGCCCCCGAGGTGTGGGCGTCCGCTCTGGTCACTAGCGCCCTGGACCCGTGCGGGGAGGGCTTTCTTTGTGACTCGGGCACCTTTCCCTTGGCTTTTGCCTCCTCGGTGTCAGGAGCCATGTCACCAAGGCTCGCTCCTCATCCACACGACGCTCCTTCCGCCTTCCTGTGTCTCCCTTCCTGTCCCCACTCCCCCTGCCCTCCTGGCATTCGGCTGCGGAGATGGAGCCCCTACTGTCCCGTCGTCGCCGTCCAAGGCGGTGGAGTGGGGACAGCAGACTGAACGGCCGGCTGGGAAGTGCCCCCGCTGGCGTGTCCTCTGCCGCCGGCCCTGCTGCAGGAGCAGGAGGCGGACACAGGCCGGATGTGAACGCGAGCAGGGCTGTGTGCCAACAAAACTGTATTTACGGACACGGAAATGTGAATTTCATGGAATTTTTACATGTCACAAAATAGGCTTTTTATTTCCTTCCCAGCCGCTCACCAGCTGTCAGGAACCCGCAGCGAGCGGGATCTGGCCCCCGGGCCGTGGTTTCTGCGTGGTGACCTGGCATTGCAGGCTCAGTAAGGACGCCTTCTTCATCGGGGGACTGCTGGGCTGTGCTGGCTGTGACGAGGGACCGTGGTTAGCCCCCCCCGGTCTCAGCCCCCTGGTGTGGACATGGAGGGGCTGCTCTGGGGCTCACCTGGGAGTCGGTTCTGACGACCTAATGTGACGAGTTCTGAAAAGCAGGGAGCACAGCGCCCACCACAACATAACGTGACAGCCATGCTCACCGCAGGGACAGCTCCTCGGCTCTGGCATTGGCTCGTGTGACCTTGAACAAGTGACCAGACATTTCTCGACCTTGGATCCCTCATTGACGAAAACGAACAGAAACCTCAAATCAAAGCACCCAGGCGTGGACTGGAACCTCCAGGGGCCACACCTGGCCCAGGGGACCTGATCCCCCGGGGATGGGCACCACGTTTACCTGCTGGGGCGGGATCTCCTGGTGGGACTTGCTTCTGGGTGTGTTCCGACCCCACGATTGTTGATCGACGTGCTCCGAACACAGGACGCTGAGCTGTGAGCTGGCATCCCTTGGGCACGCCTTGGAAGAAGGAGCAGGGTCCTTTGTCCCTGTGACAGTCTCCCTCGGGGCTGCGGCTCAGGGGCTCCGAGGGCTGGGACTGTCCTCGCCGCCGTGTGTAGGAGGCACCACAGCCTCATGTCGTACACGAGGAGATGTACCTGGAGAGGGTAAGACTGACCCCAGATCACTTGGGGATTTGAATCGAGGCTGTTCAGACGTCAAAGCCCAAACCTGAGTCTGTCTCTTCATGACTGAGCTGCGTCCAGATGGCAGCTGCGGTATTTCGTACTTAATATTTTAAAAATGGGCCCACTATTGCCCCGGCTGGTGTGACTCAGTGGCTTGTACATTGTCCCAGGGACTGAGAGGTCGCTGGTTCGATTCGCAGTCAGGGTACATGCCCAGGTTGCAGGCTCGATCCCCAGTGGGGGGCGTGAAGGAGGCGGCCGATTGATGTTTCTCTCTCACATCGATGTTTCTCTCTCTCTCTCTCCCTCTCCTTTCCTCTCTGTCTAAAACAGCAATACAAATATTGAAATAAAATAAAATACACTCCCTATTTTTACTTAGGATGCATTTTAAAAGATTTCCTTTAAAACGAAATGCATTTTGTGCTATCATGTGAGGTGCTATGTATAGTTTACTGATAAACATTAAAATAAATAAAGTAAAAGTGAGTCCACACTGCGGACCGTTAAAAGCGCCTGTGCACGGTCGGCCACATACGTCACCTCGAGCAGAGATGGCCCTGAGCTCTCAGGCTCTGCCCTGAGTGCGGCCAGAGGCTTGGCGTCAGGTGGGTCCTGGGATGGCCCGGCCCCATGCACGGCTTGGGCTGCCATTTCTGATATCCGCCGCCTCTGTGCTGGGCTGAGCACTCGTGGGAGGACTTCCTCCCCTCTCCTCCTGACTTGCCCAAAGCCAGCCTCTGCTGCTGCCAGTTAAATGGGCTCCTTGGTCCCCAGGCTTAACTCCAGAGCTGGCCTTGCCCCCCTTCCTGCCCCTGCCCCCACTCCATACGGGGTGTTCTTAATTTCTGAGCACTCGGGCTTAGGTCCATCTGGGCTCACCTGCTCAGCTCAGCACTGGGGCAAGATTCCAGCTCACTGAGACCGGCACTCTGCTCAGCTGTGTGGTCCCACCCCCGTGCCCCCACCCGAGCCTCCCTGCTGACCTGTGCAGTCGGGGCGTCAGTGCAATGTGTCCTGGGCGTGGGGGAGTGCGGATGTACGAGAGGAAGAGGACGTACTGTGCACCAGTCCAGAGCAGAGGCCCTGCAGCCGGGGCTGGGAAGCGGTCCCTCCCCTCCTCCTGGGGATGTAGCCCGCCCCGGATCATGCTGAAGAGAGCCTGAGAGTGAGGTCTGAATTCCCAGCACCTCCTTCCTCTGCATCCTTCCCCTCTTGGCCTTCCTTTGTCCAAGCATGGCTCCCCTTTGGACACACCTCACATCAACTCATCTCCTGGAACCCTGCAGACGTCCCAGCAACCAGGTTGGGCCACCTGGGCCGCGCCCCCCACCTGGACGAGAAAGCAGGCGGGGCCCCCTCTGCCACCCCTCGCGGGCCAGGCCCCAGCCGGGTGCTACCATTGACTCGCACTTGAATCTCGCTGGTCTTGATTTTATGAGAACCAGGCCTGAAAATCCCCATGTTCAAAAGATGACACCGGGGAACTGCAGTGCAGGCTCATCGTTTGAATAATCAGCCATTCAGTGACATGTCTAGCCTGGTTTAATGACTGCTTCAGTGAAAGCATGACCCGAGTGCCGGTTAACTTCTAAAACAGCGGTGCCCACTGCGCGGCCCAGCCCACAGGAAGCCATTAAGGCGCGAGCAATTACCACTTTCATCCATGGGCGAAGTCCCTATTTTATTTTAATCTGCGTAAGTGCATTTTCTGCACAAGGTTAAAATAGAAATCCCTTCTCCTGAACAGGACTGGTTTTCTGGCTGACTTGAGAGCACAATTTACAACTGATTTAATTTGTTCTTCACAAACATTCCTAATGACATTACCCCGGTGTACATGCAGCCTGCCTCCTCTTATCCCATTAACTCCCAAATCGGGTTTAAAGACCATATTGATGCTAGATGTTATTATGGGTGATTATCAAAACAACAGACAACTCGGCAAAGTGTTTACTAACTGGTTTATATATAATTTCTGTAATAACGACAACAGATGGTAATGCTACAAACACTAAATCACGCCTCTCGCCGCTGGAACACATCGCAGCCTGCAGCCCGGCACGCGTGCGCGCGGCCGTGGGCGGGCTCCGCTCGTCAGCCGCCGCGTTCATCTCGTTAGGAAATGGGTCTGTTACCGCTATTACAGGTAATCTTTCCATTTACAATTACAAAACGTATATTTTCAATGAAAATGGTTTTCCGCAGCCAGGCTGCCTGAAGGATAGCTCCCCCTCTAATCACCACCCCGGTGAAAGCATGCCCGGGCCACGCCACGCACGGGGGTGTTTGTCCTAGTTAATGGTGGCGGCTGCATTTCGGTTGGGCGGAGATGCGCCTCCTCTCGGGGACCCCCAGGAGGCTTCAGGGGCAGCGTGTGAACAGAGTGGAAGGCCTTCCTCGCACCGGCGTGCGTGGCCTGCGAGACCCTGGCGTGTGAGGGAGGCTCGGGGGTGGGAGAGACTCCCTCCTGGATGACTCCCCCTCACCTCTAGTGATGGCAGCTGGTTTCCAGAAGGAGGAAGGGGCTTGTCCAGGTCACAGGGTGGCCGTGCCAGGACACTTACGCAGCCCCAACCTGGAGCTCAGTGTTCTTTTGTCCCTGGAGTGGGAACCCTCTGCCATGCCAGGTGCTACTGGTGTGACACAGGGTGCCCATGGCTAAGAAACACGGTGGCAGCCTGAGGAAGTGGGCACCACTGTCCCCGCCCTACAGCTGAGGAACTCACGTGGCACCAGGGTGGAGTGACTGGCCTGGGCTCCTGGAGGGCTGGGATTTGAACTGCAGCTGTGATGGGCTGGAGCCTGTGGGCTGACCACTGGCCTGTACTGCCTTTCAGGGGCGGTGTCTGTGTCCTCTGAGAAAACAAACAGAACAAGACAGCAGAACTGAAGGTGGGGCAACGGCTGGCAGTGGGGGGCGTGTCTGGCCTTGCAGAGCTGCCAGCCTCCAGCTGCTTGACGCTTCCCTCCACCCGCCAAGGCACCAGCTGGCGGCCACGCCAGGATGCAGCGACTGCACGTGGCGTGGACGCCAGGGAGCAGGATTGAGTGGGGCGCTGGGCTGGCCCACCTGCTTACCCGCCACGCACCTGGGACGCCTTCTTCACCTACAGGGCTCCCTGCATACACCTGCCCTTCAGGGGCCGACTGCAGAGGGGCCGCCTCCTACGAACCGTGATGTGGAGGTGGGGCCGAGAGTTCACACTGGCACAGAGTTAGAACCGTGCCCCGCGCAGAGCGGGCGCTCAGAGCGTGTTGGCTTCACTTACTGCAGCCCCCTCCACGGCATGGCCGTCCCTCTGCCCACGCTTGTCTCTGGGAGGCCCCTCGTGGACTTGGGGATGCTTGGCTGTGCTAGCATGGCTCCCATTTGGGGGGCCTCACCCCAACCCCCCAGAGACCTACGCTGGTGTTTCGTGCCTTGCAGTGAATTTGTCGTTCTCTGCTCTTTGATGCCCTCGCTGGCGATCTCCGCACTGATAGGACTACTCTGGGTCTCAGGTCACAGACTCAGAGGATGTCATGCAGGACAGATGAGGAAACTGAGGCCCAGAGTAGAGGGGCTTGCTCCAGGTCCCGCGAAGCTGGAGCCAGACCTTCTCCCATCCTGAAGAGCCGTGAGGACAAAAGGGGACCAAGAATGGACGTGCCTAGGCATTGCAGTCACGCAGGAAGTGTCCAGCCCTGTGCCTCCTCCTGCCACACGTGACAGAGTGGGCCTCTCGTCTCCTCCAGCAGGGTCCTCTCGGCGCTGGGGCTGCATCTGGACTTCTCTGCGCCTGCAGAACCTGGGTGCCCTGGTCCTCACCAGGATGTCCAGCTGCCAGGCCACTGGGAGTTCCACCAGGCAGGCGAAGCAGCCTTCTGATATTTTTGGAGAGTGGGTGATACCCTTTGCCCCTCCCATAACTATTTTTGCTCCCGGCCAGAAGCAAGAGCTCAGAACCACCCGGTGCCGGTGCTGGAGGCAGGTGCGTCCGAGAGCAGGTCCCAGGCCCAGGTGTGCAGAGGCCACTTCCGCCGGTTGGCCCCTGGCCACCCTTTCATCCAGGGGCCCTGACATGCCTTTGTGTGGGGCACATCCCTCAGGCCGCCCTGGGCACGGAGGGTTAGGGTGCTTCCTGTGCTCAGCTCACGCTCACTGCTGGGGGGGGGGGGTGCCGCTGCGGCCCATAGAACTGGCCGGAAGATCGACCCAGCACGGGGTCCCGCCACGCTCCAGTGAGAAGCCGGTCACGCGCTTCCCGGTGCGCACTTGGTGAAGGGACAATGGGCCGTTTCCTCCCTGTAATTTTCTGCATGGCCGTCTCTCGACGACCCCCTGGCCACTTCCCTCTGACCTCGGAGGCGGCCCGGCGCCCTGGCCACATGGCACCTTGTCACCTGCACAACGAGCTGCTGTTCTGGGGCTCGTCACACGAGAACAGTGCCTGTCCTTCGTGGTCTGGGAGGAGGCACCTGGTCTGGGTAAATCTTCAGAAGGACCCAGCCGGGGCCGGGGCCCACCAGCATGGCCGCCTGCGCCCCCACCCAGGAAAGGAGCTCGCAGCGTGGGACAGGCTGGCTGTCTCGCCTTCCCTACCCTGGGACCGGCCCTTTGCCTCGGAAGGGTCCTGCAGCTCGTGGGAGAAGCTGTTTGGAACCAAAGTGGAGTTCAAGTCCCAGCTCCTGCCTTACTCGGCCAAGGGCGAGTACCATTTTGTGCCTCAGCCTTTTCTTTTTTTAATTAAATGTCTTGGGAGGACATTGGCTAATAGGACCGTCGGTTTCAAGCGTCCATTCCTGTGACACGCGATCTGTCATTGCACTGTGTGCCCACCCCCGAAGTCAGATCTTCTTCCGTCCCATGTATTTGACCCCGTTACCCTTTGCTACCCCACCCCTTCCCTCTGGGACCACCACACTGCTCTCTGTGTCTAGACTGTCAGTTTTTAAAAAAATATGTTTTTATTGATTTTTTAGAGAGAGAGGAAGAAGAGAGAGAGAGATAGAAACATGGATGTGAGAAAGATACATCCATCGGCTGCCTCCTGCACGCCCCCTCCTGGGGATCGAGCCCGCCGCCCGGGCCTGTGCCCTGACCGGGAATCGAACCGGGACCTCTCAGTCCACAGGATGCCGTTCAGTCCTCTGAGCCACACCGGCCAGGCTATGACTGTCAGTTTTATGTCCCACATGCGAGTGAAGTCGTACGGTTTTAGCTTTTTCTGACTTCACTTAGCATGACATTCTCAGGGTCCATCCACGTTGTCGCAAACGGCAATGCTTCATCCTTTCTTGTGGCTGAGCGGTGTTCCAGGGTGTGCCTGGGCCACAGCGCCTTTATCCGTCCTCCATCGAAGGACACGGGGTTGTTTCCATGTCTCAGCCACCGTGAGTAATGCTGCAATGAACATAGGGGTGCATACATCTTTGTGAATACCTGTTTTCTAGATTTTCAGGTAGATACCCAGAAGAGGGATTTCTGGGTCATATGGTAATTCTATTCTGAAATTTTTGAGGCATCTCCACGCTGTTTCCCATAGTGGCTTATACCCGTCTACATTCCCACCAGCCGGGAATGAGGGTTCCTTTTTTCTCCACAACCTCTCCAACACTTGTTATTACCTGTCTTGTTGATAACAGCCATTCTAACAGGTGGGAGGTGCTATCTCATTGTAGTTTTGATTTGCATTTCCCCAATGGCTAGTGAAGTTGAGCATCTTTTCATTTGTATGTCTTCTTGGGAGAGGTGTTTGTTCAGGTCCGCTGCCCATTTTTTAATTGTATTGTCTCTTTGTTTGATGTTGAGTTGTATGAGTTCTTTATATAGTTTGGATATTCCCTTGTTTGGAAACATCATCTCACATTAAATTGGTTGCCTTTATATTTTGTTGTCGGTTTCTTTTGTCAAGCAGAAGCTTTTTAGTTTGATATAGTCCCATTCATTTGTTTTTGCCTTTATTTTCCTTGCCTTTGGGGTCAAATTCATAAAATCTCTAAGGCCAACATCTATAAGTTCAGTACTTATGTTTTCTTCTATGTAATTTATTGTTTCAGGTCTTATATTTAGGTCTTTGATCCATTTTGAGTCAATATTTGTACATGGGGACACACTGTGGTCTAGTTTCATTCTTTTGCATGTGGCTGTCCAATTTTCCCAGCACCATTTCTTGAAGAGGCTTTCTTTTCTCCATTGTGTGTTTTTGGCTCCTTTGTCAAGAATTATTTGCCCATATACCCGTGGTTTTATTTCTGGGCTCTCAATTCTGTTCCATTGATCTGTGTGTCTGTTTTCTGCCAATACCAAGCTGTTTTGATTATTGTAGCTCTGTAGTATAATTTGAAGTCAGGTAGTGTGATACCTCTGGCTTCATTCTTTTTTCTCAGGATTGCTTCTGCTATTTGGGGTCTTTTGTGGTTCCAAAAAAATTGGATGATATTTTGCTCTATATTTTTTAAATGGCATTGGGATTTTGATGGGGATTGCATTAAATCTGTATATTGCTTTGGGTAACACGGCCATTTTAACATGTTGATTCTTCCAACCCATGAACACGAAATACATTTCCATTTCATTGTGTCTTTTTCAATCTCTTTTAATAATGCATTGTAGTTTTCAGGATATAGGTCCTTCACATCCTTTGTTAAGTTTATTCCTAGGTATTTTATTTCTTTTGTTGAAATTGCAAAAGGAATTGTGTTTTTTAAAATTTCTTTTTCCTGAGATTTCATTGTTAGTACTTAGGAATGCAGTGGACTTTTGTTCACTGATTTTGTATCCTGCAACTTTACTGTGTTTGCTTGTTTCTAGTAGTGTTTTGGTGGAGTCTTTAGGGTTTTCTATGTACAGAATCATGTCATCTGCAGAAAGTGGCACTTTTAGTTCTTCCTTCCCAATTTGGAGGCCTTTAATTTCTTTCTCTTGCCTGATCGGTCTGGCTAGGACTTCCAGACTATGCTGAAGAAGCTGGTGAGGGTGGGCATCCTTGCCTTGCTCCTGATCTCAGAGGAAAAGCTCTCAGTTCTCACCATTGAGTATGATGTTGGCGGAGGGTGTGTCACATGTGGCCTTTATTATGTTGAGATGCTTTCCTTCTCTACCCGTTTTATTGAGTGTTTTAATCCTAAATGGATGTTGTATCTTGTCAAATGCTTTTTCTGCATCTGTCGATGAGATCATATGATTTTCATCCTTTGTTTTGTGCCTCAGCCTTTCCATCTTTAAAGTGGGGATAACAGACCCTCCACGCACCAGTCAGCACAGCTGGGCTTTCACAGAACAGACGCTCTTCTTGTCGCCATCCGGGTGACCTCGGTGCGGCTCACGGGGTGACCAGGCATTTCTTTCCGAATCCAAGCCAGTGGGAAGGTCAGCTCTGCCTCTACTCTCTCCGCTCCTTCCCCAGTGGACACGACCTTGAAACCTTTTCTCGGCCACATCCTAAGGACACTCATCACCACGGACAGGTTTTCACCCACTCATCCTTCCAAAAGGAGGAGCCTCGTTGCGTGAAATGTAATGCACTAGGGAGACAGGTGGAACCATCACCGGGGCCGCACGGGATGACAGGAAACGTCTGGGTCCCAGCGAATGAACTTGAATCGTGACAATGTTTTCCTTCAATCGGAAAGCTCTTCCTGAGGCCAGACGAAATGTTCCGAGAGAGTAGGTAGAAGACTGGAATTTGCCCCCAAACAGGCCTGGGGAAACAGTCTTTGTTCCACCCTCCCCGAGTCTGGGGACCTTGGGCCTCGGTTTTCCTGTCTGTAAATGGGGTGTGAGGTTTGGACTAGTCGGTGCTTAAGGACCCCGCAGCTCTGACCTTTCCCGTGTCTGCCACCATTGCAAGTCCAGCAAGCAGAGGGGACTCCAGCTGACCGAAGCTGCCCTCGGGACCCACTGTCCAAGCAGGAACCAGGTTCTGCGACGCTCCTGGGCTGCGAAGCCAGCTCAGAACCGTAAACACCCGACACAAGATGACTGTGCTTGCCGCGTGGGGCCCCGCGGCACAACTCACGGACAGGTCGCCTAGTGTGTCTCGTGTATCTGACAGGTTAAAAACAAATGCCGCCCAAAGGTATACAAGACTTTCATTAGAATTTCACAAAGGTGGAGGCTAAGGGTCAGCCAACTGCCTCCCCGATTCTTTGTCAGGGTTCCACGCAGGTTCAGAGACAGGGAAGAGCGCACGGTGATGAGGCCACGGTACAGTGGCGATAGAGATGCGAATCTCTCCGTTCACTCCAGTCCACTTCTTTCATTCTTTCCAATTAAAGCAAATGCTACTGAAACTGTAATTAAGCCAGGGCCGGGCCCCGATGGCCTGCTGTTTTAATGAGACCCTATTGATTTCTCTTTCCTTTCCAATGGCCACACACGGTGCTCCACGGTCCGACGCAGGCTCTGCTACAATGTCCTGGCAAAACTGAATTTGGGCCTGGAAATGGAGGCCCGACGGAGAAGCGATCGGAGGGCTGCTGACTGCGGCGACGGCGTGGAAGGTTCTACCTCGTGAGGTCACACGGGGACAAGGAACACCCCCACTGCATGGCTGTCCAGAAGAAACGCAATGTCTTCGGCAAGGAACTCAAACCCCCTTTGATTCTAGAGCTGTTTCCATAGGAGCAGCACGTTAATTAAACTCCAGTGGCTTAACTAAGCTGGATGATAACATCTGGGCAATTTGGAGCCCTGGAAATAGATGTTCCCGACAGACATTCTCCAGGCAGAGAGCCGTTTTGGAGACAGTATCGGAAGAACATTTTCCTTCTCTTTGGCATTAATTTGAGAAGAAAGATTTTTACGAAACGTCTTTCTGAGATTATTCTTTACACACCTCCCCCACGCCGAGAACATGGGATGTCGTGCAGATAAAACGAAGGAGGAGGAACTGGGGCCGGAGCACGTGAACAGCCCAGCAGGCATTTACTGGTGCGAATGAATATTCTGATTGGGAAGTATGGTTTCAGACACTGTTGGTGCTTTTCTACACCTAGCCACAGCCTCACTGCGGGACTTGGTGCTGAAGCTCAAACTCCGGTCCTAAAGAGCCCTCTGCCCAGCCCTGCTTGAGCCGGGTCGCTGCTCGGGGCTCCGGGCCGGACTCAGGCAGCTGGAGGCAGAAACCACTGAGTGCATTGCGTGGGCTGGTTCTCGTGACCGCAGCCTCCGGGGTGCCGTTGGGTTCAGCCCGTGTGTCTGACGAGGGGCATCATCTCTTCCTCCTCCTCCCCTTCGCGTGTCCCTCCACCTCTCCCCGCCAAGTTCTCATTGGCCCGCGAATTCATCCCACAGGAGGCGATTGGATGAGGGTCCTAAAGAACTGGAGTGGACGTGTTCTGCTGTGTGGACCAAAGCTGCCGGACCACGAGACTCATGCCCTCGCCAACCTGGCCGAGGTGCCAGGTGGCAGCAGCGTCCCCCTCCGGTCGCCACCGCTCCGATCCCTTGCCCGCCTCCTTGTCCTAGGCGCTGGCGGGGTGCTTGGCATGCGGTTGCGCTGTCACCCCGTTATACCTCCACTAGACAGAGGAGCAAACAGGCCAGAGGGAGTCGGTGCGGTCGTTACAGATGTGCGCTGAGGAAGGGAACTGGGCAGAAAGCAAACCGCTCTCTGAACAGCACAGAAGGGAATGAATGGCGTCAGCGCTGGTCCAAGTGCTGGGCGTTGGTGGCCTGGCCCAGTCCATTCTCCCTTGCAAGGTAGTTCTCGCCTCTCCCAGAGGAAGGTGAGCTCCCTGAGGGTAAGGTGAGGGCAGGGTCTGCCCACTTCAGCGTGATTGGCCTCTTGGGCGGGACTGTTCTGGGTGGTGGGGGTGGAGACAGGGGCCGTGCTGTGCACTGTGGGCTGTTGGGCAGCACCCGGCCTCTACTCTCGATGCCAGTAACACCTCCCCAGATGTCACGACCAAAAACGTCCCTGACCCTGCCACATGTCCTCTGGGGAGGAAGATTGCTTCCCCCGGAAAATGACTGGTCTAGGCATTTATGTTTTGTTCATTTGAAACACAGTATCATTTAAGACACCCGCACCAAATGCTTGCTTTAGTTTACTGGTCTATGCCAAATTCTTCTGTAGCAACATCCTTGTTTTAAACAAAAAGAAAAACTCAAAATGCAGATCTAAAGACTAGAACAAAGGCCATGTTGATTTTTTGGCAGACCCTAGAACAGCGGTTCTCACCTGTGGGTCGCGACCCCTTTGGGGGTCGAACGACCCTTTCACAGGGGTCGCCTAAGACCATCGGAAAACACATATTTCCGATGGTCTTAGGAACCGAGACACCGCTCCTCTATCCGTCTCCAGGCGGGTCCGCCCACATGCAGATACGCCCACATATGACATGAGGAACTGTATTAAAGGGTTGTGGCATTAGGAGGGTTGAGAGCCACTGCCCCAGAACAATCTCCAAGGAAGTTTCCGGAAGGGCGTGGCCTGAGCTGGCAGCCGTGTGGGCAGCAGCAGTCTGTCCTCGCTGGCTGGCATCGCAGGCGTCCCAGGACCTGGAGCCCCGAGCTTGTGTCTAAATGAGAGGTGGGTGTTGTAGGGATTTCTCCCTGCGGGTCCTGGAAGGATGGACAGTCTTACTACTCAAACAGAAGCCTGATGAGCTGTACTGATGTGGATTCAGAGAATGTCCAGTTCTGAGCAAAATTCATAACATCTGAGGAGAAAGGCAGGGAAGAGGAGGGAGAGAGAGAGAGAGAGAGACAGCCAGAGAGGACACAGGAGCATAAGAAAGATGCAGATAACTGATGGGGAGAGCTGGTGCCCACTTCACTACCAGCTGCGATCGCCCACTCAGCCACCTCGAGCTGTCCATGCAGACTCCTGGATGCCCACGTCTCCGTAAAGTCAGCGGGCAGAGAGAAGACTGGATGCGCTTTGCAGAGACGCGCTTTGCCTCCCCGTCAGGAAGGAATGACTTCTTTGGGGAAAGAAATCAGTTGTCGCTCTGGGGCCGAGGACCGCGTGCAGCCCTGCGGGTCCTGGGCTCAGGCGGAAGCCTGGTTCTGAGACGCTGCAGGGTTCTGGAACGGAGGGGCCGATGGCAGGCACCTTGGGGTGGCTGCCGGAGCACAACTCCCCAGACCACAGGGAGAATTTGCAATTGCTTAACAGCAAGGGTAAGTCGTCTCAAAGCTGCTCTTCCCAGGTACGCCCCCAAAGCAGAGCTCCGAAGGCTGATCCCCACGGAGCCCACATGGAACTGAAGGAACATGGCTTCTCCTCCAGAGAATCTATCCAGGCAGCAAAAACAACTCCCTTCGCTTGCTTTGCCTTCATTTCATCTTTTGGGACCCACACCTGTAGGAATAAGCCATTTCTGAAAACCCACAGGACCTTTTTCCAGATAAAGAGGAAAGCCAGATTTAAAAAATTGTTTTCTTAAAAAAATGCCCTATACTTTGGACAGAGATGAAAGACCCTTCTCCTGGGTCTTACCCCAGACATCTTGCCAGTTAGGACCGGCGACAGAAAAAAGGACCCCAGGAATGGGCTACAGGGACCCTGGAAAAAGGGGGACACCATTTCACCACTGTTGAGTTCTGTCAACTGTCAAGTTAATTAGAACGAAATTAAAAACACATTTGCCAAGATGTTCCGCAGCCAAACCAGTTAAATAGAGATTTTAACAAAATTGAAAGCATATTATCCTGAGATTTGTGGATCCTGGCCTGGTGAGTGAGTGCTGAAAGTGTGATAAAATAACAAAATTGCTGCGTAATAATCTATAGAATAATATTGTCAACTAATGGATTATAATAAAATAAAAGCTGTTATTAGGGTAAAACATTATAACAAAAAATCCAACTTTTATTTGCAGCGCCTCCCCCTTAATGGTTCCGAGCATTTTGAAAGGTAATTTAAACAAGTACATTGTATCCTTATTGAAACTGCTTCATCTCGCGGGCTGCTGAAAATGGCTTTAACCATCTCTCTGAACAATAGCACCCCTAATAAGACAACAAAAAGCCCAAAGCAATGGCCCAGCGGCCGGAGGAGCCGAGCCTCTCAGGCAACAGCTTTCTCCTTGCATGTAATTAGATGAATTAAAAGGACAAAGTGGTTAATGTAACTGTTGGGGGGGGGGTGCCTTTTCATCCCAGCCATTTCAGACAAGAGCCGGTGGCTTTTGCTTCAGAAATGCAGAGAAGAATGTGGCGGTGAGGGAAATTAACAAGCTTCATCTGCTCGAATCTGCTCTGAGTCCCGGATGAAATGTATCTTGAGCAACGAAAGGCTAGTCATTCCTGCTTCCCTTTTATATACCTAATAAAACTCACAATAAATTAACTGCATTTTACTTGGCAGCCGGCTCTGTTAATCAGGGATGCGGCCCCAGGTAGTCAGGTGGTTACAAGGCCTCCAACTGGTGGGTGCCAGCTCTGCGGCCGGGCGGTGGGCACCACTCATTAAGCCCTGCTCCCCACGCCGAGATCTCAAATACTGGCTCATCCCTGGGTTGCGTGTTTTTTAGTAAGAGGTAGTAAGAAAAGAGATGCATATTTTCAGTCCAGGTCACTTGAATGCAGGGGAGTCGAGTTCTTGGGAGAAAATCCTTCGAAGACAAGTTGACTCTCTTAGAGTTGTTCATCTCACTGATTCAGTGACGTTTCCTTAATAACTTGACACATTGTGTATTTTCTGTGTGACCCCTCTTCTTCACACTGACCTGTCAGGAAGGCTGCCATCGTGGTAATATTGTATCGCAAAAAGAAAACCGAAACCTCCTTCTGGCGTTTAGTTTCATCCTCTGTAGAATAAGGGAAGTGACCCCTTTGGGTTCAGTGCCTGAGAAACTCCAGAAAAAGCGCAAGGGATCCGGGAGAGGGGTGAACCCCTTCCCCATCTGCCGTCGTGTGCTCTTGGCCTCACCTTGACTCCAGACAACAACTTGGAGCCTTCCTTCAACTATGGGCGCATTATGACTTTGTTTTATTATAAAAAATAGAAAGTGGAAAATTAAATTCATTAGCTCCAATTACTAAATGATTCATCTGGCTGGTTAATGAAGCTACACATTATGCTAACAGGATAAAGGCAGAGGATAACATGCGGGATCCGTGTCTGCGGGCAGCTGTGCAGGGCTGGGTCTCACACACACACCCGAGGAGCCCTGTGCCTGCAGGTGGGTGGCGAGACATGGGGCGCCAGGCGGGGAGGCCGGGTGGGGAGGCCGAGGAAGGGGTGCTCCGTTTGCCCCTCAGAGAGGCCCGAGGAGGCCAAGTCGGGATCCAACAACACTCCTGGCAGCCGTGGTGAGCCTTGCACCCCCTCTCCCTTTCTGGGTGTGGGGGCTAATGGAGGGTTCAGCGGGACACCTGTGCTGTGCTGCTACAGAAGGAACAGTGCAGGTCACCCAGGGGGAAGGTCTGGCTCAAGGCTCAAGGCCTCTTGAGGCTCGGGAGCTTCAAGTCCCCTCGGGGTCCGGGATCATCAGGAACAGAGAGAATGTGGAGGGGTTCCGTGCTCTCTGCGTTCTTGCTCTTGTCAGGATCTGGGCGCCAGAGGTGAAGGAGGGGGTCCCTGGAACCAGACTGTATTGATTTGGATGCTGATTGCTACAGGCCCCAGCGTTGGGACTTTGCACAGGCCCTTCCTCATCTGTAAAATGGGTACAGTTGTAGCACGCACCATGTCACTTTGCACACTGGTCATTGGTTTAGTGTTGTTAGTGGTGGTGCAGTCAGATGGCTGTCCTCTCCCCATCCCCACCCTTTGGGCCTTTACCGACCAGTACGTCTGCACACCTTCGCTCCGATCACATCCGCTGTCCACATGTCCGGGGGGTGGGGTCTGAGCCCAGGGAGGCCCTTGGTGAACACTGCCATGTAAAAGGATTTCTGGAGTTTTCCATTTACTTTTGCTGAGCAGACGAGCACTGGGGCCATTGCCGAAGCCGCACCGACGGCAGCCTGCTCGCTCACCAGACCTCATTGTCCCCACTTTGCTCCTCGGGGCTACGGTTCCTGCTCCCCAGGTTCTCTGGGGAGCATCCCTGCCTGGCCGTCAGAGGCCGGTGGGCTCCAGCTGCTTTCCCAGCGGCCACGGGATGACTCTCTCTTTGTTCCTGCTGCTTGAGCTCAGTCTGATCCTCATTGGTGAGAAACAGTTGTCGAAGAGCAAGAAGAACCAGCTTTGAGGGAGATTTTTCCTGCTGCAGCGTGAAAGCAACCGGGAATTCGAATTGGAATCCCAGCCCCGCTACGGGCTCTGCGACTGCGGGCAGAGCCCTTGGCTCCCGGGGGCAGGGACAGCGCTGTGCCCTGCCGCTGCTGGGGGGCTGTCAGTGAGGTTCTTTGGAAACAGAGATGTGTTAGGTCACATGTCCATGTCCTCCTGTGAGTTTTTTCCATTCTCTGGGGTGGGACGAACGTGGAGCCCCTCGTGTCCACACGTCCCTGCTTCCCAGGAGCTGGGCCCAGGAACGGGGCCAGTGGGTTGACCTGCAGCTGCCCGGAGCACAGCCCCTCTCTTGCATCCCGCATGGGGGGCCCAGGAGCTTCGAATCAGAGCCAAACCAGGACAGGTGGGGGGGCCGCCCTCAGACGTGGACTTGGAGAATTTCACGTTGACAGATTTGAACCACACAAAAGCAGCAGACGCTTCAGACGGCGGTCCTGCTGATGGGCTCCGTGGCACAGAAACCAGTCCTTGGGCTGCAGCCATTCAGTTCCACCGAGAACTGGCATGTTGCTGGGCTTCAGGAAGGCCCCGACCCAGGAATGCTGACGGAGGGGTGGGAGGGGTGACTCAGCAGTTGCCAGGGCTCCGCTGCAGACCTGCGGCTGGCCGAGTGCGGGCTGACGTCATCCATTTGTGGTTCTAGGTGTTTAAAAACGATCCCTGTTCATCTTTCCCTCTGGCTGAGACGTCTAGCAATGCACTCCTTGGTTTGGAAGCGCCCTCTGGCAGGCTGAGCGATGTGTGGGGCCAGAGTGCTGGAGCCGGCCTCGGGTCCCGGTTCCTCCCACTCGCCCTCTGCTCCCCTTCCGAGGCCCCGCTGAGCAGACAGGCCCGCTCTGGGCACGCAGCTCCCCTGAAGCTCGGGCGCGGGTGGCCCACCCACTGGCCTCACCTACTGAACCAGCTATAAACACACGCCATAGGTGCCCCAGGGGGTCTTGGGTACACGATGGTCATTATTCTGTTCTTTGAATGCCCTGGGTAAGTAGGGTGAGGGAGAAGCAAATACTCGGGCCTTGCAGTTCCCGCTGCCGGAGACCCGACAGGCGTCTTGACCACGTGCTCAGAACAGGGACCCTCCCTGGCCTCCATCTGCTTTCTGCTCCTCTGTCACCACCTGGCACCTGTATGTCGTATGTCCTGCCTGATTACTGTTTCCGGTCCGTCTCCCTCGCCGGAAAGCAGGCTCCACGTGGGCAGGGCTTCGGGTCAGCTTGATGCTGTTGTCCTGAGTCCACATGGGGTGGCGGGCAGCGTGTGCCCCGCAGAGACCCGCTGAATGAACTCATAGTGGGCGGAGGGCAAGCCTGGGTGTCAGAGCCCCGTGGCGCTGTGTGACGTCCCCGTCGGCTCTTCAGCAGAAGCTGCCTTTGCTCATTTCCGCTGTTCAGTCTCCAGGGGGGGCTTTGGGCCCAGTGTCGCTTTCTCACAAGCCTCCCGGCGCCACTGGCCGTGGGTCCTCCCACCCCGCCACCCAGAGCGCGGCCACTTCGGGAAAGGGCGGGGTGGTAACTGGTCAACCCCAGCCGGCCAGCGCACCTGCCAGTTTACCTGTCTCACTCGCTCAGCTAATGCCGAGGGGCTGCTGTGTGTGAGGGTGTGCAGGCCTGAGGGCTGCTGTGTGTGAGGGTGTGCAGGCCTGACACCAAGGGTCTGCTGTGTGTTCGAGTGTGTGGGCCTGAGGGCTGCTGTGTGTGAGGGTGTGTGGGCCTGAGGGCTGCTGTGTGTGAGGGTGTGCAGGCCTGACACCAAGGGTCTGCTGTGTGTGAGGGTGTGCGGGGTCTGAGAGCTGCTGTGTGTTCGGGTGTGCGGGGCCTGGGGCCAGTGGGGACCAGAAGCAGAGTGGCGCCCCCACCACGGGTGCTTGCATTCCGTTAGGGAGGCGGGCACCGATTTGAACAATCTGTTAACTGATGACATTTGTACCTTGTCATTGTGGTGAGGAAGGAAGGTGGAGGTGCTGACCGGTCCCAGGAGCCTGACCCGGTGGGTGGTGGACACATCTGGGCAGGCCTCCCCGAGGAAGTGATGTTTGAGATGGGATCTGAAGGAGAAATAGCCCATGAGGGCTGAGCTCGTGAAGGGGGCTGCTGTGGGAGAGTAGTCAGGTACAGGGAACAGTGTGCCAGGTACAGGGAACAGCATGCAGGGAGGCCCTGAGACAGAGTGTTATGGTGTCATTATGGAATGAAGCAAAGGCAGCTATTTCTTCCTACCTTCAGCCACATCTCTGTGGAAACAGCTGCGTGTTTTACTCCGGGGCCAGGTTTCCAGATGGACTGTGCCTTCTGGACGTACTGACACGTTCTGGACGCCCACGCCTTCCTTAGACCCGTCTTGCCCAGGAAAAGCCCGATGAGAGAGGAAGAGGAGGGTGGGAACAGCTGTGGCTGTCTAAGTCTCTGTGGCCGGCCCGCATCTCCGGGTGATGAGGGGTCACGCAGTAATGGAAATGTCAGGTACAAAAGGGTTGAGGCTGCCGTGATGGTGACTCCGCCTTGTCAGCTGGCTGAGCCCGCCCAGATCAAAGGTGGGGGAGGTCTTGTTCTGCAGAGAGCTTTTCGAAAGTGTGCCCGGGTGTCTGCCCTCATCAACCTGAAGTCCAGATCATGGAGTTTTGAATGAAAATCGTCGTGAGCATGGACTGGCCGTGTTCTCTGCTAGCCACGCCCAGTGTCTCTTCCCATTTGAGCTGGGCAAGGATCTGCGGCAGCCAGGTCTGCTCCCCGGGGCCCAGGGAGAACGGTCAAGCTGGTCTGCTCGGCAGGGGTTGCAGAGCGGTCTTAGTTCAGGGCTGTGGGTGCTTCCGTCTTCTCCACGCCTGTCACTGCTGCAACTGGACCCACGCTGTCTGGTGCCCTGGTGGGCGGCCCAGACCCTGCACAGGGACCCGGCTCGATTCCTTGGTTACAGCTCCCTAGTAACGCTCAGGCTCCCCCTGCTGTTCCTCTCGCCTCTGACCCCAGCCCCCGCTCCTGGAGGAGTCTCCCAGTCCATCAAGTCACAGTCCAAATGTCACCTCTCCCCATCTCCCTGTGCCCTGCCCAGCAGGTCCCTGTTTGCACAGAGGCCATCGACACCATCGCTCACACACACCCCTCTTCAGTGCACACTCTGGGGGCTGCTGTCCCCCAACAGCGCGTGGTCCGAGCTCCCCACTCCGCTCGGCGAGGTTGCCAGTCCCTTTTGGAGGCAGACGACCTACCAGGCCGGTGTGTGGCAGTGGTCCTGCCCTGGGCCCGTGTAAAGACGGCAGAAGAACAAAACCCTCTCTGTTGGGCAGGCTCAGCTGGGGCTGCTGGCTCTCATGCCCCCACCCCGTGCGGAAGCCCATCTGTGTCAGAGGGGAGGGGGACCAGCACGGAGAAGCAGAGACGAAGCGGCTACATGGATGGGACAGGTAGGGCGGGGCGGGGTGGAGAGGGGCGGAAAGGAAGACACACAGAAGTTGAGAAAGACCCTCCCCTCACCCCACCCACCTATCCACACACAACCAGATTGCAGATTCAACCCCCAAGGGACTGACTCTTCAGCTCACCTCCCACTGTGCGCTACCCCACCCCGGCGTTCCTCGTACCTTGACGAAGTGCCTTTATCTGCATGGCAGTTGGAGGAAGGCTCCGTCAACGAGGAGCAGAGGAGTCCTGACCCATCCCCGAGGGAACGCGCCCCAACACAGGAGCCCTTCCGTGGAGCAACACTTCATAACACCTGCGAAGGGACGCATGGCCGTGCTCCGGAGTCCAGAGTGTCGACATCAGAAAGGACCACAGTGGCCACCTGCTCAGGAGTCCCCAGAACGGGGACAGCGGGGTGCAGTAGCTTTGTAGGCGAAAACGTATTTCTTAACAACATATTTAGTGGTCAGGGAAGTGGGAAAATGTGAGTTAAATAAGTTGTTAAACAGGTTTTCTTTTGAAACTGCAGGACTTTCCAGAGCCTTTACAGCTGAGGAGCAGTGAGAGTCTTCAAGAGGGGAGGAGAGAATACAGCCCTTCCCAAGCGTTTAATCAGGAAGGTCTTTTAAAGTTCATCCATATCGCACAATCATAATGTGGTTCGGAGGTTGGAGTAGCACAGGTCCGTCTGACCTGGAAACAGGAGCTCTCTCGTAGCCTCCTACCTTCTCTCCTGCAAATGTGCAGACAGCAGACACCCAGCCTGGACAAGGGAGGCCCTGTCCTTGGGCCGTGGCAGGAGCACTGGCTGGGACATGCCGATGGCCAGGTCTAACCGAGACTGCGCGGCGCATCCCCATCTAGTTCTGACGGGCATCACGGCGCTCCCCGGGAGAGCAGGGCCTCGTGACGTATGGCCACGATTACGGCACCCAGTTGGCCAAATGTCTCCAACGGTGATGGACGTCCATCTGGAAGGTCATTACCACAGGCGTTGGAAATGCCCCCTGATTTTAGAAACACTAAATAATTCATATTGGCAGCTGAGAAAAAAAGAATTCAAGGCCAGTCTGTGTTAATTCACCCAGAGAGAGTTTGGCCCCATTGCTGTTGGGGTTGTGGTGGCAGCGAGGGGACCGGCCCCGGGTCCTTGCTCCGCTGCGGAGTCGGCGGGCGTCACCACCCAGGCCGCGTCGCTCTTAGGTGGGAAGACGCCACAGTGTGCCTTCTCTTTGGTTCGAATTTTCCGGTCCTATTCCTCAATATAGCACGTGTGTGTGTGTGTGTGTGTGGAGTGCCTGGTGCTACCCTACAAGTATCATAGAGGATTTCTAGTTGGAGAGGTCAGAGAGGCCGTGTGGTGAGGAAGTCCTCGGTCGGTGGCCTGCATGTCACTCTCTGGCCGCTTTCAGGAGTGGGTCTGAGTAGTCCACTCGAATGCCTGCTATGGAAGGGAGATGAGGACGAGGACGACCACTGGGTCCCCCGGGAAACCTGGAGGCTTCCCCGAATGGGAGCGGCTAGTGGCCGGAGATACCGCTTAGACGAAACTGGAGGTCCTTTTGGTTCAACAGAGCAAGTCACAGCGTGGAGATACCATGACAACAACTACAGCAAGACAAGAACTACCACCATGACAGCTGACGACAGGGACACTTGCCACGCGCCTGATGGCGTACCGGGCACTTCAGGTGGCGAGGGCTTGGCCTGGGAGCAGGAGAGCCGGTGCCAATGGCACAGCGGCCAACTGCTTGGAGCTGCAGTTCCTCCTCCCAGGAATGGAGATGATAAAACCTTCCCCGCAAGGTTATTGTCAAAATCAGTCTGTGTGTGGGACTTCAAGCAAGCACACTGCAGAACAGCTCACCTGTGGCAGGTGTACCGGAGGGGTGTCCTTCTCTACTGGGGCCGGTTCCCCATGTCAGATGGAGGTCTGTGTAAGGAGGGCCAGGGTTCCATCTCAGTGTGCCTGGACCTGGGGCTGTGTCACGCTTGGGGTCACGGTTTGTCCTGAGCTCACCTGCAGCGGTGGCATCAGAAGGTGTGCTGACTCCATTTCCACCGGCGCCTGCGTGACGTGCCAGCACCCTTGGGCCCGGGGCACTTGGGGAGGAATCAGGTGTGCGTTCCTCGCATGGTGTAGATGGGCCTGGCAAGCACCTCATCTCCATCCTTAGTCCTTCTTGAGCATCTCCTTAGAGACCACTGAGAAGACAACCTGGGAACCCCCTGCCCCCATTTTTCTCCCGTGTGAGGAGCATCATGTCCTCATGAGATGAGCCCCATTGCACAAAGCCCGAGGCCGGAAGGAGCCTCATCCCCAGCGCTCCGGACTCCACAGGCCAGGGCGGGACCGAAGGAGGGCGAGGTCCTTGTCTGCAGAACTAGACACACGTAGATTTTCTCTTCTGTTTCCTGTTTTTTCTCCTGAATGGTCCAAGTCACGGGTGCCGCGCTCTGCTCTCGGAGAAAGGACCACCAGGACCCATCTGGGCACCCCTTGTGAACCACGGCCCCGGCTCCAGTGGCGTATTAGGGCATAAACAGAGAGGGTGTATCATAGAGGCCGCTGTCCCTCTGCCAGCGCCGAGCAAGTCTAGTGGCTGCTGATGGGGCTGAAGCAATTACGATGCATTTTTCATTCAATCAACTGAGTCCATTAATTGCTTTACTCACGTAGGAGCAACAAAGCAGAGATCCCAAAGCCTCCTTGTTCAGCGGTGGGCATGTTGGATGGCCGCTTTCAAACCCGACATTTCCATGAAATTATCTTCTTATATAATTGACAGCTACCGGTTAATACACATGCCTCAGAGGAACAGTAGCTCTATAGAGGAACACAATGCAAAGCACCATTCACTAAAGGTAAGAGCGGTAAGCAGTCTCCATCGGGCTGAGAGCCTGCGGCGATGTTTCCGGAGGGGCTGTTCTCAGGGGTCATGTGGACAGCTGAAGATGGGAGAGAGACAGGGAGAGACAGGGAGAGGCAGGGAGAGACAGGGAGAGGCAGAGTGAGAGAGGCAGAGCGAGAGAGACAGAGAGAGGCAGAGAGAGACAGGAAGAGGCAGAGTGAGAGAGGCAGAGAGAGACAGGGAGAGACAGGGAGAGGCAGGGAGAGACAGAGACAGGGAGAGGCAGGGAGAGAGGCAGAGACACAGAGAGAAAGAAGCGAGACCATCATTAAAAAATCCCTTGAAGGAAAGATACCGTGTACTTCTTGAGAGATAGGGAGGACAGTCTCCCTAGGAGGCCTCCTCATATTTTGGTAAATATTCCCCCCCAGTAGAAAAAGGTCTCAGTGTCCTGAGTGCCCGTGAAGAGGGACAGTCTGGAGTGAGGAGCTGCGCGGCCTCCCCTGAGCAGCCCTTAATCGTGGCCGGTCAGGTGCACCCGAAGGGCGGCCGCGCGTTTGACACGCAAAGCTGTGTTCCTCCTGGGGAGCTTTTTCGCGAACACGCCAAGAGAGCGAGGCCACCACAGCTCTGGGTGAGATTTCACCCGAGGGGGTTCTGCAGAGTGGGAGGCAAACCACTGCACCTCTGGAGTGAACATTTACACCTTCGTCAGGGAAGGCTCGTGACCCTTCTTTCCAGTTGTAATGGAAAAAAAGATATATATTTAGGAAAAAAAAATTTTTTTTAAAAGAAAATCTCTCTCTTAATGAAATGGGGAACTCTAAAATGCCAAAATGAAACCCAAGCCGGGGGTGGGGGGCGCCCCTCTGGGTATTCCAGGGGGTGAGCCCCGTGCTGCCGACAGGCTGGCAGCAGAGTCCCTGTACCTGGCGGGGAAATGGCTCTGTGCCGGGGAGGGTGATTTATGTCACGCTCAGGCGCAGTTACACACAGCCCCTCATCTTATCCCGGTAATTCAGGGCTGTGTTCGGAACGGCGGGAGAGGTACAGCGTCGGAATCACAGGAACCCGAGCAGAGGCTCCCGGCCAGCCCTGTGGGAGGAGGGAATGCCTTCCGACAGGGGCAACGCTGTCCCTGCTCCGATGTCACACGGACGCCGTGTCTTCCTAGTGACCCTCCCCTCGAAGGGCCCTGGACTCCAATCCACACACGGACCCCTTTTCCCTGCAGCTCGGGAAGGCTGCCCTCGAAAGGAAGCCCTCGTGTGTGCCCCTGTCCTGGGGGAGACACGCTCACAGTGGGAGGAGGTGTCTCAGCCTAGAACACAGGCCTAGCACTGAGGTGGGGGCTGTCCCCTCTCAGTGTGAGTGAGCCGGACAGGAGGCCAAGTGCCAGGCCACCGCCCAGGCCACCGCCACGCGACGCAATGCGAGTCAGCAGTTCCTCTTCGCAACATCAGCAATTTGCTGTCCTGGTCCCTCCGCAAGTGAGGTCCTGAATCAGGTGTGGACCCTGGGCTTTCCTGGCGGCTCCGCCTTGGTCTGTTTGGAGCCAGCGGAAGCTGGGGGGGGGGGTGCTCATCTCCAGGGCTTTGTCTGAAGACGGGCTGATGTTTTCGTCTGCTCGCCCCTGTCCTGGTGCCCTGGAACCCAGTCAGATGACGGCTCTACAGTCTGGGCTGTGGAGGGAAATAACACGTTTCCATTGAGTGCTCACTAGGTATCTGGCCCAGGGCTGAGCATTTTACATCTGTCGCCTGTGATGTCCTCATGGCAGCCCACGAGGGCATCGGCTATCACCTCCATTTCACAGATTAGGAAACCGAGGCCCAGGGTCACGCAGCTAGAAAGTGGCTGAGCTGGGATTCAAACCCAGGTCTCACCGAGTCCGAAGCCCCTAGTCAATACCCTACCTAACAGTTCTAATAAAATAGCAGCCATGGTAACACCTTCTATTGGCCACGTTCCACTTCAGCAAATCCACCGCCGCACACCCCAGGGCTTACGCAGGGCACGGGTACCCGACCACTGGAGCAGGAGTCGGGTGCGTGGAGGGAACGGGAGCCCCCGAGCAGAAAGCCAGAGGGGCGGACGCCCAGAGCCCAGGGGGTGGCGGTGCCCGCCGCCTGTGTGGGAGGTGAACGGGGTTGGGCGGGGCGGGCCAGCTCAGAAGCGGAGGCATTCACACGGGTCCTTGAGGGCTGAGAGGAGATTTTTTTCTCAGAGGAGGGACAGGGGAGCATTTGAAGCAGACAGAGCCTGTGCAAAGGTGTGCAGAGCCATGAAGAGCCGTGGGGTATCAGGGAAAGGGAAGCAGTTCTGAAGTCCCAGGGTGTTGGGGACCTGGTGGACAGCAGCAGGGCTGGCAGGAGGCAGGGGTCTGGGAACAAGCAAAGACTCTTAAACAGGACGAAAGGCACTAATCAAAAGGGAGAAATCGGCACGTGGACTAGATTACCTGGTCTTAGTCGCCTTGAGCTGCTATAACAAATAGCCCCGATGGGCTTGAACACAGCCTTTCCGTCTCTCAGCTCCGGAGCCCGAAATCCAGGACCCAGGTGCTGGCAGGTCTGGCGTGGGGTGAGAGCCCGCTTCCTGGGTCCTCTGGGGCCGCCTGCTCCCTGTGTGTGTCCTGGCAGCCTGGGGAGGCTCCCTCTCACCTCTTCCATTCCCCGGAGCCCCACCCTCATGACCCTCCAAATACCATCCCATTGCGGGGCAGGCCCTCAACACATGAATTTGGAGGGACGAAACATTCAGTCCATAGCAGAACTTACGTTTATCAGAAGAGACCCTGAAACAAGAGCACACAAGCCACAGAATGGAAGTGGTCTGCCCCACGCCCAGCAGGGCTGGACCGAGAAAGGGGGGAGACCTGGGTCTGGTGAGGGCGGGAGACCGCTCGCTCATCCCGGGCGTGCGCGCGGACCTGTGTCCACTCGGGAAGGCGGCGGCTCGCTGAACCACGCTGTGCCCTGCAAGCCCACTCCTGGTCACGCTCCAAACAGAGCCATGTACGGATGTGCACCAAGAAACTACCCGGGGGGGGGCGGGTAGGGGGGGCAGTGTTCATAGCTGCCTTCTTGGTTAGAACCCAGACCTGTCCGCGCCAACGCCCCTCCACTGGAGAGGGGGTGGATAAGCTGCGGTCTCCCACACGGTGGAGGGGTGCGCAGTGGGGGTGCTGTCCCCCACTTCGTGCAGCCCTGTGTGTGACCCTCGAGCACCGTGCAGGAAGAAGCCAGATTCAGGACAGCACAGGGTGCAATTCCACTTATATAAAGGACCGGGGGAGCAAAACTAGTCTGTGCTGTTAGAAGTCGGGAGGGGACCGTGACTGGAAGGGGACACCAGGGCACTTCTGGGGCTGGTAAAGGTCTGCTTCTCCACCTGGGTGCAGGTTGGCTGCGTGTGTTCTGTGTATGCACATGGTGGACGCCTGTGGGATCTGCTCCTTAATGGACACACAGAACGGTGGGCCACCCAGTATCTGTGTCACAGTGTCCTGGTGAATGGTGGCATCAAAGGTACGTCCATGCCCTAACCCTCGGGACCTGGGAATGTGACCTTGGTGGGAAAAGGGTCTTTGCAGGTGCAGTTAAGTTAAGGATCTCGATGATTCTGGATTCTCTGGGCGGGTCGTCAGTGCAGTGCTCAGTGTCCGGAGAAGAGATACATGGGCAGGAGAAACAGCAATGTAGCCACCAGCCCAGGACGACCCAGAGCCACCAGAAGTGGGAGGAGCAAGGAAGGTCTTCCCTAGAGCCCCTGAGGGAGCCCAGCTTGCCGAGCCCTTGATTTTGGACCTCCGGCCTCCAGAGAATAACTGAGAGGGTAACTTCCTGCTGTGAGCCTCCCAGCCTGGGGTTGTTCCTTAGGGCAGCCCAGGGGGACGGACGCAGCCCGGAAACTCGTTCTTGCCGGGCGAGGGTGGGACGTGTTCGGCATGGTGATTTCAAAGATGCTCTGGTTCTCTCGTGGGGAATGGATGGGAAGGAAGGAGATGGGCAGGAGAAAGCTTAGTCCTTCACTGTCTGAAAAATACAACGCCATGCATGAATCAGCTCCTTTAAAAAATCCATTTCCTGTTTGACTCAAGTTCAGCGGGTGGAAGACGAGGAAGTGGCCAGGTCCTCTCCTTTCTGTCCTCCAGGGTCAGTGCAGGGCATGCGGCAGAGTGAAGGCTTAGTCAATGTATTTCTTTCTTTCTTTTTTTTTTTTTATCCTCACCCGAGGACACTTTTTCATTTTCTGTTCAGACAGAGTGGGAGGGAGAGAGAGGAAGAGAGAGAGAGAGAAACATCGACGTGAAAGGGACACATCGAGTGGCTGCCACCCGGACGACCAACCAGGGCCGGGGACAAACTGCAACCGAGGTACATGCCCTTAGCGGGAACCGAACCCGGGTCTCTCTGGACTGCAGGCCGACGCTCTAACCGCTGAACCAAACCGGCCAGGGCTGTATTTCTTTCTTAATTTCAACTTTATTGAGGTATAACCTACATACAGAAAGTCTTAAATGTAGCCTTGATGGGTTTTGATGAATGTTACAGCCTTATAACCAACCCCTCCCTGAGCAATTCCATTATCCCACTTCCTGCCCCACTCAACTGATGACCTGATTTCTATCAGCATAGATTGATTTTGCCTGTTCTTCTTTTTTCTACTTTTAAATTGGTTTTTAGAGAGAGGAAGGGAGAGGGAGAGAGAGATAGAAACATGGATGAGAGAGAACATCAATTGGCCGCCTCCTGCATGCCCCCCACTGGGGATTGGGCCCACAACCTGGGCATGTGCCCTGACTGGGAATCGAGCCAGCGACCTCCTAGTGCATGGGTTGATGCTCACCCACTGAGCCACACCGGCCGGGCAAAGTATGCCTGTTCTTGAATGAACATCATGTAAGTTAAATCATACATTTTGTATATTTTTATGTCTGCCTTCTTTCATTCAGCATGTTTTTGAGATTCTTTCATGTTGTTGCTAAGCACTTTGGACATTTTTACTGTTGAGTAGTATTCCATTTTATGGATATACCACCCTTTATCAGTGCTCTTGTTGATCGACATTTTGGTTATTTCCAGTTTTCGTTATGAATGAAGCAGCTACAAACATTCATGCATAAGTCCGTGTGAAGACATATTCTTTCCTCTCTCTTGGGTAAATGCCTGGGCTGTGGAGTGAATAATTAACTGTACAAAATACTGCCAAGTAGTTTTCCAAAGTAGTTTCGTCACGTCGGACTTTTTACTCTCACACCAGCAGTATATGAAAATTCTAGTTATTTCACGTTCTTGTCAGCACTTGGTATTATCTGTCTTTATTTTTAGCCACTCTAGTGGTTAAAAAGTGGTAGCTCATGTGGTTTGAATTTGCATGTCTCTGACAACTAAGGCTGTTGAGCGCCTCTCCACGTGCTCCTGGGCCGTTTGTGCATCCTTTGCAAAGTGCCTGTTCAGGTCTTTTGTCCGCTTGATTTATTGGCTGGTTTATCTTGCTGTAAGAGTGCTTTCTGTGTTCGGGATATAGGACCTCTTTCAGATACACGCATTAAAATCTTTTCTCTGTCTGTGGCGTGTTTTTCATTATTGAAACGGGTTTCTTTTGAAGAGCAGAGCAGAAGTGTTCAGATTTGATGAAGTCCAATTTATGGTTTGATTTTGTTAGGGTTAATCCTTTTTGTTGCCTCAAAAGGACTTGCCTACCTTGGGAGCATGAAGATGTTTCGTCTTGGTTTTCTTGTAGAATTATTTCCGTCTTGGCTTGTACGCTGAGGTCTGTGTCCGTTGCAGATGAATGTTGTGTATGGTGGGAGGTGGGAGGTGGGCGTCGGTTCGTTGGTGTGGTTCACCTGGACTGACAGGCTCAGGCACCCAGGTGAGGAGGGATGTAGGCTCACAGCCATAAATGAATCTGACCGTGACGTTGAGAATTTGCCGGGTGCCAGTCACTGTGCTGAGCTCTGGAGCTACACCGTGGTAGCAAAACTGACACGTCTCCTGCTTGTACGGAATTTATTCCTGGGAGCAGATAGCCAGCGAGACGTGGAAGAATCACACATAAATGCACAATGACTACTGTGGTAGGAACTAAGGCACAGAGGTCCTAGTGTCACATGTCTTTGGGGGAAGGCTTTCCATGAACACGATGCCATCAGGACTGCAGGAGCTCGGCAGGAAGATGAGGAGGTAGCTCGGCAAACGGGCGGTGGATGGGGGGGGCAGCGTGTGTCGAGTCTGCTTGGAGGTCTGCACGGGGGGCCTCGTAGGTGACGCTGAGTTTGTCTTGTCCTGAGAACAGCAGGAGGACATGGACGTGTTCGAAAGGGTGTGTCGCTTGCAGCTGGTGGCACTTTGCAGACAGTCCCCCCGGCGCACCTGTGCAAGGCCACGCGCTGGTGTTGATGGTGCTGCGGTTGGAGACCTTGCATCCGATGTGGAGGAACCTGACCTGGGACAGGAAGTGTGGTTGCTGTGGTTGTGTGACCGCACCAAGGTGGGACCCCATACCCCTGGGAACAGGGTGATGGGACACGGGGGGCCGAGCTGTTTCATACCCACGACCTCACTTCACTGCACGACTGTTTGGTCAGGGAGGAGTGGTGGCTATGGATAGTTCTTATCATTTCCTACCTTGACAGAGGAAGAACCCAAGGGTCGCAGAAGGTGGGACTACTCACGGTGACTCAGCCAGGCAAGAGTAAACCCTGGTCTCCCTGCTCCGAAGACCCCTCTTCCCCGACAGAACCCACAACCAGCAATCATGTCCACGTTCCATGTGTCCCCCGGCTCGAAGTTCCCCATGGGCTGGTGCTGTGGGCCGTTTCCAGTGGGCGGTGGATCCGGGGATTGGGTTGTGAACAAACCCTTGGTGCAGAGCAGGTGCCCAGATGACCGGGTCTGGTGACCCAGGGCTCAGCGACAGCATTTGACGATGACCAAACACTGACCCAGTGATCTCGGCTGTCCTGTGACTGCCTGGGCGGACGTGGCCAGGAGCACCCTGGATGGGTCCGGAGAGGAGAGGCACGGTGGAGGGAGCCCCGCCTCGGACCAGGCAGACCACGTCCCAGTCCCCGGCTTCCGCTCAGCAGCCGGGACCCTTGAGCAAGGCTCAGCCTCCTGGGCCTCAGGTTCCTTATCCGTGAAACGCAGATCCCCGTGGCTGTCAGGAAATAATGGGATAACCACTCCCTGTGCTCGGCGCACAGTAGGAGCGTCGTAAACGTGAGCTTCTGTGGCGGCAGCCTTATTCTTATCATCATGGGGGGAGTTAGCTGTGTGGGTGAGGTGCCACTGTCATCAGCATCACCAAGGGGAAAAGGACACACGGATGTATTGCTGGGGACGTCCCTCTCCGTGCGGCCCAGTGCCTGCTTCGGAAGGACACAGCACTCCGAGGGTCTTGCGGTGCCACACGGCAAGGCTGGTCGGGGGTAACCCTTTCGGTGCGCGTGGCACTTTCCCTTCGCAAAGCACTGTCACATCTCCTACTGCGTGTTAGCCCCAAACGGCCCTCTGAGGCTGGCCGGGCAGGCGAGAGTATCCCTCCCTCCGGACGGGGAAATGGAGACGTGGGAACGCGGAGCGATTTGCCCAGGACCACAAGGCAAGGTGGTGATGGGGCCGGTGAGAACCTGGGGGTCTGCGAACCCCTTCCCCGCCGTGTGCGGGCAGGAGGCACGCCGGTCTCTGCAACCCGCTCGCACGGTCTTGACAGCCGCCGTTCATCAAGCACCTACCACCTGCCGGCCCGAGGGTAGGTTAGGTACATTGCGTGTACGTGTTAATTCATTGCCTCCCCTCGACAGTCCCAGGAGGCAGGTGCGGGCTTATTTACCTGTGGGGAGGCTGGCCCGATCCCGTCCAACCCAGTGGCAAAGCGCTCTCTGTTCCCTCTCCTGTTCTGCCCCGAGAAGAGAGACCCACCGAAGCGTGAGCAGCGGGGACTGCCCGGCCGCACCAGGTTGGAGTGGCTTCCTATCTGAACCGGGCTAAGGGAGCCTTTATCTTCATGACCATCGCTATCATGGCCGGTGGATGCCTGGGTGTCTGTTTAGAGGCTAACAGGTTTAGTTTTATTGTTTTGTCAAAATACTGCAGAAATCAATATATCTCCATAATTCAGTGTTATACCAAGAGGCATTTTTGTACCATATATAGCAAAAATCGTATTATACTTTTGAGATCATAGGTAATGATGACAGAGTGTTCTGTGTTCAATTCCAGCATTAACGTCTGGTTTGAACAAAGCTTGAAATATGATCTCCGAGCTAAGAGGCTTTAATATTAAGATCTTTAACCGTAATTTATGTGACAGAAGATAGGGTTTAGCATAATAAAACGTAATGGGCTCCTCAAATGAAGAGGACGAGAGACAATTGAAAACAAGGTAAAAATGGTAAATTATAAATAATGGTAAATCTACCTTTCTGTTGTTACTTCATTTATTTCTGATTTGTTAGATAGGCTCTGTAATTTCTCATCTTCCCGTGTTTCAGAACAGGACATTTCTCAAATGGTGTCTATTTGAAAGAGAGCCCGGAATCGCCGTGGCCTTAGCTTCTCGAAGGGGCAAAGGGACCGAGGCGCGATCGGCGCGATTCCATTCGTCTTTCTGCTGCGCTCTCTCTTTGTCTCCCTTTCTTCCTGGTAGTTACGGGCTGGTTTATATTTTCAAGTCAGCCTCTACTTACAAATGCCGCGGTGTGAACCTGTATACGAGTTCTGCACCCATGAAGGATTGTAGACCCAAACCTAGACGGACACAAGCACAGAAGGGGGAGAAGCAGGTGCGTTGACCGTGAGGGCTGGGGGAGCCCCGACTTCGGGCTCCCGAGCTGCTGGGCTGTGACAGTGTGGAGCTCTGATGACCCGATGGAAAGAAAACAGGTAGTCGTTTTTCAGAGGAGGGGATTTCCTGGAATTTAACCTGTGAGATCTTGGAGAATAAATTTTGACCTTTGAGTCACACTTGCGTTCTCGCTTTCGAGTTCGGAAGTGAACGGGCAGAGGTAGAGTGGAGAGGGGGCAGCCTTAGACACATCCGGCCTCCAGGGCTGGGCTCTTTCTGGGAAAAGCCCCATTCCGTCTGGATTCACAGGGGGTCCCACCCCCACGGCCGGCACCATCTCAGCGGAGGGGCTCCATCCGTGTAGGAGCCCTGCCTCCCAGGAGGAAAGGGGTGAGAGAAAGCTGAACGTCACCAAAGGCATGTGAACATCTCCTGTGCTCCTGTCTGAAGCTTCCCTTTGGCTTCAGAGCTATCAGAAGGATCCAGTGGCCTGGGCTCTCCCTCTGCTCGCCGGGGGGCTGAGACGGGTCTTGGCAGCCCAGCCCCTGCCGAGTGCACAAGGGCTTCTGTCCTGGGCAGTTGACCTGCTTCCTAGGATGTCAGCAGGTGCATTTATGCCGCCTGCTCTCTCAGCTGCGTTTGCCTGCAGGAGTGACTTCCGTGACGCTGGCCTGAAGACCCCCCGCAGACCTGTCTGGGTGCCCCGGGGACCTCTCCAAGCAGCGACTGCTAAACTGCAGGTGTGCTGGGAGGGCTGTGGCAGTCTGTGACCAGGCACCGCAGCCCTGGGTGAGCTGCCAGGGCCATTTCCTCCAGGGCGGAGTCCCCAGGCTACCAAGGCACGCGCAGGCATTGCAAGTCAACAGGACTTTAATACAGAAGGTTAGGGTTCGCCCAGCCACCGGAAGGGCTGGGAAACAGCTGCCAGGCAGGAGACGCAGTGTCTCCCCTGTGCCCACCCTGCGCCTCTGTAGTCTCAGTGGGCGCCGCCTCTGCCAAGCTCACCTGCCCGCGGCTCCCAAGTGGGTGATGGACGTCTCCGCGGGTTTGAGCTCTGTCCATATATCTGCCTGAAGCAGCAGCTAGCGAATACTAACAGCTCCTTCCCCCTTCCCACCTGCACATGTGCACAGCGAGCTCATTCATGGGTGACCCCAGCCCAGAGCCGCTCGGGAGAGGGTTTCTCAATGCAGCCGGACTTTGTCCTTGTGCGCAGAGGGGGAGGACCATCGAAATCCCGGCTTTCTCTCGCCTCCGGCCAAGGACCTGCCCTTCTTCCCCCATTGCTGCCGCCCCACAGAAGCCCGACCGTGGGCGCATAGTAGGGGCCCTTTGTGGGCCCTGCCCAAGGTCATGCTCCTGCTCCTCCAGCCCCGCATCCCCCCGTTTTCCGAGTCCTGGAACACATCCACGGTCCCACTCAGCTCCAACCTTTCCGACTCCTGCCCCTCCCAGGTCTCGGTTTCCATCTCCCATGTGCAGGGACACCTGACCCCGGCCTGGGCGCGCCTTTGTGTGCTCTCTCAGGGCCCACACTTTCCTTGTGGCTGCATCACAGGCATAATTAAATGCTCGTCTGTGTAATTACTCGTTTACTCTCTGGTTCCCTGCCAGGTTGAATTCCACAAAGTCAGGGGCTGTGTCTTTCTCGCTCACGGCTCTGTTCCCAGCACCCCTGCAGCGTGACCCTCAGAAAAGATGCTGTTTGAGCGGAGGGGTGATGCCATGCTCTCCACGAGTCTCAAAGCTAGATCATTGCTAAGGAAGCTTTGTAGCAGACTCGCTCGTGAAATTAAATAACGATGATTCATCACCTCTCCCGAGCCGTACAGGACTTTACAGCTTCCAAATCACTTTCTATCATTCGTGCATTGGTGTGTCCATCTAGGAAGTGCTTCTGGAATGCCTGCCGGGTACGTGACACGGGGTAGCTCTGAAGCCTACCTAGAATGTCACCACCCGAGGACTGGCGCTCAGAATGGCGGAGGGACCAGCCACTTCTCGGTGCTGAGGGTCAGCTCATTCCCCTGCACCGGAGGCCACGGCACGTGGGCCTTGGGTGCCTCTGGGAAGATGTGACTAAAAACAGAACGAGATCATAGTGACCACTGGCGAGTTGTTCTGGGCACGCCATCTAAGTGGTGGTTTGTAACCAGTGGGCATTGGGAATGCGTGCTCAGCGAAGCTACCAGCATCATTGTGGTTTCTGGCAGCCCCCCACAGTTAGGACGGACTTCTACGGCCGCGGGGATCCTCTGCCTGAGGAGCCACCGTGGGTCAGATGAAGGTCTGCAGCCCCAGGAAGCCGGCCTGTGGGTCCGCAGTCCGGAGCGTGGGAGGATTACTCAGGGAATGGGATTCGTGAAAAGTTTTCAGACTCTGCAGCAGTTTTCTTTGAATCCGTAAATGCCATCGTCTAAGTATTTACGGGACGGAGAAGAATGGCCATGCCAGGGGTGGGGCAAGAAGCAGAAGCAGAGGGGGCTGCGGAGGCCTCTCCCGGGCCTGCCCTCCGGCCCCTCTCCCTCCGCCCCTACATCTGCTGCGTTCTGAGGTCCCAGGCCTTTGCCCACCCGCCCCACCCGCAGCGCCAGGGAGGAGGCTCTGCGTGCCGATGCCTCAGAGAGGCCCAGCCGACCCGGACGCAGCAGCGAGCTCGGTGCCCTCTCAATGCCAGGCGCCGGCGTGGCCTTGTTGAGAAGCGGCTGGAAGGACGGCTCCGGGGCCCACGGGAACTGTGTGCAGTCCGCCCACGGGAACTGTGGCTGACTCTTCACACAGCTGCAGGTGCGCACCGCGGTGTCTGCTCCGTGCTGTTGGGCGGGCTCTGCGGAGAAATGGAGCCGCAGGATGTGCGGATCTGCCTGCAGGAGGTGCTGGCCCTGCGATGGCGGAGGCTGGGAGTCTGCAGGCCGCCATCTGCCAGAGCTCCCATCGAGCCTGAGGCCTGCTAGCCGGGGAGCTGGCGGTGCAGGCCCAGCCCAGGCCAGGAGACGACCCACATCCCCGCTCGAGTGGGCAGGCGAGGGGACCAGCCCGCCCTCCCTCTGCCTGCTGTGCCAGTCGGGCCCTCCAAGGGTTGGGTGGTACCCACACACATGGGGGAGGGCAATCTGCGTTATTGGGTTCACCCACTCTAATGCGAATCTCATCGGGGAACACACTCACAGACACACACCCCAATAATGGTTAATCCAGGTGCCCCGTGTCCAGTCAAGCTGACACATACGATTAAGCATCCCCTGTGCTCACTGGTACCTAGCGGCCCCTGAGGGCCCAGCCCTCCCCAGGCTCCTCCTCGGCCAAGCTGCCAGGAGAAGCCAACAGGGGTGGGCAGGCTGCAGCCTCGGGATGGGCCACCTGGCCAGCGTTCTCGGAGAGCTGGCATCCTGGGCCTGGGGCAGAAATGGAGATCAGGGCGAGGCCGCGGCCTCCCAGCTCTGCCCCTGGGCTCCGGGGAGAACACCCCGTGCTGACTGACCTTGAGACCTGCCTGTTCCCACGCACCTGTCAGGTGGAGGCTGGTTCACAGACCTCTCCCTCCGCTTCTGAACCTCTCACTCATTCTGTCAGGTAGGAGCAAGTGCCTTTATTCTGGTCCCACTGGCGATGGTCTTGGTGGCCACACTGCTGCCAAGGGCCGTGGGAGGCGTGCGAGTGGGGGCAGTGCTGGCTGCTGCCAAGGGCTGTGGGAGGCGTGCGAGTGTGGGGCGGTGCTGGCTGCTGCCAAGGGCCGTGGGAGGCGTGCGAGTGGGGGGCGGTGCTGGCTGCTGCAGCCGAGCCCCACGGAGCAGGAGGGCAGCGGAGTCGCGTGTGTGGAATGGCCTCCCTGAGGAGGTGGGAGCGGAACGTCCCCTAAGGAGTTTGCACGTGTTCTGGAGAAAGGACCTTAGGGTGGCCCATGTGGGGGCTTTCCAGCTGCGGGCAGGCACACTGCCTGAGACGGACGCTCGTGCCGAGCCATCCACGTGAACTGCTGCAAGCCCGTGACACCGCAGCGTGGCAGCTTGTGGGAGGCACATGGTACCAGCCCCGTGGGGACCTGCCAGTGTGCTCCCAGTGAGGATTTTGGGGTGGGGAGGTGGGCCTTCCTGCTCAGGGCCCTGTGGGGTCTCTGTTCCAAGCTTTCCCTTCCAGCTTTGGTGGGACCCGCCCCTCCCTGTGCCCAGCACCCCCTGGGCCTCCCACTCCTTACTGCTCTGCCCCACCCCTGCCCGAACCCCTTCCTAACCCCGCTCTCTTCCCTCCACCTGGCCATACTCTACCTGGCCTTCAGGGCCAAGCTCAAGCTTTACCTCACCCACAAAGTGCTCCTCAGCCCACTGATTCCTTTGTCCCAGTTCTGTCCCTGAGATGGGACCAGGGTCAACTGGGCAGTGGCCTGTCCGTGGAAATAGGCATGATTCTAGTGCCCTTCCCACCCAAGCTCCACTCCCAGTGCAGCCTCGAGCCCCTCCCTGTCTGTGTCCACCCATCGCTGTGCCAGGACCCAGGCGTCTGCTCGACAGTCCAGGTGCCTGGCCTTGCCCCTTGCCCCTGTCATTCTCCCCAGACACCTGTGGAATGCCTTGTAGAAGCAGATGCTTTCAAGGGGGAGGGGGTGTTTCCAACTAACCAGCCATGAGCTTGAAGCCCGGGGTGGGGCTCCCACAGCCTCACGGAGCTGGCCTGGTGCCCCCGTCACTGGGGCCTGGGGAGCCGCTGGGGAGCGGGAGGCAGAATGTCACATGCTGGGGTGGCCGCCACTGGGTCCACACCCAGATCTCCCCAGCGTGCGACCAGACCCCGGTTCTCCCTCCTCCTCCTCTCACCAGCTGCCCTTGGAGCAACAGGCTTTAATCAGGCATTTTCAGGATCCATCTTGCTTAGCTGAGGGGCCTCAGCCACCCTGAAGAAGAGCTGGATTCAAATGGGTGTGGGAACCAGGCAAGCAGCGGGCCAGGGGTTGTCCAAGAGGCTGTCCATTCACACACGCAGCTCCCCACCTGGCCTCGTTCCAGTTACTTCTTTCAAAGTCCAGGGACCAGATTTTCATAGGCAAATTTCCTTCAGTGTGGAAAATGTATGCAAATGACGTTTGTTCTCATTGGGGTGGATTTCAAGATCTCTTTAGTTCTTGCTTCAGTATTCAATATGGAAAGGGTCTTTCCCCACCAGCTGATTTTCCTGAGACCAATGTTGGGGGGGAGACTATCACCTCCCTATCGAGTTCTTTAGAGGCAGAAATGCTCCTGGTCTGTGATTTCTGGAAGGAAGCTTTACTTCCACCATCATCATCATCATCACCATCATCACCATCATCATCATCACCATCATCACCATCATTATCATCATCACCATCATCATCATCACCATCATCACCATCATTATCATCATCACCATCATCATCATCATCGTTGTCATCACCATCCCTGTCATCACCATCATTATCATCACCATCATCATCACCACCATCATCACCATCATCATCATCACCACCACCATCACCACCATCACCACCATCACCACCATTACCACCATCATCATCATCACCATCATTATCACCACCATCATCATCATCACCATCATCATCACCGTCACCACCATCATCACCATCACCATCATCATCACCATCACCATCATCACCGTCACTGTCACCACCATCATCACCATCACCATCACCATCATCACCACCATCATCATCACCATCATCATCACCACCATCATCACCACCATCATCATCATCGTCATCACCATCATCACCACCACCATCATCATCATCGTCATCATCATCTCTCTACCTAAAGTGAGGGAAATGGCTGAACCCATTGAACAATGTACCTTTACTTCTGACAGGTGCTCCCCTTGCTGCTTCCCTAGCACTTTTCCAAACGGCTGGTGTAACAGGTTTTAGAATTTGATTGCAGCGCCATCTGCTGGGCACTGGGTCTCCATTTTCCTAGGCCTTCCCTGCACACAGGGTTGGCTCCTTCTTGCTGTCCTCTCCTCCCCTCTCCTCTGCTCTTCCTCCAGTGAAAGTACCAATTGTTGGTTTAAAAAGGTGCCATCAGTTAATTCATAAAAGCGAGGCTCTTCTGGAATGACGGAAAGCTTACATCCCTTGCCAGTAAATACAGAGACAATGGCCGGTGCTTACCACGATGCATTTCATACAGTTATTTCCTGGGATCAATACTCTCATCAGTAGGCGCAGTGATGGGGACATCACAGTAATGAATGGCTGGGCTCCACAGCCATCAGAGGTGCTGTCCTTAGCCCTGTCACCTCGGAGCTGCCCCGGGGCATGATGGGAATCAGGGCTCGGCCTGGCCCAAGGATTAATCATAGTTATCCCCAACTCATATTCGCGTAATTTGCCTTCCTTATGCAGTCTGCCCCGAATTGATCAGCATGGATTTCTCGCTGCAGAGCAGGCCACTCGTGCGGGGTGGAGGAGAGTGGGAAGGGCTCTGCCGCTGTGGCAGGGAGGGGACAATTGGATTAGTCGCGCTCAGGAAGTAAAACACTGAACCACCCCAGAGCATTGGTGGAGGCTTTTTCTAGGGGCCAGGCTACGACTTCGGGGACTTTGGGAAGGGAAGGCGAGCCGGCTCCAGACTCCGTGTGTTCTGCGGGGGCCAGGCCAGCGGGGGGAAGGGACTCGCTGGCTGTGACCCTATTCTTCCCAGTTTCCTAAGGAGCATTGGCCATGCTTTTCCAGAGACCTGTTCAAAAAGTCCCAACAGCCCTGGCCGGTTTGGCTCAGTAGTTAGAGCGTCGGCCGGCGGACCAGAGAGACCCGGGTTCGGTTCCCGCTAAGGGCAGGTACCTCGGTTGCAGTTTGTCCCCGGCCCTGGTTGGGGTCATGTGGGTGGCAACCACTCCATGTGTCTCTCTCACATGGATCTTTCTCTCTCTCTCTTCCTTCCTCTCTCCCTCCTGCTCTATCTGAAGATAAATGCAAAAGTGTCCTCAGGTGAGGATAAAAAATAAATAATAATAATAATAATAATAATAATAATAATAATAAAAAAGTCCCAGCATTTGGGGCCCATGAGATGCTGACTGATAGAGAATACGTGGCGACAGAGGCCGTGGCTTCGTGAATACAACAAGGGGCTCAGGTCAGTTGCAGAACCAGCCAGACCCTCCATTTGCCAGAGCAAAGGCAGCTTAATCCCGGGGTTTCTTTCTCTCTAGATGTGGCTGCCCCCCGACTTCTCACTTGGTCCCTCTGTATGGGACGCTGTCCTCTGTCATCTGGTCAGTGAGCTTCCCCAGCCCCATCTTTCGAGGCTCGGCGAAGTGCCAGCTGGAAGCGACTGCCGCCTCTCCAGCTGGGGCGTGCTGCTGGGCTGAGGGAGTGAATGGGTGAACGGAGGCACAGTCACCAGCAGCGAGAGCCCAGGGGGCGAACAAACCACACTGAGGAGGCATTGGGTGTTGCTTGCCGGCGTCTTTGTTTTTGTTTTTTATATATAGTTAGAGTTAAATATATATATTTTAGTTGTTGAAAGTATTACAGATGTTCCCCCCTTTTCCCCCCATTGATCCCCCTCCCCCCCACTCCCACCCCCCTCCCGTTTTCCCTAAATTATTGTCTGTGTCCATGGGTTGTGCATATAAGTTCTTTGGTTGACCTCTTCCCCACCCCCCACCCCCTCCCTCTGAGGTTTGTCAGTCTGCTCCCTACTCCCATGTCTCTGGGTCTATTGTGGTCGTCAGCTTATTTCGTTCATTATGTTTCAGAAATAAGTAAGATCGTGTGGTACTTGTCTTTCTCTGACTGGCTTATTTCGCTCAGCTTGCCCATGTCTTGGGATCATCGTATCCATTTCAAGGTTTTTAGTTGCTGGAGAAGGGTTACTTTGTGCGGTGAGTAACACAGACCATCACAAAGGAAACCAGGTGGACCCGCCCAGAAGCCGGGCTCACTGTGAAGGAAAGAGGGCTCGGGGGGCGGGGGGCGTCCACGCGCGACCTCTCCCCTCTTCCAATGTGGGAACTGTCACACAAGCAAGACGCAGAGAATGGCAGCTGAGACGCCTTCACAGCGAAGCAGACGGCCCGGGGGGTGGGGGGCTGTCCCCTCGGAGAGGTACCAGCACTGCAGTCTCAGTGAGGTCCAGCCGGCATGTCCACCCCACAGTGACCCCCACGGGCTGGCAACGCTGGCACCCAGGATGGCATCTGCAGCCCCACCACCCCGGATGTCTCCACCTGGATGACCCACGGGCTTGTCACAGTCACAATGTCCTCAGTGACCCCCATCACATTTTCTGCAGCCCCCCTCAAGCTCGCATCTCTGCCCGCTTGGTTAGTGAAATGGTCACGTGCTCGGACGTGGGGCCGGGCACCGGGCACCTTCACAGTTCCTCGCCTCCCACCCTCTGTGCGCCTGTGAGCATCGAGGCCTCTTCACCCTTCTTCCCGAGGCCTCATTTCCACCCCTACCCCTCTGTTCTGTGGACACGCTTCTTTTTTTCTTTTTTAAATAAATATGTTTTTATTGATTTTTTTAGAGAGAGAGGAAGGAAGAGGGAGAGATAGAAACATCCGTCAGCTGCCTCCTGCAGGTCCCCTACTGGGGGCTGATCCCACAACCTGGGCATGTGCCCTGACCGGGAATCGAACCGGCGACCTCTTGGTGCAGGGTTGACGCTCAACCACTGAGCCACACTGGCTGGCACGGACACGCTTCTTGGCAGGCCCTGCGCTCCTTCACCTGTGCCAGCAGCCCCCAGCTCAGCTTCTTACTTCTAGTCCTTCCCTCCGTCTAGCCGCCCTCTAGGCCAGGCATCACGACAGCTTCCAGTGTCCACACCGCACCGTGTTCCCCCACGGCATGCCAGAGAGCCCCCAGTGGGCGTAAGGCACGCAGGCCTCGGGTTGTCTCCTGGTGGCCTCATCCTGACCATCAGAAAAGCAGTGGCTTCTAGTGGGATCTCATCTCCAGGAAGCCATTCTTGATGACCTCAGTCCTCGGTGACCTTCCTTCTCAAATTTTCAGCAATACCCAAGTGGCAAATGTGGGACTTCAACCAGGGGTTTAGCTGGTAGTTCCCCCAAGGCCCACCCACTGGCTGAGGCCACGCCGTTCCCCAGACTCAAACCTCACCCTGCTGTCTCGTCTGGCTGCCTCTCTGTGGACAGAGGCCACGTGGAGGCGGAGGCACCAGGTGTGAGAGCATTGTCTTTGCAGCCAGACAGACACCCCTGGGTGATCTGAGCACAGCGTCCTAGAGGAGAACCAGGAGAAGGGGAGAGAGGCGCCCTGGGGGGGCAGGTGTCCTACTCCACGGGGAGAAGTGGACAGGACAGGCCTCGGACCGGGAGCCTGGCCAGCAGCGGGCGAGGAGGAAGCGTCACCTTGCAGCTGAGCCTGGAGTTTGAACTGGACCCAGTTTTAACAAGTGGAATGACCTGCAGGTTCTCGACTCTGCCGAACAGGCCCTTCTGTGCTCCTCACAGGGAAGGGGCACTTGGCATAGCACTGCTGGGTGGTGTGCAGAGAAAGAAGGTGCTTTTGTGTTTGTACACGTGGGCCCGGCTGGTGGGCTCAGGGGTTGAGCGTCGACCCATGCACCAAGAGGTCGCTGGTTCGATTCCTGGTCAGGGCACATGCGCAGGTTGTGGGCCTGATCCCCAGTGCAGGGCATGCAGGAGGCGGCCAATTGATGTTCTCTCTCATCGATGTCTCTATCTCTCTCTCCCTCTCCCTTCCTCTCTCTCTCAAATCAGTAAAGAAAAACAATTATATTTGTACACGTGTGGTGGAGAGAGTTGATTAACACTGCTTGTGGCTGGGTGACACTCGGGCTGGCTTGGAGGGTCTGGGTCTGCTGCTGGGGGATCTGGTGGCCTTGATTCTGGTCAAGCTGCACAGCCGTAGACGTAAAAGTGTGGTGGTGGGTGTCTGCTTGTCACACACCCAGGGGAAGGGACAGTGGCCAGGTGCGCCCTGCGTGGTGGGTGGAACTTTTGAAGGTGCTCTGCGGGCACACAGATGGCACCTGGGGCCTCTGGGGTGGCCTCCCTGCCCGCACCGGACGACGGCACGGATTTATCTGGTTTGACGCCGAGAACAAGCAGAGATTCGTCCTTCCTAGCTCCCGCAAGCAAAGCGAGGCTGCCGATCACAGCGTCCGCGCTGCGGGACGTGTGCCTAATAAAACGACAGCTATCACGAGAAAAAGCCGATGGGCAGCCCCGTGCATCGGAAGGATGAAATACCTCCGCTGCACGCACGAGTTTCATCCGGCCGGGAACCCACAATTTAGAGAACTTTCTTAATTTAATAAAGAGGTTTTTTTAAACTCAGGTCTGGCAAGTCCTCGTTCCTCCAGCGTGTGGTTTCGGTGAAATATCCCTCGACATGAAAATACAGACAGTTAGTTTTTTCTTCCAAAGCGAACCACCGTGAGCTCCCATTCCTGGTTTATTATGCTTGCTGTATCTCTGCTCATTTTTCACCAGTATTGCATTAAGTATTGATATTGATTTCTTGTAAATGGGACTGAAATAGATGGCCCGGTTTTTGTTGTTGTTCCGTGGCACTTTGTATGTAATTTATCGGGGCTGCTGTGGACGCTGCCCCTCGCTGCCACCGCCGGAACTGCACGTGCCACGCTCCGGCCGCTGCCCGCCACCTGCATCTCTCACTCGGTATCAGAACCGGTTATGTCTGACGTTTCTTTTTCCTCCCGCCCACGCCGCCACCGTGAGAATCATCCCTGCGCTTTCTGTGTTGTTCCGACGTTTGTGCTGGTAACTGGCATGTTCGTGGACAACAGCGATGTAGCAGGAAGGGGCATTTCCTCCCCGCAGCTGAGCTCTGTTCTGAGAGGCTTGGGAGACGGACTTGGTTCCGGGCCTGGTGTTACCCCTGCCCGACTGCGTGACCTTGGGCCAGTGCCCTTCCCTCTATTTTTTGGAGAAAGAGTGACGGTTCCGTTGGCATCTGCACACAGGTGCAGGGTTGAGATGAGCCCTGTGTCCCAGAAGCTGGGGGCCATGTGCCTTCTGAGTGCCCTGGGGTTAGCTGGTGGGACTGGCAGAGTGGCACCCGGCTGAGGGCATCTCCTGAAGGCAAGGTGACGTGGATTTCGCCTTGGGTGTCCTATTCCAAGAAAAGAAAACATACATCCTCATGAAAACATGTACACGAGTGTTTATGCTAGGACTCTTCACAAGAGCCAGAAAGTAGAAAAACTACCTAGCCCTGGCCGGTTTGGCTCAGCGGTTAGAGCGTTGGCCTGCGGTCCAGAGAGACCCGGGTTCGGTTCCCGCTAAGGGCATGTACCTCGGTTGCAGTTTGTCCCCGGCCCTGGTTGGTCGTGCGGGTGGCAGCCACTCGATGTGTCCCTTTCACGTCGATGTTTCTCTCTCTCTCTCTCTCTTCCTCTCTCTCCCTCCCACTCTATCTGAACAAAAAATGAAAAAATGTCCTCGGGTGAGGATAAAAAAAAGAAAAAGAAAAACTACCTAAGTGTCGATCAGCTGATGAGCAGGTGACCGGGACGTGGTCTGGTCACACGGTGAATCTGACCTGGCAGTGAAAAGGAATGGAATACTGATGATACTGCAGCGTGGGTGGCCGCAAAAGCACGTGAGCGAATGACGTCACCAAGACCACGCTCTGCATGAGCCCAGTGAGAGGGCGTGTCTGCAGGGGGCATAGCACAGGTGTGGGTGAGGGGGAGGGACTGCAGGGGGGTGTGGGGTTTTTTGGGAGGTAATAAAAAATGTTCTGAACTGTAACTGTGGTGGTTACGTAACTCTATACCAAAAGCAATGGAATTGGGTGAATTATAAGTTATTTGAATTGTCTTGATAAAGATATATTTTTAAAACCCAGCACATTCTTTCCTTTATCTAGAACTGAATTTACTCATTTTAACAAAATGTTCCATTAAAATGAGGATCTCCAGATTTGGCAAATTACAATACAAGAAGCCCAGTTACACGTGAATTTCTGATAAACAAGGGATCGTTTTCTCAGTACCAGCATGTCCCAAATATTGCACGAGACAAACTCATAATGAAAAGTTATGTTCATTTGAAATTCAAATTTAATTGGGCATCTGGGTTTTATCTGGTTACTCTAATTAAAATATAATAGAAAACACAACCTTTCAACAGAGAGCTAAGTCATTTCGAAATCGTCATCTCTCCGTAAACATCCCACGACCCAGGACCACAGAGCGATGTTCCCATTCCACAGAGCAGGGCATGAAGCCTAGACAGGTGACTGGCTTCTCTGGTGACCCAGCGGCAGGTCCAGGATCAGCACCCTGGGGTCGGCCTGATGCCCAGCGCCAGGCTCCTCTCCTCGGAGAGGCGGGCACATGGCTTCCCGAGGTGGCCAATGGGAAGAGGCCCGGCGCTCCCCGGCTGTGCCAGAGCCGGAGAAGGAAACCTTCAGTCCCCGTAAGGCTGCCGCGGGTGCCTGAGAACCAGGACAGTGCGTCCCCATTAGAATGTTCTTTTCTGGAGGAGATAACAGGATAATAGGTGTCTTACTTGCTTCCTGTAAAATGATGAGTGACAAAGAGTCACTTGAGATTAGAGTAATTCAGAACCAGTTAAGCCAATACCTGTGCTCCTTAGAGATCAATTTTTATTTTGAGGAGAGGAGAGAGAGGATAAGCGAGAACTAAAATAAAACGCGGAGTTCCCTTCTCTGACCTCAACAAGCCGTGGGCTGTGGGAGGGAGGCTGGCGTGCGTGGAGAGGTGGGCAGTGCTCCTGAAATGCGACATGTGATGAGCAAATGCTGTTTCTGCACCGAATGCCTTTGGTCGTCTCGGGGAGAAACCGGACTCATAAATGATGTTTGGAAGACGTTTAGCATTCTTGAATAGAGTACGCGGTCCAAGTGGTCAAAGCTGAACTGGCTATCTGGGGAACGAACTGATCTCTGTCCTCTCCAGTTGTCATAACAAATTGTTCTCATCTGCGTGGGGCCAGTGGGGCATCCCTCACCTGGGCATCCCTCACCTGGGCACCCTTCTCCTGAGCATCCCTCACCTGGGCACCCCTTACCTGGGCATCCCTCACCTGGGCACCCCTCACCTGGGCACCCTTCTCCTGAGCATCCCTCACCTGGGCACCCCTCACCTGGGCATCCCTCACCTGGGCATCCCTCACCTGGGCATCCCTCACCTGGGCACCCTTCTCCTGAGCATCCCTCACCTGGGCACCCCTCACCTGGGCATTCCTCACCTGGGCACCCTTCTCCTAGGCACCCCTCTCCTGGGCATCCCTCACCTGGGCACCCCTCACCTGGGCATCCCTCACCTGGGCACCCCTCACCTGGACACCCCTCTCCTGGATACCCCTCTCCTGGGCATCCCTCACCTGGGCATCCCTCACCTGGGCATCCCTCACCTGGGCACCCTTCTCCTGGGCATCCCTCACCTGGGCACCCCTCACCTGGGCATCCCTCACCTGGGAACCCCTCTCCTGGGCACCCCTCTCCTGGGCACCCCTCACCTGGGCACCCCTCACCTGGGCATCCCTCACCTGGGCATCTCTCACCTGGGCACCCTCACCTGGGCATCCCTCACCTGGGCACCCCTCACCTGGGCATCCCTCACCTGGGCACCCCTCACCTGGGCACCCCTCACCTGGGCACCCTTCTCCTGAGCATCCCTCACCTGGGCACCCCTCACCTGGCCATCCCTCACCTAGACACCCCTCTCCTGGACACCCCTCTCCTGGGCATCCCTCTCCTGGGCACCCCTCTCCTGGGCACCCCTCACCTGGGCATCTCTCACCTGGGCACCCTCACCTGGGCATCCCTCACCTACTGCAGCAGTTAGTTTCTCTGGTGTTTTCCGTGATAACTGTGGTTCTGTGTGAGAAGCAGTGGTCATTGAGCGTCAGACTGCCTGTGAACCACCCAGGGAAGATTCTGGAATATATATTCCTGGGCTCCATGCCTGTTGATTCTGATTTAGCAGCCTGGCTTGGGTCCAGGTCGTTTTGATGAACTGCCAGACTGGAACCTCTGGCAGAGGTGAAATAGCGAGACACTCTCTCGTAGTTACAAGGTTGCATCGGGCAAGGCTGGGAAGCAGGTGACCTCCGTTTCTGCAAACAGGCCTTGCTGTTTGCCAGGGATGTTCGAGACAAGAAGACAAGGGTTTTGAGGACTCGACTTGTGCTATAAATACATCAGGACAATGCCTTTTTAAGTAGTCATGTGGAATAAGTTTTTATAAGGCATGGAGTCCATCTGTCACCTAAAAAAATGCCCCCAAAAGCAAAAACGATGGAGTGGAAAGAACTGTGCCCGGGAGTGGGGACAGCTGGGTGGACTTGAGCTCCTGCCCAACTGTATTGGACTCGGGGTTCCCAGGAGGTGGGGGTGGGAGGGGTGGGGATGGAGGGGGCCGGCAGAGGAGAATGGGAGTGAGTGACCATCTCCAAGCCTCTTTCCAGCTTCTACCTCTCTTATGGGACCTACTGTATTTCAGGGTGTGTGTGTGTGTGTTTGGTAGTTATGTAATTTTCCTTCTTCTATTTTACTTTTTGCAAAGTAGTCCTTCACTGTGCTTTGGGGGGAGATAGTCACTCCCTCCTCTCCACTGCAGCCCATTGGCAGCGAGGTCTTCTGTGGACTCGGGAGGTTCTCGGCCCCTGTGGCAAGTTCTGGATCTCCTCTCTGCCCGTCTGCCTTTGCACAAACTCCTCCAGATAACCTGTCTACTGCACACTTCCCGAGAGAGTCCCTGTTCTCTGACCCTCCTGGGACTGATCCTGGGGGCGCTGGAAAACACTCGGACCCCAGAGTCACATTAAGATCTTTAATGCCCGGCCGGTGTGGCTCAGTTGTTGAACGTCGACCCATGCACCAAGAGGTTGCCGGTTCGATTCCCGGTCAGGGCACACGCCCAGGTTGTGGGCCCGATCCCCAGTGGAGGGGGCCTGCAGGAGGCGGCCAATCGATGTTCTCTCTCATCAATGTTTCTATCTCTCTCTCTAAAATCAATAAAGAAAAAAATGGGAAAAAAAGATCTTTAATGACCCAGAAATACATGATAAACATGCATGCCAGACCTTCAGTGGGTACATGATGTTTAAGCCTCCATTTGACCTCTGTTTGCAAATAGAGCCTCTTGCCTGTAGCTCTGATTGTTTTCTCTCCCTGAGCGGGCACCTGCTCCTCCCTGTCCTCTCCGGGGGCCTGGCACCGGGGCCCCATGCCCATGTAGGGTCTCGGGGGTGGTCCGAGATGCCTGCTCAGGTCTGCCTTACTTAAACCCCTTCCTCTCTGATGTCACCAGAGGGACAACAAGGGTGTTTTCTTGGATGTCACCTGGTCTGGCTTCTTGTAGCCTTCCAGTCTCCGCCTGCAGGGTCCCACGCTGGGCCTGCAGCTCTTCCTCGTTTGATCACACCCACTGACCATAGCCTGTGACACCTACAGGCCCGAAGAATTCTGGAGTCCTCGGAAAGGGATCAACAGCACACTCAGGAAAACGACTGCACGTGGATTGAAAAGCACATATTAAGGAACGGTGCTGTCTGATTTCTGTGTGGCTGTAGGGACAGGCGATGCTCACTGCCTGCCCCTGGGTGCCTCATTGGGCATCCAGTGAACCTGCAGTCAAGGTCAGAAACAGTGCGGCTGGGATGCAGGGGGCTGGGAATCAGCCTCAGCGTCATCCCAGACCCTTACGCTGTCATTGGAGTTTGATGTTCAGTGTCCTTTTGAACACCCCTGATCCTGAATTCCTGGGTCCTTATATCTGTGGTCATAAAATCCGTTCTGATTGCTCAGAAGCTGCAGATATGTGCTTTAGTAATCCATTGGATCCAACATCCAGGCCACGCCTATGAATTCACTGCCGTGGATTTAGCCGAAAGGGAGATGACTCTCAGCTGCCGGCCTTCCCACCGAGCAGATGCCAATGTGTAGTTAAAGGGAGCAGCCAAGTGGCCTGGTTTTAATCCAGGTCAGAGATCCAGGAAAGGATGGGTTTGGATTTTACCCATGGCCCTGGAGAAAGATAGCCAATCGCGGGACAAAGCATTTACCTACCACCCAAGCAGCCCCTTCGAGAACTTAGCTCATGACCCGAGAGGCCCCAGAGGCCCCAGGTGGCAGGAGGCTGCTCACGGAATGACGGGACAAGGGGGTTGGAGTCTTCTGGGTGCCCTGCCTCCATTCTGCCTTCACACACCTCCTGCCGCTCCAAGCCTTTGCCTTGCAGACGAAAATCAATTTTCTTGGATACGTTATTCAGTCCCGGAAGGTTAGCTTCTCAGCTAGCTGGCGGGTGGGGGCATTTGAGGTGAGACCCAAAGGTGAGTCTGAGTGCGTGGGTGTGTGGGGAGGAGGTGTGTTCCAGGCCCAGTGCATAAGCCCCCGAGGCAGGGTGGAGAAGGGGAAGGAGGCCCCTGTGCCTGAGTCCTCTCGGAGAGCTGGGGACCTGACTCCTGCGATTTTGTGCAGCTCTGAATGGACCGCGGCTGTGTGAAACCACATGTGTCTTATGATAAAGTCTGGAAGCAGCCCTTTCATTCTGCTTGGCTTTTAGCTTCTGGACCAATCTTTCCCGGACTTCCCAATCGGCGTCAGGCGTTAGCATAGACGTGGGGATATGCATGTGAGGTGGTTCTGATCCCGTGGCCTCAGGTTTTCATTTTACTCACCTGGTTTCCTCATGGGTCATGTGTCGTGGGCTCTAAGCACTGGCCACGTTGAACGATCTGGTCTCCTTGCCTCGGAATCTCTCTCTCATGGTGCATGTAGAACATGATGCTTGCAGAATGTTACAGAACATACACAGAAGGCACGTGACCCCAGCACCCCGCCAGAATACCAAGACGTGATTCATCTCACACGCAAGAATATTAGTCCCCCCCCCCACTTTTATTTACTTAAAAATTAAAAAAAAAAAAAAGGTTATTTAGTGGTGGTAGATTTCTGCTACTTTTAACACTGCCATTAATTTTATAAGAAAATGTGATGAGATATGGTTCATGAGTATTTTTTTTTTTTTTTATCCTAACCTGAGGACATTTTTCCATTTTTTGTCCAGATAGAGTGGGAGGGAGAGAGAGGAAGAGAGAGAGAGAAACATCGACGTGAAAGGGACACATCGAGTGGCTGCCACCCGCACGACCAACCAGGGCCGGGGACAAACTGCAACCGAAGTACATGCCCTTAGCGGGAACCGAACCCGGGTCTCTCTGGACTGCAGGCCGACACTCTAACCGCTGAGCCAAACTGGCTAGGGCTCATGAGTATTTTTAAAAAGAGCTTTATTGAGGGCCCGGCCAGTGTGGCTCAGTGCTTGAGTGTCGACCCACGCACCAAGAGGTCGCCGGTTCGGTTCCCGGTCAGGGCACATGTCCAGGTTGTGGGCCCGATCCCCAGTGGGGAGCATGCAGGAGGCAGCCAGTCAATGCTCTCTCTCATCAATGTTTCTATCTCTCCCTCTTCCTTCCTCTCTCTCTAAAAATCAATAAAGAAAAAAATTGTAAAAAGAGTTTTATTGAGGTATAATCAATATAGAGTAAACTGCCCCAAGTGTGTTTTAAGATGTATATACACGTGTAAATCCATCACAGCCCTCAAGATCAGGAACATGGCTGTCCCCACCTCTTCTCCCTGCACCCCCAGAATCACTCATCTGCTTAGCTGCTACTTTCCAGACTTTTATATAAAGGGGATTGTATAGTATGATCAGTGGGATCTGCAGTCAAGGTCAGAAACAGTGTGGCTGGGATGCATGGAGCTGAGAATTAATCTCAGTGTCATCCCAGACACTAAGATGTAATGGGATGTAAAAAAGTAAATAAAATAGAAAATGGTGAGGAAAACACTAATGTTCTTACATGTGAGGTGGACCATGTAATTATTACTATCCACATCGTAATGTGTATCAGTAATCCATCCCTTTTTCTTGCCGAGTAGTATCCCATTGTATGGATATACCACAAGTTGTTTGTCCATTCATCTGCTGATGGATATTTGATTTGCATCCATTTTGCAGCTGTTATAAATAAAGCTGCTATGCGCATTTATGCACAGGTCTCTGAATGGACATATGCTTTCATTTTCCTTCGGTCACTTTATCATCTTAACTTTCACTTCTCTCATAATCAGAGACCTTGTCCTTTTCGAACAGGTTGCGTTCTCCCTGCTTCTGCACAGACTAGGTAGGATGGGGTTAGGGGTGTTTGTACACCCCAATCTGAGGCAACTGTAGCCAGCGGGTCCTGTGGGAGGCGGCAGGCTTTACCCTGGCCTATGAGGTTTATGTGAGTATACAAAATGAAATAGCTCAGTTAGTCGAACAGTTGTCAGGAGACCATGGCTTACGACAATCAACCTGAAGGAGGAAGGAAAACTCTCCTCTCTTTATCTTGTCTTAATTACGTCTCTCTGCCATGAGATTAGCAAGTAAGGCATAGGGACCGTCTGCAGGCTAAATGCATTTTTTATTTTTATTTTTTAGGATGGGTATTGTGTGTTCCCGAAGTAAATGACACAAAACGGCATGAGTATAAGCCAGGACAGGTGTTATTAATGGTGTTTACTTTTCATTAGGAGGCCAGAACAGTTCCCTAATTGCCAGCAGATTCTAGGAAATGCCTTATTTGTAAACAGTGGTTCACACACTAAAAAGGTCATTAACAGAATAAACAGGCAATTCAGAGCGAGTAATTGTAATTATGAAATGTATTTAATGGTTTAAGGAATATCAGTGATATTTTGCGCAGCCGAGTGTCTTCCGCGTTTGAACAGCTGACGTGGCCCACCAGACAGCGGCCCCCGGGATCTCCGGGGAGTCCAGGGGGTTGTATTGCTCCCATTTGTAAGAATGATACATTTCTGAAGATAAAGCTTCCTCATCCTCATTACGGAAAAGAAGAGCAAAGGGAACACAAATCTCCCATAATCCTGTCATCCTTTAGAGATAACTATTAATATTTTAGTTTATTTCCTTCCTTCTATTCAGTTGACAGTTCAGCTCAAACTCTATATACCATCGTGTATCCTGATTTTTTTGTCCTCAGCATTATTGCATGAACATCTCACCAGGTTATTAAAACTTTTTCTCTGCAAACACCATGTTAATGGCTAAAAGAAAAAAAAATCCCAATGTATGGACTACCCTTATTGACCTAACCATTCTCCCTGTGGAAGTGTATGTGGTTTCTCATTGTTCCCCAGTATAAATGATGCTACAAGCAACATCTTCGTGAAAATCACTTCTAATTGTATTTAGAGTCATGTCCTTGAAATAGTCCCAGAAGTCAAATTTCTAGATCGAAAGGGTGAGGGTTTCTGAGGCTCTTGGTATAAATTCAGCTGTGTGGTTAATGGGTGGCCTTCCTGCAGAAGCTGCCCGAGAGACTAGACCAAAAGGCAATTTCCAGGGTTCATTAGATTAAGACTAAACAGGACTGTTGGCACCTTGGGTTGCTGAACGGCAGCGGAATTGCTGTCCATCACAGAATTGAAGTTTCTTAGCCCGGAAAGCAGACGGAAGGACCTACAGGTGCAGCGCTTGCCAGGGACGGCATCGTCCCAACTTGGCTTAAAGATGTACCACACAGGGAAAAGCCTCCCTATGGATGGAGACAGTCAGAAGGACGAATAAATGAGCCACCAGGGGTTGTCCAGGTGGCTCCAAAAAAAAGATGGAGAGAGGCCTGATACCACTGTGGTTAGGCTTTAAGCTGTGCCTGACCCCCAAGGCTAGGGTGACCATCATCACGAATCACCAACAACCCAACTTCATCATCTTCTTGAATTGCCTCCCGAAGGTCCTCATAGACTATAACTCCTCTGAGAGTCAAAGTGTAGTTGTTGTTGTTATTTTAATCCCTTGGGTTTGGTCTATGAGGCTGGGCACACAGCAGGTGGTTGCTAAATAAGCCACTACATTTCCCAAGGGTGGGGTCAATGTCAGTCCTGATGGTTTCTCCATCTCCAGTGTCTAACACAGTTCCTAGCATATAGTAGACATTTAGTAAAATTGGTTTAACGGAATTGAATACATGTAGGTAGTTGCTACTTAGTAACCAGTCAGCTAGATTCATTCACACAGGCACTTGTGAGAGGGATGAACCCCCCACATTCACATCTCTTCTTTTCTACTCTTCCTTACGCGGTTTCTGCTTCCCAGCCAGGCTGAACCATGTGCCTACCCAACCAGCGATAACAGGTCGGGCAGATCTCTTGACGTAAGCCCATTTCTGAGCCCCCTGGGACGGTGTGGGGTGTGTCCTTCCACTGCTTGACCAGGGAGCAAACGGAGACGTGGCTGTGTCCTCCTCCTGAGACGGTTTGCGTGCTCACAATTCAGAGAAACCGCCTTCTCTCGACCCTGGTCTTCTTGGAGAAATTGAGTTGCATTCATTCCGTCCTTTCACCTGGTAGCTCATGTTTAACTAGCTCACACCCCAGGTCCTGCAACAGGCCCTCCCCTTGCTGTGTGGCGCTCCTGCCCTTGCTGGTCCAGGGCGGGCTGAGCCCTGTCGCTGGCAGGCTGACCTTTCCACGGCTGCCTTACTCTCTTCACCTTGGTGTCCCCGGTGCCCGAGCGCTGACTGCAGTTCCCGGGGTTTGAATAATGGGCGAGCTGCCTCAGTGTGGAGCTAACTGACTAGTGAAAGGGGGGCTGGGAATAGAGGGCACGGTGACAAAGGTGAGGCTCCGGTAACCTCTTTCTACGAAAACACCAGCTTGTCCCAGCCTCGGGGACTTAGCACTCCCTTCTCGCCACAGCAAAGTACAGAGGAGAAGACTTGGCCTTCAGGTGACGGAATTTGGGGTTTACACTCTGACTTCTGCAAAGTAGCACCTGCATGGCCTTGGGAAGGTCATGTCCTCCTCCCCGGACCTCAGCGCTCTGACCTGGGAAGGGGGCCAGTGATGCCTGTGTCACTGGGTGGTTCTGAGGCCTGAATGAGGGCATGCACGTGTGAGGCCCAGCCAGTGGATATCAGGATGAGCCCATCTCTTGACAGGAGCCCGTGACGTGAGCCCACTGGGATGGCTGGACTGGCACCTGGCCTTTAGTTTCTCAGCTGCGTGAGGAAGCAGAGAGGCCCGGCTCCCCTGCCTCAGGAATGACTGGCGTGCCCAAGGCTGGGCACAGAGTGGGTGCTCAGTTCACAGTATGGTAACAAGAGCAGAAACTTGCTTCGCATCCTTCTCCAGCTCTTCCTGTTCCTCACCCACAGCCCGCTCCCCCTTAAATCAAAGCCGAGCTGCGATTTAATGTTCCCGAGCAGAGGAGGGGTGACTTTGCCCCAAGCGCTTCCCCGACATCATTAAATGCCGGCTTTCTTCCCAGAGGTTGGGGGGGGGGGCTGCCATTTAAAACCCCAGAGAGCGAACTTCTTTCCTCCGACACACTGTCCGCACTCTCAGATGAGGGGGCGGGGGGAGGAAGTCGGGTTTGTGGCCACGCGGGCGCGCCCATCCACATACCATGCACCTCGGCTGGGCTGCCGGTTGCACGTGAGTTTGAAACGGTTTGTAAATTTAATCGTGTGCAGACGGTGTGTTCAGAACGATTAGGTAATCAGTGCGTTGGGTAGGATTAGCAGCTCCATTTATTATCTAAGTGTATTTAACAGTCTTTACCGGGTACAAAATGCACCCCAAGGCATTCGAGGCCCAGCGGGAGCCGCACGCACAGGAGGCGGGGAGGCTGGGCTCCCGGAGCGCAGGGCGTCCTCGGCGGCTTCCCTGCGGAGGTGCGGCGTCCGGCCCCTGTCCCTTCTCCCTCTAACAAGCCGTGGCATCGTCTGGTCCTGGATCAAGAACTGGGTTCAGAAGAACGTGACCCTGGGACGGGCGAGGGGAAGGGACGGGGCTAGTCTGCCCGAGCCGACACGGTCGGTGACCCTTCTCTGCCCTCCTGTTCCACACACCCCGTAGGCCCGGGGCAGTGCGGCCTCCGTGGCGGAGGAGACCGGCTGTGAGACAGACGCAGCCCGTCGCTGGAACCCCACCCCGAGGCACAGCCATGTGGACAACAGACCAAGGTCAGGGGCTTCAAACCGCAGCGCACAGCCCAGACCGGGCTCGCTGCCTGCTTTGCCCCCGAGACTAGAGTGGCGGTCTCTGTTTAAGATGGCTCCCGAAGAACCCTGTCCCTTGGCCACAAAGACTCAGCTCCTCCCCCTGGCCTGGAGGAGAGTTGCTGAGCCACGTGTACTGAAGGCGTCGTGGACACCGGGTGCCGCCAGCTCCGTCCCTCCCAGCCGAGGCCTCGGTCCCGCTGCGGGGGTGTCGGTGCTGACAGCCCCCCGCTGAATGCTTCTCTGAGAAATGTGCTTGGCCTGCACGGCCCAGGGTGGTGTCCCGCAGTGACCGGGCAGCGACGGGTACACAGGCCCAGCTCCCTTAGTGCCTTTAGCGGCAACTCTCCGGGGCTGTGCCCACCCCAGAGCCGTGCTGGGCCAGGCCGAGGCCTGCGCTGTGATTAGACGCTGACGGTTCAGGGCCCCCCTGCCCTCTGCCCGCCCCTCGGCCCAGCCACTCCTGTGCCCACAGACCCCTCCGCATCGTCTGGTTCCCAGGAGGCCTTCCTGTGACCGGCTCCTCCTTCACTCCCAGGGGACAGCCCCCTGCAGACACAGAGCTGGTGGGCCTCAGGGACCTTCGAGGCCGAGAGAAGGGCAGAGAAGGGAGTCGATGAACTTGGTCTTGAGGGAGCCTCAGGGAACTCCCAGAGATGGAGGCGGAGCCGATGAGCTTTAGAGAGACCTTTAAGGCCCTCTGTACCCCCTCACCCCCCACTCCCCCGATCTAAGCCATCCCCTCAGCATCCCCAAACCCCACCCTTCAGTCCTAAGCTCCAACCCTTGTCTCCGAAGGCCTCTGGTTGTGCCTCCTGGCTCTTGTGCACTGTGGTCCCCTGGGACACCTCCTCACCCTTTACTTGGCTAACCTGCCCTCGGAGACTCTAGTCAACAAGGCAGAACCAGACCACACGGACCTCTCACTCTGCCAGGCCCTCTACACACGGCGACCAACTTAATTCTCTCCATACCCCATGCCTTGGGTCCCATTCTCATCTCCATATGCAGGTGAGGGACTCAGAGAGGGTAAGTAACTTGCCAAGGTCACACAGCCTGTGAGCCGTGAAGCCAGGACGGGAGCCGGCAGTCCAGCTCTGGAGCCCTGCCGAGCTCATGCTTGGGGTTGTCTGTGAGCACCTTTCTTCAGGATAGCCTGTCCGCTCCAGGGGCCCCGACCCCAGGCATGGCTGGGGTCTGACGTGGACACCTGCTCCAGGCCGGGCTCGTGGGTGCCTCCCTTCGGAACTCAGCTCAGGATGGAGTCCCTCCATGGAGTGAAATCCGAGCGGATTCAGTGGTCCTGTCGCCAACTCTCTGGCAACAGCTCAACTGAGCTGCAAGGAGAAAGAGTGGGCTGGTCCCCACGCAGAGGGAAGTGGGTCCGTCTGGTTCTCTGCTTCCGGCTCGTCTCCGAAGCCTGCCTGCTGCTTCGCCCAATGTTTCCTTGGCTTCTGGGAGCCGAGACTGCCTCCATTTGGCCTCAGCAAGGTCGGCTTGGGTTTCTGCCGTTTGAAAGGTGCAAAGCCAGGGTCCCCTGCGTGGAGCTTCACGCCCTGTCACCGCCTTGCAGCAGGCTCAGGGACACTGGGCGGCTATTTCTGCGTCCGCTCCAGCTGAGTGAGGCCGTCGGAGTTGCGGCTGCACAACCACAGGCTTAGACAAAGTCCGCGCCCAAACCTGCACATCGTCAGTGGGACACGCTGGCTTTGGGAGGTGCAAACCAGAGGGCCGTGCGGAGCGGAGGCTGCGCGTGGAAGAGACTGCCCCGAGAGGCGACATCAGGTCGGGGACGCGTGGCGTCTGACCTCCTTGAGGGTCATCCAGCGAGATGAGTGTAGGTCTCAGCATGTTGACTTTGGCTCAGCTGGTCCGGCACCCAGGACACAAGCAACCCTGTCAGTTCCCAGGTGTGGCAGTCATCGATGAACACATCTGGCCTACGATGGGGGTTGGAATTCAAGGTCCACAGAGAACAGTGGACTCATGGCTCATTCTAGAGAGCAGAAACAGGGGGGCAGAGAAGGCAGAGAGGGGAGCCCGGAGGATCGGAAGCCCCGAGAAGCAGAGGTGACATGGATGAGGGTGACGAGAGCGCAGAAGGTGGCAGAAGGGGAGGGTGTCATTAGAATAGCCTGTCCGCGCAGCAATGGCAGCCGCCTCCAGCCAAGGGGGACAGGTGCTGTCTCAGGACGCAAGGTGCTGTGTCTCCAGTTCACAGGTGTCCTGAATGATCTGTTCCCAGGCTGTGCGCTGCCTCCGTGAAGCCAAGGGGTGCCCTTGCCGTTCTCGCCATCCTCATGGCCAGGTGTCTCCTTCAGGTCACCTCAGAGTGTCCGTTCCTTGACACCTAAAGAGCTAAACCAGCCCACAGAGCCCATCAGAAGGATGCCCATAGCAACACTATTCACAGTAATTCATAGCAACACTGTGAAAGGTAAAAACAGCCCACACGCCCACCCACGGTGGACAGAGACACAGATGTGGTGTGAGCCTGGGCACAGGTGTTCAGCCAGGGGACCCTCTTGGCTGTGAGCAGTCGCTCGAGGCTTGCACCCACCCGCTTGGTGGCATTACACACGTTCACAATGTCGCACAGCCCCACCTCCATCTAGTTCCTGAACATGTCATCACCTCTAAATAAGTCCCGCCCCCAGTAGGTCGTCACTCCCTTCTCCCCTCCCCCGGCACCTGGCAACCGCCCACCTGTGTTCCGTCTCTATGGACTTGCCCACTCGGGACATTTTCTAGAAACGGGACTGTGTAACGTGACTTTGCGAGTCTGGCTTCTTTCAGTGAGCACCGTGTTTTCCAGGCTGATCTACACTGCTGCCAGTGTCCGTGCTTCAACCTTTTTCACGCCTGAGTACTATTCCATTTCGTGGATTTACCACATTCTCTTCATCCAATCACCAGTCAGTGGCTACTTGGGCTGTTTCTACCTTTGGACTGTTGTGAGAGTACTGCCGTGAACATTTTCCTGATGTTTTTTAAAGTTACAAAAGCCCCAGACAGAGAGCAGCCCGGGGCCAGGTGGGCAGGTTCGTGTCGAGAGCCCTCCGCTCCCACTGACAGGTTTAGGTGGTAATGCTCGGGAGTGTCCCACAGGCCTCTCGCAAACCCACCTCTTCAAAGCCCACCCTGAGGTTGCTTAAGAAATTACTAAGTAATTGAAGCGATAACTTTCAAGACCAAAATATATATTTCCCTCCTCCGCAGAACACAGTGCCCATAACTCATGCGATACTGTTAGCTGCCAGCCGAGCCCCCCCCGCCCCTCGTGCTCAGGGGCATGGCAGGGACCGGGGCACTGTCTGAAGGGATTCATAAACAGAACAGAAAGAAATGCTCTTAAATTCTCAGGACAGTTAACCCGGAAGGCGCGAGGGAGACCGGCGGCCCTGAGCCCAGCCGCAGCTGTCGTCCTTCCGCGCGTCCCGAGGGGCCGGGCTCCGCGGTCGCCCACGTTGGAATGGAGGCCCGTCCTGTCACCACCGTCCTGTCCCGGTCCTCATTTCCATTCCTGTCGTGTGCAGCAGCGCTGTGTCTTCCGGAAATGTCAGCTCTCCGAGTTCTTCCCCTTTCAACAGATCCGAACGGTCGCCCCCTGGTCGAAGCAGAAAGAGTGTACGTATTCCAGCATTTCATAAACCTGGGAACGTTCAAAGCTACTGTCACGGTCCTTTGAATGACGGCCAGCATTTCCCACACGTTCGAATCAATTAGCTTTCCTGAGCAACTGGTCCAGCTCCAAGCCACTCAGGCCACGGCCTCTCCTAAAGGGACCGGGAGCCTTCCCTTGCCCTGGACACAGTAGACCACGTGTCTTGAGTAGGTACCACGGTGTGGCGGTGGGAGCCGGCTGTGCCCGTCTGGGACACGTGAAGGAATCGTGCTTCCCCCGGGCCGTGGCGTCAGGCTGGAAAGAACCAGGTGGTGCCTTCCCACGAGCAGAACAAGCGTTCACGAATGAGAATGTCCGCGGCCCGAGTGGGTTGCTAAGCAGGTCCTTTGCAGACTGCAATTTCACGTAGCATAAAAAAAAAAAAAAGAGATTCCTCACCAGGGTTGCCTCTACCAAGGGCCACGTGGAAGAACCTGGAAAGGTTAGTGATGTCCCGAAAGGGTGCAGAGGAGGAGAAGGACGGGCGTGAGGGATGCCATGTGGCCAGGGACACTCAGAAGGCGCTAGTTCGTTCCCTGTGGAAATGTCCACCTGTCATGACACAAGCCTCGGTGGAGACCCAGGTGGCCAGTCTGTCCCCAGGAGATGTCAGAATGTGGCCTGTGCCTATGGGCCGTGAGCTGGTGAACATTTTTAAGTGTTACTTTGGCTTCACGTGAATACCTGGAGCCCGGGGGGCGCTGGCTGCCGTTTCCGGTCTGTTTGCGCCTGGATGGGTGTGGGGCGCAGAGGGACAGACTGCGGGACGTGAGCCTGTGAAGCTCTTCTGGCCGGGCCACTGTGTCTCAGGGGGGACCTCACCTTGGGAGGCCGTGAGGACCACCACCAGCAGAGATGCAAGGAAGTGTTAGAGATGGGCCCCTCGGATGTCCCCACCTGGAAGACCTGCATGTGGGGGGCTGAAGATGGGGGGGATGGGCTTGGCCTCTGGCGGGGACCCAGGACCCAGAGGGCACTCTGAAGTTCCCCGCATGCTGAGAGATGCCTCCTCGCTGGCCAGAGATGACAGATGTGGCCACGGGGCCATAAATATCTGGAGTCTGGAGAAGATGGGCAGGGAGAAGTCATTAGCAGTGACAAAGAGTCCCCGTAGTTGAGCATCAGCTGCCTAAAATGATTGCTAAGGTTAAGGCTGGAGACAAGTGACAGGAGAGGCGGGATGGGGTGGGGGTAGGGTGGGGGAGCGGGTGACACGCCAAACTGCCCCTCCGAGACGGCAGAGACTCAAGACCCCTCTCGCTGCCCCCTGCCCCACCCAGGACCAGCGCCACTGTCCAGGTGGCGTTTTCTGGTCGGAACCTGCAGGAGGCTGTTTGCGCCCTGCCATCACGGGGGTCAGTGAGCGCTCACAACTGGTCACGCCTGTGCCTTTCAGGAGAGAGCGTGGGAGCTCGGGAATCCTACCCCTTTCCCGAGAAGCACGGTCTCCATGAACTGTCTCGACGACTGCACGGCACTGCATTGTATTGTGTCCCTGGCAAAGCAGGGCAAAGAATTTCACGACGGCAAAGACATCTTGTGGACTCTGCTCCCCGTCCAGCGCACGCTTACGTCGTCGTGAGAATAAAGGAAAGAGGAGAAAACCTCTCGTTCATCACGAGATCGGAAATTTCCCTGCCATTTCCTTAGGAAAACAGAAAAGACAGGAATTAAGACGGCTCAGGGTGATGCTCTGGTACCTATACAGGAAAGGATCGGCCGGCATGTTTTTGAAAATTGAAAATAAAATTATGGAGAAAATGCTTTATTTGATTCTCTGTTTATGGGGAATTCATCGTAGTTGACTTTTTTATTTGGAATACCAACTACGGAGCAGAGCAGTTTCCAAGGTGCTCCCTCACGGTCCCATTCTTCTCAATTATTCACGCCACGCTGTTGATGTATTGTCAGGCGTGTACACACATCCTATGAAAATGAGTTCTACAGCAGGTTGGGATTTATAACAAAGCTTGACACGCAGCTAATTCACCTACACAGCCCTGCCAGTTCTAGGGTCATAAATAATTGATACTCAGGGCTGGAAGTTCAGCGACTGTTAGTACTTCAGCTGTTAAATTCCAGCGGCATAATGGATGAATATTTGTTTATAATTTCCGTACACGGTACCGATGTCAGCTCCCTGGCTTCATTTGCATAGGTAGATTGAGATGTTGGGGGTGTAATGAGCGCGGGAAGATGACGAATTGTCGGCCGGGATGCCGGTGTGCTTCTGTAAATGTTTGATTAGTTCTGAATGGATTACTGTTGGATTATCTGGTTCAGAGGTTAACGTGAGCCGCTCTTTGGTCCCGGAGCTTTCGTGATCCCTCGCTGACAGATTTTAAAATTCATACCGCAAGATCGGAGCTGCGAAAGCGAGGGGGTGTTCTCGGCAACAGATGTTTCCTAATTAAGCATACGGTTTCCCAGTTTGGGAGAGCCGGAGGAATGCCACGTGTGCGTGATTTGTTCAGTCGGAGGCAACGGGAGTCCTAGAGAAAATCTGCCTGACCGCTGCCCCTCCCGCCCAGGCAGTGGTTGCTCAGCCCCCCGGGGACAGGAAGTAGCTGAGTGGACAGCAGAGAGACACTGAGGAGGAGGGACAGGGGCCACGTGAGGACAGCTTCTCGTGATCTGCCCACTTTGGAAACCGTGAACTTGATAGGCAAATCATTGCCGAAGAGGGCATTGCTGAGACTGGCTGGCAGCAATGCCCGTCATCTCATGTGTGCCCCCAGAAGTTCCTGTGGTCTGGGGGGGCACTGCAGGAATCCAGACCAAGGACAGATATGCTGAGCCTTTCTGCCCACGGAGGCTGGCAGGGTCACACAGGGCAGCCGAGGTCTGCAGAGACACCAACAGCCTCACACACATACCACCTCAAAGTGTGTGTGAGTGTGTGAATGTGTGAGTGTGGATGGGTGTGAGAGTGTGTGAGAGTGAATGAGTGTGCGTATGAGTGTGTGAGTGTATGTATATGTGAGTGTGTGTTGTGTGTGTATATGTGAGTGTGTGGGTGTGAGTGCATGTGTGTGTGAGTGTGTGTTGTGTGTGTATATGTGAGTGTGTGGATGTGAGTGCATGTATATGTGAGTGTGTGTTGTGTGTGTGTGTTGTGTGTGTATATGTGAGTGTGTGAATGTGTGAGTGTGAACGGGTGTGAGAGTGTGTGAGAGTGAATGAGTGTGTGTGTGAGTGTATGTATATGTGAGTGTGTGTTGTGACTGTGTGTGTTATGAGTGTGTGTATGTGTATGTATGTTGTGTTAGTGTGACTCTGTGTGTTGTGACTGTGAATGTGAGTGACGTGTGTGTGAGTATGTTTGTGCATGCTGTGAGTGTGACTGTGTGTTGTGTGTGTGGCTGTGTGAATGTGTGTGTGTTGAGTGTGTGTGTGTGACTGTGAGTGTGAGTTTGAGTGTTGTGTGTGTGACTGTTGTGTGTGTGTAAGTGTGAATGTGTGTGTGACTGAGTGTGTTCTGTGACTTTGAGAGACTGTGTGTGTGACTGAGTGACTGTGTGTGTTGTGCTGTGAGTGTGTGTTCTGTGACTGTGTGTGTGCTGTGTGTGTTGAGTGTTGTGAGTGAGTGTTCTGTGAGTGTGTGAATGTGTGAGTGTGTGTGTGAATGTGTGTGTTGAATGAATGTGTGTGTGAGTGTGTGAGTGAATGTGTGTGTGAGTGTGTGTTCTGTGACTGTGTGAGTGTGTGAGTGTGTGTGTGTTCTGTGACTGTGTGAGTGTGTGTGTGTGTGAATGTATGTGTTGAGTGAGTGTGTGAGTGAGTGTGTGTGAGTGTGTGAGTGTGTGTTCTGTGACTGTGTGAGTGTGTGTGAGTGAGTATGTGTTCTGTGACTGTGAGTGTGCATGTAAGTGTGTACGTGTGTGCGTGAACCTAGAGGAAGGAGCGGAATGAGCTGTGGTGCGGCCCTGCCGTCCTTGCCCTTGAGCCTCCCGCAGAGGGTGGGCGCGGAGCCTTCCCCAGGTCTGCTGAGGCCCAGCACGCTGGACCCTCCCGTCAGCCTGCACCCGAATCGGGGCAGATTCTGAGGCTGTGCACACGGCCTGCTGAGCACCCACCCACCTGGCACAGCCTTCTCCTGCCTAGCCTGCCTGCCCACCTAAACCTCCGCCCTGTGACGGTCCCCTCCTCGGTCCCCACCCAGGGCAGTGGCTCAGAAAATGGAGGCAACGGGGCCTTAATGAAAAGATTTAGTGCTGGCAGCTAAACAGAACCGAGTTCCAGCGCTCTCCCGAACTATATTTCTCCAGCCCGCACCCGGTTCCTCAGCTTGTCTGGCAATCATGTCAGTGATTATATGGGTAATGGAACACGTGCTCTTTTTGTCTGAGCCCCTGATTAATCTGCCTTCTCTTTAGCCTTGATTTATGGCGCTCGACTCTGGAGGTGAGTGCTGGCCCATCGGCTCCCAGCTTATTACAGACGCAGGGGCTGCTAAATGCCTCGGAGGCTTGAATTGTTTCTTGACAGCCAGGCTTCTTGCTACGTTCCCTCCAATCTGTTTTGGTTCCTGGTGCGACCTTTCATACAGGAAAAGACATTAGTTGAATAGCACAGTCTCATTAAAAGAGTGAATTAACCGAAGAGTCTTTTTAACTAAATGACAGCCAAAGGACTGAGTGCTAATAGCCACGAGCAGTCGGAAACTTAACTCATGAATCAGCCCTGTTAATACTGCCTCCCGCCTGAAGCACCCAGGGTCCCGCGCTCTGCCGGCTCTCTAAGAAGAAAAGCTCATTACTTTCCTCCTGATGGGAGAGAAAGAGTGAGCGAGCAATAATAAAGCTTGAATTTTTCAATACTGTTAAAAATGGGGCTGACAGATTGCCGACAATAGGGGCAGCGGGCCCAGGCCGTGCGTCCAGCGCCACTGAATTAGCAATACCATATATCATACAATCTAATTAAATCAACCCGGAGAATGAAATTAGTTTTCTGTGAGTGAAATGGCTTCTGAAAGAGCTCTATTAAATGAACTGGAGAGCATTAATTAAATAATTCACAGTGAGGGATTTTGCATTTATACAAAAATTGTGCGCTTAATTGTCCATGCTGTATTACAGATCTGGCCTTATGTTAACAATGTGTCGAAAGCACACTTATTGGAGCATATCAGGACCGGTTAACCACAAGCGCAGCTTGGAAAGTTTTGTGGGTTGGGCCGAGGATCCCAAGAAAAGCGTCCAGGGACACCTAGGCCTGGTCGGTCGCTGGGCCGGGTTTTTCTCGCTGGGCCAAGTCCATTTCCGCAGGCTGGCGGAGTTCCACTGTGTGCTCATCAGCTTTGCCCTTCGCTCTGTGGGTGCTGTTCTCTGGGAGTGTCTGAGGGCTCCTCCTGGGCTGACCTGTGGGGTCTCGGACAATGCAGAAGCTTGGCAAGTATCTGGCAGATTTTGGTCTCTGAAGATATTCATCGGGGTGAATCAATTTCCTTCTTTATTCCCCAAATGTATTAGCAGTTACATGGACTCACTCATGGAGACCCAAGCATACTGAATGCACCAGAGGGGAAAGTGAATTTAGATACAATATGTTAGAGAAATAGACACCATCCTTCTCGGAATCATAGATCTCAGGGTTGAAAGAAACCATAAAAGTAATTTAGTTCAAACCGTCTTCTTGCCACATAATGCCTGAATTTTCTCTAGAATATTCCTGCTCAAAACCAAGCAGAGCTGGGGCTCGAGGAGCTGATTCTTGGTCCAGGGAGCCCACTCCCTCCCTGGCCCCTCTGATTCCGTGTGGCTGGGGCAGATTCCCAGGTTCAAATCCCAGCTCCCCCACTTGCCAGCTGTGTGATCTTGGCCAAGTGACTGAACCTCTCTGTGCCGCCATTTCTCGTCTGCTGAAATAAGGACAAAGGCAAGCCCAGCTGGCAGCACTGTGAGGAGGGCGGATCGAGCATGCACGGTGCTTAGGACAGTGAGTGGCGCATACCTGTGAGACAGCATTGTTTCACTGCTACTGAGACTCCCCGTTCACCCTCCGTGTCAGTAGTTTGAGATCTAGAATGACTCGTTTGCAAAAAATATCACTTAAAAACCTTTCTTGTCTCGACCGTTGCTTCTCATTGATGAGAGAATTTGACGATTGGCAAAGTCTGACATTTTCGGTTTTAAGCATTTCTCCACGCGTGCACACCTTTGACCGGGCGTGGTGTGGCTGCGGGGAAATTGTGGTGAACGAGACAGACACGCCTCTGGCTCCAAGGGGCTTTCGTTCTCCTTTCCTCTCGAACAGAACTCAAGGTGGCACGCCTTTTAAGGGTCTTTGAAGCGATGGCAATTTAAGGTAAGAGCGAAAGGAAAAGAAAGTCTTGTCGAATGCCAGAGTGGAAAGGGTTAAACGTGGAATACCAGGAATCATCTACGACCATGCAGACAGGTCCCCGAGCGTTCTATGGCATCCCCTCCCTTCGATGCCCGTGCTGGGTACCTGGGACTTTCCCCTCCCAGCCCTTCTGTGCTACCGGTCTGCGAAGACGTCGCGGACTCCTCGGGGCAGGCGGTCTCGGCTCTTTGGAATTAATCTAGGCGCCCTGAGGTACCACGAGCAGCCGTCTAGAATGGGTGCATGGGGGAAGTGCCTTGGTGGACTGGTACTTTTAAAATTAGGGATCACTTTGTTTATTTCTTTTCAAACGGTTTACTTTAGCAATCCAGCTGGGTTTCCTGAAACTTCATCCTGCTTGTTTTGTTTCATGCCTTCATCAAGTTGCTTCAGAGACACTTAAAAACAACCATAGCCTTATATTTCATTAAAAGGAGAAAACCTGAGCTTCTTTTCCAGCAGGATTGGACCTGGCTGCATAGTTCAGTGTTGGGGTCACCAACGTCAACACTCTGAGCTCTTGCCAGCTCGAGGGCCTTCTGATTCTCCAGGAGATCAAACAGCCCTCAGGCATCAGTTCTTCCCTCTCAAAGGGGCTTAGCAGTGCCTGGTGGGCAGGGCAACGATGACCGGAAAGAAGCGATGGGAAGGAGACTCAGAGAGGACAAGAGAAGAGCTCGGTCGGTAGACATGGACAGTGGGAGGAGGAGCGCGGAGGGCGGAGGAACCAGCGTGCTAGCCAGCGTTGCTATGAGTAACAGCATAGATCCCTGTAATGTTCTGTGAGACATCCAGGTAACGATTAGAATGACTTTTGGGCATTGGATATTGGATGTGACCGTTCAGAGACTGGACCACTCGGATCCCTGAAACTGTTATTGGTTACAAAACCACACACACTTTACATACAGAGTAAGTGGGGCGTCGGGTGAGTGTCCCGATTCCCACATCCGCCAAGCGCCCGGTGGGCACGCGCTACTCAGCTGCGTGCGGGGTGCGGCGGGAGGTTCTGAGACGTTCAGAGGGCAGTCTCATCCCCAGGTGCCACTCAGTGTTTTTAGAGTAGTGACGGAATGCCTGTTGAATGGGGGGACGAACCTATGTTTCGGATGAACTGCAGCACAGGAGTGACAACAGCAGCGAGCGCGTACTGAGTGTGTGCCAGCCAGCCTGGCACTTGCCCTGTATCTACTCTTTCAAGTGTTCCGTGCGCCCTCCGCGAGGCACACGTGCTGTGGGAGTTCCGAGGAGACAGGCGACTCTTCCGTCTGGGAGGACAGCCGGAAGCACGGAAGGCCGTTAGTCACCTACGACATATGTGTCACGCGAAGGGGTCCCTTGCCTTCGGAGATCCAGGATACAGGAAGGCGGGAGGCTCCCATGAGGCGGCTGGAACAGGTGCCCCCGAGTGGGCCTGGGGTGGGTCGCAGGGTCAGAGGGAAGGAGGGGAGTCAGGTGTCATGTGTGTGCTGAGGAGGCAGGGAGAGGACTGGAGTGGTCAGTAGGATTCAGACAGAACACAGGGGTGACTGGTGACCTCCACGGCCAGGCCAGTGGGATGGCAGGAGGGAGACAGAGAGCAAAGCAGCCGGACTAACCCGCGATTCTCGCAGGTTCGGGGCAGGAATTGCCGCAGCACCATTTAGTCGGGAGAGTGGGCAGAGGGCAGCGCTCAGACCCAGTCCTGGGAGTCAGGGCTGCAGCTGGAGGCCAGTGATGGAGCGTGGGAAGAAGCGTGTATTTCCCTTTCTCTCGGCACTCACCGCTACTGTGACCGTGGGCTGTGACTCATCTCTTTCTCTGCAGGAGGAAGGAAGGGGAGTGCATGGCTGGGATTCAGGCCTCGGCACCTCTGGGTGACAGTCCACTCCCACCCCCACCCCCGCCCCAGCCTGGGAGCCACATCTGTATTTGCTCTTTGCAAGCTGAGCGCCCGTCATCCGGCCTGCATCCCCACGTGAGGCCGTCTGGAAGGAGGACCGTCGAGCTATTCAATCATTTGCACCATTACCTTTAATATTAGCCGTATTTAGTTTATTCATAAAGGCCTGTCTCACATGAGAGGATTCATTCCACAATCGTGACAATTGTGTTCAGGCTCCCATCTGAAATGTTCATCTGTCTCCTTCCTAGGAGACCAGTGAAAATCCAAACATTTTCAGTTTTGCTGGGGTTGGGAAGAGGGGATTCTCTTTTACACTCTTTGCAAGGAGCCCCGCTTGTCTGGGGCCATGAGCACAGCCCGGCCAGACCCTGTGGCCCCTGGTGGACATTTGTGGACACAGAAGCTCCCCAGCAGTTCTCAGTGTCTTCATGCTGGAAATGGAGGGAACCTCAAGGTCAGATACTACAAACTTCCCATTTTCCAGACGTGGGCACTGAGGCCCAGAGGCGCTTTGAGGGAATTGTTTGAGCCCACTCAGTGGTTGGTGGTGGGTCTGGGGTTGAACCTGAGTCTCCCATTCCAGAGCTCTCACTCTGCTTGGCTCTGGACTTTGAGGCTGCAAAGTGACAGGCAGGGGCTTGGGAGATGGTGGCCAGTGCTCTGTGCATCACCTTTGTCATCAGTCACACGGCGGGGGAAGTCGTACACTCCTGGTTCTCAGACCAGTGAGTGGAGGCTCAGGGCCGATGAAATTGTTCGTCTGTGTTCCTTATAGAAAAGAAGAGGTGCGAGCATTCAGACATAGGCCTGGCCTTGGGGGGGGGTCTGCTGCTGTGGGCCACCCTGCGGGCTCTACCGTAAGCCCACTGAGCTCAGTGCAATGCCTGCAAACTCGACCCAAGCAGGACGCTGGGCTACCTCAGTGGGCTGTCCCCTTGGTCTGGGTGGCCCATGTTGGTGCACACTCCCCACGGTGGTCTCCTCCCAGAGCGGGGCAAAGGCCTCTGGTCCTCAGAGGGCCCCCCCACCTCCCGCCATGGTGTGCCTCCTTCCCACATCCCTGGGGACAGAGGGCAGAGGGCAGGCTCCCCTCCTTCCTCCTCCTGCCTCTTTCCTGACCTAAAACTCTAGGGCTCAGTCCATCCAGGTTGGCTAAATGGGAGCCAGAGGAACCGAGACAATTTTTCCTCCAACAAAGCCTGCTTTTCACAGAAAGTTCTGTTTTGAGTGTCAGAATTGAAATATAATCTCCTCCTTTCCGTAAGAAATTCTTAGTTTTCTTGCAGACAAATTGTTAGTGTAGACCACCTAGATAAAAAGCCAAGTACTCAGAAAAAGTTGAAGGAGATTCTCATATTAATATGAATATTCTTGCCAAACATTAACTTTACATTATTATTATTATTATTATTATTACTATTATTTTGATCCTCACCAGAAGATATTTTTCCATTGATTTTTGGAGAGAGTGGAAGGGAGGGAGGGAGGAGGAGAGAGAGAGAGAGAGAGAAACATGGATGTGAGAGAGACACATTGATTGGTTGCCTCCCACATGCTCCCTGACCGGGGCCAGGGATCAAACCTGCAACCCAGGTGTATGCCCTTGACTGGGAATTGAACCTGTGACCCGTTGGTGTGCAGGCCAACGCTCTAACCACTGAGCCACACCAGCCAGGGCTTCGCCACCATTCTTAATGGCTGCTGCTGAGTATTTCGTTTTCTAAAATGTGTTATCACTTAGTCAGTCATCCCTTTGTTGTCGGCTCTGCCACACGTCTGCATGTTGTTACACCTCGGCCTAGGCGCACGGCGGTCCAGCGGAGGCAGCCCCAGCTCTCCTCCAGCTCCAGTGATCGAACGCCCCTGCGGGGGGGGCTGGGGCAGCGGGCGAGCCTCCGAGCGGTTGAAAGAGTCACGTGACGTGAAGTGGACCAAGAGAACACCTGTGACATGCAGCCTTGCCTTTTCTTTCCACCCCAATGTGTGCTTCTAACATCTGGTATCTTGTAGGAAGAGCCCCAGAGAGCCTGCTCTGTCCTGCCCCTCTCCTTCTGGTTTCTTGCGTTTCTCCATCAACGGCTTGGAACGGGGGTTCTGCCGCCTCCACTCATTCTATCGCTTCATGAAATTCTGGGTGCATCTTTTACTTTTAATCTTTTATTTAATCCTCACCTCGGGATATGTTTTCATTGCTTTTCAGAGAGAGAGGAAGGGAGAGAGGAGAGAAAGAGAAACGTAGAGGTGAGAAAGCAACATTGACTAGCTGCCCCCCCATGTGCCCTGCCTGGGGCTGGAAACCGCAACACTCCAACCACTGAGCACACCGAGCTCCCTGTTGTTGAGGGGGGTCCGGGTGCAGCTGGCTGGTACCACCCCAGCACGTTAGCAGGGACAGAGTGGGCGGGGTGCACATCCCACCACGAGGACATGACCTCTGAACAGTGGGTTGGAGGCAGTTGCTCAGTGGGCCAGCGTCTGCTTCAGCAACTCGAGAACACTGAGAATCAATATCGATCGTGTGGAATGAGGTGGTGGAGGGGACCCAGGACCCCAAGTAATGGCCATCTGAGCACATGCTGCTGTGAGTACCCCGAACAGCCCAGAAAACAGGCCCCTTCCCCCGCGTCCGGGGTCCAGGCCCAGCTCCCTCACCAGCGAGAGTTTCTGACTTGGAACGCGATGCTACTGGCGAATCTAATTTTGTTTTATCACTCGCTCTTTCTTTGTTTGACGTGCACCCATTTCTGTTCTGCTGTTTCAGAGAAGGGAGCACATAATAATTGTGTTTTAGAAACTGGAGCAAGAAACTGGCCGATGTAAGTTTAGTGAATATTGAGTTTTAAACTTGTCTCGCTGTGATTTGTGACCATGTCACGGCAAATATTTTTCAATGTCACCGCCTTAGCCAACGCTGTCACTGAGGCAGTCAGCTGGGGAATAGAGGGCCGAACACTATGATCTCAATATTAATGGGAGCTGTTGAAAGTGGCAAAGGTGATAAAGTATTGTTTAGTTATTGGTGCCATACTTTGGCTGCGGGACATTATTATAAACCGCAGTCTGTTTTTGTCAGATTTCAATCACGGCTTCAATAACACGTTTAGAAACGTAGAGTCTAGGAGCCCACATAAGAAAGATTTTTTTTTTTTTCCTCCTCAAACTAAAGGAGTTGAGATTGCAATCTGACGCACTAGGGTTTAAAATTTGGATTTCACTTACTTAAAAAAATTTTTTTTCTCCAAATTATTTGGCGACGTGACATCCTTGCCTGATTTGCAGTTGGAGGGGTTTGCCGTGGCCCAGAGGAGATTGAAGATTAATACAATCGTTCCTCACTCTTGCAAGAAGGAGAGATTCCTGTGTATTTTGCAGAGGGGGCCAGCTCAGCGAGTAGTCACAAGTCCCCCTCCCCCCACTCCCTGGACCAGTCCAGGAAGAGAGAGTTATGCAAAGTGAATAATAATATCCCACTTTGCAAAATTACATTTCATTCGGAAAAGAACAGGATTGCCCGGTTTGGCTGCGGCTCCAGGGAGACGGGCATGAATGTCTCTGCGGAGGGGGTGGCCCCTGTCATTAACAGTGCCTGGGTTTAAACTTATAATTAAAATAACCTTTAAAATTCAATCTCTGTAGATGGAAGAGATAACTTGATCTGAAATCCTCCAATGCACACATTTTATGTAGCGTTCACCCAAATCCAACGGTACCGTAGAAAATCGGGAGCATAAACCTGCATGATGAGAGTTTATATAGCTTTTAAATATCAAGCTGTCAGGCTTTGTGCTGGTAGAAATATTGTAATTGGACAAGGGTAAAAAAAAAAAAAAGTTTATATTAGCATTGAAGATTTTTGACTGAATTCAGACCAAACAGAAAATAATGGCACCCCTTGAAAAGAAGGGTGACGGGATTCCGAGGTGTGGAGCCCAGGCTGACCCCCCTCTCAGAGGACGTCTGCTTGATAAAGCAGACACAACCCCAATAAAATGCTAACAATAGAAAACGTAAACAGAAATCATATTAAGCAGTGGCGATATTGCCTGAATTGAAACAAAAATGAGGTGGAATAGCCTCGGCGGGGTTTTAATACGGGCCCCAATCGCATCACAATATGAAGCGTATCGTGGTGTTTCTGAATAACGCTTATCGCCGCGACATCTCCCTGCCCAGTAGACATTATTTGAGGTTTGTGGCTTTTTTTTTTTTAAAGACTCATAAATATTTAATGTCCAGGATCCAGAATGGGGCTGGGGGAAGGGGAGTGTATCCCTGGCACCGCGATGTCTCCCTGTGTGATAGGCATTGTCTGGGGCTGCGGCTGGGCCCCGGGGTGAGGCTTCTGGGCCAGGAGGAACGTGTCCTTTTGGCCTGGAGCCCGCAGCCAGGGAGCCACCTGGTGCCAGGGCCTCAGAGATGAGCCCAGATGGCAGGGCAGCCTGGCACAGGTGCCCCAATACCTGTCTGTCTGTCATGCCTTAGAATCATGAGCCTCAGGTGATTTTTTCCCATGGGCTTTTTAGAGCAAAGGGGCCACACAGAGGGGAAAGGGCCAGATGGGGTCATCTCGGCCATGTACGAACCTTATTCTGAGTTCTCAGAGCCGGTAGGAAAATGGGCCAAAGAGCAAATCACAGTGGCCTTCAACCCGGCATCGTCTTTGCCATCGGTCAACCGGCTGCTGCCTGTCTACTCAGCGCCGTCAAGGAGCCAGGCTCTAGAATCCTCACACAGTGTTTCCCGTTGCCTGTGAGATTCTTTAGGGAGCATTTCCAACCTTTTCCTGAGTGTCGGAAACCCACATTTTCTTTAGGTTTCGTGCTGCGTGCTTTCCATAAGAGTGTGGAAAGTGTGGAATCTCGTCTTTTTTTATATTTTTTTAGACGTTTTGGGTAGGGCCTCTACCCCAGGGGGGAAAGAGAGGCGAAGGGTGGGAAGGCTGTGTGCTCTTTCCTAAAAATCCCTGCACTTAACTTCAGAAAGTGACTCTCCAATCTCTCTGCAGCATCCGTTCGTCCGTTCGCCCCCTCACCCCGCAGACAGCCATCGGGAGCCTGTGTGTGCGGCGCGGTTCCAGGCTCTGGAGATCCCGTGGATGCGTGCAGCGTGCCCTGTCCTCACAGGGGCCTGCGCCAGTGGCTATGGCCCAGTGCTGGAAACCCAATCTGCCTCACAGACAGAGAGGCGGGAAGCGAACCCCTTTGCAGAGAGGACGTCTGCGTTGCGAGGAGAAGCCCCTTCACTCCTGCGGGACTCACACTGTCCTTTCATTGGAGGGCTGGCGGCCACCATGCTCGCGTGGCCCTCACCCCCCTCAGAAGCCTTTCAGGGCGGAGATCCAGAATGGGGGAGCACGGAGCACTTTCTCTCGGGGAGAGTGGACCGCTCCCACCGCTCTCACACCAGAAGGCAAAGCCCGTCTTAACGGGACTGGAAATTTCCCCTTCAAATGCTTCAAAGTCACCTCACATGACAGACATGCTTTAAACCAGGCTACCTGACTCCTCACCACTTCCCATGACGAATAGGCTGAGGAGTGGGGAAATAGAAAGCATGCATTTTTCATCAGGTTACAGTAAGGGACGCCAGGAAGAATGGATGTGATCCCCAGCCTCAGGTGAGCGATGGACCATGTGACCCCAGAAAAGAGCAAAGGCTGTAGCTGTGTGTGCACCCATGTGCACGTGCATGCGTGTGCGCGCACCTATGGGCACGCACATGTGTCTGTACCTATGTGCATGTGTGTGCCCACAGGCGTGCACACACACCTACATGCATGTGCATGCACGTGCACACATGTGCACATGCCTGTGTGCACACGTGCATGTGTACATATGTGCACATGTATGTGTGCACCATGTGCCGCATGTGTGCACACATGTTTGTGTGTGTGCATACATGTAGCTGTGCGCATGTGCACCTATGTGCACTGCATATGTGTGCACCTATGTGCACGAGCATGTGTATGTCTAAGTGTGTGCATTGTGTGCATGTGTGGATTAGGGATGGGACATGGGGCAGGGAGATAGGCAGATGCTTGGCTGAACGCTCTGCTGTCCCTCCCGTGTGAACGAGCAGTGACAGCTGGACATCCCCTGCAGCAGTGGGGGCATCACTGGGCGAGACCAGAGAAGCTCAGGGCTGCTGGGTGGGTGGAGGGAGCAGCCTCTGGGAACAGGAGCCAGACCCAAAGGCTGGGAAGCCCCTGTGCTTCCTGTCTACACGGCAGGCCAGGCCAGGGGAAGCTGGGCCTCACAGCAGGCCTTCCCTCCCTGGTAAGAGGAGCAGCTTCATAACGTCACTGCCACCCGAGGGAGAGACAGGGCTCTGCTCTCTCTCTTGCTGGGGGTGAGACAGCCTGAGCTCAGTCAGGGCCTTCCAGGTTCCTGTTTATTTAATCCTTCCACACACCCTTTCCCAGACATGCCAGTCCACGTTCGGGTCCCCATTTGGTGGATGGCAGGCTGAGGTCCAGGGGCTGGGGCCCTTGCTCAGGTCACAGGGTCAGGGAGGGCTGAGCCAGAGCCTGCAGCCCTGGTTCTTGGTGATGTAGGGCACTGGGGGCCCCCAAATAACCCCTGGGCTGGACTGATGGGAGGCTCTTTTCCTCCACATCGGTGGCTCAGCCTCTCACTGGATGTGGGGAAGTAAGGCCCAGGAGTTGCGGTGACTGGCCAAGCTCACGCCATCGGCCAGAGCCAGCCAAGGGCTGGCCAGGTCCTGTCTGTAGACACCCCTTCGTCACCAGTCAGCGTCTGAAGAGAAGAACGACGTTTCCTCCTGCATGCTCCCCGGCCTGTAGGTGGACCCCGTCTCGCTTGCTTTCCCTTCTCCTTTCTCCTCCTGTCCCTGCGTCAGGGCCACAGACGTCCTCGGGGTCAAGTTTGCTTTTCTACAGTGACGAGCAAGGCTTGTAGTTCACTGAAGGGGCAACTAGACCTTGCTGGTGAAAAAGGCCCCTCCTGGCTTTCTGGTTGACCCTGGTGGTGGTGTGAGGGGAGGTGGAGGCACGGCTGGGCAGCCTGGTTATGTGTGGGTCCTGTGGCTGCCTTTGCTAATGGTGCCAGGTGGAGAGGCCCTGCTGTCATTGGTTCGTTTCATCCCTTCTGCACCAAGTGTTCAGGGGATACCATCTCTGAGCCAGTCATTTTGCTGGATGGACACGAGCATGAACACAATGTGACCTGCCCTTGCAGGAGTTCACAGGGCATGGAGAGGGACAGGCGTGAAGCCATCAGACAGCAACCCAAGCGGAAGGTGGTAGGGAACAGGGCAGACCTGGTGCTGTGAGCACGGAGGGAGAGGAAGGGGGCCTGTGCCATCCGGGAACACCCGCCGTACCTGTCTTTTGTGAGGCCAAAGCGGAGGGAGGTGACGGGAGGGACAAAGTGCCCCCACCTGAAACAAGGCCATCGTTTTCAGACTTCACCGCTAACCTGACATCGCCCAGACCTCGTATCCGGCGAACGCGTCAGCTCACAAGAACACAGAAATACACAATCAAACAGACAATCAAATTTCATGTAAAATAAGCTTCGGCATTAAAACGGCTCCCGGTGTTTTGTGTGTGACGCGGTGGGCAGATGTATTTCTTGCTGCTGGAGAAGTCTGATTTGTGTGAAGGCTCCCGCCACCAAATCACTCGGAAGGTTGGGAGATAAAATGTCGCTTAGGATAATGTAATTGGCCTTAAGGTACAGGAGTTGAATTATTTTCAGTGATTTATAATCTGGAAATTAAAGACTCACTCATTTTCTAATTTAATTCCATCTTCAATGGAAAAATGTTCACTCTGATCTAAATTGGCGAGTAATGTTGCTAATTCAAATGCAGATGTAATTTCGATTCTGCTAGCAGTTTGCCGTGATTGACGGGTCTCCAAAGAATCATTAAATCCTTATCTCCCAATCGCACAAATTCCCCGGCAGTTGTGATAATAACTTCGGCTAAAGAGACAAGGGGAAAAAATAAATTCTCCCCTGCCCTGTCAGTTTAGGCCTCGCCTTTTGCGGGACGTGGATTGCGTGTCTCTCTCGGATTTACAGCCTGCGAGACACCCGACGGCCGCGTCCTCACCCAGTTTGGCGGCGGCGCCACCCCTCTGGATTGTGTGCGCGTGTCTGCCCCGTGACATGTGAATGAGAGGGGCCCAGAGCAGGTATCCCCGGCTCACACTTAATTATCTGGGATTTCAGACCACATTTGGTGCAATTCATTGATAAGTATGAGCCGCCCAGGGACAGGCGGACAATGATTAGCTATAATCACACAGGCTCTGACCTCCCTCTCAGCTGTCACACGGCTGGCACATGGCAATGTGTCTTCATCTAAGGAGACCCTAAGAAGCCGGGATGGAGAAATTATGGGGTCACTCCCGCTGCGTGAGAAATGGCCGTGTCAGAGGCACGGTCCTGTGTCATCGGTGTGCCCGGCGAGCAGCTGCGTGGGGAGAGCCAGGGCGCATATTGACGCTCCCGCGCCCGCCGTGGCTCCGGCTCCCTCTGAGCAGACGGCGAAAGGATTGATTTTTTGGCCAACAGCTAATTTCATTGAAGTAAAGCCGTTCAATTCTGAGAGTTGACGGATTCTATTCAGGTTAGACAACTAAGCAAGATTTGGGGCAAAATGGGTATTTCTAGGGTTGCCGAAAGCCAGGAAGGAGGAGCCGGACGCGTCCTGGAAGCTGGCTGGTCCCACGCGCGGGCACAGCCTTTTCTCCATATGAGGGTTTACAGCCGAGCGTGTTGATTCCTATGCTGTGTTAAGTCTCCAGGGGCACAGGGGCCGTGGTCGCACAGCTTTGGGGAGAGGAGGGACAGGATCTCAACCAGCTTGGGAAAGAAAGAAGTTCGACTGGGAACAGGAAGGAAAGCAAAAGCTTTAACCAGATAGATATTGCTGTTTTATAATCTGGGTTTAAAGTTACAGTTTTGAGGTGGGAAGCTATCCAGCCAGGACGGCACATGCGCGCTCTCGGCTTACTCTCGGGCACGTCTTCCATCTGGGGCTCCCTGTGCACCCCATTTGGGCAATTCTTCTCCCGGCGGTCGCCTCAGCCAGTACTGAAGTGTTAACCACCTTGTGTGTGATGGACAGACAGCTGGCTGGAGACCACCTGCCCTTTCCCTTCCCCACCCCCTTAGTGGACTTCTGCCCTGACCTCTTCACTCGTAACGGACACATCATTCTCCATGTTGTGGGACAACTTTCTGCTGACAGTCTTACCGATGTCACATGCTTCCAGGCAGCCGAAGAGAGTGTAAAGATGATGGAATGAGCTCAGAGACAGGCTCCTTCTCTGCCTTTTAATGGGGCGGTCAAGGAGGTCCCAGCGAAAGAGACGCATCAAGGTATATGACACATTGTTGCGACCTCCGTCTTGCCTCTACTTAGTAAACGTCTGGCCCTGTGTTCTCCCTCCTCTGCCCCTCGCTGCCCTGCCCGAGCAATCCTCAGCCTCTCGCAGTTCGCCGGATGAGCTGAGGCTGTTCCCACCTGCATGCACTGTTGCATTTCTCTCTACCTGGGATGCGGTGCAGAGACGCCCAATACCTCTTTGCAATAGGAAACCAGTGCGTCCTGGAAGTTTCCGCTCCAGGCAGAGGTTGTCCCTGCAGCCAGTTCTGCCCTGCTCCCCTGCAGTCACGGAGAACTGGCCTTGTGTGTCTGTTCCTCCACCCTGAGCTTGGAGGACAGGATGGTGATGTTAATTAAATGTCATTGTCATATTATTCATGTTTTATCATTATCATCAACACCAGTTACATTACAGAAATATCCATTATTCCTCCTTCAAGCTGTACCTGGGGCAAGTTGGGTATATTTCTGCGTGTATCTGGGGGAGAGCACCCTGGATCCAGACGGATTTCTGCCGTGAACCCTTCATCCTGGTGCCAGGCAGTTCTCCCGTCGTCTCGTCAGGGTCTTCCTCTGAGAGGAGAGGGAGCTGGTAACACTGCTCGAGTCTGTGGCTGGCGCTGGCGACGCGAGCCGTGGAGGGTCACTCTTCGGGTGGTTCTCCTGTAAACCAGCTGGGCCACTGTGCCAGCCGGAGCGCCAGCCTAACTGTGTCCCTCTTCAGGCCCCTGCTCCTCACAGCGGTTCACCTACATAATCACCTGTGGCCCAGAGCTCGGCAGGCTCAGGACACACAGACAGAAGCATTTCCTTTTTCGCTCCCTCCTGTCCCGCACCGTCAGGGGGTGGACAGGCAGTGCTCACCTGCTCTGCGCAGCCATCCGGCCCCCGAGCGTCCTCTTCCTCCGGGCTGGAGGCAGGCCTTCCCGCTCCGGACGCAGCCATCTCCCGGAGAACGTGGGTCTGAGTCTCCCGGAGCAATCGGACCACCTGGTCGGCTCCTCGTTTGTTGAGATAATACCAGGAACACCTACCCGCTGTCCCGTGCCCTCTGTGGGCGAGGTGCAGGGTGACGGCATGCCCGCTGGGTCCTCACAACCAACTCTCTCCTCGGGCTGACATCTCGGCTTGGCATGTGAAGGAACTGGAGCCCAGAAGTCACGTGGCCAATCAGTGTCTTAGCCGCATGTAACACAGGCCCACGCGGGGCTCCCTCCACACTGCCGTGACGGGCTCCCAGCCGGACACTCCCGAGGGCAGCCCCAGGGCTTGCCTCTGTGCGTCCCCATGGAGCCTGCTCATGGCGGTGCCTCCGCTCTGTCACCCGAGGGGGAGGATGTCCCAAACCGAACTCCACAGCCTCAGTATCCAAAGTGGTGAACTTTTAAGTGTGGGTGGGGATGAGTGGGAATGTTATTTTAAACCCTTGTGCTAGAGTTCTCCAGCAAAACAGAACCCGTAGGACGTGTGCGTACCTGTACCTATACCTATGCCTATACTTATACCTATACCTATACCTATGCCTATACCTATGCCTATACCTATGCCTATACCTATACTTATACCTATGCCTATGCCTATGCCTATACTTATACCTATACCTATACCTATACCTATGCCTATGCCTATACCTATACCTATGCCTATGCCTATACCTATACCTATACCTATGCCTATACCTATACCTATACCTATACCTATGCCTATGCCTATACCTATACCTATACCTATACCTATGCCTATGCCTATGCCTATACCTATGCCTATGCCTATGCCTATGCCTATGCCTATACCTATGCCATCTATATCTTTATCTATACTTATATCTATTTCTATATCTACATCTATATATCTATACCTATACCTATATCTATATCTATATATCTAACAATACTTATATCTATACCTACATTTATATCCATATCCATATCCATATCCATATCTCTATCTCTATCTCTATCTCTACATCTACATCTACATCTATCTATACCTGTACCTATATCTATATATACATAGAGAGATTTATATTAATGAATTGGTTTATAAAGTTATGGAGACTGGCAAGTCCAAAATCTTCAAGGTGGGAAGCAGGCTGGAGACAGGAAGAATAGATGTTGCAGTTCAAGCCTGAAGGCTGTCTGCTGGTAGAATTCCCTCTTGCGTGGGGAGGTCAGTCTTTTGTTCTATGCAGGCCTTCAACTGATTGGACAAGGCCCACCCACACTATGGAGAGCAATCTGCTTCACTCAAGCCAACAACTTTAATGCTAACCTCATCCCAAACACCCTCACTGAAGCGTTCAGAATAATGTCTGACCATGTATCTGGGCATCGTGGCCCAGCCAAGTGGACACACAAAATTAACTTCACAGTCCTCTTGCTCTGTGTTAAGGACCACAATCAAGGTGACATTTGGTCATTTGCACAGTGCAGTGTAATTGTCAAGAATGGGCTCCAGAGCCTGTGCTGGGGACCCGAGTTCTTCCACGTAATGACCACCAGACCTCGGAACGTAGATTAACCTCACGCGTTAACTGGAAACAGTCATCCCTGGGAAGAGTACACCTGGGCTGATGGGGACATTACATGACAATGTGTTTGGGAAAGGGCTTTGAACGTGTTAAAGTGACCTGTTATTGTTTCCTGCTGGGACAGCGGGACTTCCTCCCCGAGCCATCAGAAGGGTGTTTCTGGATAACACCTTCTGACCCGCCGTTGTCTTGGACATCAAGGTGGCTCTCCTTTGGTGGACATGATACTGGGTCCCCGGGGCCATGTTCTCAAAGCAAAGGGATCGCGGGCAGCCAGAGTGTGGCCTGGTGTCCGGTTGCGTGACGTGGGGCAGTCACTGTCATTCAGGAGCAGAGGTGTGCACCTGCCGCAGAGAGCCCATGTTGCTTTCTTCTGAAAAGCCCGTGGCTGGCAGGTTCTGATCACTCCGTGTGTATTAGCTCCTGTGGTCTGTGGTCGGCAGCATCCTCTCTGTTTCACTGGGGCCCGAGGTCCAGGGAGACTGAGAACCTGCCCAAGGCCACACTGGTAAGAGGAGGGCCGGATTGCAGCCAGGACATCTGACACAAGAACCTGTGTCCTAACCACTTCTCTGTGGCTGCTCCCAGGCACTGGCACGTGTCTGGGGACCATCAGAGACAACCAGAGCCTGAGGACACTCGGTCATTTTTGCATAGGCACCATGAAGTGGTTCCTGGGCTCCCCCGTGTGACCCTGCAAAGGCCCCTTCTCCCAGGGCCTCCCTTTCCCCGTCTGTGCAGTGGGAGCCTCCCTGCGCTGCCCTGCTCGGCCTGGTGACTTCCTCCTCCCCGGGGGGCCGCCTGGTGCCAGGCTGCGCTCCTGCTGTGAAACCAGCTCTCGCTGTCCTGCTTGCCAGCCAGGCGCTGTGCTCGAACCGTCAGCGGCATGAGGAGAGGAAGACCCGATGCCAGGGCTCCACTGCGGGCCGGGGCTGCAGGTGGGCAGGAGGGAACTGGCAGCTCCCATCGCCTCTCACCCAGGCGGTGTGCGGTGCACTGGGCACTTCCAAACCTCCATTTCGTTCACTCCTCGGAAAAGCCCCGTGAGGGTCCCGTTTTGCAGCTGTGAAAACTAAGCCTCCCGGCCAGAGTTGTCCAACATCACACAGCCAGCCATTCTTAGAGCTGAGATGTCAGCCACACAGAGCCCTGCTGCCTTCCCCAGGTCCTCTGAGCAGGACTGAAGCAGGAGAAACCTCAGGAAGACCACGGGAGACCAGCCTGCCTGATACCTGCCCGCCTCCCCCGGCCTCCCGGGCAGCTGGCGAGGGACCACCGCGTGGGCCTGGCTGCGGTCTCTGCCCAGCTGGACTGCAGGACTGGCCCACGGTGCGCTCACCTCCTCTCACGTGCCAGGGCCGTTAGGAGTCCCCCGGGCTCTTCCGCAGAGCTGGGCCTTGCTGGCATTTTCGGCAGCCCGGAGCTGCGCACCTTTAGTGAGTCACCACGACAGTCCAGACAGAAGACCCCAGAGCAGAGAGCCACAGGCCAAAGGACGGAGCCCAGAGCGCACGGTCAGCCCTCCCAGAGGAGCCCCAGCTCCCCCAGCGTCCGGCCCCTTCCAGAGCCTCTCAGGGGACGACCCTCCCTCCAGGGACCGTCTCAGAAGACAGATGCCACCTAAGGGTGGAGCAAAGCAGGACTGAACGCCGAGATGAGCATATGCAAGTTTTCCAGTTTACTTATTAGCACAATATGTAATTGGGGGAAGGAGCAGGTTTCAAAAATTTGTCTTACCGTAATGACTATAATTTTTTAAAGATGGAAAATGAATCTGACTAGAAAATACCATTAAACTACCAAGTTGCTTAAAATTTAAAGGGTAATTCACATATAATGCTTTTATTTAATAGCCCAATTTACAAAACGTCTAAAATTAATGCGGATCTTTTCAGGACAAAATCAGCCGTAACTGCACCAACTAATTTTTGCTCATTTGAACTGAATTATTAATAAGAGAGAAATATACCATATGTTCCCCAAAGAGCTGGATACATTTATTTCAAATAAAAGCACGGTGTTTGGTGGAATATAAGAGGTTTAAATGCTTGCAGAGAAATGGGTTACTTACACACAGATTTAATAGGGTATAAATCAGGCAGCGTAATTAAGGGTGCAGCTGCTTCCAAGCCCAAAGCTGGCGGCTCTTGCTTCTGGAGTTCCTTCATCAGCAGTGATTTGTTTCACGGAATAATACCAGCGAGTCAGTGACTCTGCGCTTCACACTACACTGGAAAGGAATTTCTGGCAGGTTTGGATGAACCTCCATCATATCTATTGACACCACCTATTTCTTCTCTAAAAAATATTTGCTGGGTACCTACTATGTGTCCAGCAGTGAATTGGTCTCTGAACAACATGGACCTGGATCTTTTTTTCTTCCTCCCTCCCTCCCTTCCTCCTTCCCTTCCTTTCTTTCTCTTACCCTCATCCTACAAACTCAGGACTTGGGAGTTTGGGTTCGTGTGACTGAGCCCCAGCCCTCGCCATGCCCTGGGTCAGTGTTGTGGGGTGCGTGCCAGAGGGGAGCGGTTTTCCCCGCTGCTGTTGGCAGCCTGCACCTGGTCTGGGGCTCTCAGCCCCGAAATGAGTTAGAAGTGCTTTCAGAATTAGTCTGGGCAGCTCACAGCAGACCGTCAGGCAGCCTGCTGATGGGCAGGTTGAAATGTTACCAGCACAGAGAGGGCTCAGGATGGCTTTTGTACACGTAAAACATCTCCCGTTTTCCAGCCCGTGCTAACGTTTCTCTTTGTATTTGGCTGTAGCTCTCGAGTTTACTTTATCAGCTTGCAGTGACCCTTGGACTGTCTCATTCCACCCAAAGGTGGTCAGCTCATGGACAGCTCGGGAGACTGCAATGGCACTTGCTGGTCGTCCCCGGGGCTCCGCATGGAGGTTTCTGTCCCCTCACCTCTGTCAGTGTGCAGCGCGGACATTGCCTTCATTCCACCTCTGGCCCTGGCCTCCCCTTAAGCTGCATGCGGGCAGGCACTGTGTCTGGGTGATTAACTGTGCTTTTCCAGTGCCTGGCACAGTGTCTGACCCCAAGACAGGTGCCCAAATTCCTGCACCATGAATGAATGGATGAATGAATGAATGGATGGATGGATGGATGAATGAATGGATGGATGGATGGATGGGTGGATGGAATCTCTGAATGGCTGACCTCTGATGTACCTACCAGCATTGCAGCCACTGGCATGCCTTTGCTGGCTTAGGCAAAGCCATCGTGGCAAGCAGAGTTTCCTTCAGGGGGATGTGTCAGCCGCCTTGCAGGCATGTGGGCAGAGACAGTGGTGACTGTGGGCCCTGAAAACCTGGTGTGTGTGCTTCAGCGACACGAGCAGCCAGTCTCGAGCCCCCAGGCACTTGCCTGGAAACGGTGTCGGAATGGGTGTTTTCTTTTCATGGAAGAGTCATCCAATTGGCGGGCTTCGGATGGGGACCGTGGCTCTCCGTGCACTGGGTGAGGGTGCTTTAGTTAGCGCACCTCCTGGATTTCAGTGCCAGTGGCTTTGGTGTCTGGCCACCTGACGGCTACGTGAGCTGTTGCGTTGGGGACGCAGGGACACGCCAACCTGCAGGACTCAGTGTGGGCACGGCGGGCGTCTCGGAGGTAACCTGTGGGTGTGCTGAGCCTCACCCTTGCCCATTGCGCTCTCAGGGCAAGTGCCCCCCCTGCAGGTCTGGAAGGATGGAAACCACTCCGCCGCCTCTTTCGTTATGGTGCAAACTCGGGGCGCAGCACCACTTCCCGGGACGTGTTTTGTCACGAAGCGGCGGTGCCCCAGCGCCAGGCATGGTCTGCAGTAGCCTCCCGTGTCTGTGGCTGCCTGGGTTGGGCTGGCGGTGACCTGGCTCAGACGTGCCCAGGGAGCCATTTTTCTAAGTCTGGGGGCTGTTCCTGAGCCAGTGGGGAGAACACCCTCACCTTCCTCCCGCAGCAGCAGTGACTGGGGGTGGCAGGCTGGGGACAGGGCTGTCACATGGGAATGTGCCACTCATGCCGGGTCTCGTGTTGAAGACTGAGAGTACCAGGGGAGGGAGACCCCCCCAAGGGCAGTGTCTGTGAGTTGACAGGCACGGGGACACACGGGGACGTGAGCTAGAGCAAGCCTGGGGCTGGGATCTCGTTCCAAGGCTGTGGCACCAGTCGGCATCGTTCACCGCAGAGGGCAGAGAGGCGCCTTCCTGGCAGCTGGGAGGAGCCCCAGGTCTCCCCGAAGGCTTCCCGGTGGAGGCCCTGCTCATCCACTGCCCCGGGGGAGGGGGGGGCAGGGACAATGTGCTCTCCCCCAGGGGGAGCTACACACCCTCCTGGGCCTGGGCTCCCCCTCCCCACCGGCCACACCTCCTCTGTTACGGAGGAGAGGGGTGCTGTTTCAAAGGCAGGGGGCGTCCTCCCTCCTGGCTGGGCCCAGGCCTCTGTCTTGGATTGGAATTTGGATCCTGTCGAGACCTGGCCACTCTGACTGGGCTACTCGCCCACCCAGCGCGTACACGCATGTAAGCCTTGCAGCACGCTCCTCAGGGCCCTGGAGTGAACCCTGGGAATGGGGTGGGTGGGTGCCCGCCTCCCGCCCTCCTCCACGTCCCCTGTCTGCACCCCGTGCCCGCTACCTTCTCTCAGGAGCCTCTGCTGGGAGCACCCCTGGTCCCGGCGCTGGTCCTACGCTCAGATGCCAGCTCCTCTCTCCCAGGGACCCGGTGTGTCACCCACAGTGCTCTGAGGACCCTGTGCACCTGCTCGGACGCCGTCCTTGTCTCCCAGTTGAGTCCTTCCGGGGAAGAGGAAACACAGGTGCTTCCCCCTAGATGCATGTATTTGGAATCTGGGGTGTGGGGAATTGGGGTTCCGCTCCTCACTCTCTGCAGCCGGGAGGCTGGGCCGGGCTGTGATGACTCCTACTGGACAGACAGCTCAGGTCTGAGCCCGTGGGATTGTCCAGAATAAGGCAGGCCAACCCTTGTCGAGTGCGCAGGGAGATGAAGCATGTGTACCAGGTGGGGGTCGGAACACCTCCCTCAGGGGTAGGATGCGGCCCTTCCTGTGCCCAGATCCTGCCCCATACACGGGGCGGAGACGGGCAACACTCTCAGGCACTGTGACTCCTCACCCGGTGGTTAAACCCCGGGCAGATCCATCCGTTTAAATAATTCATTACCATCTCACTACTACCTGAAGCAGAAGAGGAAGCGGTGGGCTCCCACCGGGGCTGGTCCTTTAACCCGGTGAACTCTGACCCCAGCTCCAAAGGTCAGCCATCAGCCCCTCACCCTGCAGCCTGCCCCATGCTTAATTACCCAATTAACGCCTCGTTTTATAGCTGGGTGGTTTAAGGGACTGTGCCAGGGAGGGTGGGCTGCAGGCCCCAAGCCTTCGGTCATGGCCCTGTGGCTCTAATGCGCGAATTAAATATCTGTCTCTTCTAAAAGTCAGCCTGATTTATTGGGAAATTGGTGGAAACAGCCCTTGGGGGGTTGTGCTCAAAATCTGGTTTCAAAGAGTGGCCGCGGGCTATGACTTTTTGATTTCCTCTGTCCTAGTGAATGTCATTAGCCCTCTTTCATGTAAAATAAATGTTTGAATCCGGCTCATAGAAAGCTTATTTATTCATTTCGTTCCCCTCACTGCACGCTCACCTCATTTCTCTTCTCTGGGAAAACCGCAGCGAAGCCCTTCCCTCCGAGGCACAGGGTGGGGTTCGGCCCACACGGAGGCCCGGCGCTTGTCGCCCGACCCAGCCCTGCCCTGGAAGCCGTAGGTCACGGGTCTCCGTCCTGGTACATCACGTGGAGGTCCGGGACAGGAGGGACTTGCATGTTATTTGTGGTTTGCTGGCATTTATTTATTTATTTATTTACTGGGCCGTGGCCCTTCCCCAAGAGGAGCAAAGGGACACACCAAAGGGGAGACCTGATCGTCTCATACGTCGACATGAAGAAAACCACCGTCACCGTTTTCAAATAAGGAGGGGCACCTACGCTTCATCGTAAACCGTGTCCTCCGTGAAACATCCTGGTGTCAGTCCCGGAGACGTGAAGGGCCTAGACTTTAACTTCTCCTCGGCCACCTGCTCCTCTTCTGACCTGTCACTGTTCAATCGAAGGTGTCCAAGGAGCCCATTCACGGAACAGGTTCCTGGGAACGTGGGAGAAGGGACCCACTGAAGACACAACATGAGAAAGAAAGTTTGCAAAGAGAGGGCTGAGACGGGAGGGATTGTCTTGCAGGTAATGAGGTCCCCACCGCGGGGGATGATCAAGCTGATTTACAGGGCGGGACACAGGATGCATCAGAGAGTCAAGGCGTGGAAGGAAATGTGGATCAGCCGAAATGAGTCTTCTACCTACCTCTGTGCGTGTGAGAGCGGAAGGCCCCAAAGCATCTCGTTTATAAACTGTAAGCTTTCATCAGCTTCGTCTTCGCGAAGGCCTGGAAATGCGGAGTGGATCGGGGGACCTCCCCGCCCGGCCACGCCTGCTCAGGGGCCCGATTCACGTGCCTCGGCCTTTGTGGGTTTAAGGGGACGTAACTGTCCGGCGCTCTGTGGCGTGTAAATGGCTTTCACCTTCATTTCTCTCTTTATTCTGAAGTCCTCATCACAACCCGTGCGGGAGCGGTTGGTGCGGCAGACTGCGCTGATGGGGCCCGTGTCTCCTGTGCCCACTCCTGAGTTCTTTGTTTTTTAAAAAAAATTTTTTTCTTTATTGATTTTAGAGAGAGAGGAAGGGAGAGAGATAGAAACATCGATGAGAGAGAACATCGACTGGCCGCCTCCTGCATGCCCCCCACTGGGGATTGGGCCCACAACCTGGGCATGTGCCCTGACCGGGAATCGAACCGGCGACCTCTCGGTGCATGGGTCGATGCTCAGCCACTGAGCCACACTGGCCAGACTCTTCAGCTCTTTGCTCTTATCTGCAGCAATGACACCACAGACAGTCTCCCTCCTCCCATCTGCCCCCCGTTTCTCTTCTTGGCCTGGGAGCATTCTCGTGCACAGAAAGTGTGCTCAGTCCATATTCTTACAGGTTGGCAGGAGGCCGTGGGGGTGGGGCCCTGTAATGGGATTAGCGTCCTCCTAGGAAGAGGACCTCTCTCTGAGAGACACGCAAGTCCGAGAGGAAGCTCTCCCCGGACCCACGCTGCCTGGCCTTGGCCTCGCCCACCCAGAACTGCGGAAAGCAGTGCAGTTGCTCACAGGGCTCCGTCCCGGCGGCCCCACCCACCACGGCTTTGCATTGCACGTTCGTTCTCCAGGGTGCCAGCTTGCTCCTTGTATCCCGCCGCCTCGAGGAGAACAGGTTGGGAGAGGACAGAGGAGAGGCAGGAATCCAGCTCAGAGGGCCCATGGCACACAGCCGGGACGTGGCCATGGCTGGGTGTGAGAGGGATGGACGGTGGTGGGGGGGTTAGAAAGCCGGGCTGGCTGGCTGAGAATAGGGACATTCGGGGGAGGAGCAGAGGAGCCTGCGCCCAGCTGGTGGGGAGATGGCGAGGCCGTTTACTGAGGAGCAGGTCGGGCAGAGGTGAGAGCTGGGTTCTGGGCGGCCGTGTGTGAAGGGTCAGGGGAACACAGAGGGACGTGACATCCAGGAGCAGTCAGGTACCGAGGGCTGGAACTCAGACAGAACTGGCCCACAGGCGGCGGCTGAGGCCACACTGTCGCTGCTCTTAGAAAAGAAGAAGAGAAAAAAGAGGGGCTCTAAAAGGGGCTCACAGCATCCCGTGGTGCCAGGCCGGCAGGGTGGTGGGCACAGCGCCCAGCTGTTGACTGCTCTCCGTGACGGCGTCTTTTGTGCCAGGTCCAGATCGGAGAGAGCGGCGGCCCGGGGTCTCCTCTCTGTCGTCGTGGCACCCTCGGCCAAACGCCAGGCGTCAAGGACGGTCCCCCAGCCCCCTCCGGGTTTCCCGGGCTTTGTTGGGCCCGGGTCACCGCGCCGACGTTATTTAAATGCAGGGTCTGAATGAAGCGTTGTTAAATGCCTCCTCAACCGGGCGGCACTTGTGCTGGGCCCCCGTGAATGGAGAATTAGGCGGATAAATTGCTTTTGTGACTGCAGCACCATCACCAGGTTTGCCGAGGACAGTAATTACGCAGCTTCCAGTGTTGGGAAACACTGCTCAGCCCCCCGCCCCACGCGCTGCTCGTGAGGGAAACAGTCGGACAAAAGGCCCTTTGGCTCGCTGCTTGGGATGCATATCGGCCTGATGAATGGGCTTTCTCCCGGACCCCGAGCGTTTGTTCGAAGTAAATTATATGTCATTTCGAATCCAAAAGGTCTGCCTCCCCATGTTTATTGGGATAAATTAAATCTTCTAAGGAGGGTAAACAGAAGGCCCCGATAATTATTTGCTTCAGTGTAATTGACGCTGAAAAGGATGTGGCCAAGGGGAGGCTGGGGGTACGAACTCCCTGCATTGTGCCACCACAGAGGAGGTGCAACAGGGACATTTAATGTGACACTGATCTTCATGCCTTGCGGCCGGAGGGAGTGGGCAGCCCGCTCACCAAGGCTGTTTTCACGTGCTGCTTTTGGGGTGCAGTCTTCAACCAAAACCATCTGGATTTGCTATTTGAGAATTGATTTTTATGATTTCAAGGGGTTTCCTTGCAAGGGGGAGGACGCTTCTTTGATCAGACCAGTTTTCAGTTCTCATGAGACCAGGATGAGACCTTCTTCTGGCCGAGGCTCAGCCCAGACCTGAAGGCTTCATCAGCATTGGTAGGAATCCAGCCACTCATCCATCCATCAGTCCGTCCGTCCATCCATCCATCCACCTGCCACCCACTCATTCATTCATCTTCCCCACATTCAACCATCCATCCATCCATTCATGTTCACCCATTTTATTCATCTACCTGCATATTCTATCCATCCATCCACCCATCCATCCATCCATCCATCCATCCATCCATCCATCCATCCATCCACCCACCCATCCATCCATCATCCATATTCATTCATCCATCCACCCATCTACTCACCATTCCCAAAATACTTATCTTGGGAACAATAAATGCTTCTGTTGAATGTTGGCTCCCGAAATACCACCAACACAACTTTTTGATCAGACAAAACTGAGTGTGTCGCTTGCTGCGATAAGGAGCATACAGCCTCTACCCAGCTGTGGTAGGGTCTCAGTGTGGAGAACACAGGTCGGGGTGTGTTGAGAAGTGGGAGTTTGGTCTGGGGGGTGTCTTTCAGTGTGGGAGGTATGGGAAGGCTGGATTCGGGCTGGATTGTGAGACAATAGTCCAGGACTAGTGGACACGGCTAGGGGAGGTTTTTTTGAAGTGAGGGACTGAAAGGAGCTTGGGGTGCCAACTATCTGTGGGAGCTTCCCGCTGAAGAGCTGATGTGTCTTTGGGGAAGTCCCTCTAGTGAGCAATCCAGCCACTTGCCAGGGTGAGATGCTGCCAGGAGAACAGCCATGCCAGGGGGTTGCACAGTGCTCTGTGGGCGGCTGTGGTTTGGTTCTGTGCCAGGCTGAGTGTGGGGACGGTCGGGTGACTAGCGGGAAGTAGACGGGGCAGGCCCTGGGCTGGAGGACTTTCTGACGGAGAGAACAGCTCTGCTGGTCTTCGTGTCCTGTCCCACAGTCCCGCCAACAGGGGTGCAGGTGCAGGGAGACGGCGCCTGCCTGCACCCGGAGGGGTGCCAGACGGAGGGAGGGGAGGGAGGAGAGGAAAGGAGGGGAGGGAAGAGAGGAGCAGTGATTGCCAGCCTCCAGAGTCAGCACCCCAACACCCCAGGGCAGGCGAGCAGCTCCCTGTCTTGGTTCCAGCCTGGCGCCTATCCCCCGGGATGTCATCTGTGGTGTGAGGGTCCAGGCTCAAGTTTCACTGGTCCAGCACTGATAACATCTGGCCCTTGGGCCCCGGGGCAGCGACCTCTTAGGCACCCTGGTGCCTCGCAGTCTGCGGGGAAAGTTCCCTCCTTCTGGGCTGATCCCAGGGCTCTGGTGAGCGGCTTCCTGGCCCCTCCCTGCGCCCAGGCTCTGCCGGCCCGAGCGCTCAGGAAAAGCCCAGCCAGCCCCGCTCCCCCAAGCGCCCATGTGCACCTTCACCCGACCCTATGGGCGTCGATGGTGGAACCCCAGTGCCGCTGTGAGCTTCTGTTGTCTGCTCCACCGTGGTGGGGGGACCGGTGGGCACAGGGGGTGCCTGCTGGTGAATGCCGACAGTGTCCTGCTCCCCGACACTCAACAGCCTCGGTCCTCGGCCACGTGGCAGCGGCCCCGCTTAACAGGAGGCAGAAGAGTCCCTGAAGCGGGGACATCGCAAGTCCCCCTCTGCCCCACCCGAGAGGCAGACGCAGTGGGGTTAGAATCACCCGTCACAGACCTGGGCTCAAATCCGGACCTTGCCTCTGGCTCCCTGTGTGTCCCTGAAAGTCCCCTCCCTTCCTGAACTCAGGGAGAAACCCCATCGTGAACTACAGCATTGCGTGGATCTTCCCGCCAGTCACCGTCACGCCGAGACCGCGTGTGTCGGAAACGGGACGATGAGCCAGATGGAACAGGGCTGACTTTACAGACACACTCCTCGCCCTCCTCGCCCCTGCATCCGGCCCTGGGCCCCGGGCCCTGCTGGTGGCCTCTGCCCGTGTCCTCCTGCCGGGCTGACTGCCCGCTGAGCACACCGCCTGCTGGGACTCCGTCCACTTGAGGCCGGACACTGCGCCCTTCCTGGGTCCACCTCCCCGGACCCCCCCGCCCCCGTTCCCTCGAAGGCCGCTCCCCCACCGACCCTGTGGGGACGCTCCTGTCCTTGGTGGGACCTCCTGTCCCCTCCCTCGTTCTTCTCTCTTACTTCCTACCCGTGGTTCTCAAAGTGGGGTCCCGGGGCCAGCAGCCTCAGCACCCCCTGGGAACCTGATAGAAACCAGCCCTGCGGACCCAGGAAACCTGGGGTGGGCTGAGCACCTGTGTTTACCCAGCCTGCCAGGTGCCCTGAGGATGTAGGTCGACACTCTCTGGGATAACCCCTGTTAGCGGATGATCCCCATGTCTCTGTCTCCAGCCTGGCTCTCTCCTCGATGCCCAGTGATTCTAGGAAAGCCCGATGCTTCCTCAAGAGGTTGAGTGAGTCACAGGCGGAGGCCCGGGCACAGGGCAGCTGAGCAACCCCGCCACTGTGACGAGGTCCCGGGCTGCAGAAGGGGCACGGCCCCCAGTCTGTAATCCAGATGCAGGTAGACTCTTTCTCAAGATACCATGGGTTTGGGGGTGTGGACACTCATTTCCTGGGTACAGGGGCCAAAAGCAGGACCCAGGAACACCCAGGGGGAAACCTCTTCGTCTGGGTCTGCAACCTGCAGAAGTGTGGGCCAGGGCTGTGGGGGGGCCAGGGCTGTGGGGGGCCAGGGCTGTCAGGGGCCAGGGCTGTGGGGGGCCAGGGCTGTGGGGGGCCAGGGCTGTGGGGGTCCAGGGCTGCTCCTTGGTTTCCGCTGGGAGACAGTCTTGGTGAATGTGGATTACTAGTCCTCAGTAGGTTCCTGCACTAGTAAGGTCCTGATCGGGAACTAACTAGTCTCACAAGCCTTTACTAGTCCCCAGGCTCGCCCTGCACACCTGATCTAAGAGGCGCCTTCCGAGGCGCAGGCTGTGGGACTCAGGTCAGCCAGGCCTCCCTGGGAAAGCTGCTTTCCAGGGATCAGGCACGGGTCAGAGCCGGGGTCACAGGACAAAGATCAAATGTCAGCGCTCGGGGCAGGGCTGGGCCCAGACACAAGTGAGGTTATTGTCCTGAGTGGCTCATCGTCCAGTCCCAGCCCGGATTCCGGGGGAGACTCCGAGGGGTGGACAGGGACGGGTCCGGAGGCTGAGCTCTGGCCCGGCAAGGTGGCCCTCCAGCTCTGCTTCCCGGGCCTGCAGTCACCTCCAGGGGGAGGCCACTCCCACGGGCCAGAGGGGTTCCCCCAAGTTCAGAGCCACCAGAAAACGGCTGTACCTACAAGCTCAGTGCTGTGACGGCTGCTGTTCACCGAGGTGTCCTCTGTCCCAAGGACTTGCCTCCCGCTCTGGCCTTCCTGACACCAAGGAGGAAGTGCTGGGTTTTTTAATTTGTTTTTTTATTGAGCTGAAATTCATATAATATAAAATTAACCATTTTTAAAAAATGAGCAATTCATGAACAATCCAGTGGCATTTAGAACATCACAGTGTTGTACAACCACCCCCTCAATCTAACTTCAAAACATCTCCAAGGCCTCAAAATACAAGCCTGTACCCAGGCCAGCAGTTTCCCCGTCCGCCCTTTCCTCAGCACATGGAAGCCACGAATCTGCTTTCCGGCTATGGATGTACTCCCTCTGAATATTTCATAGGAGTGGGATCATGCATATGTGGCCTTTGGTATCTGGCCGCTTACACTGGGCATGTTTTCAAAGTTCCTCCACATTGCAGTGTGTGTGTGTCAGTCTTTCATCCTTTTTCATGGCCGAGTAATATTCCACCGTGTGGATGTACCGTCGTTCGTTTATCTGTTTGTCCACCGACGGACATGGGGTTGTCTCCACCTTGGGACGTGCTTATGTTATTGCCATTTTACAGATGAGGAATTTCAAGGTTTGACCATCTTTCCCGGTTCACTCAGCTGACTTGCTGATCTGAGCATTCAATTCAGGTTTTTTTTTTTTGTTTTGTTTTAATTTTTTTTTTTTAATCCTCACTCGAGGACATTTTTTCATTTTTTGCCCAGATAGAGTGGGAGGGAGAGAGAGGAAGAGAGAGAGAGAGAAACATCGATGTGAAAGGGACACATCGAGTGGCTGCCTCCCGCACGACCAACCAGGGCCGGGGACAAACCGCAACCGAGGTACATGCCCTTAGCGGGAACCGAACCCGGGTCTCTCTGGACCGCAGGCCGACGCTCTAACCGCTGAGCCACACCGGCCAGGGCTCAATTCAGGTTTTGAAAGCTCTTCTCTGGAGTCCTGAGCCCACTGCCTCTCCTCTTGCCTGGGAGCTGACCGTGGGCTGGAAGGCTGGCGGGTGGGGCTCTGGGGCACACCCTCCTGCTTCTTGAGGGAGCACTTTCTGGGCTGGTCGATGGTTTGAATACCATTTTTTCAGGCAGAAAAAATGAGAATCCTCAAAGAAGATTAATCTCTAATTCAACATAATTCATCATGATATTTCTTTAAAAAGAAAGAAAATCATCCCCTCCCTGGCCAGCTAGCTCAGTTGGTTAGAGTAATGTCCCAACACAACAAGGTTGTGGGTTTGTCAACTAAGTTATATTCAAACCTGTGAAGAATTTTTGTGTTTATTTGAGCTAAAACAATGGCCGGGAAGCAAAATCTCCACGGACTGAGATAATGCTCCAGAGAATGGCGGTTTTGTACCTTATTTTATACATTACAATCAAAGAGATGTGCCCAGCTGGGTGGCTCAGTGGCTGAGCATCGACCCTGCACCAAGAGGTCGCCGGTTCGATTCCCGGTCAGGGCACATGCCCAGGTTGTGGGCCTGATCCCCAGTGGGGGCCATGCAGGAGGGGCCAATCGATGTTCTCTCTCATTGATGTTTTTATCTCTCTCTCCCTCTCCCTTCTCTTTCTCTAAAATCAATAAAGGAAAAAAAAAAAAGAATGTACGTGAGTTACATGAAATCCACTGGTGACAGATTAGGGAGGCGAGTGTGGGGGAACCTCTGGGATTGGATGAAAAGTAAAGTGATAGACACACGCTTCTTTTACACACGTGGGCACAGGATAGTTAACAGTTAACTCAGCAACAATGAGGGCATTTGTAGTCTCCACCCTGATGCACTGGTTGTGCCCTGAGGGCGCCAGACAAAGGGAAGTCACCCCACATTCCAAAGGTCTGTTATCACAGATGCAAAATGACAATGGGCTCAGTTAAGGTGAAAATTGACCTTTGTCAGGGAAGATGCCGGCCTAGGACGGGACTGCCTGCCATAAACTGCTTTCAGTTAAAAAGTTTTCACTTTAAGCCATCCTTTGTGGTTACTTTAGGTCTCTGCGTTTGCAAGGCCGCCACGCAGGCCTCCCCTGAGCTGGTCAGGTTAGCATGGGGCCCCTTTAGGTCCTCAGTCAGGGCACATACACGAATCAACCAATGAAAGCATAAATAAGTGGAACGACAAGTCTCCCTCAAATCAATCAATAATAATACACAAGTCGTCATCGAGGTGTGGGCTCCATGCGGTGCATTCACCGATTCTGGGTGTGTAAGCTGGTGAACCCCGACAGGTGTGCGGTGGTACACCCACCCCCTCATCAGGACGGAGCTCTCCCGCCCCCCCTACGGCGCCGCCCACACCAGGCCTGGCTCCTCCCACCAGCTCAGAGCATGGAGTCCCCCGTGGTGGCCGCTAGCACTTGGTCCCTTTACTGCTGAATTCTGTTCCGTGACTTGGACTTTCTGCAGTCTGTATGCAGCCCCGGCGGGTGGACCTTTCGGTAGTTTCCAGTTTGGGGCGATTGGGAACAGAGCTGCTGTGAACATCCACGCGTGGGTTTTTGTCTGGACACAGGAGTGCAGTTGCTGGGTCCTATGCTAAGCGTATTGTCACGTTTCTGTCCAGAGAGGTGGCTTTCTGTGGCCAGTGCCCTCTGTGGGATCCACATGGGTGCATCCCACGGACACTGAAACGAGGCCCGGTCTGTCCTCCTAGGATGGCCTAGCTTCGCAGCTTCACTGTCCCTGCCCTGGAGTGACCTCGGGGCGCTCAGAGGGCGACCCTCCCAGCGAAGCAGGCCGGCTGGAGCTGGGGTTGAAACTCGCATTTAAAACCCTCTCAATATTGGGAGCCTGTGACACAGAGCGGGTCCACCTTTTGGTCTGCAGTGGCGCCTCTCCACAGCCTTTGTCATCGGGCTTCCTCCGTGCCCTGGGATTCTTGCTGCGACAAATCACCAAGATGGGGCTCCTGCAGGATTGAGACTCTCTGGTGCTGAGGCTCAGCCCTCCCCCAACCCCTGCCTGGCTGGAAGGACCTGCTGGCAGGATTTTACTAGTCAGGACAGTGGGCCTGTGCCCGCATTGTTCCGAGTGGGACAGGAAAATGAGCAGGCAAATGTCTGTGTGTTTTGAAACAGTTATTTTCCTCCAGGTCTTTCCTAGTGGACTCATTTGCATGCCCATCTGATAGGAGGCCAACCAGGCCCGGCAGATAAGCCACCTGGGCCCTGAATGAAAGAAACATAAACAGGAGCTGCCTTAGGTTCCCAGAAGGTCATTTGCATGAAACCCTGCAGTCTTTGGGAGGCTGCGGAGATGGGGGGGAGAGTGAGAGGGGGGAGGACGTTTGCATGGTTCTGGGGAGCTGGCCGGAGAGGTTCAGGTGAACCCTTGTTGCTTCCTTATTATTTGCGAAGATAAGGAACCCAGAGGAGGTCGGGCCGGGCTGGAGCCTTGCTCTGGCTCCACGTCCATTTCCCACTTGACCTGTCTGGACCTCAGTTTCCTCGTCTATAAAACCAGGGAATGGGGCCAGGGCCTTCGCTCGAGGCCCTGGGATTTATCGAGCCTGTATTATGTGTCCGGAGCTCCGCTAGACGGAGACAGCGGGATGCATAAGCTCCCTGCCTTCCACAGTGTCCCTGTCCAGGGGAGTTGGGCAGTGGCAATCCACTTAGGAGGAGAGGGAGACTTGGTGTTGGGCTAACAGGACCAACCCAGGATGAGGTGGGGGTACGGAAGGTGTTTCCAGGGCAGGTAACCATCTTCCAGTTCTGACCTTGGACTCTCCTTCCTCGCCTCATGGGGACTCCCAGCTCGGGGTGATCTGGGATCACCTCCAGGTGACAGCCAGCACCTCTCCTATGCGACAGACTTCTTGTGCAAATGCAAGGGTCCAGTTCTAAATGTTATCTGCACCTGCGGGATGGCTGTCCTTCTGTGCTGTCCCTCCCGTCTCTGGCGCCCTGGGAAGGGTGTCCAGGACAGATGTCCCCATCAGGCCTTTCGACAGTGGAATTGATGTCACACCGGCCTCGAGCTTGGTGTCCACGGGCGGCATCTCTGCTCAGACACGGCCTCTGGTTTATAACGTTGACAGGAAATGGTGGTGTCATTGCAAGCACACAAGGAGCGAAATGGAATGTAACTTTTCTGGAGGGTAATATGCAAGGTCATTAAACACTTTTACTATGCAAGAGTGGAAGTCTAAAGTAAAGACCATGACTGGATGCTGTGACAGGAGCCCCGGCCAGGCCCCCAGCCGAGAGGCCTCCAGCACCAGGCAGCAGAAGCGCCCAGAGCACGGTCAGGAGGCTGGGCTTTGAGTCTGGCTCAGTCGCTCACCAGACGAGACCCTGGGACTCAGTGTTCCCATCTGTAAAATGAGCAGGTAGGACCGGGCAGGCTAGAGGCAGATAGCTTTGGTGCATGGCCCTGAGACCGGGTCAGTCACCAGAAGAACATGCTCCATTGTGTCACCGACTGGGGAAGAACAGGGTCACAGAAGCCGGGGGACTGGGCTGTGGTCCCTCCAGCACCAATCAGAGGATGGAATGGACCCATGTGAAAACAGGCTAGTTCTGGCTGCTGGACTGGTTTCTGTGCCTTTTGAAGGATCTCATTACTCTGAGACCCGGATCAAACGTGTTTTGGTGTGTGCAACTGTACAAGTGTTTGGTGTGTGCAACCATACATGCGTTCTGGTGTGTGCAACTGTACATGTGTTTGGTGTGTGCAACTGTACATGTGTTAATGTGTGCACCTGGGTGCCTCTCAGATGCTCGTGGGTGCTTTGCCTGCCGTGGACTTGCCCTCTGAGAGAATTGATTAACCCAGACCCTCAGCATCACTGATTTGATCAAAGAGACACAGCCTCAGCAGCCCCAAATCATCGGAGACCTCCCTCCCCGGACCCTTCGCCTTTCAGAATGCTTATTGTGACTGACGACGCTCTCCGGGCACAATTAATTCAATCGATGGCCCTCTCATAAATTTGAAAATACATCCTCCATGTCCTTAAATCTCTGAATCCCAGCTGGGAACCTGAAAGGCGTGAAATACACAGTCATCATGTCACAGCCACGGAAGCAGGGTCCTGGAGCTGTGGTGCTGTGATAGATGTCCCCGAGACACACGCCCACGATCTGGGTATGCCCGGTGGTGCGCTTTGGGGATCTGGGTACACCCGGGGCTCCAACAACAATGTAGGGAAAAGCCAGGGCTTTCCAGAAAGTTCATAATGTGGTTTTTGTCTCCATCCACGGATTTGGAAAGAAATCCCAGAAATTCCAGCAGGACAGCTAGGAGGCATCGTGGGCTGCGTCGTGCCCGATCCCCTGCGTGAGGACAGGCCAGGGTGACCGTCGGTGATGGCGGCATTTCTCCCGCCGGAAGGCTAGACCGCGCAGACCCGGCTTTGCGAACCACCTTCTGTAAATGAGTCCCTACTGAGAACCTGCTAAGTATCTGCTGACCGAGGTGTTGGGTGTGATGGGGACTGGGGGGGGGGGTTGCTCTCTAGCCTAAGGAGGTGGGCAGCCTGGGGGCTGCAGACACTTGCCGGCAGAAGTGACACCTGAGAGGCATCCATGACCACATGACTGCCACCGAGGCTAGAAGAATTGAAGGTGAGAGGTAGGGACGGAGGCTAGGGCTGGGAGGAGGAAGTGTTCTCTGCAGACGGCACAGAGGAGGAGAGGGAACACAGCACAGTGTGAGGGCTGGAAGCTGTTCGATGTGACCAGACGGGGGGGACGGAGGGCTGGGCGGGTGCCAGGTTCCCGACAAGCCAGAAGGGTACCATCTGAGTGTCCTTGGAGATGGGGGAGCGACTCGGGAGGTGGGGGAGGAGGCAATGGGGCCCCGAGTTCCGGGCGGTCAGCAAGTGCCTTTTGGTGTATTTTGGGAATTCACTTTATTACTCAATTTGACACAAGATTGAAGCTGAGACTTTTCCGTCCCCTTTGGTTCCAGTGGATTCTATTCATTTTTCTTCCGTTTTTGTTTTTGTTTTTGGTTGATATTGTTCCCAGTTCACTGAGAATTGCATTTCAGAAAATACTGTTTTCCGAACTCCTTGACTTTTCATCAGAGCAATTATTTTTAGGGGGCAAATAAGGGACAGGCCTATTTCACATGTGCTAATAAGGCCGCAGGGCTCCCCCGCGTGACCTCGCCTGCGGGGAGGGGGCCCGCAGACGGCTGCCAGGGCGCCGTGAGGTGGGGTGCACATCTGCACGGCCCGTGGTCTCTCACACCAATCGCATCACTGCGCGGGTGCCTGGCAGGACCCCAGGGTCTGCCGGCAGCAACTCGCTTGTTCCCACAGAATCCTGCCAAGTGGGAATTGTTTTCTCACCCGGGGACGGTGTTCCTCCTGCCGCCCCGGGGCCCCTGCACGGCGGGAGAGTTTCAGCATGACTCCGGCAAGGGTCACCCCAGAGACCTCGGCGCCCCCAGAGAAGCGATGTGGGCATCAGAGTGCCCCCCCACGCCATGCTGGAGGCCCAGAGGCAAGGTCAGGGCCGGGAAGGCCAGCTTTCCCCTTGGTGTGCCACCCGGTGCCCCCACGTCCCCAGACCTGCCTGGGAAAAATAATGGACCCAAACTGTTCATTTTAAACTTATTTCTTCAGCAGCGGAGTTTTAAGGCAATTTTCGGTGAACAGCTGTGGGCTGGCGCGCGGAGCCTCTGCGGCGTCCCACCCCGGCCCCCGCGGTGCCCTAAGGTGCGCCGTCCCCCCCCTCCGTGGGGCCGGGTCTGCACCAGCACTGCTTCAAAGTCCCTGCTGGGAAATGCTCTTGAATCTACATCTGTTTTCGGCTTATGCTCGGTTCTCAGCATTAAGATAAACCCTAACACCTCATTACCCGCTGCATGAAGCGGGACCTCCTCTCATTTCTAAAACTGTCTCCTTCAAGCTCCGAAGGGTGCTTTCTAGTCTGTGGGAAGCCACGGGATTTCTCGGGGAAAGTGCAGGTGCGGCGTCCGACACCCTGCTTTAGTCCTGCCGTGGGGTACTGGCTGGCCGACGACTGTCCCTCTGAGCCCCAGGCTGCCCTTGGTCAATAGCCACCTTTTAGGCAAGGAGTCCTGCTGGTCAGATCGGACATGACAGGAGGTGTTTTCTCCTGCTGGTGTGCTGGGTCCTGTGTCCACGTCCTTTATGACGTGGCTGTGTCGACCGTGGAATGCATCCTGTCTGCGGCACCTCACCCCCAGTCTTTCCGCTCTATAAACTGGATGTCGGTAAACCAGGGGAATGGACGCCCTTTGCTTACTCTGGACTGTGCCGAGCTCATAAAGCCAGTCCATTTCCTCTTTAAAAGATCCCTGAAAGCCAATGCTGGCTGATCTTGTAGGGGGCAGCGACGGTGTCCTTGCGGACGCGGGGTCTTGGGGTCTCAAGTGAGCGGATGCAGGAGGGGTCATTGGAGAGGAGCTGTCACGCTCCGGCCCCTCCCCAGGCACCTCTGCTCTGCGCCGTGCCTGTGACGTCACCGTCAGCCCTTCTCTCTGCAGGGTGCCCCACCCCCATCCTGGCCCTCGACCCAAAGCCTCGTGGTCCCCGATGGGACCTGGACCGCTGACTTGAGGCCCCGCTGCCTCCTTTGATTTGGGCTTTGGCAGAGCCCCAGGGACAGGAGTCCTTGAGGCACCTGGCCCTTTCTAGTCACCGACAAGGGAAACCTGAGAGACCATTCTCAGACATGAAGCTGAATCGTCAATGAATCTGTCCCCATCTGGAGAAGAGAGGCCGATCTGGGGAGGCAACAAAGGCGCCTTTGATTTCTGTTAATTAACTACTTTGGACTCGGGGGTCTGGAGGGGCTTTCGCTTGACACACAAAGAGTCCAGGGCAAGGATGATACCCACGCACAGGGTGTCTGCCCTGGAAAGGGCTCCGTGTATTTACCTGTAGGGCAATTCAATTAAAACTAAAGAAAGGGGTAAATCTATGAGATTAGCTCCAGGGACAATGCCACCAATTGTGGCCGGGCCTCACAATCCCAACCAAAGCAGATGTTAAACAAATATTTTGATGGTTCCAATCAGCCCCAGAGTGACTCTCCTGTTTTGCTTCTTCACTATCTCCAGGGATGGAAATTCTAAGGTCGGCATTGGTAACCCACTCTGGTGATCTGTGCAAACAATCACCCATGGAGAACTTGGTTGCCAGTGGTCATCCGCAGGGCACAATTTATTGATATGGGGACGTTCTGGTGTTGCCCACTCCCTGGCCCTCTCCCCTGTTCTTCTAGGAACGTCCCTCCCGCAGAGGTGTCTTGGGCTTTTGTGACAGACTCGGAGAAGGGAGAGGGGAGAGACGAAGGCGGTGGACCGGGGGCTGGAGAGTGTTAATGAGAGAACCCTCACGGAGACTGCGGGAGCGTTCTTCTCTGGAGGTCTGGAAGAGGCGTCTACGGGAAAAGCAGGAAGGAAAAGGGAGAATCTGAGAAGTGATGGGCCATCCGTCCCCTTCACGAGTGCCTGTGCGTGTGAATGCATGAAGGTCTGAGGCGGGTTGTCATGCGGAAATGACTCTTCTGGTCGCCAGAGATTGGACCCCTTGGGACGTGGGGTCACTGCAGTGACACACACTTACCTACAGGCTGACTCAAGTGACATTTGGCAGATTGGTACCCTGTTTTTAATGAAGCAAGTAAGACTTGGAGTATTTTAAAGCTACTTAAATAGAAATACTCAAACATGGACAGAACTCAATAACACTTTGGAATCTGAACAGCATTCCAGCCTTCTGTGAAAATGAGACAGTCCCTTCTCCGTCCGAGCTGGACGCCAGGCTCTGTGAGGACAAGAGCACCCTGCTTCGTTCCCCTGCGGCGCCAGGGCCCTTGCCGCCACCCAGGAGACCCTCCGTGTGTATTCGCGGAGTGGAGGAAGGAATCAGAGAAAAGTCAGGTTCTCAGTGGTCCATCTGGGTTCTACCCCAGGGTCTCTGAAAACACATTTTGAGCAGCTCAAATCTGAAATCTGGTCTGTAGGTCAGATGCTCTGGAGACTTCCACCCTCTCCGGTGCTTGTCATGGCTCTTGACTGTCTTTTTTTATTTTTATTTATTGATTTGGGAGAGGAGAGAGAGAAAGAGAAAGAGAGATTGATTTGTTGTTTTACTTATTTATGCATTCACTGATTGATTCTTGGCTCTTGTATATGCCCCGACTGGGAACTGAACCTGCAACCTTGGTGTATCGGGATGACAACCGACCTGTGTGACCAGGGCTGGCTCCTGACTGTCTTTCAAAGCACTCAGGCTGCATTTATTACCATGCTGGTCACAGTGAGGCCAGTAATCCAATTGCAGTGATAGATACGGAATCATTTCATTGGAACATTTTTAGCTTCCCACTTTTCAAATGGTTTTGTATAGACACAATGAAAGAATTACAACCTTTGGCCAACTTTACTGAACAAGGCAATAAAATATCGTTGAATTACACACAGCCGTGCCCTGCTTAACAATGTTTCTGTCCGTGACCGACCACATCTTCGATGGCGATCTCCAGGATTAGAATGTGAAAAAGTCCCCTTACTTAGTGACTTCCTGGGCGTCGTGACGTCCAGCACAACGCGTCATGCACATGTTTCTGACGGTACTGGTGTAAACAAACCTACGCCCATGCCAGTCGTTAAAAAGACTGCATATGTAGCTTTTCCACCTTCGGGTACAAATACTCACCGCTGTGTCGCAGTTGCCGGCAGTGCTCAGTGCAGTAACACGGCACCATGTAGCCCAGGTGTGCCGTCGGCCACACCACCTAGGTTTGTGCAAGCATACTCGATGGTGTTCGCACAGCGAACAAAGTCATCTGATAACACATTTCTTAGAACACATCCCACCACTGACACATTACGACAATGCCTTTGACTTTGGGGGTCGGGGGGGGGGGGAACGTCATTAGAGCTTGAATTATTCTGTTTCTATTTTGTAGACAGGACCAGGGACATTTCGTGGAGACCAGAACCCTTTGGCTGAGCCTACGTGCCTTCGGGAGGGGCGGGGCGGGCTGTCCCGGGAAGGGGCTGTTCATCTACCTAAGGGTCCCTGAGAAAAGGGATTTCACATCTGCGCAGCTCAGTCGCTCAGCCTCAAACTTCCCTGTAGAACATGGGAATAGCACCATCTGATCTGCCTTCTTTGTGTCTTAATTTTGTGTACCAGGAAAATATTCTTTTTTTTTTTAATAATCCTCACCCGAGGACATTTTTGCATGTATCTTCAGATAGAATGGGGGGGGGGGGAGAGAGAGAGAAACATCAATGTGAGAGAGACACATGGAGTGGTTGCCACCCACACGACCCCAACCAGGGCCAGGGACAAACTGCAACCAAGGTACGTGCCCTTAGCGGGAACTGAACCTAGGACTCTCCGGTCCACGGGTCGATGCTCTAACCGCTGAGCCAAACCGGCCAGGGCAGGAATATATTCTTACTGTACTTTCCCAGCTGTGGGGTGGCCGGGAAATCCAGCTTCTGCCATTTAGCTTCAAGCGACCCTACCTTGGAGGCCTGGAAACACAACAGCATATGGCCATATGAAAAGATAAATCTTAGTATTTGTTTTAAGAGTCAATAATACAACATTTGTCAGCTACATAATCATTATTTACCTACAATCACAGATTACTTTATGGGGCTAATGACTTGGGTAATTGCTTTGTCGTGGCCAGATATCCACACACTTACAGCCAACCACGTAAATTATAGCTTTTTAATCTCCCAGTTGCAGAGCTGTGTGAAGGCGACCGAAGCGGCTGGGACACAATCGGTAATTGTCCGTGCGCTGGGACAGGACAACGGCGGGATGCAAAGCGAGAGGCGTAATTTGGGCATGGTTTGCATACGTCCAAGGGGAAGTCTCAGCCGCAGACTTTTCAGAGCTGCATTGTTTTGGTTGGTGTTTTCGTAGGACACTTCCCAACGCGGGAGGCAAACATATAAACTGGAAGGTTTGCCGTCAACTCTGCCAAGGGGTGACCTTCAGTGGCAGACCGTGTGTCTTTAGCATGCCCTCTGAATCAGAGCCTGCGTCACCAAAGGTCAGCACGGAGGTCATGCCCCTGATGAAGAGGTTTAGATCAATGCAGGAAAGGGATCATTGACTCACCCTCAAGCCAATAAGTATCGATTCAGCTCTGTGTGGGAGGACAGCAGTGTAGTGAGCTCCTTAGACCCTGGCTCCATCCTTGTTGGGCCATGTGACCTGGGGCCAGTTACTTCTCTCTGAGCTTTACCTTCCTCATCTGTAAAATGGGAGTGATAAGAACAGAGCCGCCTTGGGGGCTGTTGGGGACCTGGTTAAAGGACATGATGCGGGTTAAATGCTTAGAGCTGTGCCTGGCACACAGGCAGAAGGCTGGCTACACTGGCATTGGCAGCTGGGGTGACCCCACGCCAAAGCCTCCTTACGCTGATTCCTAAGTCACCATTTCATGGAACACTGCCCATCTCACAGAGTGCACACACGTCTGATAAGCTGCCAACTCGTGGGAACACGGTTATCAGACTGAGGCGGTCCTGTCTTGCAGACTGGAATGTGGTGCTGAGGATCGGCCATCCCTGACACCTGAGGGATGCTCCCAGAGATGCTTCCCTCCTGTCTGATGCATCAGACGTAGCCCGCAGCTTTGTGTGCGGCCCTCCCCGGCTGCGCGGGCACCATGCGCTTCCTCCGAAACCCTCTGCCCGCAGCCCTCACCTCAACACGCCGAGTCCCGCCTTCTTCTTTCCTGGGGTCCCCCTTGGTCTGCGAGGGTTCCAGTGAATTCCAGCCTCCCGTGGAGCCGTTTCTCTCCTTCCAACCTGCAGAGCCCTGAGCCACCGCCACACCCACGCGGTCATGTTCACGTGTGCTCGCCAGCCACGCGGATGGATTTGCACAGGAAAGACCTTGATCTTCTTGCTCAGAACTTGACCTTCCCAGCCCAAGCAGACAGCTCTCTGGAGAATTCCAACATGCCTGAATCCACCTGCCCCAAAGCCTTCCAACCCGGCTTCCTGGTGGGCAGAGTTCTGACACCTCCCGGGATCGAGTTCCGAGTGGGGGTGGCGAAGGCGGGTAGGGGAGGGGGATTAGACTGCTTCCCTCAGGAACGGTCCACTCTCTGGGGAAATTGTGTAGCAGAGTTGGCATTTACATTAAAATCAGGTTTCTATTTCTCCTAAAACTATAGTCTCAAGAGGTTTTTGATCCACAGGAAAAAGAGACTTGAATGTCTAGGGGGGAAAGCAAGTGCCTCTGATTGAAAAGGCGACCGAGCCGGTCCTGGGCGCCGTCCTCTCCCGGGACGCTCTGTGGGGTCTGTTTTCCGAAGCATTTCCTGATCCGTTTCGGGGGCTGGATGGAAGCCTCCCCCCATTCCGCCCACTCGCAGGTCCGGGAGCGCCCCTGCACAGGCAGGTAGCGTTAGGCAATGGAAGCCGTGCGTGCTGGATGGTCGTCCCTTAGCATAAACGCATGGGAAGTGGCCGCATTAGGTCCATCTCCTTAGTGACATCCAAGGCCCAATGCAGAGAAAATGCACCATTAGAGAAAAAAAGGCCAAAGGGTACAGGCACGCAATTTTAACACCGGGAGAATGAGCCACTTTTTCTTTTTTTTTTCCTGATATGAAAGAAGGAACGACTTTCTATTCTGTGTAAGGGTCCTGAACTCCTTGAGCGAGAAGCCGGTTGCTTTCCACCCCGCTTGGACTCACAGCGCATTCACAGGTTGTCTAGCTGGGGCCCGACCCTCTGAATTCCTGGCCCTCGGCTGGCGCGGGGCCTCGGGCGCGGGGCTGATGGTCTTCGCCTCGGTCTCCACGTCTGTGAAATGGGCAGAGCAAGGGCTGCCTTGGGTGCCGCTGTGGGATGTGTGTGGAAACGCAGGAAGTGGGGGAAACGGTGGCCTCCCTCTCATCTTCCTCTGCCCATCCTGCCTGTCCTGCCTTCGGTTTCTGGAGTGGTGGTGCAGAGGGTCGGGTGTGTGTTGGGAGTTTGCTGGAGGAAAGCTGGAGTGCGGTCTTGGGGCCCTCACAGGAACGTGTCAGACGCAGGCCGTGGACACCCGGGGCACACCTGCGCAGTCAGGGCTCTGAGGCCCTGGGAACCCAGGTGAGCTGCTGAGCGCCTGCCAGCCGCATTGCCCTCCTTTCTCACGACCAAGTCCTGCAGGTCAGGCGTCCACCCCCTGACAGAACGCAGGGCAAATCCTGTCGGGTGGGAGCGTCCGGCTCTCGGGCCGTCTAAGGCCCTCGAAACCGGTACCAGCGAACGTCACAGCCTCCCCAAATGAGCCTGACCACATAGAGCAGGCGAATTTTTAAGTTGGTAATTTGTATGGCCTGTGAATGATGTTATAAATATCCACATGGCCCTTGTTCCCCTGCCAGCGACAGTTTAGTGGAGGCGGGGGCAGTCCTGACCAAGGAGATGTGTGAGAACGTCTGCAGAAGCTTCGGAGAGGGTCTTTGCTCTTTGGAAAAGTCCTTTCTTCTTCCATTCGATGCTGTCCTGTTTGCACATGCTGCCTGGCTGCTGGTCATCTGCAACCCAGGGACCAGCAAAGGGCAACCTGGGGACCAGACGAAGGTGCAACCTGGAACCACCCAAAGGTGCAACCTGGGGACCAGCTGAATATGCAACCTGGAGACCACCCAAAGGTGCAACCTGGGGACCAGCCAAAGGTGTAACCTGGAGACCACCCAAAGGTGCAACCTGGGGACCAGCCGAATATGCAACCTGGAGACCACCCAAAGGTGTAACCTGGGGACCAGCCAAAGGTGTAACCTGGAACCACCCAAAGGTGCAACCTGGGGACCAGCCAAAGGTGCAACCTGGGGACCAGCCAAAGGTGTAACCTGGAACCACCCAAAGGTGCAACCTGGAGACCAGCCGAATATGCAACCTGGGGACCAGCCAAAGGTGCAACCTGGAACCACCCAAAGGTGCAACCTGGGGACCAGCCAAAGGTGCAACCTGGGGACCAGCCAGAGGGTAGAGAGGAATGTGTTCTCACTGATATGTCATGTGGGACGGAGGGTCCTTCCCCCAGTTTTTTTTTTTTTTTAGATATAATTAACATCACATAAAATTCACTATTTGAAAGTGTACAGTTTGGTGCTTTTTCTTTTTGGTATGCACACCACGGGCAACCATCACCAGTAATTCCAGGATGTTTCTGTGGTTCTGAAAAGAAACCCATGCATGCATCCAGCCCCTCTCAGTTATCCCTCTCCGCCCTCCTTGCAATTGCTAACTACTTTCTGCGTCTAGGAAGGTGCCTGTTCTGCTATTTCATGTAAACAGACTCATTCAGTATGTGGGCTTCTGTGTCTGGCTTCTTTCCCTCAGCATAATGCTTTCAAGGTCCACCCACCACATAGCATGTGTCAGCACTGTGTTCCTTTTCAGGGGTGAATAATATTCCACTGTATGGATATACCACAGTTTGCTAATCCACTTGTAAGTTGATGGACATTTGCATTGTTCCCACTTTTTTTCTACTGTGAATAATGCTGCTATCAACACTCATGTACAATTTTTTGTGAGGACATATATTTTCAAGTCTCTTGGGTTGGAAACATCAGGTGTTTCTTGTACTTCTTAAAATTTGAGCAGTATGTCAGAGGTTTCAGGGGAAGACTGTAATTTGACCAAGTGGGCACAGCTCCTGGCTCTAGCACTTACCAGTTTGGGGACACGTGGTGCAGGTGACAGGGCTCCCCTCCCACCCCCATGCCTCCATCCTTCTGTCAGATGGTGATGGTGACTACATTGTCTCACAGGATCAAACGAGGGTTAAAGGAGTCGATCCATGGGTTTGCTTCGAACCCTGCGTGGCACAGAGCTAGTGCCCATCAATGCTAGCTGCTGTTACTAATGTCACACCCACAAACCAGAACGAACGCACACTCCAGTTGAATTCATTTGTGCCTGTGTCTGGGAGCTGAGCTGAGTGTTAGAGATCCCTCCCCAAAAACATCGGCATCACCTCCGCGGGCCCTTCTCGTGACCCCAACAGAGTGCACGCGGGTCAAACTGGTGAGATAAGAATACAAACTGGTCGTTTAAGAGTGGCCCATAGCACCACCTTCCCGATTCCTTCTCTGCCTTCACACTGGGAAAATTGCTGAAAACACAAGCTTTTGCCCGGCCGGTGTGGCTCAGTGGATGGAGCGTCATCCCATGGACCGAGAAGTCCCGGTTCGATTCCCGGTCAGGGCACAGGCCTGGGTTGTGGGCTCAATCCCCAGTGGGGGGAGGGGGGGAGTGCAAGAGGCAACCGATCGATGTTTCTCTTTCACATGGATGTTTCTAGCTCTCTCTCCCTTCCTCTCTCTCTAAAAAATCAGTAAGAATATATTAAAAAGAAAAGACAAGCTTTTTCTTTCTATAGAAAACTACAAGCCTACGCGGCCTCACTCTTTCGTGGCTAAATTGATGGCCAGATGTGGGTTCTTCCCGGGTCCCGACCTCTCGCGGGGACCCACATGTGCCCGGCCGCCCTGCTCCAGGCCTCTGCACGTCCCTTGAGCTCCCCCTGCTCAAAGTTCAGAGTTTTAAAGTCAGGCTGGTAATGGCTGGTTCTCCCCAGCCCACCCCAGTGCCAACCAGCAGGAGGCCTGACCTGCCTCTAATTCCGTGCCTCAGTCCTGGCTTCAGGTGAGAAGTATGAGGCCCAGATATGGCCTTGGGAGAGGGTGCGAGCCTCCAAATCGAGCACTCCCCGAAGGTCATGACTAATGTGTTATGATTAACAACCAGGGCTGGCCCAGCCTGAGCTGAAATGCACACCCTGGTCCTGGGGGCACACAGCTCGGCAGAACTACAGCTCTGGGCCCATACCTCAGATGCCCCGAGTGTTACGGGCACCTCCCTGCCAGGCCCAGGACCCTGAGCAGGTGTACCCGAGTAGCCTCCTGTCCCTGGTGGACCTTTGCAAACACCCCGCGCTCCGAGACCTGATGCCACTCTGACAAGAGGAGCCCGACCTCTTTTCCCAGCTTTGGGTCCGTGTCTGTAGGTTTGTCCCGGCAGCGTAGGGTGGCGACTAGGACGCCAGGCCCTGGAATGGACGATGCGGGTGCAGACTGTGCCCATTGCTTTGCTGTGTGGTCCAGGGCACATGCCTTCACCTCTCTGGGCCTCTGTGCTCCCCCGTCAACTAGAGGAGAACAACACCCACCTGTCCAGTTGTGTGGGTCAATGCAGATGATAGAAAGGGCTTTGCGGTCTCGTGGTCCATCCTCGACGCAGTTGGCTGCATCAGCCATCACTCTGGCCCCTTGCCCGCCCTCACCGGGCTACTGCCCTGGGTCTTCGGGTCTGCTCCTCTCCTGTTTCCTCTCGAGCAGCAGCAGGGTGCTGACGGGTGCCCCTGATTCCTCCTTGTCCCTCACTGCACGCCTTCCGTGCATCTGTTCTCCCCACCCTCTCCGGCTCTGAGCCCCTGAGTCCTTTCTCACCGAGTCCTTCCCGGGGCCCTGCCTGAGAGCCACAGCTCACACCCGTCAGTCTGGCTCAGCTGCAGCCCCCCCCACCCTGCTTCACACTCAAAGATAAGCGTCCCGGCCACCCTGGGAAACGGGCAGGCCTGGCTCCTCGTCCGCGGGCCTTCCCAACCGGACCCAATCGACGGCCGTCCCCTGCCGGCCTGTCCACGGCGTGCAGGAGCCCCACGCTGCCTGAGCGCATTCTGTTCCCATGTGTTCACGCCGGCCAGGCCCTGACCGTCCCTCCTGCTCAGGAGACCGGGCTCAGGCCAGCTCTGCCTGGGCCTCCTCTCCCGACCCTTCTGGCAGGCCGACGCCTGTGCGTGGCAGGCCGCTTTGCTCCTGCTGCCCCGCCGGCCACGCGTGCACCGCCCTGCGTCCAGGGGTCTCAGCTGAGGTTCCTGGCGGTGTTTCAGGTCCCCGAGGGCTGGGGCCCAGGCCCCGTCCATGCTCCAGGGCGAACAGACTTGGCCAGCATCGGTTTAGCTTATTGGGGTTCCACCTACAATCTTATTTTATATATATATATTTTTTATCCTCACCCGAGGACATTTTTTCATTTTTTGTTCAGATAGAATGGGAAGGAGAGAGAGGAAGAGAGAGAAAGAGAAACATCGACGTGAAAGGGACACATCGAGTGGCTGCCACCCGCACGACCAACCAGGGGCCGGGGACAAACTGCAACCGAGGTACGCGCCCTTAGTGGGAACCGAACCCGGGTCTCTCTGGACCGCAGGCCGACGCTCTAACTGCTGAGCCAAACCTGCCAGGGCTGAAATCTTATTTTAAAATAAGCTGTCCTGACAGAGCAGTTCCGGGACCTGCCGTGAGTGGCCACGCGAGCACCGGGCTGAGCCTCGTGCCAGGCAGTCACCTGGGGGAAATGGACGTGGGATCTTATCTCTCAGACTGGAGACTGCAATGGGAACGTGTACTATGCTGGGCGGAGGGCAGAGAACCGGCTGTGGCTGCTGGGGGGCAGCCTGGCCCGCAGGTGGACACGGGCGGCAGAGGCCATCGAAGGGGCAGCGGATCTGGGCACACTGCCGCTGAGTCTGGCCTTGGGCAGGGTCAGCAGCCCCGAGCTCGTGCTCAAACCCACCAGGGCTCCCGTGCCCGCCGCCGGTGAGCACAGGCTGTCGTTCAGGGGAGAAACAGTGACGGGCAGCTTGCCTCTCCCCCGAGCTCCGCCATGCAACGCCCACGACACGCCTGCGCTCACGTCCAGCCCGGAGCGACGCGTCCAGGGGCTGGCGGCCTCCCGCAGATCCCACGGTGTTTGTTTGGGGGAGGAACGCACCCAGATCGCACTGCGGACTCTCCTCGCTCCGCCAGCCACGAAATAAATTAGACGGGTCAAGCGTTGTAGATTTAATCTCACTGTGAACTGGAAACATAGTAGCTCGCCTGCCATCGGAGAATCCGGAGCGCTCGGTGACCCCCCGCTGAACCGCAGGGCCGGGGCTGCCGGCAGGTGCAGCTGGAGGGGCTCAATGTGACATTCACCAGGGCTCTTTGTGCCCCTCTGAGAACTGCTGGGGAGCGTTTGGAACCGAATACGCCGGGGCTTTCCCTCACGTCTCACAATTACCTGTGTGAGGCAGAGAAAAAGGAGAAATTGAGAGAGACGGGAGGAGGAGGATGGGGAATGGGAGGAGGAGGACGGGGAGTGGCCGGGGTGGGGGCAGACGCTCCGTGGTGCGGGGGAGCCACGGTGGGTCCACGTAAAGGCAGGTTTGGCCCAGGAGCGATAGGAAGAGTGTTTGGCAGAGGTTGCACCCCCTTCTCAGCCGTGTGGACCATGTGCCCGGTCCCCTGGCCTGGAGAACAGGGACAGGAGAGACTGCAGGTCTGGCCGAGGGTGGCGGCCCAGTGAGGTGGGCGCGGCCTGTGGCAGGGCACCTGTGCCGGCCGTGACGGCCAGCTGCTCCCACGGCTGATTCTCTGGGGCGATTTGGAGCACCCGCAGGGGCAGTGCCCGAGCGCCCCCTTCGTGGCAGAGCGGACAGGCACAGAGGGAAGATACAGGGCAGCCAGTCCCACCACCTGGGATCGGCCAGCGGGTGATGACAGACAAGCAAAGCCCGGGCCCAACCCTAATCTGTGGTCACCAGAGACAAAGAATCATACTCAGAAACGATCTTCCCAGAAGGGCCAGGGAAACCGTGTTCTGTGGCCCCGTGTGAGGCAGGGCACGGCCACCCGGTCCCCTCGGCCCAGACGGCCTGGCAGCGCCGGGCAGCACGTCCCAACGCCTCGGCGCAGGAAGGCTTTGCGCTCTGCTCACCCCCGGACCCCGGGCACCGGGCGTTTTCCTGGCGGGGCGGCCAGCGGGCCGGCGCTGTGGGGGAGCAGCCTCGCCTGTGTCACGCCGGTCCGGTGGTGCCCGGCTGGTGGTGCCCGGCTGGCACGTGCCCTGACACCGTGCTCTCCCCGACATGGCGGAGGGAGGGTGAGGCGGGGCTGGGGGCGCTCTCGCCAGCCTGCAGACAGGGAGGACGTGGTGTTCTCGGCGTAGAGCTTCAGCTCGGCTGGAGACCCCTCGGTGCCTCCATCTGCTCCTTGGGCTTTTTCTCCGGGCTCTGGCCACGCAAGGTCCGCACTGCGTTTTCTAGGCACGGCCCTAGCCGTGGGGACAGAGTCACCGTCTAAGGACCCACCGGCTTCCCCTGCCGGCAGGTGACTTGAAAGGGGTCCCGGGTCGTGTGGGTACAGTTTCCACGGCACATTATTTCCAACCTCGCCACGCCCACTCCTGCACCTGGTCCAAGTAGTGCAGACCCTTACTCTGTGAACGCCGTGAGGTCTCTGGCCACAGGTAACCCCAGCGTCAGGGAGCATGTGATCAGTCCCACAGGAGACGTTTGGAGGCCTGGGAGGTGGGGTAGGGAGGAGGGTCACCTGACTGGACGCATCAGGAAAGGTGTCACGGATACACTGGGGAAGAACCTTGGGGACAGGTGGGTCAGCAGGTGCAGAGGGAAGGCGGTGTCCGTGGGACCCCGAGTTGTTCTCCTTGGGCACAGGCCCGAAGGTGCAGAGGTTCTTCCTCGGTGACACTTGGGGAGCAGGTGACACTTGTGGGAGGGTGAGGAACCTCCCACAGCAACGTGAACTCGAGGCTGGCCAGGGTGGGGAGGGCTCTGGGCGCACACCGTGGGTGGTGTCGACGCCAGGGTCAGAGGCTGCCTCCCCTCGCTCCCCGTGGCAGTGGGATCTGAGCCTGGTCAGCCTTCCACCGCAGGGACATTATCAAAAGTGGGTATTCTGTCTCTGTGGTCACTTTGAAACTCTGTGGAAAGACTTCGTTGAGAGGACTCCCCCTGCACCCCAGTGAGGTTTCCCTTTGACAATTACTGCTGCGACATCCTGGAATTTGGAAGGTTCGAGACCGGTCCTCCACCCCCGACCCCAGATCTGAGCGTGAGCAGGACTGCACTCTTCTAAGGAGGGGCGGATCCTCCGTTGTTGTTTTCTTCTGTGAAGGGCAGACAGCCGATATTTTAATCTTTGGGGACCATACACCTTCTGTCGTAATGACTCAACTCTGCCACGCCAGTGTGAAAGTGGCCGTGGACCGCGTGTTCTCCACGAATGAGCGTGGCCGTGTTCCGGTAGAACTTGGTAAGAACCGCCGACGGTCTGGGTTTGGCCAGCGTGCCCGAGTTTGCCAGCTGCTGGGGTCGCCTAGAGAATGGCTTGGGACTCAGCCTCTCAGGCCACCGCGCCTCCTGGCTGTCCCCGAGGCTCTCACTGCGCGGGAACGCCGCTCTCGGTCTGGCTGCCCAGATCACAGCGGGGGCCAAGGCGGTCTCCCTGGGTCGCCAGAGGTGGTGTCAGACCCGATTCTGTCTGTCGGGACCACCAGCTTGTCTCGGCCAAGCACACAGACTGATGGAGGGGCGAAACACAAGCCTGGGACGTGTCCGGAGATGTTGGCTCCAAGGGTGACTTTAAGCGGACCCTGAGCTTCCGTGACGGGGCCCAGCACCTCCCTGGGACGCGTTCTCATCCTTTCACAAATGCCACTTGTCAGGATTTCCTCCAGTGGCCACTGTTGACATTGCTGTCACTCCCTGTAGCCGAGTCCCCATCAGTGATGTGACGGACGGTTTAAAACACACTCAGAAATGCCGCCAGCCACCCCTCGGAGAAAAGCCCGGCAGGGCCCGAGGAAGCGGGGCTTGTCGCGAAGCCACTCTCCTTGATGACGCGTAGTAAGTGGCAGGTAATCCTCGGTAATCTCCTTGCTGCCCCAGAGGCTTAGGGTAACCGATACCCCTGTGAATACCCTGGACTCTGATCGAGTTACCGTGACCGGCGGGCCTCTTCCTGCTCCTCTCCTAATGGCATGCATTCAGATAAAGGCACCTGGAAGATGGCCACAGTCTCCTGAGATGTGGCTCCGAAGGGAACACTTGATTTCCCCTAAGCTGTGGCCGGTGCTACTTTTTTATTTCCCCCCCCCCGAAGCATTCCACCAGACAAGGCCGTGGTGGCCACAGCACACCTGTCTACAGTTACGGCCTGGGGGCGGGGCGGGGCACGTCCCGGTGACTAACTGGCTTCTTACGGAGACTTTGGCCTTTGATTCCAGGGTCAGAGCCGCCCTGACTTTGGGGAATTTCACTTTCCCACCGAGATGAAGAACTGCTCCCCGCGCTGCCCGCGGGGTGTAGGCGCCTGGAGCACACTGCGTCCAGGGGCTGGATTCAGTCATTCGCGAGCTTGTCCCTGAATCCTGGCCCCTCTAGCTGGGGACACAGAAGGCAGCCTGGTGGAGCAGAAAGAGCCCTGGCCTTGGGGCTCTGACTGAGTCACTGACTTGCTCTGGGGGTGACCTTGGCTCTGCCCTCTGTCGGCCCGGCTGTGACACAGGAAGCTCAGGTGTAAGATCGCTCAGCTGAGGGGTGCCGGATCGAGCGAATGAAACTACTGGGCGCCTAGTGAAATCTGAACTTCAGATAAACAAGGTGAGTGTGCCGTGTGCCACCTGGGACACCCGTACACTGAAACATCAGCCGTGTTTCTCTGAAATTCACGTTTCACTAGGCGCCCTGTGTCTGTCACCAGCTTCATGTTGCATCATGTAGCCTGTGCTCTACCAGGACCGCCAGATCCATCCCAGGTCGTTTCTGAATCCACACGAGGAGACACATGGCTGTGGTTGGGACGCCCAGCGGCTTTCGGTAGCTCTACGCAAAAGGCAGGTGGGACGTGTCCACATAGTTCTGGAAAGTTGTTCTCCCTGACTTGTGCTCCTGCCCAAACCCAAGTCTTTTGAAATACTGGTTCCTGACTGTATCTCCTGGTGCCTAATAGAGTCCCTGGTACCAAGTATATGCTGTGAGTACTGTGTGAATGAATGTGATGAACGAATGAATGTTGAATGAATGATTGTGATGAATGAATAAATGCTGAGGGAATGAATGCAAAATGAGTGCATGAATGCTGAATGATGAATAAACAATGAAAGATGATTGAATGAATGCATGGATGGATGCTGAATGAATGATTGGTCTCTAATTCAATTTACGTTGCCCCTTTTGACCTTTGTTTGACCTTCATGTAGTCTGTGCTCTACCAGGATGGCCAGATCTCTCCCACACACGCCCCTTCCGTTCCAGGTCATCCAGGTGGTCCCCTTCCAGGTATCATTTCCCTTAAGCAGAGTCACCATAGTACAGTGGGCAAAATTGTGGGTGCAGGAGCCAGACTACCTGGGGTTGAGTCTCACTTCTTCCACTGTGTCTCTTTGGATAATTTGCTTATGCCTCAGTTTCCTCATCTGTGAAATGGAGGTGTCAATCACCCTTTAAGGCTGTATCGAGGAGCCACTGAGCTAAGCCATGCATGGCATTTAGGAGAGGGTGTGGTACATAGTGCCCCAGACCCCCCTACAAATCCCAGTCCAGCCATCCTGTAAGTCACCTCCCTGACAAAGCCGCTGCGTGTCCCTACCCAGGGGTGGAAATTGGCCCTGCCCTTAGCTACATTTTCCTGTGTGTACCCTCCTACCCAGGGCTTTGTGATAAAGTAAACCGAGGGCCTGTCTTCCCTGTCTACAGATCACACATTCTTGTTGGAAGGACCAGCTCTGCCACACCAGGCTGTCTACAGGTCGTGTGGTACCCAGAGGAGACCTGAGACATCTCTGTTGAGTTAATGAAGTAATATATCCATTAGAACCACGGTTGCTAGAGAGGAAATTTCCTGCCAGGTCACCGTATGGTATTGTCGCCCTGGGAGGTATTTTCACTAGGTGTCTCACGCAGTAGCTGGGAGTCCTGTGAATGTGGAAAGGAAGGTGCCCATCCACAGCAACACAAAGAGACACAGCCCGGTGTGGCAGAAAGAACGGGGGTCCGAACCCCAGACCAGCCACAGACCCAGTGTATTCCTACACAGTGTAAGGCCTCCAGGACCTCCCATTTCCTTGTCTGTGAAGGGGGTACGGATGCCTCCTCTGGGTGGGCAGGGCTCCGGTTCAGGAGACAGAAAAACTCCCGTGAAGGGCTTCGCGCGGGAGGTGGCACACAGATGTGTGTCGTCTAGTGCCAGGGCCTGTGTACAGTACTGCCACTGAGCTCAGCCGATACGGGGTCTGGGGGCTCCCAAAGACCCCTGTTGGTGTCCAAGCACAGCCAAGAAGCTGGACTGCAGCCCGGAGTCGGGATTCATTATCCTCGGGGCAGGGGGAACGTGAGGCCCGTGGCACATCTGCAGAGGGAGGGAGCAACCTCTGCTCTGGGGGGCAGTGGCCAGGGCGCGCATCTCCCTGCCACCGCCCAGTCCTCGCGGACACCACCCGAGGGCTGGCGGCGGGACTCCGCACACCGCGCCCCACCGCGCGCTCCGTGGGCCGAGCCTGATATACGGGCGCACGTTCCCGGCTGCACCAGCTACTCAACTCACGGATAAAGGTCACGCAGAGCTTCAGTGGTTCGAGCTAGTAAAGATTTTTATAAAAACTCACTGTCTTGATTTGTGTTCAAGTACTTTAAAGTTCACATATTTCTTATTTGAACTTTGCTGGCGGTAGTCATTTCATCCACAATCAGCCTGGATTGGTTCTGCTTATTCAGAGCCCATCAATTACGGAGGCCGGGGCTGGCGCCCGCACGGCCCACTCCTCGGCTTCGCCCCGGGCGAGCTGATTTATCTGCCGTGTAATAGGAGCCTGAGATCTCGCTGCCCATCAGAGCGCCGCGCGAGTGCGAGTGAGCCCGTGAATCCCAGGTACGTGGGCCGCTCTCCGCCGCGCCACGCAGCCCCGAGAGCCGGGACGCCCCGGCTGTGCCTTCTTCCTCTGCCGAAAGTTGCCTTGGGTGTTTCGAAATCGTCTTGGCATTGAGGAATCACGGGGAGAATTCCAAGTCCAGCTTCGGCAGAAGCAGAGAACGTCTGGAATTGCAAGGAAGGACGGGAGGCTGTCCTGCGGGCCGAAAGCTCAAATCCACAAACACCGATTGAAGGCCAGGTCTGTGCCCACCAGGGTGGGGCACGGATGTGACGAAGACGAGGTCCCTGCCTAAGGGGATGCACTGGGGGGCAGGAGAGTGGGCGTGGGGCCCAGGTGGCGGAACTGAGCTCGACTGGAGGTAGACACAGCGCAGAATGCTAGTGTTGGGGGCGGGGAGAGGGGTATTTGCCGCCGTTCTCTCCTGAAGCTGAGACCCAGACGATGACTATTAGGTGTCTGACCACGAGGAACTCGATGTTTCATCAGACTACCTTACAGTTTCTTTTGACTATCAAGACTAACGTATTAAATCTATTTATCTCTTAAGGTCAATTCAGTTTTTGGGGGGGGGCGCTTAATGTGTATCCTTAACCTGCCAAGCTTGGGTTTCCAGCACCGATGTTCTTTATGGCAAAAGTTTTACTCAAGGGAAGAACACCGGATGGCCGGGCATTTCAGGAGGAAGAAATGAAGTCTTCGCTGAAATCACCCAGTTTCTGGGATTTTCTGTTGTTTTGGGTCTTTAGAGTCACAAGTTCAGTACGTGTCCCGACAGCCGAGTCACCAGTGCTGGTTGCGAATGGAGTTTTTTTAGGGAACTGGGAACTGTGTGGGTTCCTCTGAGGTTGCTCTTAGTGCTCCCGCCTCCAGTAGTTGCCACAAGCGTGCTCCAGGCTGTGTCTCCGTCTCCTGGGGAGCTGGTGACGGAGGCAGCGTCTCAGCCGCCACTGCCGAGATTCTGATAAGTAGGACTGAGACAGACACCTCTCGCGTTCTTGGAAGTCCACGGGATCCCCACGCAGGTTAAAGCTGGGGGACCACGCCCTGCACGGTAGCCCTCAACAGCCTCGTTGGACCCCACGGCGGGGGCTGACTCCTGCCGAGACCTCCCTGCTGAGCACCCGATCTGGGGACGCAGCTGCTGCTCAAGCCCCTTGGGTGAGCCTCAGGCGCCTCAAACCCACCGTGTCCAGCGCTGAGCTCATCATCTCCTCCCTAACTGTCTTCTCCCCGTGCTCCCCATCTGCGTGGGTGTCGCTCGTGACGGGTAACTTTCTTCTCTCTTGGCTTGCACATTCAGCGACCAGATCCCGAGTTTCCATCTCAAAGCCCATCTGCACTCTGCCTGGTTGTCGGTCAGCCCTCCTCACCTCAGCTGGTCCCCTCGCCCCCGGTCTTGCTCCATTTAATCCATTCTCTATACTAAAGGCAGAGTGATTTTTCCTCCCCCAAACTGGCTAATCTGCTCTTGCCACTGGTCAGCCTCAGAGGCCGGCTGGCCCCCACTGTCCCCGGCTGGAGTCCCTCCTCTCCATCGCGGCTCTGAGGGCCCTTTGCCCACGGCCACCGCCTGCTCTTCTGTCTGCCTCCTGAGCCCTGCTTCTCCCGATCCAGGCTCCCCGGTTCCTCTAGGACCCCAGAGCACTGGACTCGCCCCTCCAGCCCCCCCCCCCCAAGAAGACTAACAAGTCTCCCTTAGACCAGCGTGTCTCCTGGGAATGTTCAGTCTTGAGAATAAACAGCAGGACTCTTGAAAATAAGCATGGGGGCTGGATGCTGCTCACGTCTCATCCTCGGAGTATGTTTGAGAAAAACAAGACCCGTGTGCTGGTGCAGAACAAACGAGGGGAGTGTCTCAGGGAGAGCACTGGCGATCACATCATGCCGGTCCTCGTCCCATGTTTCAGTGACGTTTGACTTGTTTTCTGCAGCATGTCATCACACCCGAGCCACCTCCACACCTGGCCCTCCTGCAGTTTCTACCTGCCCCTCTCCTCCTCTGGGTACCTACGGGTGGGTGTCTCTGAAGTCCCACGTGGTTGTCTTTGAGGTGTGACCTCCACAGCTGTCCATTCGTACACCGGTCTCGGCCTCAGTTTAGATGGTGTTGGTTAACTTTTTATTAAAGCAAACTGGCTTTTAAAATAAAATAAAAAATAAAGAAAATAAAGAGCGTGTTTCTGAAGTAGTTACTCGCAGTGGTGTTGGTACTGGGGAAGAGTATCTACCAACGAGGGTGCAACTTGTGAAAGATGACCTCCTGAGTGTTTAGAGTCCACGAGAGCAGGGACCTTCTCCGAGGGCCTCTTCCAAGAATCCCCTGTGGCCCTGGCTGGTCTGGCTCAGCAGTTAGAGTGTCAGCCCGTGGACCAAAGAGTCACAGGTTCGATTCCGGTCAAGGGCACAGACCTTGGTTGCGGTTTGGTCCCCAGCCCTCGTTGGGGTCGTGCAGGAAGCAACCAATCGATGTGTCTGTCTCTCTCTCTCCCTCCCATTCTGTCTGAAGATAAATGGAAAAAAAAAATATCCTCAGGTGAGGATTCAAAAAAACAAAAAGAATGCCCTGTGTACCCGCCCCCTCAGTCTCGACTTGGCCATCCCTTCCCCGAGAGTCATTCCGCGCCTCCCTGGGTCAGCTCCTCTGTCCGTGTCCCAAGGGCCTCTTCACACTGCACCTGCCACCTGGGCGGTTGCCCCGTGGCACCTGACCCTGCAAAGGCCGGCCCTCGTGGGTCTGGCTCTTGGTCGTGCCCCCAGCACCTGGCACCGACCCTGGCGTGTAGGTGGAATGATAAAAAATTGCCGATTTTGACCAGCCGCCTTTGGCCGACAAAAGTGGCCCTTTCATCTCGGCTCCGCCTCATCCGTGTCACTCACACGTTTTTGTGAAATGAGGATGTCAACAGGCAACTCTGTGTTTCAACAAGAACGTCTCTGATGGTCAGTGAGGGCAAACTCTTCCGTCCTTGCCAAGGGGTTTCGAACGTAGATGTCAACTGGCCTCACAAGGCTCATGAAGTGGGAATGAAAGACCCGAACTGGAGTGTTTGGAGAGTCATGAGCCCGTCACCAAGGAGAAGAGCCCGTCCCCTTGGCAGGAAGTCTCACGCCGAGGCCGTGGGGAGGGAGGGCTGGCAGGGAGGTTCTGGAACGGACTGTAAACACTCAGGCGGTCATCGTTCCCAAGTCACGCCCTCGTGGGTAGAATACACTTCCCCAGGACAAATACGATGTGTGAATAACGACTTCAGAGACGTGCTCTTTATTTCCAGAACTGAAGTTCCCAGGAGCTCTGCTGGTCCGAGGGAGCCTTCGCTAGGCTTGGAAGATGAACAAGGTGTCGTCTGGTTTCCGCTTCCGTGCGGCCTGGCTGGACAGTGTGCATTCCCGTCCCCTTAGGTCTTCTTGGCAAGAGGCTGCCATCTATAGACCCTGGACCCAATTACACAGCCTTCTGGGAGGCTGGAGCGGCAGGACTGCGGCTTCCCGGCGGTTTCGTGGGTCGTAAACCTCCCAGCTCTGAGGATGAGGACGGTTGGTTGGAAACAGGCTGTCCGTGCTTCTGTCTGACAGGATCACCCGGCCTCTGTCCTGCAGGGGAAAGCCTGAGGCCTGCCTACGTCACCTGGGACGTCAGGGCCAGCCAGGATTGCTCCCAGGCTGCATGCTCACCCACCCCAAGCCCCTCTGCCTTCTTTTTCTTTTTCTTTCTTTTTTTGTCTCTTAAGTGCTTTTATTTTATTTTTTATTGAATTTATTGGAGCGACATGAGTTAACAAAATCATACAGGCTTCAGGTGTACCATTCTGCGGCACGTCATCTGTACATTGTACTGTGTTCACCACCCCCCGTCAAGACTCCTTCGCCCTCTCCTGCCTCCCCCACCCTCTCCCCCTGGCAGTCCCCAGACTGTTGTCCGTGTCCATGAGTCTTTCTGTTTTTCCTGTGCTTAACCCCTTCCCCCGCCTCCGCCTTCTTGATTGGGGAAAGCCGGATCTCGGCGGAGGGGCGACTTAGAGCGAATGAGTCCAACCCGGACGCGGTGCCGTGGGACCTGGGTCCCCCACCTCACCTTCCGTGTCCGAGTCCGTCTCCTTTATGGTGCTGGCCCTTTAGACACAATGACGATGACTGATAATGACCACTGCTCCAGCAGGGTGGCTGTGGGGACAGCTTCTACAAGTCGATCGTTCCATCGAATGCCGCTGTGTTTGGCGATGGTGTTTCATGGGAACAGCAACAGGGTTGTCTGCTTCTGATGAAGGAGCAGTGGGGGGGTCACACCCTAAAACAGTGCACTTCGCAGAAATAAGGGGCGTGGGTCCCCCTGGCTGCCCTTGAGTGTAAATCCACTGTGTTCCGGCCAAAGGTGGAATGCCCGTTCCCGGCTGGTTCCCAGGTGCCAGGCCCACAGACAAAGGCCCATGGACAAAGGCCCACTTGCTCCCGGGGCACGTGCTAGATGCATTTTCAGGAAGAGGTTTGGGGGCCCCCGTCACCTGCACAAGTCATGTGCCTGTGTCACCCCCCTTTATGTGCTCTCCCTGGCGAGTATTCTCTCTTCCTGCCTGAAAACTGGCCCGAGATGAGACATGCTGAACGCACTTGGCTGGCTGCCCCCAGGTGCGCAGGGATGGCCCTGGCTGCCGCGGACAGCCCTGGGAAGGGTACGTGAACCACGAGGGAGACAGAAACAGGTCGGCGTAGAAATCTTGTGTTCTGCACGGCCTGTGGGGTCTGTGCGTGCTCCTTCCCGTCCAAGCGAGTGCTACCGTCAGGTCCTTCGTGGCACAAGGCTGTGGCTCTGGGCGTCTGCAGACTCTGCCTCACCCTCGGGTCCTGCCCGCCCTCCGTGCCCTGCCCCCTCCTGCTCCCTGGCTCTCCCACCACCCGGCCTCGCCCCGTGTCCTCCCTGCCCCCTCCTGCTCCCTGGCTCTCCCACCACCCGGCCTCACCCCGTGTCCTCCCTGCCCCCTCCCGCTCCCTGGCTCTCCCACCACCCAGGCCTCGCCCCGTGTCCTCCCTGCCCCTCCTGCTCCCTGGCTCTCCCACCACCCGGCCTCACCCCGTGTCCTCCCTGCCCCTTCCAGCTCCCTGGCTCTCCCACCACCCGGCCTCACCCCGTGTCCTCCCTGCCCCCTCCTGCTCCCTGGCTCTCCCACCACCTGGCCTCACCCCGTGTCCTCCCTGCCCCTTCCAGCTCCCTGGCTCTCCCACCACCTGGCCTCACCCCGTGTCCTCCCTGCCCCTTCCAGCTCCCTGGCTCTCCCACCACCTGGCCTCACCCCGTGTCCTCCCTGCCCCTTCCAGCTCCCTGGCTCTCCCACCACCTGGCCTCACCCCGTGTCCTCCCTGCCCCTTCCAGCTCCCTGGCTCTCCCACCACCCAGGCCTCGCCCCGTGTCCTCCCTGCCCCCTCCCGCTCCCTGGCTCTCCCACCACCCAGGCCTCGCCCCGTGTCCTCCCTGCCCCCTCCCGCTCCCTGGCTCTCCCACCACCCAGGCCTCGCCCCGTGTCCTCCCTGCCCCCTCCCGCTCCCTGGCTCTCCCACCACCCAGGCCTCGCCCCGTGTCCTCCCTGCCCCCTCCTGCTCCCTGGCTCTCCCACCACCTGGCCTCACCCCGTGTCCTCCCTGCCCCCTCCCGCTCCCTGGCTCTCCCACCACCCGGCCTCGCCCCGTGTCCTCCCTGCCCCCTCCAGCTCCCTGGCTCTCCCACCACCCGGCCTCGCCCCGAGTCCTCCCTGCCCCATGTGTTCACTGCATCTGCTCGTCCTCAGGACCTGGTGTCACCATGGTGCCCCCAGAAGCCTTCCCTGGACACTGCTCCCAGGTGGGACTGACGTCCCCTCTTCAGCTGCCAGACGCCTGCAGTCTCGCTTCCACGTGGTTCTGGCGGTTCTGCACCGTGTCCTGTGACTGCGTGGCCGTCCCTTGCACAGCTGTGATCTCCCACAGGACGGAGACCATGTCTGTTTACTCTTCTGTCCCCACGGTGGGGCTGGGAGCCTGCGTGTTAGGGGCTCGTGAGTGTTTCAGGACCGAGTGAGTGAATGGGTGGCGTGGACATGCCCCCGAGACCACGCCAGGACAGGGCGTCTTGTATCACAATTTTATGTTTCACAGCTGAGGGCAAGGCTGGCAACCTTTTCTACGAAGGTAGAAGCCAAATATTTTAGGCTTTTGTGAGCCAGATGGTATCTGCTCTGATGACCCGACTGCGTGGACGTGGCCACAGCCACGTGAACACGGGCAAGGTCGTGACCCCGTGGAATTTTGTTTACAAACAGCGGACGCTGGGTTCAGCCGCCGGCGTGTCTGGAGCAGACCCTGGCATCACAGGTGCGCTCCCCTTGTGGGTCGGCCGTCTCTGCGGCCTGCCGGGCTCCGGGCGGGGTGGCCAGTGTCCTGGACTCGACGTACTCTCTCCTTCCCTTTGAGCAGTGACAGGAGAGGTCTCAGAACTTTCTTTACCTCTCTGTCTAGCTTTCTCAGCATTTTCTGTGGCTTGTAGCCCAGGGAACCGTCCCCGGTAACTCCACGAAGGACTCATCCTCGCTAGAGCTGGGAGAATTATGCCAGGGTCGACTGGTTATCTGGTCCCCCCCACCTGCTGGGAGGGCTTCCTCACCCCCTCCTCCAACCCCAGTCCTCAGCCCTCCCTGCATCTGCCACACAGAACCATCACAGCCCCCTCCCCGCCAGCTATCTGAGGCTGCATCGCAAACCTTTATAAACGACAGCACTGATCCTTCTCATGGCCGGGCTCAGGACACCCTCCGCTGCAGTGCTTGGCAAAGCTGGGGTGGCTCGAAGCCTGGGGCCCGGAGTGGCCTTAGGGCTCCCTCCCTCCCTCTCCATGTCCCAGGCCAGGAAGGCTCAATCAGCTGGAGGATGAAGCAGCTGACCCCCCTGGGCACCTCTCCCCGTCTCTGGTGGTCTCTCTGCACCATCTCTCCAGCACGGTGACGTCTGAGTCAGCCCAGGGATCCCACGGTGCGTGTCCGTCCCAGGCCAGCCAGCAAGAAGTCACCTGGCCTTTTATGACCTGGCCTCAGAAGTCATCGCTTTGGGCACATTCTGTTCACTGAGGCAGCCACCAAGTTTCCCCCAAGGTGAAGGGAGGTGCCACGGACCATGTGGTCACGGGAAGGCTAATGTTCTGGAACCATTTGGGGAGATAGAACCCCACACTTCCTTGTCCTGGGCCCTGTGATCAGCCAGGCCTGTGCTCATCCCTTCGCTGTTCACATGATCAATGCAGAAATATCATCAACACCTCTGAGTAGCGTTGTACCCATTTCACAGATGAGGAAACAGGTTCAGAGAGGACAATCCATTTGTTAACACATCTCCGTGGTTCCTGAGCCCAGGCCTGTCTGACGCACACAGTCCTCCCTTCGCCCCTCTGAGTCCTCACTGAACTGCCCGGGAGTCTGGTTTCTGGTGTCCCCTAGGTCGTTTTCTGTTCTTTCGGGGGAAACGAGAAGGTACCTCCTCAAGGGTCTGAAGGAGTGACACTCAGAGTCTGGGCTTCCTTCCCTGGTGGGCCGAGCTGCTGCCGGGGTAGGAGGCAGTGACAGTGGTGCTGGGATGTGACACCTGTTAATTCATTCACTGTGACAGCGACGAGATGCTCATTACCACAGGTGTCCACACATTCTCGAACCCCTTGTGATGCCCGGTGCCAGGTTTTATTCCCAGGAAGTCACTGGCCACCAGGAAGTCCGAGAAGCCAGCTGACGGGCATCAATAAAGGAGCGACCTCACCACGCACTCTGCCCTTTTCTCCAGAGCAAACTGCTCCAATGCCGACTCGAAATCCTACTGTCCTGAGAAGGACTTGGCCTGCGTGGGGTCCTCAGCAGGGGTGGGCTGGGGAGCCGCAGGTACCAGAGTTTATCTCGGCTCATATTCAGGCTTCCTGGTGGGGGCCACTCTTTCACTGTTATCTCATCTTTAGTATTTTTATACCTCCTAAGAGTTTTTATTCTTCTCTGCTTTCTTAATTATTTTATGGCTTTAACGATCACAGCCCTTAAGGCCAGCAAAGTTCGGGGGAATTATTATTATTTTAAATAAGAATAATTGTATAGGCTTCAGAGCTACCAGGACCCTTGCAGACATCCAGCTGACCCTGCTCATTTTACAAGTGGAGACACGGAAGCTCAGAGGAGGGGAGTGACTTGCCCCAGGTCACACAGCAATCTGAGGCTCTCACTGCTGAGGCCAGGCTTGTGCCACTGCACCTCGCTCGGTCCATCTGGCGTCACCCTCCACTTCTGAGTCAGGCCTTTCTTCGTGGTCCAGCTGCTGCTCTGAACATTTTCCAGGCAATTCCAGCACTTTCTGGGCCACCCAGGACGATGGTGGCCATTCCACACACTGGCCTGTGACTTCCCTTTGCTGCTCTGTGAGGTGGTTTCTGTCTGTTGTGCCCCATCAGGTGTGGGGCTGATCCCTGCGCACAGGGACCGCAGTTCAGGCTCCTCCGTCCTCACAGCCCGCCTCAGTGCCTGGAACCTGAGAGCGCCAAGCCTCGTGTCTGACTGACCTGCTGGTGGAAGGAGGCCTTCTCCCAGGCTGCCTCGTCTCCTTCTCATTTCTTCCTGGGCGGCCATTTGCTCTGGCTATCAAGCTTTCTCCCCCCCGTGCTAAATGTGGTGGCGAGCCTGCACCCCTCTCCAGCCCTAAGGGGCAAGTGGGGTCTTGGGTTTCCTGAGTTTTAGTGGAAAGCACAAGATGTGACTCACCTGGTACTGGTTCTTGATGTCACAATCTCATGTGATGATGATTTGATTGATGATGGTGGTGGTGATGATGATGATGGTGATAGTGATGAGGGTGATGATGATGGGGTGGTGGTGATGATGGTGATGGTGACAATCGTGATGATGATGATGGTGGTGGTGATGATGATGGGGTGGTGATGATGATGATGATGATGATGGTGATGGTGATGGTGGTGGTGATGATGATGGTGATGATGATAATGGTGACAATGGTGATGATGATGATGGTGATGGTGATGGTGATGGTGGTGGTGATGATGATGGTGATGATGATAATGGTGACAATGGTGATGATGATGATGGTGATGGTGGTGGTGGTGGTGATGGTGATGATGATGGTGATGATGATGGGGTGGTGATGATGATGATGATGGTGATGGTGATAATGGTGATGATGATGGTGATGATGGTGATGATGATGGTGATGATGATGATGGTGATAGTGATGATGATGGTGATGGGGGTGAAGGTGATGATGATGGTGATAGTGATGATGATGGTGATAATGTTGATGATGGTGATGGTGATGATGGTGATGATGATGGTGGTGATAATGGTGATGATGACAGGGTGGTGATGATGATGGTGGTGAGACTGATGATGGTGGTGATGATGATGATGATGATGGTAGTGGTGCTGATGATGGTGATGATGGTGATGAAAACACAGTCTCTGTGTTCAGTCCCTTGCATACAGTAGCTCTTTTAATTCTAGGACCTTGCATCTCTGAGAAATTTCTGGTAGCTTTTCCTTAAGGGATTACCCTTTCATATTTCCCACCAGGCCAGTGTTTTTCAAAGCCTGGTCTTCATATCACCTTGGTCTGTGTTAGAATCACCTGGGATCTTTTTAAACATGTGCTTTCCTGGGTCCCACCTACAGCCTACCACATTGGCCCCTTTGAAGATAAAGCCCAGAGATATGTACGTGAACAGGCTCCCTGGGGATTTTTGCACCTGCAGTGTGAGACTGTGCACTGGAAGGTGCCTGGGAGAGTTGCTTTGTCTATAGCTGTATGCCTAGCCCACGGCCTGGCGTAGAGCAGGTGACAGTAAAGTACTTGCTGTGTGAATGAGTGACGCTGTGTCCACAAAAGGGGCTCTGCTAGTTTTGAAACCACCCCATGCCAACCCCCAGGCTGCACGCCCTCTGCTGGCACACCTGGAGCAGACCGTGGGTGGCATTTCCTCTTGCTCACCCATGCCATCTCTGCCTGCCACCTGGCCCTGAGGTTTGCTCCTCACATTGTCACCCTCTGACTGGGACCTGAGTCACTGTTCTTCGCTCCATTAACTGTCCACATTTGTGGAGACCACAGGGGTGTTGGGGACCTCAGGCGGGCCTTGGCTCTCTGCATTTCCACCCAGTTTGAGGGCTCTGTCTCCTGACTCAGGGTGACCTCATCATTTTTCTCTGAAAATAAAAACTGTCCATAGCCAACTTCTCCGCCTCAGCTGGAGGTCCTCGGGCCACCTGCCTGAGGTCGCCTTCACTAGCAGGCCGGCTCTGCCTCCCCTCCTCCGCTCCTGCGCCCGCGCTCCTGCCCGGGAAGGACCGCGTTGCGTTTGAGGGGTCCCTGGCTTTTCCCTGCAGTCGCTTTAGCCAGAGCCTCAGCGTTCTTTCTGTTTTCTTTTTCTTTCTCTCTCTTTTCTCTTCTTCTCTGTTCCTCTCTTAGCACTTCTGTGACGTTGGGGGTCCCGCAGTGGTTACTGATGGCTGGTTGCGACTGGCTGTTCAAAGCCCCCCTCACACTGGTTGACACAGAGCCACCGTCTCTCCTGGCTGCCAGCTGCTCGGCGGGAGGACCCTTCCCGTTCACCTGGGCGGTTTCACCGGCGAAGATTGCTTCATCTCCTCCCGCGGCCGGGCCGCGGTTCTTTATGTCCCGTGCTGGTTTAGTGCCAGAGCGCCGGAGATTCCTCACCGCATTAACTTTACAGCACCGCCCTCCAAGACGGAGCCAAATGGGCAGCCTCGGCTGTTTTATGGAAGCCCAGCCACTGTACAAGACAAACTGGCTGTTTAAAAGGTAGTTAACCATCGGATAAATTACCCGCATCTTTGCTGCTAAGGCTTTCCAAGAACATGTCGCTGGATGTCCCCTGCCGACCTGCAGACCCGCTCCCCGTGACCACTGACTTGTGCCTGGGGACAGGGCAGGGCCAGCCCTCCCTGCCTCCGCCAGTGCATTGCCCAGCACGTTCTTTAAAAACATTTTCTGTCAATCGATGTGTGTTTTGTGTCTAATACACGCGGTGTGAAAGTGAGCGTTCATGCATTACACAGATCGGAGGCAGCTGATCCCGCAACAACCTCACAGCTTCAAATGTGCTGTGACAGCCTTCGTGAGCCTTCAAACACCTTTAACAGGCAAAGCACACACATGCACATGCACACATGCACACACACACATGCACACAAACACACCGACAGACACATACACACTGACACACCTATACACACTGACACACATGCCCACACACTCACACACAGGTACACACATGCACACACAAACATGCACAGACATACACTCACATGTGCACACATACACACTAACACACATGCATACACATGTGCACGCATGCACATGCATGCACACATACTGACACACAGGCACACACTACACACTCACATACACAGGCACCACACACACATCTACACACATGCACACACACAAACACATACACACTCACACACACATTCACACTCACACACATACACACTCATACAAATACACATACATACATACACTCACACATACAAGCACACACACATGCACACCACACACACATACATAACTACACACATACATACACACACCATGAGCTTGAAGACGGTTAACCTGTAAGTCAGCTCAAGTAGTTGCTCGATGGCCTAACTCACATTTGTCACCCGCGTGCTCGCTCTCATGCCCACTTGGGTTCCAGGAGAACACGTATGGCAACTTCCCCGATTTCACTAAAGGCTCCAGAACAGCAAGAGGAGAAGCCATGTCAGGCCGGCCTCTCGGACATTGCAGCGGGGGGTTCCCGACCGTGGGGCTGGCTGGTAGGACAGGACACTGCCCAGCGTGGTCCGGACTCCAGCCCCAGGTCACGGGCTGAACTTTATTTTTCAGGCTGCTTTTTCCCTGGGGGCTGAGATAGACAGACATTTATTTGACCAAGGCACCTCTTTCCCTTGACATGACCCCCAGATCCACAGGCACACCCTTTCCAGGTGGCAGTCCCTGAAAGTGTCTGCTCCGCTCGAGGAGACCCTGCGGGTGGAAGGCCCAGGCCGGCGTGTGCAGGGGCCGCAGCGGCCGCACTGAGACCCCGCTCAGGAGGTGCGGGCTGCCCAGCAGGAGAGCAGAGCTGAAGGGCTGATCCCCAAGGGCAGTGAGAGGCTGTGCCGGCGCGGAAGGGAGTGGGGCTTTCCGGAAGCTTCTAGGAAGTCCGAGGAAATGCCAGGACTTTTAAGGCCCCTCACCCTGGCCTCTGACAAAAGCAAGCGACTGATCTGATTTTTCTCCTCATCGAGGACAATTGGTATTTCCTCCAGAAAGCGCAGGGGAGAGGGACGAATGGAGGAATGTGTGTGTGTGTGTGTGTGTGTGTGTGTGTGTGGTGGGGGGTGAGCGCAGAGGGGAGGCAAGATGCGGGGGGGGGGGGACAAAACGCTGAAAAGGAGAAGCGGCAGGCTGGGCTGAGGCCTAGAGGCCAAGGGCGAGGGCAGGAGCAGCTCAAGGCCATGCTCCTTCGCCTCCGAGGCCTGGAGACCCAGCGGGCATGACCAGCACCTGGTTGTGCGGAAGGGCTGGAATAAAGGGGACCTGAAAGACCGAGGCATGGGGTCCCTGCCCCCGCCCTCTTGGCCCCTCCCAGAGCAGGCCCGGCCTCCTATCCCTGGGCCCACCCAGCGCCTGGCACACTGAGGAGCACCACGGGAAGGAAGCAGGTCCTGGGGCTGTGTGTCTCCACCAGCTGCCCACCTACCCACTTGCTCCTGAAATGCTGCCTCTTCCAGGAAGCCTGCCAGTCGAGCCAGAATGCTACTCCCTGTGGGTCCCCATGGTGCCTCCCACCCTCGCCTCTCTCAGTTTACAGGCTCAAATGTGTCCGCCCTACGATCATGCCCCTTCCTCCAAGATGTGGGCTCCCCACGCCCCCTTCCTCAGCATCGCCTGGGCCCACCTGCCCCGTCTCACCTGGGCAGGTGGGCTCCTACAAGGGCTGGCAAGGTCTCCACAGCCAGCTTTGCCCAGTGACCGGTGCAGGCCCAGGTGCCAGAGCCACACGACGCCGCACAGGTGGCAAAGATGGGGCAGGGCATTCGGATTCACCAGGTGGCACATGGGCACCGGCTCCTGCTTGCGAAAAGCTCAACTCAGAGCCCCTCCCCAGGCCGGAATCTTCCCTCCCACAAGGGCATAAAGCTCTTTCCGACAGTCGGGGGCCCTCTCAGGCTCTCACTGTGCCCCAGGAATCCTGGGCATGTGGACCTTTCTTCCTCACCAAACCCCCACCAAGAATCTCCTGCTAAATCGAAACCTGGGCCTGCGTTCCAGCGGGGCCGGGGGGTGACTGGGCACTGGAGAAGCCGCTCCGCAGGGCCTCCGATGAAGGGTCAGTCAGGAATGCATAAAGCATCCATTTAGCTGCCAGAGCACCCCCCCTCCGTGGTGGAATTGATGCAAAGTTCCAAGACAAGCCCCCGATTGCGGCTGTCACCAAACAATGCCATATTTCTTTTCTTCTCTTAAATTCTGGGGATCATGCCCTGTAAGAGGGCAATTTGTCTGTCAGGCTGGCAAAACAGGGCCGCTCCCTGCCCTCATTAAACTGCCAGCGAGGTTATTAGCCGAAAACGGAGCCCGCCCGCCATGAAGCTGGCCACTGTTTCGCGGCGAGCGCCAGGGAGATATTTTCAGTAATTAATTTGATAAATATATTAATTATGAATTGAGTTGACAGTACAATCAGATTGTCAGCCGTCCAGACAGCCTCTCGTGATAAAGCTCCGTGATGAAGTGGTTGGATTTCAGGCCTGTCATCCTGCAGGGCAGCCCCTTATCACCCGCCTGCCCGTTCGCTCTGTAATTTCCTGCGCATTGTAATTAAATGGTAGCTTTCTGATTGGAAGTGACTCCTCAAACTTAATCTCTTTCTCTCCGAGCACCCTGGGGGAGGGGCACAAAAAGCCCTTTGTTTCTGGGGATTTTTAATGTTAAGAAGCAATTTTGCTCCCCTCACTCCTTTAAATGCCCCTTTCTGGTCCCAGAAGCGGACGGGGGAGGCGGGGCCTTGTGGGAGCCCAGCTAGAGGTGGGGGGCCCAGGTCGCCAGGGCTGGGGCGCTGCTCTCATCGGCTCTGCCACTGTGGGCAGGTCCCCGCTCGTCTCTGGGTTTCTTTCTTTAGTCAGAAAAGTAAAGATTGGTCCAAATGTTCATGCAGCCCCTCCGACCCCCCGAAAAACTTCTGGGACTGTGTGGGGAGAGCAGCTCGGCAGGCCCCTGCCCCCGCGTCCTGGGAAGGGGAGGGAAAGAGACGCTGTATTTCTGGAGGACGGGTCATGCAGGGAGTCCCTTGCCAGCACTTTTTTTTCCCTTTTGATGAAATTAATTATGAACACTGCCCGGGGTCATTTGACTCCGGAGATACATGTCAAGATAAAATATTTCAGAAACACTTACATTTAATAATTTAATATGGTGGCTCACATTTGGGTGCAACAAAGGGAATGATTAGTGACTGCAAATTTTAAAGAGGCAGAAGGGAGCCCAGCAAAGTGAGGGGACCAGGGGACAGCATCAGGAAGGTCCCCGGAGGTTTTGTTTGCAAACCCCGAGGCCTGGTTTGGGGATGAGAAGCGGTGTCATTTGTGTGCCTTGTACGGAAATCAACCCCGAAACCTTCTGAGAGGGTGGTACCAAGTCCCCCTGGGTGGGGGGCCCCAGCAAGACAGAAAGAGAGCAAGCTGGTCCTAGGGGACGTTGTCCTCGGCCTTGGAATCATAGAAAGTCTGTGATCAGAGACTACCAAGGGCTGTCCCAGGCCACACAGCCAAGGAGCAAGACCTCAGGGAAGCTCGGCCTCCCAGGCCAGCGCCCCCAAACCACGGGTCTCCGTGGAAAGAACAGCAGCTTTGGTTCAGGAAGGCCTAAGTTACAAACCCAGCTGCCACTTGCCAGCCACGCCTCAGTTTCTTTGTCTGTAAAATGGGCTAGTAAACCACCTATCCCACATCTGCTGTGAAGATTCATGGAATAACGTATGTGAGGTGTTTTCAGAGCAGCTGAACACAGGGACGCTGAGCGGTTATCAGCCGTGCACACACCGAGTGCTCTGTTCGTCTCGACTGCATGACCCACGGACACAGGCGCAGCCGGCCCTGAGGTCCCGGGCTGCCCGGCTGCCGGAGCCCTGCCCGCCCCGCCGACTCCCTTTCCCTGCTCCCCCTGCACGTGCCTGCAAAGTCCACAGCTGGACCCTGCGTGAACTCCGAGTGTCTGTCACCTGGACGTCACAGGTCCCACTCTGAGCAGAGAACAGGGACCGCAGCAGCGAGACGGGTGCTCACATTCCCCATTCCCGAGCTGAGGAGCCCCACTGGGGTTCCCACCTGCTGGGTCTCAGCCGCCAAGGTCCCGCGTGGGAAGAACACCTGGGCACAGCTTCCTCTGCACCCCCGAGGCAAAGCCAACACATCTGTGCAAATCCCTACAACCAAGACTCGCCGATCTAACACGAGGGAAGGAGATGATGGCTCACCAAGCAAGGTGCTTTCTATTCCCGTCTCTCTCAGGAACAGCTGCCCACTGACCCCCGCCCCCGCCCACCACCGAAGGTCCGTGCTATTTCAAAGAGGAGAAGACGTGATTACTCTGGGGGGGGGGGGGAGTACGAGCAAAGACGACATTGTCTGTTATTCACTCTCAGCCCAGAAACGGTCTCCTCATTTCTTAAACCCCGAATGATGAACCGTAAGCTTCTTTATTTTTATCCCAGAAGCGACGGGTAAGTGGACGCAAATTGATTTTGGAGAGGATCTAAGTGATAATCCGTCCAGGTTCCCAGTCAAGAAAATATACCTAGCTGAGGAAATTTCCAGCTCGGGTCTGAACTCCCGGGTGCCCTTTGGAGAGTCCAAGTGGGGACTGTGGCGCTTTTGTGTGCCTGTCAGACGTCGGTGCTGAGTGCGGGGAGGAATGAGGAGGGTGCGCGCCTTTGATGTCCATGCCCGCGGCCTCCGAGGGCGGGGGCAGGCGGTTGACACCGGTTTTCATCCCTGGGCAGGGATCGAGCGGATGCTTGAAAATGAACGGCACCTGTGGAGAAAGTGCCCCGTCCCGACTGTGTCACCGGAGCCCGCGTCCCCCGCCACCCGCTCGAGGACCCCGGGCTCAGAGCGCTGCCTGGCGGGAGGACGTGAGCGCGGGCAGGGGATGAAAGGCAGGGACTCCCTTTGTTTGATCCTGTGTGCCGGGAGCCTTTCTGACGAGCCCCGGCCACGGCGCTGAAAGTTACACGTGGAACGTGGGCTGATCTTCAGCAGGCGGGACTCGGAAGGGAAAAGCACTCTGGGAGTGAATACAGAGCTCCTCTCGGATCAGCTACCTGCCCCCCAGGCCTCAGTTTCCCCATCTGCAAGACCAAGAGGTTGAGCTGGGTGATGCCTAAGATGCTGTTCTTTGCCATTGTTTGAGATGATGACGTCGGGCTGGTGGTGTGACCCAGTGGACTGAGTGTCGTTCCGGGACTGAGAGGTCCTGGTTCGATTTCTGGTCAGGGCACACGCTCGGGCTGCAGGCTTGATCCCCAGCAGGGGGCGTGCCGGAGGCAGCGGATCAGTGCTTCTCTCTCACATGGATATTTCTATCTCTCTCTCTAAAAAAGCAATAAAAACATAAAAGAAGGTGAAGTCGCCATCCTGGCCCCTGTGTTGGGGACAGGCAGCAGAGGAGGACCAGTGTCAGCCTCTCCTCCCAGGGACCACCTCACTTCCTGTGTGGCTGGAGAGGAGGGCCAGGGGTGGGGGGCAGGGCATCACAGGGCTTCCTAAGACTCCCTGCCGAGGTCATGCTGCTGGGAGGGTGGGGGCAGCTAGGGCTCTCTCTGTTATCCAGGGGAAGCCTCTCCCACACCAGGAAGACGGCCCCGAATCACCCACCAGACCCTCCCCTCGCTGTGAACCGGGGGACGTCCTCCATGGCGGAGCCCCCTCCCGCCCGTCCTGCTGTCGGGGCTGCGTCACGACGTCCAGGGCCCTGGGCACGTTTGCTGTCATGGACCCTTTCCTCCACAAAGACACACTGAGCATTGGGTTTCACAGCTGCACGGGTCGGAAGGTGAACGTGATCCAGGCTGGGTTCGTTATTCTAAAGCCACACCCGTCATTCTCTTTATTTCTTCTGATTTTAGGAGAAATGAAAACATTTCTTCACGGACCCTTAAAAAGGTGTGGCGGGCCCTGTGCCCCATGAATACGTTGCCCCCGATCACTGTGCTTCCTAAGAAGCCAACCCTCTTCATTCCCAATAACTAAAACCAGCTCGTGCTGGCAGAGGGCAGGAGACAGGAACTGTGTGCCCTGCTGGGCTGGGTTATAGGAACTGTCCGGGAAGAGAGGTTGGTGCCCTCTGGGCACCACAGCCCAGCCCAGCCGTGGGCAGGCAGGCTGGTGCAAGGGGACAGTGTGTGCTCTGGGGTCAGAAAGACCTGGGCTCTCATCTCTCCCACCGCTCTTCTGACCTGAACGCCCTGGGGCGACCTACAGACTCTCGGCCTCAGTTTTCTAATCTGCAAAATGGGACCAGTGCCGTCTTGCCCGCAGTCTCCTGAGGCACATGGCACTAGATGAGAGGGAGCCACCGAGGAACGTGACATGTGGGGGGACCCCAGAATCCCCTGCAGTCTCAGTGCCCCTCTGTTCACATCTGGCAGACCACATGGTCCAATGCATGTCTCAGGAATTATGGGCCCAGTAACTACCCAGCTGGGGTTGACACCAAAGATAAAACCAGGGGTATTTTTGCTTTTCTTTCTTCAACAAGAGATTTTCCAGGCAAATCAAGTGGAAACGATCATGTGGGGAGCAGGGGCCCTGGGGGTTCTGGGGGCCCTTGCAGAATTCTTTCTGGTAGCTCACCGGTAACAAGCACCCTGTAAGTTGACTGATCTTAGCCCTTAACACACGGTACGCGACTCAGCCCTGAATCAAATCAACACGGTTCTGAAGGCTCCTGTAATTTCATGTGGACACAGTGTCTTAAATTGATATCTTCTTTAGTTCAAAAGGCTGCCTGTGCCTTTGGCTGAGCGCTCTGGCTGGAGGGCCCAGGGGGTGACCCTGGCCCGAGGGGCCTGCTACGTGGGGGCAAAAGCCCTGCACACATCAGCAAGGAGGACTAGCTCGCCCGGCGGCCCCAGCCCACCGAATGTTTTACACCAGCTGAGCACCAGCATCCGTCCTGACGCATGTATCTCATGCCGTACATTACGTGTCCTGAGAAGGGGGGAGCGGAGGTGAGGCCGGACGTTTTCACCGGGAGAGGGAACTGCAGACGAGCTGCCCTGTCCTCCCTGGGAGGTCAATGCCAGCAGCCCAGAGGCCTGCAGGTGCCCCCAGGTGACTACCGCCTGCCTGCACCCCCGCCCCAGAACGAGCACGAGGAGGATGGAGGGAGCCCAGGCCAGGGCCACGTGTGGGCCTGGGCTTTGCACGAGCTCTGAGTCCACGGCGAGGCCTGCGCTCACCCAGCGCCCGCACACCGGCTCTGTCCAGCCCTTCCGTTGCTCTGTCTTGACTCTGGGTTCATGCCAAAGAAAGCCAGTGTCCTGGACGCTCTCCTCTCCCCCTCCCTCCAAGTTTCCGAGGCGGGCGCCCAGCCTTAAGTGGGGATACCTTCTAGAAAGTGCAGATGTAGTTGGGTGGCCCCACAGCGGCTTTCAAATGGGGGGGACGCACCTCCTTTCTGGAGGGGGTGGGCTCGGGAAGTCTTTGACACGCACCCCCAAAGTGAACTTGCTTTTCCAGTAACGAATGGGGACCCCCATGATGCTGTCCAAGGACCTGCTACCCCCTAACGCTTCCCTGTCCCAAGTCAGAGATGCTGCTGGGATTCCTGGAGCACCTGTCCCCGCCCCGCCCCCTGCTGCTGGCTCCTCCCCCAGCCTCAGGCACACCACCTCCTCAGCGCCCCCTCCTGGTCCGGTCAGGGCTCTCCCGTACTCCCGTAGTCCACTCGGTGCCACGCCCACTCCAGGTGAAGACGAAGGGCTGGCAGCACAGCCCGTGTCCCTGACTTCCCGTGTCATCCCGCTTGCAGCCGGAACGGAGCTTAGAGGTTGTCCAGTCTGACCCAGTGTCGTAGGGATGGGGAGACTGAGGCCCAGCGCAGCGCAGTGACTGCTGTGGGTGTCAGGCTGGGGAGGGGGGTAGGAGTAGGAGCCAGGTGCCGGCGTCCTCCACGGGGCATCCTTCCCTTCTCAGGGCGGGTGGGGTGCTAGGGAATGCGGGGGGCAGGGATCCCCACCCATAGACACCCAGCATCCCATCCCTTCCCCTCTCAGCCAGAGATTCCCAGTGTGGTGGCGGGGACCTGCCTCCCCAGGGTGGTGGAGACGCCCTCAGCCTGTTTTCCCTAAGGGAACGCCCCTGTGCTCCGCCCCAACCAGGACGTTAACTGGAGCCCAGGGAGCAGCAGGGGTCTCCAGGGCTCGGGGGGAACGTCCTACGCTAAGCTTCCCTCGCAGGTGTGATGGAGTCCTGGCTGGGCGGCATCTGTCTCACCTGGAGGACTGGAAATCGCTCACCCTGGCCGAGCTCAGGGTTGGCCGCAGGTCTTGACACCATGAGACACGTGTGGGCCCTTCTAGGGAGCCGTGGCCGAGCCAGGAGCTTTGCTGCCTGCCCTCCTGTCCGAACAGGGTGCCCCCGAGTCCCCCGGCCTGCCCAGGGGTGGCCTTGCATGGACAGGTGCGGAGGGAGGTCCTCACCCGACCCTCTGAGGTTCTGCGCAAGAGTTCAGGGGGCCAGAGCAGCGCTGGACCCCGAGGCCCTGCACAGAGCAACACCCAGCTTTGTCCTCAAGGGCCTGAGTTCCACGGAGGGGGCCCGACGAGGAAACACGACGGGGCCTGAACGTGGGAACCTCCTCTGCGTGGCAGGTGCCTTCTCCCCGTTTTAACCCTTTATCTGATCCAGCAGTATTTATCAGGCACGACGCGGGAGGGGTGCCGGGCTCCGTCCCAGGCGTGGAGCAGTGACTCCAAAGAGGATCCACTGCCTGCAGGGAGCTCATCGTCCCCTCCTCTTCTCCGCACCCCTGAGCTCCAACCACACTGAGGAGCCCCCCCAAACCTGGCAGGCCATCTACCCTCCAGGCCTTTGCGCCAGCCGACCCCCTAGCCTGGACCACCTTCCTCCCTCCTCACCAACCTTCTTCCTGGTGAACTCCTAACCATCCTTCTGAGACCTGGCTCAAAAACCCCTTCCCGCGTGCCCCAGCAGCACACCGCCGGGCTGTGCACCTGATCAGGCACTCTCCTCGGGGTTTTGTGGTTTGTCATTTGGACGCCTGCTGCCCTGGCAAGCCTGTGGTGGCGGGGAGGGGAGGGGGGCATCTGGGTCTTAGGCCGCCCTTGTCCCCCAGTACCCAGCACAGAGCCCTGCACAGGCGTCCTTTATCCACATCATCATTGCACTGAATATTCTACCACGCACCCAGCACTCCTGACCCCTCCGCCTCTGCGTTCACACTCAGTGTGCACACGAGACAGGGATCCATTTTTAAAAACGTGGGTGCGTTTGGGGGGACAGTGGAGAATGGGGAGTTAAGAAAGGAAGAGAGCCCTGGCTGGCGAGGCTCCGATGGTTGGAGGGTCACCCCGTGCATCAGAGGGTCACAGGTTTGATTCCCGGGCAGGGGCCACACCTAGGTTTGAGGTTTGATCCTCTGTCGGGGTGTGTTCGAGAGGCAACTGATCAAAGCAGCTTTCTCACATTGGTGTTTCTCTCTCTGTCCCTTCATGCCTCTCTTTTATTTTATTTTATTTTATCCTCACCTGAGGACATTTTTTGCATTTATCTTCAGATAGAGCCCACACTGTGTTTCCACAGGCTCCACCACCCAGGAGGACCTTCGTGGGTCTCCCAGCCCGAGGGGTTTCTGCTGCTGCGGGAGGAAGGCAGTTGTCAGGAACCGTGGAGGGCCTGACACTGTTCCCCTTTGCAAGTTAACAAATCAGCCTCGTGGGTGCTGGAAGAAGACGCGAGACTCCTGGGCCAGAGACAAAGGACAGTTTATTTCTCAGAGCAATAGCAGGGACCAGAGAATCAGTACTGACACCAGTTCTCTAAGTCCCCGCTCCTAGAGGACCAGGTGGGCTAGGTGATGCTCAGGGAACGGGTTTCATTGCAAGCGAAGCTTAGGGAAGGCGGGACTTCCATTACGGGCAGTAAGCCTGGAACTTTGCCTGAAGGCAGACATTAGCTTATTGTACTGGTCAGTTCACAAGCCTGCCCTTTGCCCTGGAGGGAGACACCATGTCCTTTTTGCAATAAAATCATCCTTAGGAAGATGGTCTGGGACAACAGAGTCAGTGTTTCTGTTCTCAAGACTCACAGAAGCCCAAGAGGCCCAGGAGAAAGGTCTCCCAACAGAGGCGGCAAGGAATTAGACAGCAAAATGTGTGACAGAGTCACTATTAGAGTCTGGTGTTTGTCTGTCTCTTGGCAACTCTGGGATGAGTGAGTCCAGGCTCATTACCTAGGGACTCCTGTGTTTCTGCCACGTCAGGGAGGACATTTCGGTCTTGGCTCTGGTGGTAGTCCTGGTTTTGAATCCCAGCTCATCCACGTTTCTAGTGGTATAACTGGGTGGTTTCCTTATCCTTGTCTCCCCTTAAAATAGGAACAACTGTGCCTACTTTATAAGGTATTGGGAGGACCAAGTGATACAATGTTTCAGCGATGCTTAGCTCAGTGTCTGGCACGTGGGGATGATAAAGATGGCAGGGACGGCGGTTTTCCACAAGGAGAAGCAGGGGCCCTAGGAGACCAGCTGGCAAAGGTGGCAAATTGTGACCTGGCCCTCTGATGCCAGAGGCAGGGGAGAGAGACCGTTTATCCTTCCACGAAGGGGTTCCTGTGGGCCTGTGAGTTGTTTCAGAATCTAATGTCCTTCGTTGTCGACACGTATCTGCAGAGAGTGTCACCCTCAAAGGCTGAATACGGATTCTCGTTGCTTCTTGGAGTATCTTTGATAATCTCAAGGTTGAGTCCAGGGTTTCTCGTTGTCCTTGGATGCCACATCGACAGGCATGCTACTGAGGATGACGCGTCGTGGGCACCCCCACACAGGCACATGCCCCAGAGACCCTGAGGAGAGGAGAGGCTGGGTTACGTTGGCTGGAAGAGGCAGTCAGGTCAGTACACTGACTAGCTCCTGTGTCTGCTATGGGCCAGGCGATGTGACGGACAGTCTCATCACCCCAATACAGTCTCATCACCCCGAGAGTGTGCATGGCACAGGACTTCCTGCAAGGACCTTGTGTGCGCCCCGGGCCCAGAATTCACATGGCATGCAGAACTTAGATGCTGTAAAGAGGTACAAACAAGGAGATATGCAGTGGGGGTGGGGGGTATCGTCAAGGGGACCGTGGATGGCATCCTGGGGACCTCTGGGCAGGGATGACTGTGTGTCAGCAAGAGGCAAGTCTTGGAGTCGGCTTCCATTCAAATCCAGACTCTGCCGCTGTGACCTTGGCCAAACTACGCAACCTCATCTTCTCTGAGGCTTTCTCCCCACTCGTAAAGAGAGAACGTGAAAATTGCCACGTAGGACCGTGTAGGGTCCGGGATTGAAATGGGTTACAGGCCCCACAAGCAGTGGGGTCAATAAATGGCACTTTTAGAAAACTGTGGACTGGAGCTTCAGGTCGGTCCCCAGAGAGCGGACCGGGCGGAAGGTCCCCGGGACCTGTGTGGAGCAGGAGCCACAGGACTGGGTGGTAGGGACTGTCCCCAGGAGGGCATGACCTTGGGTGAGGCAGCTCCTTGGCAGAGGGCAAATCCAGGAGAGGCCTGGGCTGTGGGCGGTCAGCAGCCAACACTCAGGGCCGAGGAAATGAGTGCCTGGGTCCTGCCGGGCTCCAGGAGGCACCCGGGTGAGCACAGTAGCCGGGAAGCCAGCAGGACCAGCCATCCTGAAGAAAGCCATCCCCCCAGGGTGTCCGACCGCTTCCTCGGAGGCCTGGGCCAGGGGGAGTCAGAGGAGGCTGGCCTGGAGGCTTTGCCCTGCCTGGGAAGGCTTGGCTCTGGGCTGCCCAGCCTCCTGAGCCTCCACCACAGGCCTCCCAGCTCATCCCGGCTCCTGGAGAGCCCGCCCCTCCCCCTGCCTCGCTTTATTCTCGCTTGTGACTTTTTTATCTTCTTGAGAGGCTCAAACACAGCAGAGTCTCAAATAGCCAAGTGCTACTTCTCAAAGAGAACTGGAGAATCCCTAGAAAGCCCTAGAAATTGCATTTGCTCAGTCACAGGCCCGTTTGCTTGGTGGTCGGAGCTGAGGGGGTGCAGCGACTGGCAGAGTGAAGGCCGAGAGCTGGTGCCACTTGTGATGCGTGTGGCTTCTGGCGGATCCCTGCTCCCTCCCAGCACTTCTGTCTCCTCTGACCTGGAGACCTTTGACCCCTCTGTCTCACCACTCAGGGACTCAGGGGCTGGAAATTCCTGGCCCCAGGCAAGCCGCCACCGTGGGACACCACCCTTCAAGGGCCCTTTTTTGCATGGAGAGCAAATACAGGACCACTAACTCTAATTCTAATTAAACAAAATTTCCGAATAGCCTGGAGACACCCCGCAGCTTTTGGCCCCACCTGAGGCAAAGGAACCCATGAGGTCTTTTTACAAATGAAAATGGACCCATTGTTAGCCCTGATTTTATGGGTGCAGAAGCCTAAGGTACTTCGGGTTCACACGCAGCCTGAACTAGGAGTTGTCTCAGTTTCTCCTGCCCAGTGGCTTTGGGTTAATATTTAGCAATTTCTATGGCAGCAGACACTGTCAATTCAGGACAGTTTCTTTAACAGGGAAGAATGCTGGCATTTACCCAGGAGGAGCTAAACTCCCCCCAAAACAACTCTTCATGGTTCTTCACTGAAATTCTTTTCGGAGTTAACCACATCTCCCAAATGAAGAACTTGTCTGTGGGAGCCTTCCCCACCTTCTCGGTGCAGACCCCCGCTGTGATTCTAATCGCAGAGGCAGCTTTCTGCTCCCAGTCCAGCACCCCCTTCAGCATCGGCGAATGAGCTCTGGGGCTCAGAGCGCTGTGAACGGTGAGCCTAGGATGCCCCTTGGAGGCCCTTTGAATAGGAAATATTGGCAGCAGGGAATTGGGAGCCAGTGTGGCTTGTGCATCCAGGGACTCTGCCCACGCAGACCACCTTGTGGAAGGGTAGTCCACGGCATGGACGTGTCTGCGGGGCCAGCGACAAAGCAGGGAGTAGCGTCTGAGCCCTTTTGTGTGAATGCAGGTGTGCGGTTGGCTGAACACGTGTGTGCACGAAATGGTCTGGGGAGAGGTTAGCGCAGCCTCGTGGGCATTTTCCCTTGGCGGTGAGATTGCTGGTGATTTTCTTCTTCTTTATCTCATTTTCCGTAACACACGTGTATATTTCTTACGTAATCAGGACGTGAAGTTGTAAGAAGGGTGCGGAGGGAGGAAGATCCCCTTCTTGTGGGAACGTGACCCAGTTTTCCCAGTCCCAGGGCCCTGCCTCCCATCCCCAGGTCCCCAGCCTGCAGCACAGAGCCCAGTTTGCTGTGACGGGGGCCGTGTGGCGAAGGGCAGAGGAAGTTCCAGTTTGACCTGTCTCTCCCTTCCAGAACGAAACCAGGGGTGCTGTCGTGTCCTCTCTGAAACTCCACTTGCTGGGACCTTCAGACGTGGGGCCCTCTGGAGAACCCCATGAACCCCACAGTCAGGACAGCTCTCACCTCAGGCAACGCTGTGCGTCCTCTGTCCTCGTCCTGGGGCACCGAGTGCTGGGGTCAGGACCGGCACCTGCGGCTCCCCAGCTCGCTGGCATTCACAGGGACCCAGGCCTGAGCCCTGAGCGGGCGGGTGTCCTCTGGACGGCACACGCGTGCCTGCTGCTTGGGGCACAGAGCGGGCGGGCGCCAGCGAGGGCGGCCGAGGCGATGACATGCGCGCTATCTGCAGATCTCGCTGTGGCTAAGGTTGCGTGGTTTGCAATTAGACGAGAGGTCCAGGGCCGGGGAGATCATTTCCTTCAGCAGGTTATCATTTGGGCAAAATCAAGGGCTTGTCAGGCTCAGCGCGCTGGCTCTGCCTGCCAGCTCCTGCCCTGCCCGGGCACCTCTGTGCCGCAGAAACTCGGCTGCCTGCTCCCTGGTGGACCCAGTGGTCCTTTCCTGGAGAAACTGGCCTCGGCTGGCCCTTTCTGCACCCTCCTCGTCCAGGACCCCTCGCCTCTCCCTCTTGTCACCATTTGTGATTATTAATTTATTTGCATGACTCTGAGTCACTGTTTTCTTCCCTAGACTATGGGACTAGCTTTTGTTCACGCCTGTCTCCCTGCACCTAGTTCAGACCCTGGCCCAGAGTGGGCTCCGATAAGGGGATGATACGAATGAGTGAATGAATAAATGAATGAATGAATGAATGAATGACCAACACACGATGGCATCAGCAACATTCTAACTAGGACACTTGCTTGGAACCAGCTCTCCTGGGTGTGAGTCCGGGTTCACACCAGCTGTGTGACTGAGCACGCAGTGTGGCTGAGATCGGTTCCTGTCTGCTCACCGCGGAGGCGAGGGTCCTTTCCCTGGAGGGCTGCAGCGAGGGCCAGATGAGAAGCTGCGGGGAACGCCTCGCCCAGGAGGGGGCGGCGAACGCCTGCCGAACTGCTTCTGCTGTGATTCTTGTCTGTATGCTCTGTCCCGTGACTTCCTTCCAGCCAGGGCTGGAGGTCACCCCTGGTGATAAAGTCTCTGATGTCCCTGTGGATCTGAGCCTCTCCACCTGCCTGTGTGTCTTTGTTCTCCCCCTCAGTGTCCCCGGGTTGGGGGGACAGGGAGAAGGAAATCGGTGCCCCTTTGCTCTATGAGGCTTCTCAAGTGCATGGGAGACACCAGCTCCCTGGACCCCACCTGGGAACGGATCTGACTCTGTCACGGGGCTCTCGGCCTTGTACCTGGGATGTCGGTGCAGGTGAGTGGTCCGTCAGGGAGGGCCCTCGAGTGTTGCGGGAAATTCCATAGTGGGCTGCCCCGTCCCACCTCCCAAACCCACTCCCTCCCACGAGGGCCGACCTTTGCCGTTCAAGATGCAGGTGGGTCTTTGTTCCAATCTGGACATTACCGTGGGGCGGAGCCTGTGGGAGGGAAAGCAGACGCTGGCCTGTTGACAGTCGGGAGCCTTTAAGAGTCTGCATCCGAGTCCTGAGTCCCACTGGGGCTCAGAGAGGTCAAGCTCCTCTTGTACCTCACACAGCCGCTCGGTGGCAGAGGCAGGGCTTCCGACAGGTGCGTCCTCCCAAGCGTTCCCCTCAGCACACCGCCTCTGCCATCAGTGTTCCCACCTCAGGTTTACCTGGACACAGTGGTGTGACTTACAGTTGTAGGGGCGGGGTCCGGGGCACGGGGCACAGTCACACTCTTCCTAGGCACCTCTCAGTGTTCTGTTTGGAGAAGGGATCTCCCCGGGAGAAGGTTAGTTCGAAGCCAGGGCACAGTGGGCGTTGTGGCCTGAGTTCATCGAGTGCTGAGTGGAGCGCTCTGATGGGTGGAAGGAGGGCCTGGAACCAAAACGTTCAGTTCTCCTCCGAGATCCGCGTTTGGGAAGAAATAAGCCATCCTCCCAGAACCTCAGAAGAAGGATTTACTTCAACCTCTGTGGAAGTATTTTAATTTCTTCCTTCAGTAGGTTCAACTTGGCCAACTGAAACAGTGGTTAGACTCTATTTTTAATCATGCTAATAGAAAAATCAGCCTGCCCAGGAGATCGGGAAAGAGCTGCCTTTCATAATTGTGTGAAAAGTGGGACCTTCGCCTCCCTGTGATGGGTTAGGCGGCTTACCTGCATGGAGTCAGTTCTCCAAGCAACGAGGTGGGCAGGTATAACTGTCTTAGTTTCTACCTGGGAAATTAGCAAGATAACTGGTTTTACTGGGGGCGGCAGGGGTGGGGGGATATGAACACCTTAGAAGCTGTGATCTGCTCTGGAAGAAGCTGCCGTGAGATAAAGGAATTCTTGGAAACCAGCTGGTGTAGCTTGCTCAATTTATAACCAGGACAGGTGAGGCCCACGGGGAGGGGACGATTTTCCCGAGGCTGAGAGTGTGGAAACAATATTTGGGGCCTCCTGACATCTACCAGACTGTTTCAGCGTCCTTTACCTGTGCGGCCATGCATCGAATTCTGGCCAATAAGACTTAAGACTCCCAGGGAGTCTCCTTAAAAGGAAGGGGGCGCGCTCCTGTTTGCTTTTCAAACTTTCTCCACCCTGCTGCCTGAAATTCTGAGCTGGGACCAGAACTGGGAGGAGCCTGGGTCTCTGCTGACTTTACTGAGCGACCTTTGGCCGCCGACTCCCACCTCTGGGTTTGTGAGATCTGTGACCTCAGCACAGCTCTCCATTTACGTAGGTCTTCAGTTTCTCTCCGCAGTGCTTTCAGTGCACAGGCCTTGAACATCTTTCATCAGATTTTTCTCTGAATATTTCATGTTTCTGTGCTGTAGGCAAATGGTATTTTTACATTTCAATTTTTAATTTTTCATTGCCAGATACAGAAATACAATGGATTTTTTCCAAATCTTTATTGCTGAGAGTATCTACTGATGGGCACTTGGGCTGTTTCCAGATCTTAGCAATTGTAAACAGCGCTGCTTATGAACATAGGGGTACATATATTCTTTCTGATTGGTGTTTCAGGCTTCTTAGGGTATATTCCTAGAAGTGGGATCACTGGGTCAAATGGCAGTTCAATTTTTAATTTTTTGAGAAAACACCATACTGTTTTCCAAAGTGACTGCACCAGCCTGCATTCCCACCAGCAGTGTGCTAGAGTCCCCTTTTCTCCACACCCTCACCAGCACTTGTTGTTTGATGATTTGTTGATGGCAGCCATTCTGGCAGGTGTGAGGTGATACCTCATAGTCATTTTAATTTGCATCTCTGATGAATAGTGACATTGAGCATTTTTTTCATATCTCCTGGCCATCTGTATGTCCTGCTTGCTTGTAATTTGATCTTGTGTCCCGTAACCTTGTAAACTCATTTTTAGTTCCAGTAGCATTTTTATAGGTTCGATGGGATTTGTAATGCAGGTAATCATGTTATTTGCAAATACAGACAGTTTTCTTGCTTTCCATTTGGGTTCATTTTAGTTCTTTTTCTTTTTTTGCCTTATTACCTTGTGTAAAACCTTGTTCCCTCTTTTGAGGAAAAGCATTAAATCTTCCACCATTAGTTATGATGTCAACTATAGGGTTTTGTATGTGCCCCTTACCATGTTGATGAAATTTTCTTCTATTCCTAGTTTTCTAAGTGCATTTACCTGAAATAGATGTTGGATTTTGTCAGAATGCTTTTTCTTTATCTAGTGAGATAATCATATTTCCTCTCTTTTTTAGTATCTATTTACTGTAGCAAGTTACATTAATTGATTTTTGAATGTTAAAGCAATCTCGAATTCCTAGGATAAACCCTACTTGGTCATTATATATTATTTAAAAAATATATATAGTTGCATTTTATTTGCTAAAATTTGTTAAGAATGTTTGCTTCTCTGTATATGAGGAATACTTGTCTATAGATCTCTTTCCTTGTAATATTTTTATCTGGTTTTGGTATCAAAATAATGTTTGGCTTATAAAATGAATTGGAAAATACTCCTCCTCTTTGAATTTCTAGACTAAAAAGGCAGAATTGGTGTAATTTCTCCCTTAAATTTTTGGTAGAATTATCAGTGAAGTCGTGTGATCTTGGAGGTTTATTTATGTGAAAATTTTAAGTAAAATTTAAATGTTTTATATGTATAAAACTATTCATTATCTATTTTTTTCTTGTGTGAGGATTGGTAGTTTCTATCCTTCAAGGAATTTTTTCATTTCACATAAGTTGTTGAATACATTGGACTAGAGCTGTTGCTAATATTTCCTAATTACCCTTTCAGTGTCTGTGACGTGCACAATCCCGTCACCTCTCTCGTCTCTGACGCTGGTGATTTGTCTTCTCTCTTTTCTTCTTGATCCATCTGGCCAGAGGTTTATCATTTTATTGATCTTCTCAAGGAGCCAGCTTCGGTTTCATTGATTTTCTACATAGTGTTTGGTTTTCTCCTTTATTGATTTCGGCTTTGATCTTTATTATTTCCCTCCTTCTGCTTGCTTTGAGTTTATTTTGCTCTTTTTCCAATTTTTTTTTTTTAAAGATGGAGCCTGAAGTTACTGATTTTATAACTTTTTTCCTAATACAGGCATGATAGTGCTGTGAAATTTCCTCTAAATACTGCTTTACCTATATCCCACAAATTTTGGTATGACCTATTTTCATTTATTTTGAAATATGCTTTACTTTTATTTTTGATATTTTCTTTGACCCATGGGTTACTTAGAAGTAGATTATTTAGTTTGGGGATTTAGGAGATATTTTCCTGGTGTTGATTTTTAACTGATTACCATAGTCATTAGATAATACATTGTGTATAATGTGAATCTTTTAAAATTTATTGATAACATGTATTGGCACTTTTCTAATGGCCCAGAAAAAAAATGTTCTGTGTCACTCAGATAAAAAAGGGCATTCTGCTGTTGTTGGGTAGAATATTTTATGCCAATTATGTCAAGCTAGTTGACAGTCAAGGTCAAATGTTCTGTATCCTTAGTGAGTTTTGTCTACTTATTCTGTCAGTTATTGAGAGATGTATGTTTAAACTCTCAATATAATTGTGGCTTTGTCTGTTTTTCTTGTAATTTTATCAGTTTTGTTTCACGTATTTTAAAAATCTGCTATGAGGTGCATAACCATTTAGGATTGTTATGTCCTTTTGACTATTCCTTAATCATTATTAAGTAACTCTCTTTATCCCTGATAATAGTCTTTGCTCTAAAATTTACTTTGTCTAATATTAATATAGTCACTCCAACTTTTTAAAATTAGTGTTAACATGGTATATCTTTTTCCATCCTTTTATTATTAACTCATTTGTGTTTTTATATTTATTTATTTAAAAAAAATTTTTTTCCTTCATTGATTTTAGAGAGACAGAGAAAGTGAGAGGGAGACAGAGATAGAAACATCGATGAGAGAAAACATTGATTGGCTGCATCCTGCATGCCCCCACTGGGGATTGGGCCCACAACCTGGGCATGTGTCCTGACCAGGAATCAAACGAGCGACCTCTTGCTGCATGGGTTGATGCTCAACCACTGAGTCATACCAGCCAGTCATGTGTTTTTGTATTTAAAAGGGTTTTTTTTTTTTTAGGTAGCATATAGTAGGGTCTTCCTCTTTTACCTAATCTCATGCTGTCTGCCTTTTAATCAGGTTGTTTACATCATTTGTATTTAATGTAATTATTGATATTATTGGGTTCAAACCTATCATTTTTCTATTTGTTTATTTGTCCTGCCTGTTCTATAGTCCTTGTTTCCATTTTTTTACTGTCTTTATTTGGACGAATTGTGTTTGTTATTATTTTATTGTATCCTTTTGTTGACTTATTAGTTATAACTCTTTGTTGTGTTATTTTTGGTAGGTGATTTATAGTACACATCTTTTATTTGTCACATTTGTCTTCAGGAGATCTTGTACCATTGCCTCTGCATTCTAAGGACTTTATAAAAATATATTTTCATTTTCTCCTCTTGGCCTTTATGCTATTATGTCAATCATTTTACTTGTACATACATTATAAATTGCAGAGAACACTGCTATCATTTTTGCTTTAAACAGTTGGTCATCTTTCAGAGATATTTAAATAATAAGAAAAGTTTCTATGCTCCAAGCCCAGTTCTCTGTATTCCTTTCTTTTCCTGTATGTTTGTATCTGGCATCGTTATTCTCCAGCTTAAATGGCTTCCTTGAATGTTTCTTAGAATTCAGGTATGTTGGTGATGAATTCTTTCAGCGTTTTTTATGTCTTCAAAAGTATTTTGCTATAATTTGGAAAATATATTTGTTGGATACAGAATTCTAGATTGTCAATTTCCAATTTCAGTGCTTTAAAGATACTGCTCCACTGTCTTTGAGCTCACATTGTTTCCAAAGAGAAATCTGCTGTCACTCCATCTTTGTTCGTCTATGGGTCTTGTGTCTTTTCTTCCCCGTTCTCGGTAATTTTAAGGTTTCTATTTATTGGTAATTTTAAGCAACTTGAGCATGATATGATTTCTTTGGAGTTTTATTTATGTTTCTTGAGTTTATGGTTCACTGAACTTATTATATATGTGAATTCATAGTTTTAATCAAATTTTGAAAATATTTGGACACTAATACTTCAAATATTTTTTGGTGCCCTTTCTCTTTTCCTTCAGGGACTCCAATGATGTGTATATTTGGTCCCTTGACATTGTTCCACAGTTCACTGATGCTCTGTCCATTTTTACATCTTTTTTTTTTTCCCTCTGAGTTTCATTTAGAATTGTTTCTATTGATATGTCTTTAAATCACTATTCTTTTCAGGAATGCCTAATCTTGCAAAGAGTCTTTTTAAAAAAAATCCTCATTAGAGGATATTTTTCCATTTATCTTCAGATAGAGTGGGAAGGAGAGAGAGAGAGAGAGAGAGACAGACAGAGAGACAGACAGAGACAGAGAGAGAGAGAGAGAGAAAGAGAGAGAGAAACATCTCTGTGAGAGAGACATATCAATTGGTTGCCTCCCGCACAACCCCGACCAGGGCCGGGAACTGAACTGCAACTGAAGTATGTGCCCTTGACCAGAATCGAACCTGCAACTCTTGGTCTGCAGGTTGACGCTCTAACCGCTGGGCCAAACTGGCCAGGGCACAAAGAGTTTTTGATGTATAAAATGCTAAGGTTTTATTGTTAAGTGAAAAAACATAAGATAAAGTTTCATATATACTGTGATCATGAGTATGTTTAAAGTATGCCCATAAAAATGTTAGAAGAAAATACGTACTTATGAACAATGGATTTACCAGGCTGGTGGGATCTATGTGTTCTTATTATCTCCTTAATTCTTTTCTATAGTTTCCAGAATTTTAACAATAAGCAAGTACTGATTTACAATCAATTATATGAGAATGAAGGGATATAAAATATTAACAAAATTGATATATCATTTATTGACTATCAAATTAGTAAAGATTAAAGATAAAATAAGAATGCTCAGAACTATTGAGGATGCAATGAAGTGTCCTCTTCTTCAACCCTCCTAGGGGTGAGGTGAGAGTGGCGGATTGCAGGACCTCCTTCAAGACCCTTTGGCACTGGCCTTGTGACATGGATGGCTGGTGTTTCCTGTGGGGATACTCAGCCTCCCACCGCACGTGTGTGCCTGTATATGCATACTTCCTTCGATTCATGTATTTATGTCAACACAGTCATTGGATCTCTATGCACACCCATTGATTTGCAAACTGGATCATTGTGCTTGGTGGCTGGAACTGTTTACAGGAAGCCTGGGGTTAATCTCCCTATTATGGAAATATTCTTTTGCTGTTCCTCTTTTTAAAATGTTAATTATTTTTTGCCCATTCGTCCTTTCAGTCTCTTGTTGAAGTGAGACTCACCTTCATTTTATTCCCTATTTACTCTGTCCTGATTTTAGCTCTGGCTTGGTCCCTAACAGGATGTATGACCCTTGGGCAAGTTCACATCTTTCTCTAGGTCTCTCTTATCACAAGAGAGAATTAGCCCTAGCTCTGGTTCTCAGTGGTCAGTGTGTGTCCTGCGCTCCACGTTTCTGCCTCAGCTGGTCTGGGGCAGGGCTGGAGAGTCTGTGCTGCTGACCAGTTCCCAGAAGTGTCTGTGCTGCTAGTGCGGAGGCCACACTCTACGAACCTAGACCTTCGACGCAACTATGAGCTGTGTGATGGTAAACTTAAGACAGAATACTTATTGTTGAAATGTGCTTTTGATCAGGGGGTAGTGGAAGGATGACTTTTGCAAGTTGACTTGATACAAAATTCACACCTTTCTGAAAGAAAGGAGGTAGAAAACATTACCTCTTAAAAATGTGCAGGGATTACATATAAAGTATAGGCAAATTCACAGAAGAATAACTCATCATGTTCCAACTTGAGTGCTTACATATTTTTAAAAGCTGTGCTAGAAACATATGGCCTTTTCAAACCTAATGGAACCGCAGGTGATCACGGCTGCTTCTAAGTGATTCCTTCGTCCGCTCTGTACATGGCGAGAAGTGCTCCGTCTTGACATTGGATCATTCTTCGCCCTGTATGCTGTTTGTCCTGAAATTTAATTCTTTTTGCACTCGGCTTTTATTGGACAAGGACACTGTCTTCTTTTAAACCAGGTGATTTTTATTTTTTTTCGAACCTGTGTGACACAGTATGCCCAATAAAGAAACCATTTCTTGCATGCCTTTAATCTCCTTCGAGAGCGAAAGTAGCATTTGCTGAAATAAAAATACACCTTGGCAGAAACGTGATGCTAATCCTCTTAGTTCTAATGGTTGGGAAATGGTTGGAGTAAGAAGGTAAACATTGTAGTTGATTAACAAGGAGGAAGTCAATTGTGCATGTAGCCCCTGAAATGTGCCCGGCTGTACAATAGTGCTTTATTTTATAAACCCCCGAACGGGGTCCCTCTCCATTCCAATGTTCTTACTTGAAAAGTGATCTACTAGCCCCGCGCGGTTTTAAGTGTTTGATTCCGTTACCCCGAAAAGCAAGCAGTGCACATTTCCAATCGACGTCAAACTAATCCGACTGATAACTGGTGTCCTATCGATGGCTTATCAGGTCTTTTTTATTGAAAATAGTCGGATATAATGAGGTGCTTCACATTTAAAAGTCTTCAATCTTTGGAAGCTCCAGGCCTAGATGGTTTTGATATTGGCTTATTAAACTTGCCCTGCGAGGCAAGCGGGCGGGAGAGGCGGCGAGGAGAGGCGGGCCCCAGCGCCGTTAACCCCCCGCGGCCGGCCGGAGCTCGCTGTGTGCGGCCCCGTTCCTGCCAGCATCCCCCAGACAGGACTCAACGTGCCTCCCTGGTCCGCTGCCCGTGGAAAGTGCTGGGTAAGTGTTAGTTACGAGGTCAGTAACTAACCCGCCTCTCCCCGGGGAAGACAGACAGCACAAAGCTGTAACCTGGGAGACTGGAGTCTCAGAGCGACAGCCCCGGCTCACTCAAGAGGGTACTGGTGTCTAGCAACACAGTCAGCACTGTATCTGTTTTGTTTCATTCAATCCTCCTCACCCACCTGGGAGGTTGGCAGAGGTGCTGTGATCAGTACTATCTTACATACAAGGAGCCCAGGCTTAGCGGCGAAGTGACTTGCCCAAGGTCACACAGCTGGAGTGCGGAGGGGCCAGGATTCAAACCCAGGTAGGTCATCTTTGCCAAACGAAGACTAGAATGACCCACTCCAGGGCAAAGTGGCCCTAAGCAGTTTTTAGGGTGGCCCGGGGGTCCCCAGCCCATTTTGTAGAGTGAACCTGGTCTCTGAGGGGCACCGCCCTCCCCAGCCCGGTGTGTAGATCCCAGGAGGCCGGGGCGGGGCCGAGGTGCCTCCCCAGCGAGCCCCCCCCCATGGGCTGCCGAGGCACCGCTGACCTGAGAGTGCAGAGACTGTTCCATCACCTCATCAATAACCCGTATTGACTTGGTGTTCCCAGAGGACAGGTTTATAACTTTATCGAGCACTGTATGTGGGAGCAATTATAAGGATAATGGAAAACCATCGACAAACGGAGGCTTCTGCTTTGCAAATTAACATCTGCTCCAAGTAGGAGAAAAGTTGAGTTTTGTTTCAGAGTTTGTGAAAATGGAAATGCCTGCAAGATGAAGTGTGTGATTGATGGTGGGTACCCAGGGGCGTGCCACAGTCTGGGTCTCCCACTGGCTGCGTCCTTAGGTCCCTGTGGCCACCACAGTCCCCATGGAATGTGCTCACGTGTCCAGTGAATCGTCCGCCATCACCTGCTCCCGTCCTGGTTTCCTGGGACTGCCACCCAAGTCTTCCTGCCCGGAGAGTGGGCAGCCCTGGGAATACACCTGGCCTGTCCCCTGGAGGGCGGGGTGGCTTGGGCCGGCCCGGCCCTCCTGACACAGCCGCGGCAGTGGGAAGGGGTGAGCGCCCATCTTGGTCCCACTGGCTGGGTGACCCCAGCTCTTTGAGCTGCGCTGTCCCGTCTGTGAAATGAGGCTGCGACGTCCTCAGCACCAGAGGACCCTTGTGAGCTTAGCTGAGCTGACCCCTTCAGACCCTACAGACCTCGAACCACAGACCGTGTCCAGCCCTCAGCCTCCTCTGTGCAAGGCTCAGTCTCCGGCCTCGGCCTCGCACTGGGGACAAGGTAAACCCCTGCTTTCCTTGGCTTATATTCTAGAGGGGAGAACAGGCAGAAAACTGCAGACCTATCATCTCGGAGAGCGACCAGCACGATGAATGAAACCAAGCAGGGTGAGGGGACGGCAAGGCCAGGGTTAGACAGGCTTTTCCTCGAAGAGGTGTTTGAGCAGAGCCTGGACGGAGGCGGAGGAAGGCGGGCACCGAGGGCCAGCTTTCCAGGCAGAGGGAGCAGCCGGCCCGGGCCCGGCAGTGGGAGTGAGCTCGGCGTGTCCAAGGGGCAGCAAGGAGGCCCAGGCCGGAGCAAGGGAGGGAAGGGGGCCAGGGAGTGGCCAGGCCCATCCTGCAGGTCCCACGAGCAGAGCCCGTGTCAGACAGGCCGTCTCCGTGATCCCTGCCTGACGGATCCCTGCACGGCCAGGGCGCTCAGGGTACCCTCATCCATCCCACGGAGGCCACAGCCCTCTGGGATGGGCTGGCCTCAGCTCTCCACCCCTTCCAGAGGCCACGCTTGTTGGTTGTGACTTGGCAGTTTCTCCCACTAACGAGGCGGTGTCAGATTTCCTACCCTTGAATCTGGGACTCGCTTTGGTCAATAGCCGTGGCAGGTGGGATGGCGAAGTGTTCTGGGCCTCGTTCTCGAGAGGCCGTCGCATTCCGGCGGCTCTGTTGCCCTGCTGATGTGACGTGGCGGCTCCAGGTGAGGCCAGCCCAGAGCAGCCCCGCTAAGGACTCTCAGATTCATGACCACCCTCAGCCCAGATCAGCGACGCCCAACCGAGGTCAGCCTATCCCGTCTTGACCCATGAGCTATAAGTAATCGATGAGTGTCCTTTAAAGCCACTGAGGTTGGGGGCTGGTTGTTACGCAGCGGTAGCTAACCAGTGCACCCCCATCTGACACTCAGTGTGGGCTCAGGGTCGGAACACCATGGGGTTTGCTGCTGAGACAGTCTGAGCATTAATTCATCGTCACCGAGATCTCACTGCATCACCCATGCACCATGCACGGCCTTGTCCCGGCCCGTCCTGACTTTACATGCGTCACATGCTCTGATCTCCCAGCCACACTCTGAGGCAGGTGTGACCTCCCCACAGGTGACAGGGGTGGACTGAGATGTGGAGATGTTAATTCACTTGCCCGAGGCCACACCGACAGGAGCGGTAGTACCAGGATTCAGCCCGTACCTGTGTGACTCATGCGAAGGGGACAGCCGTCCCACCACCCGCCCCTCGCCCCAGCTCCCTCCTGGCCCTGGAACTTGGGGATCTCATTTGAGACCAGAGAGTGGGGCCTGTAATGGCCCCCACAACCCAAAGCAGCATCCTTTACTTCAAAAGGCACGAATGCAATGTTGAGTTCCTTCAGGGGACAAACCCACCCCCTCCGCCTCTGACCGGCACCGATCGGCACAGCCCAGAGTGCGTGTGAACCGCTGTTTCCCAGGGAGCTGGCTGAGTCTGAGTCGGAACCCAGGCAAAGCCGGGCGGGGCCCTTGGGTGCCTTGTTTCAATGGGAGGTGGCGCTCAGGGCTGCTTAGCCTAATGTGCAAATAAACATTGTTATTAAAAAAAGGAAGAGGAAAGCCACAGAAATGGCCACTGGAATCATTGTTTTTATTGGAATTAAAATCCCTTTATTTAAAAAAGTAGATAAACTGCGGTTGGAGGGGAGGGGCGCTGGGGGGCTGGGTGAGAAAGGTGAAGAGATTAAGCAAAAAAGGAAACAGCTCGCAGACACAGACAACAGCATGGTGCTGACCAGAGGAAAAGGGGCGTGTGGGGTGGAGGCGGGTAAAGGGGGCACACGGTGACGGAAGGAGACCGGGCGGCGAGCTCACAACACAATATACAGATGAAGTGTTACAGCATCGTCACCTAAGCCTATATAACTGTATTAACCAATGTCACCCCAATGACATCGACTTAAAAAAAGACAAAAAAAAAAAAAAGACAAGTAAAAGTCTCATGAAGTTAGACAACAGAATCTAGACGGAAACTGGACTCACAAATTACGAGAAAATCAACTTGTATTTTATTTCAAAATAAATATAAAATGAAAGAAAACAATAAAACATTGAGACACCCCTTTCTTTCTTTCACTTGGCCTAGCAGCATGGGGTTACCCAGGGCCGTGTCCACACGCCCCCGCGGCACCAGGCTGCAGAGCCCAGGGTCCCCGAAGGCGGTGCCGTGGACTCTGGGGGCCTCTCCCGGGCTGTAGGCTGCGTCCCCCAGCCCGAGCCCAAGCATGAACCCAAACAGCTGCCTCTGCACCCTCATCGCCGCGCTCCTGGGTTTCTGCTGAGACCTGCTGGGTGTTGTCTCAGCAGAGAGATTTCCGGAGGTTTAGATTGAGAAGTAAAATTCCCGTGCTTTGGAAAAAGGCAGCAAACCCACAAGGGAGGGCAGCTCTGCCTGACTGAGTATTCTGGTTCCCTGAGAGCCACAGGTGCACCCCGTGGGAAGTCCCCGATGGGTACGAGCCGACTGCCTGGCAGACGCGTTGTCTCGGCCGTGAACACCTCGTGCGCCAGGTGCTGGGCATGGGGCTTCCGCTGGAATGAAAGCGAAAAGCAAACGCGTCCGAGATCCAGGAGCTGGGAGTCGTGGCGTCAGGATGCCAAGTCCGTGGGACTCCGGGGCACGGGCTCCCACCTGCTCCACGGAACCCCTGATCAACGCCGAGTCCGGATTCTGAATAAAATGACCACGCACACGGGGCGTGCTCAGAACTGGCGCGGCATGTCCGGATCCACACAGTCGGTTCCATGTCTCTTCGGCTGTTTTGAACAAGATTTCAAAGGGAGTCGACAGATACAGACAGCGCCTGACGTTTGTTGAATGCTAACCACGGGCCAGGCAGACTGTGGGTCCTTTGGACAGCTCCTGGGGCAGATACCATCTGCTGTGCCCATTCTGCGGCTGGGAACTGGACCTGGGGAAGTGCGCTACTTGCCCAGGGAAACTTAGTTGGCGAGCGGAGAACGGGGTTTGGACGGAGCCGGAGACAGGCCGCTGACCCCCTGAGTATCCCTCCCACGGGCAGTGGCCTCCTTCTGCTCCCCTGGGTCTTGAATCTGGAGTGAGTGGCCCGGGGTGTGAGCCTGTCTCCCCTTTAGACATCTGTCTGGGGAGAAGGAGGGTGAGCTCCGCCCCTTCATCACTCTCTTCACCAGTTCAAGCCGCCCAGCTCGCTCCTTCTCTTCCCGCCTGGCAGGTGACCTCACGTAGTCCCAGTCAACGGGACGCCGCCCGCCCCACCTGCTTGCTGCCCAGGTGCCTTGGTGGCCTGTCGGCTCGTCTCCGCCAACGCTCACTGGGCTGCCAGACCCAGGTGGGGGGCAGGGACCAGGACACTCTGCAGAAAGTCACTTGGTGGGAGTTGCTGGGAGTGCAGAGAAGGGTGGGAAGCGGGAGATCGGAAGGGAGGGAGGCTGAGGAGGAGGCCGGGCTGGCCTTGGCTGGCACAGCCTCGGTGTGTGAGCCGCACTGCATGCCGCAGGCCCGCGAGGTTTGGGAACAGGGGAGGGAAGTGACCCAGGCCCGAGCTGCTCCAGGTTCAAAGGCAGAGCTGACAGGCCTCACCCTTGAAGGAGCCAGGCTGAGAGGGGAGAAGAGCCTCTGTCTGCGGCCGAGACTTGCATCCCGGGGAGGCAGCATCAACACCGCCCACCCCAGGAAAGCTCAGCCGCTGAGAACACCCGACCTCTGACAGTCCTCTGAAAGCCCACACCCTGGGGACACTGGGGACACGAGGACCCTGGGACGCCGTCTTGCACACAGGCCCAGGGCGAGCCCACTGCCTGTGCCACAACAGCCCCTCTGTGGAGTCATGGACCAGCTCCGTGCTCACACTCAGCTTTCGGCCAGAGTGGGCAGCCGGGAAAAGGGATGCGTTTAGACTGGGACCTAAAGGGCAAGGGTGCGTCAACGGTGCGGCGTGCCTGTGCTGCAGGAGACAGGAGGGCGGCCCAGGCAGAGGGCACAGCAGGTGCAAAGGTCCTGAGGTGGAAGTAGCCCAGGATTGGGGAGGATGGAGACGGGGCCCACGAGGCTAAGTCAGTGAGCCAGGAGAGCTGGGACAAGGTTCCCATAGGGACAGCTTGGCCATGGGACAGTGAAAAGTCCCTGATTCCACATTAATAGAAGGCCCAAAGCCTGTCTTACCAAGAATGTGTCCCCAATCCCTGTCCCTCCACTTCAGGGGACAGGAGGTGGGAATGGAGCCATATCTCCCAAAACCCCAGCTCACAACACTCACCTGTGAAGTCCGGTTGGATTAAATAGGGTCAAAGTAAGTGGGTGAATCCCTGACTCAGGAAGGAAATTCAGGCTGCCGTAGGTGTCAGGGGGAGGCTGGGCTGGGCCCCAGCGGGAAGCCAGAGCCAGGGGCGCAGGTAAGAAGCACCACCTGTCAAAGCATCCTTGGTAGATGGTGGGAGTGGTGATCCACAGGCGTCCTTCCACCCCCTTCCCCCATCCAGGCTCCCAGCCCAATCCGTTTCCCTGGGCCACCTCAGTACAGACAATGGGCCTTTTCTGCAGGTGCCCCCCCAGGCTGGGCACAATCCCCGATTCATAAACCACACAGGGCCTCTATGCCCAGGTTGGGCTCAGCTAACAAGGGTGCTCTGATACAGGGAATCTGAGCAGCCGGCATCTTTGATGGGGAAAGGCTGCCCCCTGGTGTCCCACAGGGGCACTGCACACGACCAGGCCTCCGGGACCCTCGGGTGACAAGGATGGTTTGGGGTGTCCTGGCACTTAGACATCATACAGATGGGGAAACTGAGGCCCAGGAGCATCCAGGGACTCAACTCAAGTCATTTTCTTGAAAATGAAGTGGGATTCCTTTTTTGGGGGGAGGGTACCGAAGCAAAATTGCAGTGTTAAGGGCGGTCTAGGAAATGAAAGCGCGCCAGGGAGCCCAGGGCAGTGCGAGCTGCAGTCAGCGCCCGCCGGCTCCTTCCAGGGCCTGTGCGTGCCCCGTCCGTCCACAGCTTGACCCTGGTGACAGGGAAGCATTTACAGCCCGGAGACCAGCAGGTGCACAGGGCGTCCCCGCCCTGCCGGAGAGCCCTGCCTCCCACGTGGGCCAGCACACCACTGCCCAGAAGCAAAGCATGTGCCCGAGCCTGCTCTGCACCCACAGAGTCGAAATCCACCGATTCAACGATCTGAGGCCTGCCCCGTGCCAAGCGCACTCTTCAGTGTTGGGGCTGTCACTTGACCAGGGGACACGGCAGACCTGCAGTGTTCAGTCCCCGTGACAACCCCTGTGATGGTCCGTGTTGTGTGTCCACCTGACCGGGTCACGCGGTGCCCAGATGCTGGCCAAGCCTCCTTCTGGGTGTTTCCGTGAGGGTGCTGATCGATGGTATCTACATTTACGTTGGGAGACCGAGTAGAGCAGACCGCGCTTCCTCATGTGGGTGGGCCTCATCCAGTTGGCCGGAGGCCTGAACAGAACAAGAAGGCTGACTCTTGCCCCTGACAAGGAGGACGGAGCCGGCACCCTACGGCCCTCAGATGGCTCCCATAGCACCGCTCTTGCCAGGCCACTGTTCTCGCCACGCGGCCTCCTCAGTATTCCTCAAGCAGGCCGGGCATGCTCTTGCCCCAGGGCCTTTGCACGTGCTGTGTCCTCTGCCTGGAATGCTCTTCTCCACATGTCTGGGTGGCTCCCTCCTTCCTTTACATTTTTACTCGAATTCCCCTTCTCCATGAGGCCTGCTCTGGCCTCTCTACCCAATACCGCCCCTCCCCCACCACGCTTATCACCGCTTCCCTGCTTCGTCCCCCCAGCTCTTACTGCTAGCTGAGATGACATATTTTACTTCTTTTTCCTTTTATCTGTAAGCTGCAGGGAAACGGGATCTGTGTTTGTTTTGTTCACTTCTCTGTCTCCAGAACCTAGAACAGTGCAAACTTGGTCAACAATGATTTTTCGAATAGCTGAGCAGTTGAGGGAAGGGCCTTGTCCCCACCTGGTGACACTGTTGTGAGCGTGGGGCCTCCGCCGGGCCGGCCCTGGAGGCCATGACGCTCCCAGTGGACGAGTAATGGGAATGGCTGCCCCATGCCCTCCTTGGGCATCCCCATGGGGGAGAATGTGCTGGGTCCCACTCCCCCAGGGCTTCTCCAGGACCCCGGACCCACAGGCAGGGCTGCTCCTGGTCCCTGGCAGCCACAGACTTCTGGGAAAGCAGAAGCAGCCCTGCCCTGGGAGGGCGGGGGACACCTATGCTAGGGGAGCTGAGAGGCCTGTGGAGCCACAGCTCCATCCCTCCCGAAAGGCTGTGTGACTTTGGGGTCAGCTCCTTACCTCCCTGGGCTGGCACCCAGCCGGGAGGCCTTGACCTTGTTTCTGAGAAGCACGGACCGTCCATTTCAGCGGGTCCAGGCATTTGCTCCTCTGTGTCCAGAGGCCTGGGCCTTGACAGGCGCAGGGCCTTCGATGCTGCGGGTCCGAGGGCGTGCAGGGCTGCCCGCACAGGGGCTCCTGCTCACCGTGGGGCTAGCGTGTGCGGGGTGTTTGCAAGGCTCTGAGCCCACGGCGTGCAGGGCTGCCCACACAGGGGCTCCTGTCCACCGTGGGGCTAGCGTGTGCGGGGTGTTTGCAAGGCTCTGAGCCCATGGCGGGCTTGCTTTGATCCCAGGGCGCTGGCCTTGGGGTCCCGGCTGGGCCTGTTCTCTCAGCTCATGTTTCTGGCTCCCTTATTGGCCCCGACCATTCTGTCCTGCCTGCTTCTGTGACCCCTGGAGAGGAGGAGCACCCCACAGAAGGCCAGCACTGGAGGGACCACAAGATGGCCCAGCCCACAGGACACCCAGGCCCCGAGAAGCGAGGCAGCCAGCCAGAAGCCGCAAGGCCCACCCATGGGTGGATGCCTGGCTGAGTCATGGACCCCTCTGGTTTCTGTGCCTTCTTTTGTGCTTGAGGGAATGGACAAGGTCAGGAGTTTTAAAAATTTGCCTTTAAGCAGGAGAACATGTTTGTTCAAAGTGAAACGTAGACGAGAGCTAAGCTATAAATCGGTGATGAAAAGTGATCGTGAAATACCCAACATGATTTGGGCAGACCAGCTGGAAGAGTCCATACCCCACCCACCCCACCCCCAGCCCTGTGGGTAATTCCCATTCCAGAGAGAGGGGCCAAAGTTGCCCGAGGGCACCGTGGCAGAGCTGGGGTCCAAACAGAGCGCAGTGAGTCCCCTATAACAGAGGGGCCAGTCTGCCTGGAGTTGTGGGGGACTAGAGCCCCCGCCCTGAGCCCACCCTATTGTGGAAGCCCCGGTGTTCCTCAGAGCACAGTTTGACCACCCCTCCCCCGTCCTGCTCACCCCTCAGTTCTCTCCAGCACTGAGCTTTGTCACGTGACTTGCTTAGCTTTGTAAAGTGGGGTCCTCTCTGCTTGGGTTTCAAATTTGGTATCAATCGCGTCCTAGGGTTCTTTTCGTTTTTCTTTTCTTTTTATCCTCACCCAAGGACATTTTTGCATTTATCCTCAGATAGAGTGGGAGGAAGAGAGGGAGGAAGAGAGAGAGAGAAACATCAATGCGGGAGAGACACACTGAGTGGTTGCCACTCACACGACCCCAACCGGGGCCGGGGACAAACTGCAACCGAGGCACATGCCCTTAGCAGAACCGAACCTGGGACTCTCTGGTGTGCAGGCCGACGCTCCAACCACTGAGCCACACCGGCCGGGGTGTAGGGTTCTTTTCAACATCGCTATGGGATTTAGCTGAGTTGATAACCTGTAGCTCTGCTTCAGCCATTTTTACTACTGTATACTATTCCATTACAGGAACTTGTCACAATGTAGCCATTCTCTTGGGTAAAGGTTGACATTATAAATGCTTGATGATCACAGAATTTCAAGCAGCCCTTTTCAACTCCCTATAGGATGTCTTTTCCTACTGACCAGCCCTGCCAGGGTATTCTGTGCCCTGTAGGGGTGAGGGGGGCAGGGGCAGGAGGCCCCCTCCCAGCAGCAGCCCCAGGGGCACCTCTCTGCAAGGCAGCCGAGGAGCTAGCTCCATTTCCCTCTGACTCTTAGAGGCTGGCCAGGACGAGCAGGGCTGGACCCAAGAAGTGTGGTTCTGCTGCCATCCTGGGGAGGGGACAAAGAAACAAGCTCTGTGTGTGGTTGTCGCAATGCACACGCACACACACACACACATGCACACAGAGGTCAGCAACAAGAGCAGGGTACAGGGGACGTTCTCATGTAATGGATACTACAGCAGTTAGAATGACTGAGCTGGAACTACGCATGTCAACCCAGATAACCCCATGAAGAGCAGTGACACCCCCTCGACGGGAAGGAATGCGTACAGTTATCACATAGAAGTGACATCATGTACATGTCTTGGTAGCTTGGACTACAAAACTGCATTCCATTAAGCAGCACCTGGCTCAGGTGGGAAGAGGCCACCTGCAGGGTGACAGGTCGGAGGTCCGGGGGCAGGACGCAGGTACTTTAATGCAGACGTAATGTTTCCTTTCCTAAACCGGTGGCAGGTTTATAATTGTGTCTTGTATTTGTTTTTAAAACCTTTTGTATCTTAAATAATATATTCTTTAAAGAAAAGGAGGAAAGAGGAAAAAGTAGAAAAAAAACGATAAAGGGATGTGTCAGAAATAAAATCAGAGTCTCCTTCGCTGACTGTTGGAGTGTTCAAACCCAGAGCAAAGGGATGCTCTCGGAGCAGGCGGACACGTCCCTGTGTCCACGCCTCTGGACGAGGCCCCGCAAACATGGGCCGTGAGCACCTCGGCTCTGACTGACTGTCACCCACCAGCGACACGGCAGACTGTCCCGCCCCACGGGGTGATGAAGAAGCAAACCGCAGAGCCATTCGATGATCTGAGCTCCAGAAACCGAGTGAAGAGCATCCATTTCTCCATCGTCTCGCACAGCCTGCCCGGGGCCCCGGCTGCTAGAACTCCGCCCGGCGGCACGGGGCCCTTGCGTGGAGGCTGTCTGGGCCTGGGCTACGGTTTCCCTTCGTCCACATCACTTACTCTTTCCCGAGCGAGAAAGGATTTTCCTGTCGAAGACCCACGCCCAAATCCCATCCATTTCCCAGCTTTACTTTGGCGCCAGCCACGTCCCATTGGCTGCACAGCCGAGGGGCACCGGGGGGCCGTGCCCTGCTCCCCGCCCGCGCTCTCCGATTGCCGCGGGTGGGCTGCGTGTTCAATCTGTTTCCAGGCGTGTCCTTCAGCGGGCGGCCTGAGCCAGGGAATCAGTCACACGAATGACCCACCACATATAAAAAAGGCCACCAATATGTCAACAGGTCTGAAAACCAAGCAACAGTTAATGTAACCACTAGATCAGAGCAGCAAGAGCGGGAGATGCCCCACGCGGAGGCAGGAGAGGGCCCCATGCGGAGACAGGAGAGGGCCCCACAGGGAGACAGAGACGGCCCCATGCGGAGACAGGGACGGTAAACCTGGGCCTCTATCCTGATTGTCCTGACAGCAGATGCTAAAAAATGGAGAAAGATTTTGATGACAGGCCCTGGCCGGTTTGGCTCAGCAGTTAGAACGTCAGCTGCGGACCAAAGAGTGGCGGGTTGAATTTCGGTCAAGGGCATGTGCCTGGGTTGTGGTTTGGTCCCCAGTCCTGATCTGGGTGGTGCGGGAGGCAACCAACCAGTTGATGTGTCTCTCACATCGATGTCTCTCCCCCTTCTCTCTCTCTCTCTCTCTCCCTCCTCCTTCCACTCTATCTGAAAATAAATGGAAAAAAAGAATCCTCAAGTGAGGATTAAAAAAGATTGTGATAACAGGATGGAAGGCAGGGACCATCGACAGGTATATTTATGTCCCTGAAGAGATCATTCTCATGCCGCCTTACCCACGTGTCTTCCGCAGGCAGAGGGCAGGGGTGGCTGGAGAAGGGCCCCCAGCCGGACGGCACATCAATGCAAGTTGGTCCTGCTCTGGTCGGAAGGCTCCTTTGTTTGCGCCCCCACACAGAGAGGGGTCCCTCTGTGGGATGCCACGAGGCGGCTGAGCGACAGTAATCCTGAGCTTGGCACCTGAAGACCCGGGTTCAAGTCCCAGTGGTGCCATTCATCAGCTGTGTGGCACTGGGCAAGTCATCTGTCCTCTCTGAGCCTCCGCTTTGCCATCTGTACAATGGAGTCAGTGAGCCCATCTCTCCACGAGACGGTGTCCTGGACACGAACGCGCTCTGACAACCGGGAAGTTCCCCGGTGGCCACACAGGACCGAGTGTGTCTGCTCCAGCTGTTACAGGCCCCGCTGACCGCGGGGTGGCTCCGGCGGAGGCCAGGAGGCCAGGAAGGGTGGCAGTGCGAGTGGGAGCGGGTGGGGGAGTCTGGACAGGTCTAGATCACCGGGAGAGGGGACTGCCCCTGGGCCCAGGGGGAGGCTGTCGCTGGACCCTTTCAACTGGACTGTGGGAGTCGTCGTGGGTTAAATTGTGCCCCCCTAGAAAGGTTTCCCAAGTTCTACCCCTGGCACCTGTGAAGGTGACCTTACCCGGAAACAGGCTCTTCCCAGGTGTGATCAAGTTGAGGTGAGGTCACGCTGCAGCGGGGCGGACCAGGGCATTTGGCAATCTGAAGGGTCATTCTGCCAGCCCCGGGCACCTTCCACGGAGGGGCTGATTCACCAGGCGTTGTGTCCGCCTCCTGGGCCCTGGGGACCCCAGTGCGTGCGCCCAGCACGTGGAGCCCGGGCCTGCGTCCCTGCGTTGTTGGCGTGCGGATGCCCACGTATGTTTCGCACACAGATGTCGGGAGAACGCTGGGACCCTTGTGGAAGGTGGACCCGGGTTCAAGTCCTAGTGGTGCCCATGATCTGCATCCACAGATGGTGAACTGTGTTTCTGTTCCGGCAGCTGCCTCGGTTCATAGTTCTTTACGGGATTGTACCTCCTATTCCATCATTGTTTCTCTTCCAGCAAAAATGAACTCCGTTTTATTTGAGTGAAACAAAGAAGAAGGGAAGAGGGAAGGGGGGGTGGAAAACAGCAAGGAGAGTGAAAGTAGCAGGTGTGGGGCCAGAGCGAACCAGGACACACTGAGGCACCGCTCGCTGTGGGAGCTCGGGCAGGTTACTTGCCCTCTCTGATCTGCAGCTTCCCCACGGAGAAACTGGGGACGATAACATCCACTGTTTCGTGCCACCTTCCCGGTGTTCTGGGGCCGATGCATGAAATAGCGGGTATACACGGAGCAGCGGGCACAGAGGAGGCAGGCGCCTCTCGGGAGGGTCTTTCCAAGTGTGTCGAAGGCAGAGACACTGGTGGAGCCAACATGGTCTGAAGCTCCCAGACGTGGCTCCCGGCGCTGCTCGGAGGCGGGCTGTCGGAGCCTCAGCAGCGGACCTGTGAAAGGGAAGGTGGACACAGCCCGAGGGCAGGCTCCCAGGGAGGTGGTTCAGGAGGCGTGACGAATGGGTCCATTTGGCGGCCATGCGTCCCTAGCAAGCCCTGGCCCAGCCCTCAGCAGCGCTGGTCACGCGACGGGCATTTTACCTGCACCTTCTCATCCGTGAGCTGCCCACCCGGTGTCATTATTGCGCCCTTCACAGGGAAGGGAACTGAGGTCCCGGGACATTGAGTCAGGCCTGCCGAAGGGGGACCTGGAGCACAGGAGGCGGGGCTGAGCCGCGTTTCTCCTACAATCTCTGCCTTGTCCACGGGAGGCTCAGAAAGGCCACCCTTGCGTCCTCTCCCAGCCAGGCCGAATGCTGCAGGGACCCCCGCAGCTCCTCTGAGCGCCCCCCATTCCTGCCTCTCGAGGGAGGGGGCTCACTGACCTGTCCAGTGAGCATGCTCAGCTCCCGGATGTCTCCCAGGAGTCGCCCTTCCTCCCGATTTCCCTCCCCTGGGAGCAGCAGACCCCGCCCCGTGGGAAGCACCCCCCACCTGTGCCCCCGAGTGTCAAACTCCCCTGGGGCTCCTGCGTCGCGGATGCTGCCTCTGCTCTGCAGAGGTGACGCGGGTGCGGGTGCGAGGACCGCACTTCAGGTGTTAGAGCCGTAGTTTACAGCCTCAGTGCCATGTGACAATGACCTGGGGAGCTTTAAAAAAATATTGGATTCTTGGCCCCACTCAGACAAATTAAATTATAGTCTTTCAGAGGCAGAGCCTGGGGAACGGGTCTGTTAACACCCCCAGGAGATTCTAATGTGCAACCAAACTGAGCGCTGCTGGTCCACGGCGGGCCTGCCTCTGTCCACCGTGACGAGGCGGTGTGGGCTGCTCCAGAGACCTGTCTCTCCTCCCCTCCTCCTCTGTCCCCTCTCCCAGTCCTCCCGGGCACTCCTCTTCCCTCCGATTCTGGGCCTCTGATGTTTCCCCCGTGACAGAGATGGCAGCCCTTTTGTCCCACTTGGCTGTGGGCTTCCTCACCCAGAGTCCCCAGGCTGGCGGCGGGTGCAGACATCCCAGCCCCTGACTGTACCCCAGGTCTGTGTGCTCTGAACCCTGGAGCTACCAGAGGGGAAGCTGGAGCCTCTCCGTCCACTGCAGGCAGGGAGGGGCCCGATCACCCCCAAATGTCTTCCTCCGGGCCCCTCCCTGTCCAACCACCTGGCAGCCTCCCCCAGGCTCGGCCAGCTCTCGCCCAGTCCTCCCGGTCCTCTGAGTGGCAAGAGGCGCCCAGACAGCTGTGCGGGGTGGCCCAGGCTGGAGGAGGGCGCCCGGTGTCAGCCTGCACCCCTCAGGCCCTGAGTGGGGAATGCGCTGAGTCGTCAGACCGTGAGGACACAGCGTTTTCCTAGGTGTGCAGGGAGAAGTCCCCTCCCCCGGAGCGTGGCGGGACCACGGTGAGTGGCCTTCGACAAGTGGGTACGGGAGAGGGAAAGGGGCTAGCGTGTGGTGGGACCCGGCAGGCACCGCCCGACCTCGTGATCACGACGGGACATCCCAGCCAGTCAGGGTGGCCCGCCTGGCATGACGCGGGGTGAGGGCATCTCTCCGGCGTGTGCTCTTCTCCGGAAACCACCATCGCGTCGTCGTGAGAAAATGTCAGGCATGCCCAACTTGAGGGACAGGCTACAGACACTTGACCAGTCTGCCAAGACCATCAGGGACGAAGAACAAGGACGGGCCCGGGAGCCCTGACAGGTGGGTCAGCATGTGCTGGGCTGGCTGCCGCACAGGCAAAGGACAGTGGCAGAGAAATCGGGGATGCCAGTGAAGCTGTCCGTGCTCAGCAGCACCCACGCCAAGTCCTCGGTCTGAGCAACCACTGTCTGGTGTAGGAGGTTAGGGTGCAGGGAGGCTGGCTGAGGGCATAGGGGCCTCTCTGTGCTGGTTTTGCAGCGCTCCTGTAAATATAGAATTATTTCAAAATTAAAAGTCGTTTTGAAAGTATCGGGGGGAAATAAATGAGGTGAGGATTGGTCTCTCTCTCTCTCTCTCTCTCTCTCTCTCTCTCTCTCTCTCTCTCTCTCTCGTCTGTGGCACAAGGTAGACTCATGAAAGAAGGAGAGAAGCCGGCTGCTGGCTGGTGCTGAATTTACTGCGAGAACACAGGTCTGCGTGATTTTCTTCCCTGTGACTTACAGCCAAGGAGCCGGACCCCCATCGATCCCCGCTCTGAGCCCCCAGGGCAGACGCAGGGTCCTCTGGGCGAAATCGATGCCTGGAGGGGACTCTGTGCATATCACAGCCATCACTGAATCCAGATTTATGTCCTGGGCAAGACACATCCCAGGGCGACAGAGCGGGCTGCAGGGAGGAGCCAGGAGGTCTGGGTTCCAGGCTCAGCTCTGCCGTTTACATCGGCGTGATTTAGGGCTGTTTTACTTTCCCTCTCCGGACCTCAGTTTTGGGATATGGTCTCCCTGGCCACCTCTAGCTCATAACATCAGGTTTCTCTGAGTGCAAACGAGAATATGGCCATGGGTAGAAAACTTGGGTAGAAAAGAATGTTATTGGAATGAATCTATGCAAAGGCTAGAGGCTCAGAAATGGGTGCAGCCAGTTTCAACCAAGGCAGAGTAACTGTGGGGACCAGCAGCTCAGTGTCAGTGGCTTCACACAGCTGAGTCACAGCCGAGTCAGGGGGTGGCGGTGATGGGTGGAGGGGGGCTCTCTGCTCTGCGCAGTTATTCAGGGACCCAGGTTCCCTCCACCTTGGCTCCTCCACGCTCCAAGTCCTGGGACGCCTCTCCTCTTAGACATCGAAGGTGAGGGCAGGGGGACGGGAGGGGTGGTCGCTGAATCACAGCACCGTGTTTGTACTTGGGAAGCTGAGGGGAAGCCGCTGCTTGAACTCCAGGACACCGTGTCCCCAGCTCTGCGTGATGAAGCTGCGCGCTCCCAGGTCACTGAGGTGTCCCCCTTACACCCCGTGAAGGGCTAGAGCCACATGGGGAACAGAAGAAAGGATCACCAACAAGTGTCACGTGGGAGCACTCACACAAAACGCTGCAAAGGACCGAGTGTGGAAGGGATGAGAGAAGGTGGTGGGCATGGAGACAGAGGAGCAAGGTGGAAGGGATTAGAGAAGGTGGTCGGCGTGGAGGACAGAGGACCCACATGCAGATGTGTTTCCAGAGAGGGAGCAGAAAGATGTCCGTCTCATCTCCCTGAGGCACCGGAAGGCTCTCTCCTTTTAAGGACCCACCCAGTTAATCCAGAATAACGTCCTCCTCCGGGGTTCTTAATCTAATCACACCTGCAAAGCCCCTTTTCTGGGTGAAGTGCCATATCTCGGGTTTCAGGGGAGTAGGCGGTGGTCATCTTTGGGGGGTGAGGTTCTGCCTCCTACATGGCTGATGGGGATTTCTTGGAGGCAGGATGTGGCGTTGACTTAATCTTTAAAATTTCATGATGAATATAAGGCATGTTTACAACAAACACAGATTACTGTTTGGAATGCAAAGCAATTGCCCTTTCTCTCTGGAGTCTGAGTACCCCCAGCCCCGTGGGAACCTTTGTCAAAATACTCATAAGCATCGCGTCTCTGTCTGGATTCATCGCGTCTCTGTCTGGATGCCCCCAGAGCATTCATCGCTGGGTCGTTTCTCAGCCCCCATTTCTCTGGATCAAGTCACAGGACTCCTGGAAAGTGAACCTGGACAGTGAGAAGGTGCTTAGACATTCCACAGCTGCCAACTCCTAGGAAGAGCTGGGTGGTGGGCACATTCTGCCTTTCATGTGGCACCTGCACTCTGCAAGCACAGGTCACAAAGGGCAGGCTTCACAGCCGCTCACAGGGTCTCAGCAGCTTGCCCAACAGCTGACGTCCCATGGACACATGGGTCCCTTCTATTTGCTCCGCGCAGAAGGGACGGGCCCCCACAGGGAGGGCGTGGGGTGCGGTAGAGAGTGGACCAGTATCTGCAGAGCTCCTCCGAGCTTTTTCTGGCTGTCACCGGTGTTCGGACCACGACACATGCACCAGGACGCGGTCACGTTCTGGCTGTCACCGCTCCTCCCGGTCCCGCGTCAGGGGAAGTGTGGGCAGCAGCCCTCTGGGTGCCCCCAGCCCCTCTGGAACCCGACGTGGTGACAGAGCCCCTCTGGGTGCCCCCAGCCCCTCTGGAACCCGACGTGGTGACAGAGCCCCTCTGGGTGCCCCCAGCCCCTCTGGAACCCGACGTGGTGACAGAGCCCCTCTGGGTGCCCCCAGCCCCTCTGGAACACGACCCGTGACAGAGCCCCTCTGGGTGCCCCCAGCCCCTCTGGAACACGACCCGTGACAGAGCCCCTCTGGGTGCCCCCAGCCCCTCTGGAACACGACCCGTGACAGAGCCCCCTCTGGGTGCCCCCAGCCCCTCTGGAACCCGACGTGGTGACAGAGCCCCTCTGGGTGTCCCCAGCCCCTCTGGAACACGACGTGGTGACAGAGCCCCTCTGGGTGCCCCCAGCCCCTCTGGAACACGACCCATGACAGAGCCCCTCTGTGTGCCCCCAGCTCCTCTGGAACACGACCCGTGACAGAGCCCCTCTGGGTGTCCCCAGCCCCTCTGGAACACGACGTGGTGACAGAGCCCCTCTGGGTGCCCCCAGCCCCTCTGGAACACGACCCGTGACAGAGCCCCCTCTGGGTGCCCCCAGCCCCTCTGGAACCCGACGTGGTGACAGAGCCCCCTCTGGGTGCCCCCAGCCCCTCTGGAACACGACCCATGACAGAGCCCCTCTGTGTGCCCCCAGCTCCTCTGGAACACGACCCGTGACAGAGCCCCCTCTGGGTGCCCCCAGCCCCTCTGGAACACGACCCGTGACAGAGCCCCCTCTGGGTGCCCCCAGCCCCTCTGGAACCCGACGTGGTGACAGAGCCCCTCTGGGTGCCCCCAGCCCCTCTGGAACCCGACGTGGTGACAGAGCCCCTCTGGGTGCCCCCAGCCCCTCTGGAACCCGACCCGTGACAGAGCCCCTCTGGGTGCCCCCAGCCCCTCTGGAACACGACCCGTGACAGAGCCCCTCTGGGTGCCCCCAGCCCCTCTGGAACCCGACCCGTGACAGAGCCCCCTCTGGGTGCCCCCAGCTCCTCTGGAACATGACGTGGTGACAGAGCCCCTCTGGGTGCCCCCAGCCCCTCTGGAACACGACCCGTGACAGAGCCCCTCTGGGTGCCCCCAGCCCCTCTGGAACCCGACCCGTGACAGAGCCCCTCTGGGTGCCCCCAGCCCCTCTGGAACACCCGTGACAGAGCCCCTCTGGGTGCCCCCAGCCCCTCTGGAACACCCGTGACAGAGCCCCTCTGGGTGCCCCCAGCCCCTCTGGAACACGACCCGTGACAGAGCCCCCACAGGACTTTGCCTGACCCCTTTCCTTCTCCTTTCCTTCCTTTCCCCACTGAAGATGGACGAGCCAGTCCTCTCTTATCCTGCAGGGACCCTCCCTGGCCGGCCGTTTATGACTTCTTCTCCTCCTCTCAGCTCCCCACCCCACCCCAGGTGGGGCACCCCAACCCAATTTCCTGGCCAGACAGACGGACTTTGCAGACTTTCCCCTGCTGGACAGATGCCACCCTGAGACCCTTTCACGACGGGGAAACTGAGGCTCGGGCCTTAAATGACTCGCGCAGGGTCACACCTCCAGGAAGCGAGAGGTCACACTTTAATCTGGAGGGCTCCGCGATCGGTATTTTCTGTCCCGTGCCCTCCCAGCTGCGTCTCAGGACAAAGGGAGGGTTCTGTGTTCACGAGGGGGGGATGGGCGTGCGCAGGCGCAGCTGTGTCCCGGCGCCCGGGCCCCTGACTTCTGCGGCCCACCCGCGCAGCCGGGAGGTGGAGAGGAGCCTCGTCCGTGTCCCTGCGCTCGGAACGCGTGGGGCCTCTGTTCTGGGTCCACAGAACAACGGGACGGGCGTGCAGCCGGGCCTGGGGACCGAGGACCACCGCAGTCCCGCCCAGGCCTCCTTAGGGTCCCCGCCTCCAGTCCACGAGGTCAGCGGTCAGGGTCTCCGGGCCTCTGCTGTCAGCAGGACGGCCACTGGGTGGAGCGCGTGAGCCGCAAACGCGGGCACTACTCCTTCAAACCCGCCAGGCTCTCCAGAGCACCCGTGCCCCCGCGCCCGCTGGCAGAGCTGGGAAGGAGGACCCCGCTGGTCTTCCCTACCGGGGCGGTGGGAGGGGGGCAAACTAGGGCAGGCGGCAAAAGCAGGAGGAGCCTGCTCTGCCAGCCCTGGAATCGCTGTGTGACCTTGAGCAAGTTGCCAGCCCTCTCTGGGCCCCAGTGTCCTGATACCAGTTAGGATTCTTGGATGGAAGTGACTCTACCTGAATTCCGCTCACGGGGTTCAGAGGCAGGCAGGGAGCTGGGCAGAACGAGAAGCAAGGGGGGCTGACAGGCCAGCCGGGTCAGACCCCTCCACCAGGCGTCTCCTCCTCACCCTGACCCCCAGGCCTTGCTGAGGGACGCCGGCTCGGTCCCTGCGCCTGTGTGTCCCTTCTCCCCTTTCCTGTCCTGGGTGGGGGTCACACGGCCACGCCCATCTGTGAAAGGATGGGGGGTGTCTGCCCCTCCGATTCCCACAGTGCAGAAAGGGACCAGCCCCTAACTGGGAAGAGTTTGGGAAACTGGTAGCTAAACGTGACCAATTTTTGCCGCACTCCTGATCCATACCGTCAGTGCTCGGGCCAGCCTGAGCTGGGACCCTAAAAACAATAACAGTAACAGTAACCTCCACCGTTCACATAGCAGCACCTCGCACCAGGCACCGTCCACAGCGCCTCGGGTGTGCCCCTCAGCCTTCACAGCACTCTGCGAGGTGGTCATCTCACAGGCGAGGGGACAGAGGCATGGAGAGTCCGAATCCTTGCTGAGGGCACACAGCTCGTGGCAGGTGGGCAGGGACTTGAACCCAGGGCCTGTTCTTTTAACCCCGTGCTCTGCTGGACTTCCGTTCAGGCGCCTTCAACGGCTCTCACTACCCCAGAAACAGCGAATGACAAACATGCACATCGGCGTGGAATTTCTCCAGTTTTCTCTTGTCTCTACGGTTCAATGGCAAAACCACGTTTCTGTCTGTCGAGTTCCTCTTCATGAGAAAACTTGCCGAATAGAAGGGAAGTCTGTAAGTGGTATAGAACCCACACCCGAATCAGGAGTAGGGGTGGAGTACATTTCTTTGTTAGACATCAGATGGAGAAGTCCAGAGGTAAGGGCGGGTTTGTTTTTCAAATGCCAAACTCTTTGAGTCCAGAGGTGGGAAGTAGGTGTCTTTGCGGGGACCGGCCACCAGAGGGCAGACCGCGCTTCCTCCAGGCCCTGGCAAGTGTGGACTTGAGAGGCATCTCCAAGTCAGGGTTTGCTCCAGCAGGCTGTTTGCCAAGCAGCTGCGAGGTGAGGCTCAAGGGACCAGAACTGTATTTTTATCTGCTGCTCATTCTCAGCCGTCTGGCGGAAGTCTGTCTTTGGCACACCAAGGAAGAGCCCGCCCCTGCAAAGCAGGAGTCAGCTTGTCAGGGAGAGGGGTCTAACACGGTGGACCCACCCATTGGGGCAGGTTACCTCTGCCCTCCTCCTCACCCCCATGTGGCTCTGTTTGCCTTCCTGCCCAGCAACATAGCCCGAGGGCTTTGGGGTTCAGCTGGCCACCACCCCGTGCAGCCCATCCACCCCTTCAGCATAGGACGGGGGCAGGGGGCCCGAATTCCAGGCGGGATGCTCCAGCACCTCCAGGGTCACTCCTGGAGACCTTGTGTTGAGTCCTGGCCATTCTTGGGAGGATGGGGTCTCACTCAGAGCCAGGAGGTCACCCTCCTTCAATGCCTCCCTCCTGAGGCCCAGCCACTCGGGCCCAACCCAGAGGACCAGAGGGCAGCAAGTGGAGGGCGCCATGGCGGAGTGAGACCCGTGGAGCCCACCTTTCGTCTCACTCTACCCTGGGCCTGTGTCACCTGCTGGGAGCCACCTCCCCCAAGAAGCCCACTCTGCCTCTGTTGCTCCTTTGAGGGTTCGCGACCACATCTAAGTCTTCTGGGACCCCATGCCTGGCTCGTGGTTGGATTAGACCAGGACGAAGAGGAGGATGGGAGGGTTACTGCTGGGTGCCCTGCAGACAGGCAGGCGCGGCCCCCACCGCACTGGTGCTCCCTCGCACTGACACGCATGCGCATGTCTTTCCGCATCGGGCAAAAGCAGATGTTTGTGGGCTGTTATGGAGTGCCAGGCCCTGGGGGGCATCGGAGGTACAGCTCCTGTCCCTTTCCAAAGCCTCTGTCCCTGCATTAACTCACTGGATCACTGGAGGCAGGACAGGCGGTGTGGAAAGGGAAGTCCAGAGAAACTGGGTGACAGGCCCGGGCCCCACAGCCCTGCGTCCTCACCCCGCCTCCCGGTGCACACGGGGGCCACCGTGCTGTGGACGAGTGTGGGACACTGGAGGCACAGAGCCCTGCAATGGCCCTGGAGGCTCGTCCAGCTGTGCGCGGCCAGATGTTCCTTGTCGGGAGCAAGGGCAGCCGGAGACCCAGAGACGGCGCTTTAACTAGGCCGTGGTTGCAGCTGGGAAGTCTAGAGGAATTGTGGGAAAAAATTATATTTTAGCCCTGGCCGGTTCGGTTTGGCTCAGCGGTTAGAGCGTTGGCCCGTGGACCAGAGAGACCCGGGTTCGGTTCCGCTAAGGGCACGTGCCTCGGTTGCAGTTTGTCCTCAGCCCTGGTTGGGGTCGTGTGGGTGGCAATGGGTTGATGTGTCTCTCTCATGTCGACGTTTCTCTCTCTCTCTCTTCCTCCCTCTCTCCCTCCTGCTCTATCTGAAGATAAATGCAAAAATGTCCTTGGGTGAGGATAAGAAAAAAAGAAAAGAAAAAGAAAAAAAATTCTATTTTAAACGCTCCAATACCTCCCCGACCGGGAGAAGCGCACAGCGACCTCTTCGGATGCAGACGAGCGGCCTCAGGGATCCTGTGTCTGAGGGCCTGACCGGAGGGACTCCTCACTTGTCGCAGTCAGCACAGGACGGTGACCTTGTCCAGCCGTTTGTTGCCCTGGATCACAGGGGTTTTGAACGGAAGCTTCCAGTTGTTCCGCAGAAAACTTGGCCGTGGGTCCGCGAGCCCTTCGGGAGCCCGCGCGGAGGAGACACGCCCCTCTCCGGCACGCCACGCCCCTCTCCGGCACGCCACGCCCCTCTCCGACACGACACGCCCCTCTCCGGCTCGCCACGCCCCTTCTCCAACACGCCACGCCCCTCTCCGACACGACACGCCCCTCCGTGCTGTGGCTCAGTCCACTGCTCACTGAACCTTTCAGTCTTGAAGCTGCGTTCGAGAAGTGAATCCAGGTAGCGCGTTGTCTTCTTCCGACTGGAAAACCAGTGATCGCAGTGGTCCTGGGCTTTCCCTTAGCTGTTCGGCCGTCTTTTCCGCTCCTCTCCCTCCTTCCGCTCCTCTCCCAGAGGCCGGGACCGCGTCCCTCTGGTCAGTGCTCTGCGTTCACACACGCGTGTGCACGTCCCCGCTGTCCCGTTTCCCGTATAGATGGGACAACATTTCGCGCCATTTCCCGGCTTCCTAGACACTGGACACTGAGTGTCAGAGGCCCTTCCCTGCTGTGCACGGAGGCCCGCCCACTGACCAGTGACCACACGCCCGCCGTCGGGCAGATGTGACTCATCGCACTTACCCACGCCCGTTCGTGCGCATCGAGGTGCTCTGCAGTCTCTCACGACTGCAAACAATGAATCCACAACGATCTTGCTACTTGTATCTTTGAAGAGGCACGAAGCACCTCCTTCAGACAGATTCCAGGGGTGGAGTTGGTTGCGCGAGCTGGAGTTCTGATGTGCGTCCCATCGATGTATGCTTTACCGTGAGGCTGGGGGACACTGAGCTCCTCTTCTGATTGAATACCCCGCCCCCTTTGTCTTTACGGAGGGAGAAACTGAGGCCAGAGAGATGAGGACGTTTCTTAAGGACCTCTTAGGGGCAGAGACCTGACCTAAGCCAGGCTCTCTCAGTCTAACTCGGAGCTGGGCTATCCCGTCCCAGTTCCACCAGCGCCCCAGCCCTCAGCCGGCTCTCCTGGTACCGGCCCAAGGTGCAGCCTCAGCAGCAGCCCTCCGCCCGGGGCGCCCATGCCCTGCAGGAGGGGGAGGCTGCTGTGTCCTTTGGCCGAGGGCAGAGCCCACCTGCACGCCTGACCCCTGTGTTTGCTCATCTGTGTGCACTTTCCTTCCTCTGGCAGAGGCGGCCACACACCACCCATCCCTGGACCGAAGTTCCCAGCTCCTCAGACAGGCCCTTGGTGGTGGTGGGGGGGGTGTCCAGAGGACCACCTTCCAAGTGCTGGCAGATCTTTCGCGCCCCCTCCCCGCAACACTTTCAGGAGCAGCCTGTCAAAATAAATTGTATGTTATGGGTTCTGGGAGGGGGGGGGACCAGCTGTTACCAAAATGCCTGGGCTATGTTAAATCTGTTCATTATGCGTGATGACTTACCCAAGCTGAGAGCGGTAAGGGAGCCTAGCTCCTGGAACATACCAGACTCACGCCGCGTACTTTGTAGGGGCTCCCTCTCCTCCCTTTATTGTTGCAAACGTTTTAAAAAATATGTCTTTATTGGTTTTTTTTTAGAGAGAGAGGAAGGGAGAGAGAAATAGAAACATCAATGTGAGAGAGAAACATCCATCAGCCGCCTCCTGCATGCCCCCCACTGGGATCGGGCCCGAAACTCAGGCATGTGCCCTGACCGGGAATCGGACCGGGACCTCTCAGTCCCTGGGACGATGCTCCATCCACTGAGCCACACCGGCCGGGTGACATTTTACTCTTAGGATAGTTCTGGATTTAGTCGTGAAGATGGTGCACTGGACGCGCATCCCCGACCCTGGGGTCCAGGGACACAGGACTCCAGGGTCACCACTTCCATTGCTGTGAGGCCTGTCACATGGAAGGCGCCCTGTTGACTACACTCCATATTCCATTCGGACCCCTTGGCTATCAGCTAATACCCTCTCTCTGCCCGGGAGCGCACACGGCCTCGGTGCTGTCTCCTTAGGCTCCCTCAGTTCCGACCGGTTCTCAGACTTGCCCGTTTTGGATGCCCTGGACCTTTGAGGGCTGCGGTCAGATATTCTGGAGAAGGCCCTTCGTCGGGATTTGTCTGATCATTTTCTCATGATTAGACGGCGGGTCTGGACTCCGGGAAGGAGGACCAAAGAGGTGCAGGGTCGATTTCCTCCCATTGTATCAAGGGCACAGGGTCAATGAGACATCGCTATTGTTGATGCTAAAAACCTGGCTGAGGGAGTGTTTGTAAGATTTCTCCATTGTCAACTTGCCCATTAAAACTTCCTTTTCATATGTGACTCTTTGACAGAACGGCGCTCCGTGGAGCTCACACCCACGGAGTGGGCTCCAGCCCCTGGAGGGAGCACCTGCGGAAATTATTTGGCATTCTTCTGCATGGGGGATTGTCTCTTCTCCCCTGTTTACTTATTTGATCATTTAATCTGATCAGTAAGGGCTCATGGATATTTGCTTTATGCTTTGGGTTATAATCCAATACGTCTTTATTTATTGACGGGTCCCCATTATTGTGTGTGTGTGTCCAGCCACTTAAAACTGCCTGCAGCCCACGGCTAGCCATGGCCTCCCTCGGCAGCAGCCGGCGCTGTTCTATTCACTGTCTTCGTGGACATTCTTTCCCCTTCCAGTTCCCTTCTCATGTCAGCCCCCACTGCGCGTGGAGCTCCTGCTGCGTCTCCTCCTCCTTGTACCTGCGCTTCCGCGATGCAGACAGATGCTTGAGCTCAGAGGCCCTCTCTCCATTCCAGCTGCCCAGGACTTGTCCAGGCAGAGGGACACAGGACTCCAGGATTACTCAGCTCTCCCACTTCACAGATAACCGAGGTGAGGCTCAGAGAGGCAGAGCGATTGCTCAAGACCCACAGCTTTTGGAGATGCACCAGAATCGTCTAGACCAGACGTTCTGCCATGAAATGATCTGTTCTCTCCCTCTGCTCTCATTCCAGTCACCTGTCTATCCATATCTCTTCTCAGCAACCTTTGCTCTCTCCCAGAGTGGAGGGTCCAGTTGTGAGCAGGCAAGGATGCTTGATGACCCCTCACGGGGTTGAAAAGGCCCATGCACCATGGATGACGGAGCCCCATGGATGACAGAGCCCTGTGGATTATGGAGCCCATGGATGATGGAACCTCACAGATGGCAGAGCCCTGTGGATTATGGAGCCCACGGATGATGGAACCCCATGGATGATGGAGCCCCACAGATGGCAGAGCCCTACAGATGATGGAGACCACAGATGGCAGAGCCCTACAGATGATGGAGCCCACAGATGGCAGAGCTCTGTGGATGATGGAGCCCACAGATGGCAGAGCCCTGTGGATGATGGAGCCCATTGGGATCTTCGGGAAGGAGAGCTTCCCTCCCATGTACCCTGCCCCCAGCAGCCTTCAGCAGCTTCACTGGCCGCAGTGTCCTTCACTGTCAAAGTGTCCCTGTCTCAGAAACCTATGGAAGCTGCGGGGAATGGCATGTCCCCACCTTGCCAAAGAAAGAGGAGCCTCAGTTTCCCTACTTGGACAAGGAGGAGCTTGCAGAGATGACTTGGAGGAAGGACTTTGACAGCCACTGCATTCAGCTGTTAAAAACACACATCTGCCCTCTCTCCATCTGGCTTAGTAGGTTTGGGAAGGAATCGCCTGTGTTTTTGTTTTTTCCCCCTATTGAATAATCCCGGGGGTTCTAAGACCCCGCACCTGTGAAAACCATGGGCCGTTTTTGAGAACCTGTGAGGGATTATTAGCCATTAGTGAAAATCAGGGCTCACAAAGCCGCCCCCCGACCTCCCCACTCCCCACCACCTCCGGGGCTGGGGCTGCAGGGAGAGCGCTGGCCTTGGGGGATGGGAAACTCTGGCTTCCGTCCTGTGTGTCCCCCACTCTCCAGAGCCCCAAAGGCCAGAGCCTGGCATCCGTCCGAGCAGTGCCAGGGGAGGTGGACACGCAGAGTTAGGTGCCTCAGGAAACGGGCGGCCCCAAATCCAACTTCAGCCCCGCTGGGCCGCTCAGAGCACCTGCTACTCGGGGTTCGCGAATGCAGACGGACGTTTCGAAAAACGTCCGCGGAAGGGGCCACTGTCCGGACCCGGCGAAGCTGCCTAGTCTGCATTTTCCCTCCCCTTTCCTCTTTCATTCTTCCCTTCCTGTTCACTCCCCTCCCTCCGACCCCCTTTGTCTTTCACGTCCACACCCAGAGAACATTTCAGTTCTGGAAAGAAATGCTGTGGGAGCTATAAAAAGTTCTGCGAGGTGTGAAAGTATGGGGTGTGGGAGGGGAGGATCTGAGGGGGGCGCCTCAGCCTCCGCCCAGGCAGGACTGAGTTCTGAAGAGGATTCTGGGAAAAGAACAAGCTGGGCTGCGGTCTTGGCCGCTCCTGGGCTGGGAGGGCGGCGGATGGGTCATCGGAAGACTACGCCAGAGAGGAGCTTTGGCTGGGCTCTCTCTGGTGGGATGTTCTATGGAGAGAAAGGGGTGTTGGTTAACCCGGGGAGTTAGTCAAGCAGAAGTCAGTTACATTTGGGAATTCCCAGTATGGGGGGGAATGGAGGGGTGCTGCTTCTCCAGCTAGGCTCCCAGCCCCGCCCCACCCTCTGGGACCTGAGGGCCACTGTGCCCTGGACCTGCCCCCACCTGCTGAGACCCCAGAGCCACTGTGCCCTGGTCCTGCCCCCACCTGCTGGGACCCCGGAGCCACTGTGCCCTGCCCCCACCTGCTGGGACCCCAGACCAACTGTGTCCTGGTCCTGCCCCCACCTGCTGGGACCCCAGAGCCACTGTGTCCTGGTCCTGCCCCCACCTGCTGGAACCCCAGAGCCACTGTGCCCTGGACCTGCCCCCACCTGCTGGACCCCAGGGCCACTGTGTCCTGGGCCTGCCCCTGCTGGGACCCCAGACCCACTGTGTCCTGGTCCTGCCCCCACCTGCTGGACCCCAGGGCCACTGTGTCCTGGGCCTGCCCCTGCTGGGACCCCAGAGCCACTGTGCCCTGGACCTGCCCCCACCTGCTGGGACCCCAGAGCCACTGTGCCCTGCCCCCACCTGCTGGGACCCCAGAGCCACTGTGCCCTGGACCTGCCCCCACCCGCTGGGACCCCAGACCCACTGTGCCCTGGACCTGCCCCCACCTGCTGGACCCCAGAGCCACTGTGTCCTGGTCCTGCCCCCACCTGCTGGACCCCAGAGCCACTGTGCCCTGGACCTGCCCCCACCTGCTGGGACCCCAGAGCCACTGTGCCCTGGACCTCCCCCCTGCCCCGGTTGAGCTGACTGCTGCTGACAAGCTGAGATGTCACTGTAATGAACACTTTACAAAGACCCGCGGAATCACAGCGCCAAAAGTGAGCTGTTTCCAAGAAAACTAAGTTTGCTTCTTTGGAAAGGTTCTTTCTGTAAAGGGAAGTCACCCAAAATAACCGCGATCGGATTAGACATGGGCGAGGTGACTAAGAGATCCAGGAGAATTGTATACATCTAAAAATACTTGCACTTCAGAGATTGCATCTTGAGCTCCCATTTCCTTTAAGAAACCTAGATTGGAAATCGCAGCGCTGTGTTGGGGAGGGGTGTGTCACAGAGACTCCAAACAGCGGTTCCCTGCCCGGCCAGGAAACACAGGTTTTGAGTTGAAATGTTTACTGTATTATCACGTTATGAGGGAGGGGCATCGTAGAAATCACAGTGAGTCATTTTTGGCTCATAAAGGTGTTTAGATTTTTCCTGTAGCAACGCGAAACCCTGAAGAATTCTAAACAGGTAGTGACGTCACCCTCAGCGTCACCCTCCAAAGACGATTTGAGGTCATTTGTTTCTGCGTCCGCCCTGTAACTGCCATCCTTGTCTCTGCTGAGAGTAATTTTTATTGAAAACGTATTACTCCCACCCTCTGTCCTCCCCCCGAAGACTGTGATGCAGTGGTCTCTCAGAGGTGATGGCGCGGGCACTCACTCTATGGGAACGCTAGAAAGAGATCAAAAGAAAAAGGACATTTGTCAGAACCAAACGCTATTGTAATTTAGCACAGGCTTGTTCCTGAGATCCCCGACTCCCCGATGTTAAAGAGGAAATTACTTAAGCTGTGTACAGAGTTTTTTAAAATCATGTTTTACCAAACAGTTCCCTAGGACGCCAATAAGCCATGTTAGGGGGGAGAGGGTGCCCTGGGGCCCCATTCCCCAGTGAAAGATGTTTTCTTTATTATAAAGCTTCCTGAGGCTGGAATGTGCACGGGGCGCCCTGAAGGTCTGGTGGGGGGCTGGGGGAGCTCGGCATCCGGGCATTTCCTTACACCTCCGGATCGCTGCTATGGGACCCCAGCCTGGGGACTATGGGTCTGATGGGCAGGGATGCTGCAGCCTCAGGAGACACAGTTGGTCTCAGGAGGGACATCTGCAGGGACTTTTGCATGCGGCCTATGCACGAGACAGGCAGAGGAGACGGCAGGAGGCGGGCGGAGGCTCCGGGGTGGGCGCTGCGGCCTGACCCCCGAGCCTGGGCGGGTGAACCGGTCTTCCGATGGAGGCGCAGGTGCAAAGGGCTCCCTTCCCATCGGCGCATATACTTGTTTCCATTTTAGGTTACAATTTACATAAGTAAAGTTTCTCATGTTAGTGTTCATCTCTGCCCTGTTTGACTAATGCATGTGGTTGTATAACCAGCACCAGATCTGCCCTTTACGAGATCCAGGACAGTTCTGGCCCCCGCACCCCGGCCCAGCTCCCTTGTGTTCCCTGGCAGCCCACCCTTCCCCCGCCCCTGCCCCTGGCCCGGGGGTCTGGGCCTGCCCCCGCAGCTGCCTTTCAGGACCATCTACAGATGGAGTCACGTGGAGCCTTTGGAGGCTGGCTCCTTGCGCTCGGAGATGTTCGTGGGAGGTGCCCACGTCGCTGGGCGTGGCAGTGGCTCACTGTTTTGGTTGCTGAATGGAGTGGCCCCGCTTGTAGGGAGGGACTGTGCCCCGTGCTCACCCATCCCGTGGTTGAAGGACATGCGGGTTGTTTTCCGTTTGGGACCATTACTGAGAAAACTGCAACGTCAGTGTGTGCGTTTCCGTGTGAGCTGAGTTTCAGAGCACTCCGATCGCGGCTGGGAGGGGGTGCTGAGTGTTTATCTTCAGAAACAGCCACACCCTTTCCCAGGTTTAAGGGTTTTGTCCCCCAGGAGAGCTGGGGGAGCAGGGGCCCGCCAGGGAGGCTTCTGCAGGTCTCTGGCCCCCAGTCATTGGTGTGAGCAGCCGGATGTCCGTGGAAAGCAGTCCACGTGCGTACAGATTCCCCTGGTGTCTGTGCGTCCACTGCGTTTGGAGTCTCTGCCTCCACACAGCCCTTAGCAGCTTATTAAACTGCAGCTGAGGTCTCCGTCCCGGGTCCGGCGGCCTCGCCCCAGTTGCGCCAGTGCTCACAAGCCGTCTGTGCTTGGAGGTGCCCGTCGGGAGGCCTGATGGGGTTGGGAACAGGTGACCTGGCGCCTGCCTAGGTTGGCTGTGGTTGTTGTACGGGTGGAGTGATGCTCTTTCCAGCTCTCTTCATCCTCTGTGGAAGCCAAGTCCTGCAGGTGAGAATTTAAGTGTGTGAACTTGAACCCTAGTGCCTGGCAGAGAATAAAAGAGTATTTTCCTCCATCGCAGGGTAGTCGGAGAAAGGACAGGTCGATGGGAAGATTACTGTCATTCTTCCTTTTTTAATTTTTTTTTTCTTTATTGATTTTAGAGAAAGAGGAAGGGAGAGGGAGAGAGAAGTAGAAACGTCGATGAGAGAACATCGACTGGCCGCCTCCTGCATGCCCCCCACTGGGGATCGGGCCCACAACCTGGGCATGTGCCCTGACCGGGAATCGAACCAACGACCTCTTGGTGCACGGGTCAATGCTCAACCACTGAGCCACACAGGCCGGGCTCATTCTCTGTCTTTATTGAACCCTGATTTGAGCCAGGTGCTGAACTAGGTCCCAGAGCTTAAACAGTGACTTAAGAGAGGTTGCTTGTTCCCAAGGAGCTCAGTCTAGTGGGGGACAGACCCACAGTGATTTGTCCCGCAGTGTGCCGAAAGCCCCGCCGGGGGCCAGGGTGCTGAGGGGAGTGCAGACACTCAGGGTTGGGGTTGTTAAGGAGGAAGCTTCCCAAAGGGCGTGGCGTCTGAGCCCTGTGTGATGCTGGCCGGGAAGTGCGATGGATGCGCGTGTCGGTGGGGAATTCTGCTCACGTGGCTGCAGCATGGGGGTAGCAGGGAGCTGGAGAGAGAAGAGGATGACTTGGAGGGGTGTCTCAGGAGTGGAGTAGACACAGCCAGTGGCTGACTTGAGCGGAAATGAAGGAGAGAGACGAGCAGCCAGTGATGGACCCCGACTTTCTGTTCAGTGCGATGCTGCCCCGTTACAGGAATGTGTGGAAATGTGTCTAACTCTCGTCAGCAGGAACCGTGTCTTCTGAAGTTTACACCCTCCGAGCCTGGGTAGCATCCCGCGCGGAGAATGTGTCCAAGAAACGTCTGTGGGTGGGAGGTTCGGCTTCCCCACTGGGTGAGGCATCTGGCTACATCTCAGGGCAGACCTTTCTTTTAACTTTCATGAAGTCCAAAAGATGAAGGTTCATGGGCCCTGGCCAGTGTGGCTCGGTTGGCTGGAGTGTTGTCCTGTACATCAAAAGGTGGCGGGTTCGATTCCCGGTCAGGGCACACGCCCAGGTTGCAGGTTCGATCCCCAGTCGGAGCACATACAGGAGGCAACTGATCGATGTTTCTCTCTCACATCGATATTTCTCTCTCTCCCTTCCTCCCTCTTTCTCTCTCTCTCTCTCTTTCTCTCTCTCTCTCTCTCTCTCTCTCTCTCTCAAAAAAGATAAATGTTCATGAAATAAAGGGATTCAAGAAAGTACAAAATAGCAATGACCCATTTCTCCAAGAAATATCCATCACCTTGTAACAAAACGGGCACTTTTCTGCAGCTCGTGGCTCAGCCTCCCGTTTCATCTGGAGACACTGGTCAGAAAACTCGTATATTGTGGACGTTTGATAAAGAGGATATCGTCTGTCATCCTCTGAACTTTGTCAAAGAGGTCCCCGACACACAAAAGACATCTTTCCTTTCCCTCACTCCCTCTCCAGTACCCATTGCTCCCAGTCTGCTACCCACCCCAGTCAAATATTTCAGCTGTCAAACTGGTATGATTTCATTGTCAGAAATGGGTCCATTTTCCCTCTGGTGAAAAGCCACACACACTCATTCAGTGTATAAGAGGTGATTACGGTACTTTGTCCTTCAAAAGGCTTTTCTGGGTTATAGCAGCACCAGGAGGAAAATTCCTAAACAACCCTCTTTGAAATGCTGAGTCTGAAGAGGGATCAGATACAGCTTTCCCCAATAAGACATTTGCTCTGTGCATCTTGTGTTCAGCCAGGAACAGTTATGGGTAAATTGAGTGAGCGAGTCACAGACAGGGAAAATGAAAAAAATAGAGGTAGACAGATAGAGAAAGAGGTAGAGATAGAGGTAGGTAGGTAGGTAGGTAGATAGATATAGAAATAGAAGTTAAGGTAGATGGAGATATAGAGATTGATTCCATCTGAATTAAAATGATGATTTTGTGTGACCCGCCCAGGTTCCTTACCCCAAGTTCCGGGCTCCTGACAGCGTGTTTTGAGGGCTGACTCTGTGCCAGGCACCTCCCCAGTGCCAGAGGGACCCAGAGGGTGGCTGTAGGACTTCCTCAGGGAGTCACTGGCATGCTGGCGGGGGGCAGACATGGCTGAGTGCCACAGTGACAGGAAGAGAATGATCTGCGTGGAGGACACTGGGCGGAGGAGGAGGCGGAGGAACAGGACCGTGAGGGAGGGCCTGGGGTCTGGAGCCCCAACCGTGCACCGCGGCCAGTAGAAGCATTTCTCACCGACGGCTCCCTTCACCTCTCAGAGCGTCTCAGCAAAACAGACGTCACCGCGCAGCTGGCAGATGAAGAGGAGACTTCAGAGAGGTTGAGCCGGGTGCCCCACTGAGAGCCGAACTCGAGTCTTTGCTTTCCAAAGCTACTCTGTGTGGGACGCAGAGCACTAGCCGCCGAGGACGCCACACCCTGGTCCCTGGAGCCTGGCATGTGTTAGGCTGCGTGGCGAAGGGGATGCAGATTACGGGGGCGATTCCGGTTGCTGGAGATGGGGAGCGATGCTGGGTTAGCAGGTGGGCTGGCTGCGGTCACAGGGTCCTTGTCAATGGGAGAGGCAGGAGAGGACTGGAGAGATGACAGCTGGACAGGGACTCGATCCGCCACTGCCGACTTTGAAGATGGAGGAAGAGGACCTTGGACAGGTGCCTCTAGATGCTGGAAGAGGCAAGGAAACAGATCCTCCCCCAGACCCTCCAGGGGCAACAGCCCTGCTGACGTCTTCGTTTCAGCCCAGTGAGGCCCACGTCGGACTTCCGGCCCCCCACACCGTCAGGGGGTACGCTGGCGCCAGCGAAGACACCGGCTTTGTGGCGATGTACTCCAGCCGCCGTAGGAAACAGACACACGACACACGTTAAGCAGGATTTAAAAACCCGATGGCCTTTCTACAGATATTCCATGCCCGGAGAACCACACACACTCAAAAAGCAGAGGCAGGTGAGTCAGACCGCCTGAGTCAAGTCTGCTTCACAGCCAGAACGTTCCAGCTCTCCGGCTGCCACCCTCCTGGCCTGCTGATGGGGTCCCGGGCACGCTCTCCGGAGCTCGTGTCCTCCAGCGGGTGAGCTGGAGAGAGGACGGCCACAGCGGTCACCTGGAGCGTGCGTAAGCATGCCCACCCCGGGCTTCAGCCTGGACCCTTGGACGGACAGCCTCTGGCCCCGACGTCCGTGTGTCAAACCAGCTCCGGAGAGGTCCTTGTCACGTGCATTGGAGACACCAGATGGTTCAACACACTTGCCCACCTTCATCTGGCTGTCGGTTTTGAGAATCACATAGAGATTCTAGGTCAAGAAAGGCAGCCACAGGTGTGAGCGACAGAGGCAAAATGGAGTCGTCCTGGAAACAGACGCTGGAGGTGTCCACAGAGACCCCGCCTACATCATATCACCACCAGCCCTGACCGCCCCTTGCCAGGAGAGGTGCCCCTCGACAGTGTCCCTCAGGAAGGAAGCACTGTGGTTGCCCTCAGGCCCCAAAGACACGCCTGTGGGAACAGTCAAAGCAGCGAGCTGGTGACATCCCTAATTATGTCTGCCCAACTCTGTCCAAGAATGGTCCTGGGAGACGCCCAAGGGCCACCACTTGCATTTCCTCCCAGACAGACGAGTCCGCTGCATCAGGGAACAGGTCTCACGGGGGTCCCTGAGTGAGGACATTTGCAGAAGGGCTCGGTCCCCTGACATCGGTGCTTTTGAAGTAGGTCAGCCTTATGTTCACACCTTTTTTGTCAAGGCTCTGCCTTTCCTACCTTCCTCCAACGGTGAATTTTGTTAGTAACCCGAAATATTATCTGCAGTTACCTGCAGGCCTTTGACAAGAGGTACTTAATTAACCTCATTAGTGTCCCTGATTTTTAGATGTTTAGAAAACGTGATCCATTCAAAGGGATTTCACGTTCCGCTCCAGTGAACGAGAAGATGAATCTTGGCAGACAGAAGAGAGTTAAGTCCATTTACACAGTTCTGTTTAGTTGCTGTGGAGATGTATACATTTTTAAACAGCCAAGTAAAACCCCAAACCAGTAATTGCCCGAAGTCATGTTCGTGGAAATGGAGGAAGAACCTTCCCAATCTGAATGAGGCCATGCTCCGGGGGCTGGGGAAGGTCGGAGGCTTTGCTTGAACACTTCGACAAAGTGTATTCAGAGTGGAAGATTCAAATATGCAAGCAAGTGCCGATTTCCTGGTGTCATTAGATGACACCGGGTCAGAGGCTTGCCTGATTTCAGGTGCACCAGGGGACAGTCTCCACTTGACACTTTGCCTGCCACGGGCCAGTTGTCTCAGAGGGCAGAGCTCCAGGGTGCAGTTCAGGGCCCTGCCCGAGGCTGGGGAGGGGCCGGGTCAGTGATGGGATTAGTGCCCTTAGAAGAAGAGACCAGACAGTTAGCTCGCTTTCTCTCCCCCTTGTGAGGACACAGCAAGCAGCAGCCACCTGCAAGCCAGGCGGTGGGTTCTGCCGGGAACCGACTCGGCCGGCACCTTAAGCTTGGCCTCTCCGGCTCTCAGAACAAATCTCTGTTGTTTAAGCCGCCAAGCCCATGGCGTTTTGTCAGAACAGCCAGACTGACTAATCCATGGGGATAATACGAGCTCTGATTTCCTAGGGCTGTTTCGCGGGTGAGGGGGACAGCTATGCTCGTGACGATGTAGGACGTGGAAGGGCACAGAGTGGACTCCTGGACGTCACTGTGGGGTTTAATCTGAAAGCACAGACCACAGCTTCATCACTGTTCCCACCCACAGGAGTGACTAACCGTGTGCCTAGCAGATGCTCGGCAAGTCTGATCAATCAAAGGGTGAATTGTCAGCTGATAAAGAAGGCGAGAAAGATGCCTTGTATGGTCGTCGACACCGTAGGCGTGCCTTCTCCGCAGAAATTCCACGACTGACCCTGAACTCTGTGCTCTGGCCACAGCTCACAAGCTCATCTGGTCCCTGACAGTCAAAAACAAAAGCTCCCCGTGTGGCTCTTCCTTCAATCCCCCCCCCCAGGGAATTACTTGGACAGCAACCCAAGGTCATTCTTAGTAATTTGGGGAAGATCGGGAGAGAGGCAGAAGATGCAGACTGATTGGATTTTTACTGTTTTGAGCACAGTATGTGCCAGTTTCCCATTTCTGATCTCATTTCAATCTTTAAAACCGTGCTATTCCAATTTTTCAGGAAAAGAAACTAGAGCTTCCGAAAGCTGAGCAGTTTATCCAAGGTCACAGACAGGAAGTGGCCGACCAGCAGGGAGGCGATGGCAAAGACCTCACTCTACCTCCAGCGTGGGCCCGGTCAGTGGCGGGATGGGCATCGGCGAGTGACCCGACCTGCAGTTCAGGGCAGGGGTAGGCCAGGCCCAGCTGGAACTGGACGGAGCCGGTTCCGGGAATGAGGCCAGGACTTGCTCTCACAAACGGGCAGCTTGGCGGGGGCTCTGCGTCCCCCAGAGGCGGGGAGAAGTAATGGCGCGGTGGGTCAGCACCTCGGACAGCTCCACCACAGCCTTAAAGCTGCCCTCTCGGTCCTGGCCAGCTCCACCCTCCACGAGTCCTGAGTGGGCTCCAACGAAAGGGCTGGTCTAGAAATCCAGGGTCTCTGGGGAGTGAGCTGGTCAGGTACCACCCGAGACCCGTGACGTCTGCAGTGAAGAGCTGACGGGGGCTGTTTGGACCCCGTAGCCGAGATTCTGGCACATGTTGGGCCAGGCGCTCCCGGGGAACGTTGAACTTTAAGGTGAGGTGAGCAACAAGTCTTTATTTTATTTTATTAAAATTTTTTTCCTCTATTGATTTTAGAGAGAGAGAGATGGAAACAGCGATGAGACAGAACATCGATTGGCCGCCTCCTGCATGCCCCCCACTGGGGATCGAGCCCACAACCTGGGCGTGTGCCCTGACCGGGAATCGAACTGGTGACCTCTTGGTGCATGGGTCGCCACTCAACCACTGAGCCACACCAGCCAGACAAGTAACAAGTCTTTAAATTCATCAAAACGAAAAGCAGTATCTGGCTACAGCCCCTTAAACAGCATTCCCAAACCTTCCCCTCCAATGCCCACATATTTTAGAAAAAGACAGCCAGTCACAATAGCACAGAAAACTCTGATGGAGGATATGGGGGCTGAGGGTATAATCTCCCATTCTCTACGAGGCAGATGGCGCTCAAACAGCAAAATCTAACCGGCTTTGCCTCGTGGGCAAGCAAATCCCTGACACTTACCACACTGGACACACACCACACACCCCACACTACACACCACACATCACACACCACACATGACACACACATACACCACACACACCACACTAGACACCCATCACACACCACACGTCACAGGCAGGGGTGGGCAAAAGTAGGTTTACAGTTGTGAGGCTGCGATACAGAGTTAATAAAGTTATCGTAATGACCACAACCTGCACGTCTTTCTCCATGCAAACAACTGTAAACCTACTTTTGCTCCCCCGTGTACACAGGCATAAACATACCCCCCCACACCCCCCACACACACAGTGAGGAGGGCACAGAGGCCGCATTCAGGCCGTGGGTCACTTACAGTCGTCACAGAGCAAATCAGTTCACTGTAAACGCCGTAGGCAGAAAGCTAGTACCCAGTCAGCGCGTAGGCAGAGCCCCAGCTGGAGCCGCGCCATCCCCCCGTGGCCCCCGTGGTCCGCCTGGCGCGTGGACAGGTGCGTGGAGCGTGCATACTGAAGCTGGGTGGGATGGAGTCCTGAGGCCCGGCGTTTCCGGACGGACCCAAATACGTGAACTAGTGGTGTTGGGCTCCCCACTGCGGCCAGGCTCCCTGGGCCCCCTGGAGGGAAAGCTCGAGCGAGCCGGGTCCTGCAGACGTGTTGACCTGGAGGGAAATGAAGATGCACGAGGTGACCCAGCAGGGTCCCCGGAAAGGCTAGGACCCCCTGGGCTCTGTGTGACCCCTGGTGAATGCCACTCCTGCTCAAACAGCCTGGGACTCTGCCACCCCGACACTGTGGCCTGGTGTGCAGCCTCGCCGCAGCCTCCGTATCAGTAAATACTTTGCACACTTTAATGAGATGATGCATGTAAAGCACTTATCCAGCGTCAGACGCAGCAGGTGCTCGGTACCGGCTGCTGCCGGGGGAGTGGTTATTACTGTTACCGCTGCTGTTGTTGGCCGTCCTGGGTGTCTGGCTCGTCCCCGGCTCACCGGCCGGACGCAGACCCAGCTGCGTCTCCGACAGTTTTACCAACTGGGCAGCTGGGTGATGTGAAGGAACCACATCCCAGCCCCCACAGCTTCCAGCTAACCTGTAAGCTACAAAGGTTAAAGGGAGAGGGAGGGAGGGAGAGAGGGAGGGAGGGAGAGAAAATGCCTATTTTGGTGCCTGGAGATAGACGGCCTTTCGCAAAGTAACAGGTCCTCTTGAAAGTGCTCTTTGAAAATGAGTTTCCTATTTTAGCTTAATGACATTCCAGACCGAGCCAAACGATTAAATATTGAAACAGGACCAGCGAGCTTGAGTCTCACCCGGCTGATCAATTTAGGACGAAGCGGCAGAAGAAAATGCAAATGTCAAATTCCCAGATCCAGGCCACGCAGAGCCTTCGTCAAATGTCACAGGAGGGACCCGGGCACTTGCACATTATCCTGGCCGGAAGGTGAGATTCACAGGGACACGGTCAGGACTCTCCCCACCCCACCCAGTTCCGCCCAGGGGGCCACTACGGCTGCGAAAGGTCACTCCTGTTGACCAAGGATGTTCCGGGTGCAGGATCGGAACAGCAGCCAGCAAAGCAAGAGCGAGAGACTCAGCTCTGCCTGGGCTTCCTCCCCGCAGACGTCAGCCGTCAGAACACTCAGGGCCTGTGGCTCGGACCCTACCCCTGGTTCCTCTGGTAGCCGGGTGGCAGCCGAGGAGAGCAGGGGAACATCCGCCACATCGCGCCTCAGCGGGAAGCACCAGTCATCACGGCCATCGCTCTCAAAGAGAAGCCCGAGCGTCCGTGGGGCTGGGCCCCTTAAAGAAATCACGGGCATCTTTCCAAGGGGCTCCCTTGCAAGGGGGTGGGAGAGGAATTCTTTCCACCGTATACCCGTCTGGGCTGTTCGAATTTTTTAACATGTGTGCGTATCACCTTTTAAAAAAATGTAAAACATAATTAAGAAAAGCAAACTAAAACACAGTCACACCAGGTCAAGAACGGCTCTTTCTTAAACCTGTATCCGCCCTGCCCTCCTCTGGCCTCTGTCTGCATCATGTCCAGACAACCGATTGACTCGGACAGTTCAATCCAAGTGGTTCGAGAATCACGTTGTTCGGTGTGTGGAATTTGTGAGAATAGAGCCTTTTTGTCGTTCCTGATGGTACTGTGAAGGAACAGGGTGTGCTGTCCCTAAGCGTCGAGTCTGAGATGTGGGGACAGAGTGGAGGTCTTCTGTAACATGCAAACCCTTCGGCTCCAGAGCCCTGAGCTGGTGCCCTGTTCTGGCAAGCACTTCCAGGGTAGACCCTCGAGCGTCTGTCCCTGCTGTGCCCCCTGGAGCTCGCCCCCTGCCCGTGCCTCTCTGTGTGAATTCCTCCTGCTCTGAGTCCATCTCCAGCACTGACCAGACAGAGCTTGAGCTCATCAGGATGTCAGAACTGTGACCCAGAGATGGCTGTTGGGCTCTAGGGCGCATTTCACACACCTGGGGCACATGTGTGCACACGTGGGCACACACACGTATCCACGCATGGCTCTTGTCACTGTGTGTTCCTGGGGATTTCTGTCCACCCAGTAAGAGTGGGCTGCTTTAACCAGAGACAGCCTGGTTCTCTGCCCTGGAAGATGCCCCAGCGAGAGGCGGACGCGGGTGCGCCCTTGCCCTGAATTCTGTGCCTTACGCTGACGCTCACCCCTCCCGTCTCCTGTACTCTTCCTTCACCGACCCAACAAGTGCCCACGGCGCCCGGCAGGGTCCAGACACTGTGCTTGGCACGTGGGCTCTCACCTAATCCTCTCGACAATTTTCATAGCCAACATTTGCCAAGGGCTTACTCTGCCTGTGTTCTACTAAGTGCTTTCTATAATATTTCTTTTTTTGATAGACTTTATTTTTTAGAGCAATTTTAGGTGCTCAGCAACATTGAGTTCAGGGAGGTTCAGAGAGTTCCCATATGCCCGACACATCCCAGGCTCCCTCACTACCCGCACCCCTGACCAGAGTGGCACATTTGTGCCAACCGGTGAGCCCACATCGATGCTCACGGTCACCCCGAATCCTCCTCCGAAGCAGGTGAGGCGGGCCCCATTTCACAGATGGGCACAGTCAGCACGGAGGCTGCGGCCTGGTCTCTCAGGCTGGAGAGCCCGGGTCTGTTCCCGCTGCACTGCGTCGCCCTGGGGGTGGGTGTTATCCGTTATCTAGAGAGGGAGACCGAGTCTCAGTGTTCGTTGTCATCCAGCCAGTGAGTGGCGAGCTGCCTTCTCCCCGACCCCAGCTGGCTGCCCTCTTGAGCTATCCTGCCACCAGCAGACCTCTGGGGCCCGACCTCAGGGAGCGGTGTCGGGGCTCGGAGACATCGCTGCCTCTCGGTCCTAGCCCGGGTTTCTCAGCCCTGGCACAGCGGACCTTTGGGCCGGTGGGTCCTTCTCTGCCCTTGGGTCATCTGTGTGCTTCAGCAGCACTTCTGGCCCCGCCGCTCAGCCACTAGCCCCCTTTCCCACCCTGTGGTCGGCAAGGTCCCCGGGAGCAGGACTGTCCCCAGCTTCCTGGGGCAGCAGGAGGGACGAGGTCTGCAAGGGCATTGCAGCCTCGTGTTCCTTCGGTTTTTTTTAAAAAAGTAGACAAGAGCTTCCTAGACAGATCTGGGTGTAAAAAGACCGGTTGCATAAACCCGGGAAAGTCTCCTTGGCCGTGTTGAAATCTCCTCCCTCCCAGACCGGTTCCCTTTGCTGCTCCCTTACTCCACTGTGTTTCCAGCGGTGGCCGGCAGAGGCTCCCCCTCCAGAAGGGTCGTCAGCTCCAGGAGGGTCGGCCAAAGGCAGGACGGCAGGTCTCCATTTCTTTACTTCCTTCCCACCCTGCCCTCTCCCACCCCATCTCCCCTTCTCCGCCTCCTCCCACTGAAGTCCCTCAGAGGGAAAGCGGGGTCAGTGGGAACCCGTTGTTACCTGTGCAGACCGTGTGGGGGCGCACCGGGAGCTGTGATGAACGAGAGAAGTCTCTGGGTGCATTTGGGGGTGGACTGTTTTCTATAACGAAGATGGGTTATTTGTGTAATTACAGTGTTTTCAAAATACTTTAAAACTTAAAATCTGCCTCTCTTTTGTGACTTGGCATCATTTGCCTACTAAGAGAAAGTCCCCCGACGGCTGGGGTCGCAGGAACATGTCAACCCGACAGTCAGTGCCCGGGTGTCCTAGAGGTCATGTGCCAGGCACGGTGGGACCACTGTAACAGAAGAGGCCAAGGGCAAGGACAGGTTCGCCCGTTCTTCAGCTGGGGTGATGGGCGAGGGAGGCCGACCAGGGTTCCTCAGTGGGGAGCTGGCCAACGGTCAGTGACACGGCGCAGGGAAAAGCAAGGCTCTGCCTGACACTCTGACTCTGGCTCCGTGCGCCAGCTCTGCCTGGGCTCTTGGCGAGCGCCGTGGCCTTGGTAGTCGTCCCATCTCTGAAATGGGTACAGCACACCTCTCCTACGAAACCTGTGTCCAGGAAGCCCTGCACCTCACTCGCTGCTGTGAGCGTCCAGTGAGTGTCCAGCGTGAAAGGAATTGGAAAGATTACTCCAGAGCCACGGGAATGGCTGTCCGTGTGTTATTATTTTGACAAGACAGTCATGTGAGCTGGCAATAAAAGCGCACAGGCCAGAACTGTGGGCTTCAGGGAGATGCAGTGTTGCTTGCAGTCCCAGCTTCTCTGCACAGTAGCTCTGTGACCCGTACATTTAAGCAGCCCCTCTGTAACTGTTTCTCACTGGTAAAACGCAACTAATTTATTTTAATAACATGGGATTTATATTGCCTATTTAAAAAAAATTTTTTAAATTTCTTTTCTTTATTGATTTTAGAGAGAGAGGAAGGGAGAGGGAGAGAGAGATAGAAACATCGATGAGAGAGAACATCAATCAGCCACCTCCTGCATGCCCCCACTGGGGATCAGGCCCACAACCTGGGCATGTGCCCTGACCGGGAATCGAACTGGTGACCTCTTGGTGCAGGGTCGATGCTCAACCACGGAGCCACACTGGCTGGGCTAAATGGCCTATTTTTAAATTCATTTTCCTGGCGTGTCATTTACGAACAACAAATGCATCCACTTTACGTGCACAGTTCGCTGACTCTTGGCAAATGCATATGCACCCGCGTAACCACCACCACACTCAATGCCCGGAACGTTCCATCCTTGGAAAGATTCTTCTACCCTTTCCAGTCAATTTCAGCCCCAGCCAACCACTGACGGGCTTTCTGTCACGGAAGACTGGAGTTGCTCTAGAGTTTCACGTAAAGACAATCATGTAGTTGTGCTCCGTGGCTTCTTTCATTTGGCACAATGAGATTCATCTGTGTGGCTATGTGTCCGTAGTTAATTCCTTTCTACTCCGCAGCGATATTCCATTGAACGAATATATAGTAATTTCCTTACCCATCTACCTGTTGATGGGCATTTGTAGTCTTTCTGGTGTGGGGCTATTATAAATAAAGCTGCCAAGACCACTGTGTAAAAATCTCTGAGTGAGCGTGGGCTTTCATTTCTTTTGGGTAAATATCTAGGAGTGGTATGGCTGGGTCATAGAAGAGTATTTTAAAATTTTTTTAGGAAACTGCTAAACTGTGTCCCAAGGTGGATGTATCAGTTTACATTCCACCAGCCGCCCCACATCCTTGTCGACACTTGACCTTCGGATAGACTTTCCAACCTTTTCCCATTCTGATGTGTGGAAGCAGTCTTTAATGTTTCCATTCTAACAGGTGTCACGTGGTATTTCTGTGGGTTTCATTCGTTTCCCTGATAACAAATGCTATTATTAATCATCTTTTCATGGCTTATCAGCCACTCATCTATTTTTTCTTGGGAAAAAAGTCTTTAAATCTTTTGCTCATTAAACAGATTGGGGTTGTGTTTTATTATTATGCGAGAAGTGTTCTAGATATAAGACTTCTTTTAGAAATGCAATTGCACAATTTTTCTCTCATATGTGTTTTGCTTATTTTCTTAGCGATGCCTTTAGAAAAAGAGTTTTTAACTTTGATCTAGTCCACTTCATCCATTTTTAACGGCTTGTGCTTTGTGTGTGTGTGTGTCCTTTTAAAGAAATCTTTGCCAACTCAAAGGTGTTGAATATTTAATCTTACATATTTTGTGGAAGTGTATTTTGTGTTTAATGGTTGCTGTGAAATCTGGGTCAGTGATCTATTTCAAGTTTAATCTTTGTGCACGGCATGAGGTAAAAGTCAAAGTTCGTTTTTCTCCATCTGGCTTTCTCCTCCACAGGGTATTGGAGAGACCCCCCTTTCCCCACTGGACAACCTTGGAAATTTTGTGAAACTCTAACTGATCATATATATATTTCTGGAATCTCTATCTTATTTATCAATGTACCCATGCTTATGTTGATACCACAGTATCTTTTTAAAAATTTGTCTTTATTGTTGAGTATTACAGATGTCCCCCCATTGACCCCCTCCCCCCCCACCCCCAACTTCACCTCACTGTTGTCTGTGTCCATAGGTTATGCATATAAGTTCTTTGGCTAATCTCTTCCCACCCATCCCCTCCCTCTGAGGTCTGTCAGCCTGTTTCCTACTTCCATGTCTCTGGATCTATTTTGTTCATCAATTTATTTTGTTCACAGTATCTTGATTATTTGATTAGTGTAGCTTTATAGTGAGCCTTGAAATCAGGTAGGGCAATTTCTCTAACTTCGTTCTATTATCCAAAATTGTTTTGGCTATTCTAGGTTCTTTACTATTCCAAATAAATGGAATTTTTTTTTTTTAATGTTTAAAAATATCATCAGTAAAGATATCTGGGACTGGAGTTCCCTTTGTGGAGAGATTTTTAATTAAGAATGTGATTCCTTTAATAGGTATTGACTCATTCAGATCTTTTATTTCTTCTTGACTATTTTGGTAATTTCTGTCTTCCAAGAAATGTAGCCATTTAATTTATATTGTTACTATATGGGCATAAAGTTATTTTAAGTTTCCCTTAGTATCTGATCATGTCTGTAACATTTGTGTTAATGTCCCGTCTTTTCTTTCTGATGCTGCAAATTTGGTCTTTTCTCTTTATTTTCCAATCAGTTTAACTAGAGGTTTATCAATCTTTAAAAACATTTTTAGAAGATAATCTTGGGTTTTATTGATTTTTTGCTATTGCTACTTCGTTTTCATTTTCATTGATTTCTCTTCTTAACTTTGTTTCCTTCTTCAGACTTACTTTGGATTTACTTTTCCCTCCTGGATCCTTAAGACAGAATCTGAGATTATGGGATTGAGGCATTTCTTTTCTATTGTAAGTATTTAATGCCATAAATTTCCCTACAAATACTGCTTTAGCTAAATCCCACAATTTTAATAGTTTCAATCTTCATCATGTTCAAAATATTTACTAACCTCCCTTGTCAATAATTTCAATAATAAAAGACAACTCATAGGTTGCTTAGAAATGTGCTGGTTAATTTCCACATACTTGGCATATTTCCAATAGGAATTATAATATACTGACACTAAATGTAAAAATAAATAACATAATTAATGGTAAAAAAAACAAAACAAACAAACAAAACAAAACAGAGCATGGGAGACATGTACTAACATACATGTAATTAGAACCCAAGAAGATGAAAAGGAAATGAGGTAAGAAGCAATTTCTAAAGAGGTGATGTCTGAGACTCGTCCAAAATTAATGGAAGACATTAACCTTCAGATCCAGAAAGCTAGACAAACCCCAAACAGAATAAATACAAAGAAAACCTCATTTAAACTGATGAAAAATGAAGACAAAGACAAAATATTAAAAGCAGCTGGAGAAAACAGACCCATTACCTTCAGAGAAGAAAAATAATAATAATAATGACCGACTCCTCAGCAGTCAACAGGAAGCCAGAAGGCAATGGGATGACATCTTTAAAGTCTCGAAAGTGGAAAAAAGAAAAACTAGCCATCTATAATTTTATACTCAGCGAAAAATCCTTCAGACATAAAGGGGAAATAAGGATGTTTTCAGACAAAGAAAAAGCTAAGAAGATTCAAGAACTCGCGAAATGCTAATGGGAGTTCTTCAGGCTAGGACAAAATGAGCTCAGATGGAAGGAATCAAGGCAGCAGAAACGGAGACTGATTATACATTATTTCCATGGCTGCACCGTGGCGGTTCTGACGGGGTCGCAGATGCTTTCACTGTGGCTTAGTGCCTCCTGTAATCCATAAATGCCTGCAAAACATTTTCCACAGGAAAAGTAGTCCTGACCGTTTTGTAGTAACACTGAAGAACATCATTGCCATTTTCAGAGATCTGTAACGCCTGATCTCACTGATGGTTCCTGGAGGACTTAAGCACTGTCCTAGGCATGGGGAGCATCTAATTAATATTAAGGGCTTCCATATAACGTAGGGACATGGACCTCATATTTGTCCATTTGTATGAGGAGCTCTTGAAGTTAGTATGTTTTAAACAAGAATAGAAAAAGCTAATGTAAATAAAAGTTGAAAATATGTACCTAGGACAACGCCTACCTTTCCATGTATAGGCTACAGTGTTGCTGAGTTTATTTTGTTCTTGTTTTTGCTTTTTAAGAGGTGTTAACACTACTGCTTTCCTAAGATATAGAAAAGATTTATATTACAAAGTCTACTACTTTTACATTTTAAACTTGAAATTCCTAGCAATTACTTTTTAAAATCAGAATATTTTGTTTTAAATATTCATTAGCTCAGTAGAAAATGCATTATATTTCTATGCTGTAGTTATAATCCTCACTATACTTTATTCTATTTTCCCAAGATCTTAGATTCATATGTTTTTAATACTGTTGTACATTGGTTAAATTTGAACTTTATTCTGTAGCTGATGTGAATGTAATACCCTTTTCAAGGTTTTTTTCGTCTTGTACCAAAAGTAAATAAATAAATAAATAAATAAATAAATAAATAAAAATGAGTCAACACTTTCATCTGAATATTTAAAAAACAAACATATTTTTCTAAAAATCGTTGATTAAAAGATAAGTTATCTAAACCTGCAAAATATTGAGGCAGTTGAATCTGTTCACTAATTCTGTTTTCATAACTTTGAATGTTTATGTTGTAGTACTGATTATGGTAACAAAAACAGAATTGATTTTTTTTAAATTAATATAAACCTGAAATGTGTATAAATCTTGATTTAGATTTTTTAATCTCATAAAAATTAACAAAGTGGAAAAGATGCTTTTGTTATAGGCATTTATGTATAGTTTTATAATTTTCTGTTTAAATGTTCTCTAAGTGTGAAGTTTTCATGTCCATAGTAATTAATTAAGGCTTAATTCTTCCCATGTTATCTCTCTCTCTGACTCAGTACTTTTTTGACTCACCTCCAGTTTAGAAAGATGGACTTTTTTTTTTTTACAAAGGGGACCCAGTGGCTCCCCTGTTCCTGTGCATAGAAAGTCACTTCAGGAAACCACTGTGTCGCAGAACTGCTTCCTCGAGTCAAATGGGAAAAGAATGTGCAGGTTTGTCCTTTGTGTCGGCTGAGTGTTGTCACCGAGTGGAATGATACTTCCAAAGGCTTGTTTTCGTTTTTTTGTTTGTTTGTTTTTGTTTTTTACTGTTAAGGGATCTTCAGTGGGAAATAAAGCGTAGATTACAAACAGGTGGAAGTAAGAGGGTAGGAAACACGTGTGTGCGGGGCGAACGCTCCTGAGAGGGGCTGGAGGAGCTCTGAGTTTTCCACAGGGTGACCTTGAAGGCAGAGAAGAGCAGCGGACACAGCAGACCACCTGCCGAGGGAAGGGAAAGTTCCCGGGGAGAACCAGCATTCCGAGTCGGCTGGATCCGGCCGTCGGCTCACAAGGTGTGAGGAAGCAGAGCTGCGAGCTGAGAAGCGGCCACCCGTTCCGCACAAGGTCGTTTCTCTACGTGGGCAGCGTGGCCGAAGGCAGCTTCGGCGCAGTGACTTTGGGAAAACCCCGCGTCATTTAACTGCTGCCGAAGGGGGGACTCACGGGCCGCCTCCCACGCCCTCTGCACACGGGCGGGCGGGGGAAGAGGGGACGCAGGGACAGGCGGACTCGGGGACGGGCGGGCACGGGGATGGGCGCGGGGACCCGAGGACGGGCGCAGGGACGGCCAAGCGCAGAAACCTCGCTAGAATTGGCAGAAAACGCGAAGTGCCTCAGTGTGACTGGAGGGAGAGTGGGTCGACCGGACCATGCCCATGACTGCATAACGGCAGCTGAGATGAATGAATGGAACGAGGTGGATGACTCTCAAAATCCTCGCCTTCCCGGGGACAGCTCCGGCAGCGTGATGGTCGCTGTCAGCCGAGTGTCCCCTGGAGAGGTGCCGCTCCCGCCGGTGCCCACTCCCTTGGTCCGCACTGAGCACGGCAGCTTGGGAAGGAGCAGCTCCGGCGGCAAAGTCCAAGGTCGTTTCACGGTCGTTCCCCCTTCGGAAGCTCAGAGAAGCATCTGCAAGAGACCTTTAAAATGGCCTCAGGCTGTCTGTCACGCAGGCTGTGCAGGCAGAGAAAGGTGCGGGGAGGCCCCTCCCGGCGCGAGCAGCCGGTTTGCGTGTGCAGGCGCGTGAGCAGCGCAGGTCGGCGAGGCCGGTCAAGTTCCCAGACCAGCCCTGCACCTTGCAGAGCCCGGGAGCTCCTCTGCCTGTCTCCCAGTACAGGGGCCCGCTGTAAACCAGCAACGGCCGGGTGTCTCTCCCGGGGACAGAGGGTGTGAGTTCTCCCCCAGCCCCAGGGTCGGGGTGTACAACAAAGAATTCAGGAGATACGCCACCCCTGAGCTGAGCGGTTTATCAGGTGAGGAAGGTGAGGACCGAGGGGGTGTGTGGCAGGTGGACGGAAGAGTAATGACCTTGAGCCGGTTTGCACATCCATCTAGGCAATGAACAGGGCAGAGGGGCACAGCAGGACGCCGGTGAATCAGGACCTCGGTGCCCCCTCCCCATGTCCCCATGCCGCAGCTGGTGGAGAGCTCCCTGGAGTGTCTGTTTCCCTCAGAGATGGGGATGGGAAGGGAGTCTGGTCTGCGATTGGCACTGGGCAGGGACATCTGGGACCCAGTAGCTCCCCTTGCCCACGCTTTCTCTGAGCCCAGGGTCCTGGGCACCACAGCCACAGGGCCCTGCCAAGTGGTGGAGGAGCTTGACTGGGGTGGCTTGGGGGTCAGGCCAACACGCTGAAAACCAGGCCCACGGCCAGGACTCTGTGTCACCAGCCGCCCACTCAAGGAAGAGTTTGTAACAGCAGCCGTGCACTGGGGCCAGCGGGGACTGCGGATGCCCGCAGGGACCTTGGGAACACGCTGGCTCGGCAGGGGAAGCCTGAAGAGACCTCATTTCCACTTCAGATGGCAGCACCCAGAAGACCAGGAGCCAGGAGTCCCAGCAGAAGCAGCTCGAGTCTGCATCGGCTGGGCCCTTACTCACAGCGGAGACGAATTCCGCAGGTGGCTCGTTGCTGGAAGTTTGGAGCAAAAATGATGACCAGCAGTCTGAGGAACCCTGGAGAGTTTTTTCGCTGGACAAACTCACCCGATGAAACTCACCCGTGATTTCGTGCCCACAAGGATGGTCCGAGAAAAACCCTGCCCTCGACGGGCTCTTGTTCTGAAGACTTGAACTCACGGCTACAGGGCAGTCGAGCATCTAACCAAACTTCGTGTGTGCTGCTGGGTCTTGTCTAGTAAGTGTGACTCATCTTATGGAAATGTCTCAGCCTCAGGGGCGCAGAGATGAGCCATCCTGCCCACCCCCGCTGCGGGGGACAGGAGGCAGCAGAGAGTCCGAGGACAGTACCAGTTTCCTCTGTGCCACTTCTGACACAGTCTTGCCTTTGTCAGCACCCCCATGTCATCCTTTTCTAAAATGAGGAAGGAAGTCCGAGTGGGGCTGGAGGAACCTGGGGCGCCCCCAGCTCTATGTGGGCGGGGCTGCTTGCCCCCCAGGACTGGGTGAGGCCTCTCTGCACAGGAAAGAGGCTCTGGGTCACTTGGATGGAGACCTCGTGGAAGGCCAGTGGAGGAGTATTGAGGTGCCCTCCCTCCCGGGAGGCTTGCCTGGGGTTCCATGTTCCCTGGCCTCCACAAGGTGACTCAGGACAGAGCAGAACTGTCACAGTTTGCTCAGACGGTTCTCAGAGCTCCCATGCTGGCTCTTGGGTCCACATCTGGGGGTCACTGCAAGGTCAACTGTCTCCCAACTCCTGGGAGCACTGAGGGCAGCTTGACCTTGGTCCCCACCCTCTGCCGACACTGACAGGCCAGTGGTCCTCATGACAGAAGTAGGGTCAGTGGGGGCTGCCCCAACACCTCAGGGCAGCTGCCATGCGTAGCCCCCACCATGCTCTGTAACCACCCTGACTTTCTCCCGTTACCCTTTCTTAGGGCCACTGCCACCATCAGATGGGGTCACTGTTCTCCCTCAGACACCGGCCACGAGTCAAACACGGGATGTTTGGGGAGGCCCGACGTGCGCAGAGGTGGTGTTTCCCCTGGCATTAAACGTGGCGCATGACAGGAAACCAGGAAGAAACCAACAGAGCGCGTGCCCGCGCCGGCGAAGATTCGGGTGAAGCCATCAGTCGGCCGAGGACGGGACCCGAAGGCGCTCCCAGCAGCGTCCTGTCACCTCCTCTACCAACGCCAGGTCTGCTCCCCGGCCCACGTTTTGCTTCTTCAGGTCGAAGCCTGGGCGCCTCCCCAGGAGGTGGGAGAAGCACCCCGTCAGCATCTTCCCTGGGGCTGCAGGCCGGGTGCCCTGCGATGGGACGGGAAGCTCCCTAGGGGGCGCTGGACTTCCTGAGGGGGAGAATCACGGCTCCAAGCTCCCCTCTTGCTGTTCAAGGAGCCCCGGGGTAGGATGCCGTCACCAGCCAGGACCAGGCCAATGTCCTTGCACAGGGCTTGACCGCCGTGATGTGAGCCTTCAGTGGCTCCGCCTGTCAGTGGAGACGAGTGACATCCGCAGAACCCAGGGCGATGCGCCCTCATTGCTCCTGACGGGCCCCTCTCGGAAGTGAAGCCGAGTTCCCATTCTTGCAGAAGAGATTTGGGCCCACGCAAGACTCAGAGATCAAGTTGTTGAATTTTTTACCCCTAATGAGGGAAGTTCCAGCTGCTTCAGCCAGCTTCTACCGATTTAATTGGGTTGGCCGTGCGGTCCCTCCAGTTCACACCCTCAGATTGCCGGGCACACGGCATGGGCCAGCCCTGACCGTGGGAGGTTTTCTCTGGATTCCCCTGATCTCTAGCCTTCCTTCGGTGGGGCTGCTGGGGCTGACGCCTTCCCACTGGGGTCACCTCCCTTGGGGAACGTGGAGGCCAGCCCAGGTGGCTCCGGGGGCACTCCAACACCTTCTGAAGCGAGGAAGAGATGGCAGCATTGGATTCAGCAGCAAGCCTCTGGCATCAAGAGGAGAAGGAGAACCCTAGGGAGGCAGCCGACAGGGCGAGCCTCTGCTGTGCTCAGGCCATTGGACACATGGTAGACCCAAGTCACGGAACTGGTGGCACTGGGGACTCTGTGCAGCCTCAGGTCCCAGCGGAAAGTCAGCTCTTCCCTGAAGAGCAGGCAACGGAGACTGTTGGCCACAGACCCACAGCTGGGTCAAGGCTGCTGGCCTCGTCCTTGATCCTAGCCTCTCTGACTCGCTCAAAGTCAACTTGCAAACAGCTCGGATGGATGGCCAGACCTCGTCGCTGTCTGGGGGCAGCCACACGAAGAGGCAGCAGTGGGGTGTTTGAGTCACTTCATCTGAGCTGGAATCCCAGGGTCACCCCTCACCAGCAGGATGACCTTGGACAGGAGACTTCACCTCTCCCAGCCTCAGTTTTCTCATCAGCAAGAGGAGGCGCTAGTCACCCCCCTGCAGGGCTGCGGGGAGGGCGAAATGAAGGGCGTGGGTCCTGGGAAGGGATTAGTTAAGGTTAGTGTCTGCTCTCCCCCGGCAGAGCCGGGATCAGAACTGGGGACCAGCTCCGTGGGTTTGGAACATGGTGTTCTTGCCCAAAGTGCTGGGTGTGAAGGGACAGGCCAAACCATTAGCCTTGGGAGTGGCGACAGCCACCCAGTGGGCGAGAGCAGCTCCGGGGCCTCAGGGTCATGGCCTGGAATTAGGGGACATTCACCGATTCACTCAGCCATTACTCAGTGAGCCTTTCTGTGTGCCAGCAAACATGGCAGCCCAGGGGGTGCGACGGCGAGCCGGGCAGAGGCTGTGCCGCCTCAGGGAACCCACAGGCCTGGCAGCGCAGGGGGTGCGACGGCGAGCCGGGCAGAGGCTGTGCTGCCTCAGGGAACCCACAGGCCTGGCAGTGTCCAGACACAAAGGGCGACCTCTCAGGAAAGGTACTGTTGTTATAATGTTATGAAATATATTCAAATGGCCCTGGCCGGTTTTGCTCAGTGGTTAGAGCGTCGGCCCACAGACCAGAGAGTCCAGGGTTCGGTTCCTGCTAAGGGCACGTACCTCGGTTGCAGTTTGTCCGCAGTCCCGGATGGGGTTGTGTGGGTGGCAGCCACTCGATGTGTCTCTCTCACATGGATGTTTCTCTCTCTTCCTCCCGCTCTATCTGAAGATGAATGCAAAAATGTCCTCGGGTGAGGATAAAAAAAAAAAAAGAAATATATTCAAATGTAAAACTATGCATTTTGTATGTATCTTTTATATAGCTATAGCAATACAGCAAATTTGCAGATGAAATACAAATGGAGGTATGAACCCAGTAGCATTCAGACGGCCACAGTGGACATGCGGATGGTGCTCTGTGGCTGAAAGGAAATGTCCACTTCGGGGTTTAGAAGTGGACAGATGTCGCCTCCTGTCTGGCTCTGAATTTGCCTACATTTTTACTTTAGTAACATGCAGGCACCCACAGGATGGGAAAATATTTGCAAATCATATATGCGAGAAGGGATCTGTATCCAGAACATGTAAAGAACTCCTACAACTCAATCATAAAAAGCCAAGTAAGCCGATAAGAAACAACAACCAAGCAAAGAATTTAAACAAACATCTCTCCGAAGAGGATATACGCACGGCCACCAGGCCCATGGAAGGATGCTCATCATTAGTCATCAGAAAAATGCAAATCAAAACCACAAGGAGATCTCTCACACCCACCGGGATGGCTGTCATCAACACGGAGGAACTGGAGTCCTCACACATGGCCGGTGGGGATTTTAAACGGCGTGGCCACTGTGGAAAACAGTTTGGCTGATCCTAAAAATGTTGAAAATAGAATGATCACAGAACCCAGCAATTCCCCTCTTACGTATATAACCAGGAGAACTGAAAACATGTTCACACACAAGTCTGTATGCAGATGCGCAGTGCCAGTGCTCGCCATGGCCCGAAAGTGGGGACGTCATGCACAGGTGTCTACCGCCGATGAGTGGATGGACACAGTGTGCCACCTGTACAGTGTGTGGATGTAGGGACGCAGTGGCGTGTCCGTACAATGACCGTTACTGGGCAATAAAAAGGAACAGGTACTTGAAAACATGATGTAAAGTAAAAGAATTAGTCACGAAAGACCATATACTATCTGATTCCATCTACACGAAATGTCTAGAGTAGGCAGATTCATAGACAGAACGGGAAATAATGATAGCCTGGGCTTGGGGGGCTTGGGGATGGGGTGGGGGATGGGAGCAGCTAGTCATAAGCATGGGGTTAATTGTGCTGGGAGGACAGGGACCAAAAGCTTCTAAAATTACATGTGATGGTTATACAGCCCTGGCTATACCAAGAAAACATGGTCGCACACACTGTAAGTGGGTGAACTATCTGGTGTGTTAATTATATCTCAGTAAAACTGTTAAAAAAGAAAAGAGAAGACACACCGGGATCCAAGGGTGCTGTGCCCGGTGGTACCAGTGAGGCCAGCTGCTTCCCGCCACTTTCCGTGGAGTGTCCCTCCATGACTCTAAAAAGACACCGAATGCATTGAGGGTAGTTAGCCTTGGGGAGTTATTTAAGTCTTAATTAAACGGGCGCCTAATCTAATTATTGCTGGAATCGGGAACAAGCATTGTTTCACGGTCTATTTAACAGTGTAGTTACAAGTCGGTGTGCGTGGAGACCGGCCCTCAGATGGTACATGGTGTGCGGGCCACACCCTCGCCCAGGGCGGCCAGGGTGCTGTTCTCCTCAGGTGCACACCTCCTCGAGCAGGCCGGTGACGCCCACCCATGTCCTATCCGCGGCACCTTCTGTACAGGGCGCGCTGACATCCTTTGGTGCTTGCTCGACCCGAATGCGATTGGAAACACATGGTGACATTGAAATAGTGCAGGATAGTCTGTTCGATGGCCAGCCTGGAAATCCTGTGTGTGTGTGTGCGCGCGCGTGTGGTTGTCAGGCTCATCGGGGACAGAGGGGGTGGCAAGACACTACAGCAATGAACACATAATGGCATGGAAGACACTTCAGCAATGAACACATAACGATACGAGGATGAACTGGTTCACATTTTCACAACTGTAGCCCTACTTTTGCCCCGCCCTGCACATAGGCACAGCAATGGTGGAGAAATCGCAGACCTGATCAAAGCCACACCGATGGGGAGGTGACAGAGCCTGGGTTTGGAAGGGAGACTGTGAACATGAGCAGAGCAGCCTGGGAGAAATGGGTCGTGTGCTTCCGGGAGACGGGCTGGGGGCTGGCCCGGGGCCCTGGACGATCACCATTTGGAGAGCCAAGGGCCAGCGTGAGGTGCCCCCGGGCGAGGGAGCCAGGCTCTAAAGGCCAGAGTATTTGACCAGGAGAGTTTGATGTTAGAATGTCACCCTCCCTTCTGCGCCCATTAACTCCCCACTAATAGACCTGGGAGGCAGCCTGGGGCCTGTTCGCTCTTCCGCAGATTCCCAGCCGTTTCCAGGTGAAAGGAGAAAACCAGAAACACAAAGAGCCCTTGGAAGGTGCAGCCAGGGCCCGGCGGAGTTCTCCACAGGCTGGCTGGCCGCCAAGGCCTGCTGATCTCCACACCTGCTTTAGTCCTGGGGGTGGCAGGGAGGGAAACGGATTCAACTGATGGAAGGCTGGGCCTCTGACTCACCCTCCGAATAAAGGACTGAGCAGCCCCTTCTCCTAGGCAACCTACCCCACGGTGCTGCTGGCGTGGTGTCCACGGTGTGTGGCCCGGTCCAGTCCGGAGACCCCTCTGGGGCCCCCCCAGTAGAAACTCGAGTCCCCTTTGCTAAGAACACCCCTGGACAAGCTCTCTGCACACAGCTCACAGGACGGCCTCTGTTCGGCTTTCAAAAGGCAGATGCTGGGCGTAGATGCTGTGGGGTGGGAAGGTCAGGGGAGAGCTGGATTGGGGTTCGGCAAGAGGGGGCAGAGGGCAGTGGAGAGAATTTCCCAACCTGGCAAGTCAGTTTGGTGTCCCCGCCCCTGGCTCCTTGGAGCCTGGAGGGCAGTGTGCTGGTGTGGGGGAGGAGAGGGACCGCCAGGCCCCGGCATGCAGGCCCCCTCACCCAGCAGTCTGCACACAAGTGTTGGGTACTTTCCATGATGCATGGACAGGAGGGTCCACATGCCCACGTGGGTCACATGCTGTCATTTACCATCTGTATGACCCCAGGAGAGTTACCGAACCTCGTACCTCATTTGCATCCTGAAATGAAGATCACATTCCCGGGGAAGAGATTGCGCCGACCACCTCTGCCCGCCCCCAGACGCAGGCAGCTCACCTCTGCCCGCCCCCAGACACGTGCTCCTCACCCCCTCCCTCTGTGCCGGTGAAGTCGTCTCTACCTTCCTGCCCGTAGTAAGAATTCCTCGCTTGTGCATTTGCATAGTTACTTCATCGGGGCGTGTGGTTTATTGTAACTAATGAGGAAACTAAGACTCAAAAGGTTTAGGTCACTTGGCATAGGTCACAGAGCTGGGTCCTAGCCCAGGCTCACTGATTCCGGCTCCGTGCCCCCTGCCGCCCCCCGGTGGACGCGGGTATGGGGCGCCACCTTCGTACCCCGCCCCCCATCCTTCCTGTGGCCCCCACCTCAGGGGTGCACGCCCACCAGCCTCCTGCCCAGTAGGCACCTCCCAGCGTCATGCACTAAGTGTCTTTCTTTCTTTTCTTTTTTTTTTGCAGATGTGACCTCCATGAACCTTATTGTAAAATAAACAAAGGTCACATGAGTGTGTAGTGTTGGACAGGAGTGGTCCCTCATCAGCCCCCAACCGAGTGCCTTCCTGGACCCCGGCTGCCTTTGTGAAGGTTTGGGGACATTCTTCCATCCCTTTTGCTAAGAATTTACATGCACAGTGAGGTGAGTGTATATTTTAATATGAATGTTGCCATATGTCATTCTGAGAATCAATCTCCACATCCGGTCTTGAGGAGCCTGTCCATGGCTGACAATGTTACCAGTTCCCCAGTATTGGACATTTACACTGTTTCCATTTTCTGTGTTTTGAATACAAAATATTCAGGAAAGTCACAGGATCACAGACTTAGGCCACTTTGGTTGATTTCATTTCCGCAGTAGCTAAGGATCAGTTTCCATCAACAGAAGAAGAATCGAGAAAGGAAAGAGGCCGAGAAGGAGGGATGGGGGTGCCCCAAATGCCTACACACACTGGCAGCTCGGGGGTGTGAGGGTCACACACTCTGGAGGACACCTTGTGTCTGAGGTCATGACGGATGGGATGTTCGGGTGGGCGGGGTGGTGGTGGTGCTGGGCCCCCCAGGGAGAGAGGGAGGGGCCACAGGGAGATGGACAAGGTCGTGGTCCATGATGAGCATCTCCCCGTTGCCCAGGTACTGAAAGGACCAGCACCCTGGAACACACCCACCTGCAAAGACCTGGGGGAGCCGACCAGCCGGGCGCTTGCTGCCGGGTCCCTGATGTGCCAGCATCTTCCGCGACGAGCCCCGCACTTCCTGCAGCAATGGATTCCAGAGACGCAGTGATCACTGTCTCCACTGTAACTGAGGAGTGGGAAGTGGAACTCGGAGAGATGATGACACACCGCAGGCCCAGCGGGTCCCTGCCTGGCCGGCATCTCCTGACCCGGCCGCAGGCTCCTCGGCCTCCACGGAGGGCGTAGCCAGAGCCGGAGGAGCTGCCCGGGGTTCCCTCCCCCTCTCTCCTGATCCGGCTCCCTCCTCCTTCTCTGGCACATTCGATGCCAAGCTGCTTCTCCAGAACAGACCCCATGAGTGAGTAACTGTTCCCAGGAACACACAGTCCCCAGGAAAGGACCCGCTGCCCTCACGAAGGGTCCACGCAGCAGAGCAGATTGAGTGCTTGGGGACGGGGGAGTCCTGAGGCAGGTGGCTGGGACAGGGTGATCCCTGAAGTTAGACAGATGTGTGAAATGCGTGCTTTAGACTCCGGAGGGAGACGTCCTGCGGGTCCTCAGCCTGCAGCCAGCTCAGCTGGGACTGGCAGTGAGCTCTGGGGCAGCAAATGCCCAGCCTTCACAGAGCTCCAAGTGTTAGAGTAAGCAAGGGTCCCCAGTTTCCAGGAGGGGACCCATATGAGAAGGAACCTGAACACACAAAGGCCGTCCCATCTCAGAAGGGGCCCCCAAGTCCAAAGGGGAGGGATGCAGACAAGCAACAAGAATCAAAATTGAAGAAAAAAAATGGGTTACCGGGTACCCAGGGGAGGGCAAATAAATGGATGACATCGTGTTTGCTGCCACCCATCCTGGTCTCCTCAAAACATGTGCCAGTTGCCCTGGCTGTTTGGCTCAGCGGTTAGAGCGTCAGCCTGCGGACCAATGAGTCTCGGGTTCGATTCCGGCCAAGGGCACGTACCTCGGTTCCGGTTCATCCCCGGCCCTGGTCGGGGTCATGCGGGAGGCAGCCAGTCGATGTGTCCCTCTCACATTGATGTTCTCTCTCCCTCCCTCCCACCCTATCTGAAGATAAATAGAAAATATCCTCGGGTGAGGATTATTAAACAAACAAACAAACATGTGCCACTTAATTGGGACTCTGCTGAGGTCCCAGGGACCCAGGGACACAGAACTGTGCTCCGAGCGGTCCCGCACTGATGCTCTCGGACACGCCAGCTCCAGGCCGCTGCGGGTCCCTCGGGAAGTCGGCACGGGGTCTGGGAGTTAGACTGGGAGCAGTGTTCGGAAAGGAGCCGTGGAGCGGGGCTGTATGGAAAAGTCAGGTTACAGGACAGCATGTGCGAGTGAGCGCCTCTGGGAGGAGCGGCAGGCCATGCGGTGAGGTGAGGTCGGAAGGCCCGGCTGGTGGCAGGGAGAAACATGCATCGTGCGGCTGTTCAACTGCATTTTCCATTTCCCACGATGCAGGGGCAGGGACCCGCCGGCCGCTCGGCACTCCACGCATGACAACACCCTCTCGGTGGCGCTGCAGAGCTTCTGGAAGGAGGACAGGTGACGGGAAAACCACGCAGTCTGGGCCACGTCACTCAGTAATCGGCACTGCCGAGTGAGCGCGCAGACGAAGGGGGACAGCCCGTGCCCACCGCTCCTGCAGGCTGTGAATAAGAGGCACCGGGGAGCATGGACACGGGCACACAGCAAGCCCCCAAACAAGGGAAAGTGCAGGACTAATCCTTTTGAGAGTGTTCAGCCTCTTCTGTAGCCAAGGAAATCCTCACTGGAACAAGGAACCAAATTTCTACCCATCAAACTAATAAGCATTGGAAGGAAAAAAATGCCCTGTGCTGAGGAGGGGGCACTGAGGGGGTGGCAGGCCCCTCGGACTCCCGCCTCCAAGTGGTTCAAGCATCCAGGCTTCTTCCAGTGCACCTGTTGCCTGGACCAGTTCAAAGTGGGTTTCTGTCCATTATAAACATACCACCTTTCTTCAAATAACTGGCTATGGGACTTGGGGTATGGTCCTGTCCTCTTGGGACAGTTTTATGGGGGGGGGACAAATGATCCTGTGACCAGAGTTATTAAAAAGAGAAACACCAGGGACATAAGGTTCGATGCTGCTGCCTCAGGTGTTAATGTGCTGTCTTGTGCCTGCAGAAAAGGAAAGGAAGAAAGGCGTGTGTGTGTGTGTGTGTGTGTGCGTGTGTGTGTAAACACAAACAAAGACAGCATCCCATCTGTCCCCGCTGAACGTTCAGAAATAGCCAGTCCTCAGAAACCACACTGTGCCGACGCCCAGGGCTTGTTTCTCAGGTGGCGGTGGTGACAGGTGTTCTCTACAGCCAGGATGTTTCTAACTGTATTTCACAGAGAAAAAGACCAGTGAGGAACAAAAGCGGGACCTCCAGGGGCTCAGCCAGGGGTGGGGGAGAGGTGAGGATGTCACCTCTGATTCAAAGGTTCCTGCCACGTGAAAAAAACCTGAAATCCTTCCCCCGTGGGTTTATGCAGCAAACCTTACCCCAGCCCAGCCCAGGGGAACCAGGGTCTGGGCTCAAGCTTGGAGCATCTCAGTGACAGGGGTTGGGTCCTGAGTTCCTGTCGGCAGCTGCAGGATGGGGCGGGGCCAGCCCCGGGCAGTTCTGCAGGATTTCAGGACCATCGGGTGGAAGCCTGCTGGCCTCGGCCTGCTTTTCTGTAATGGGTGCTGTGCCCACCCGTGGAGAGGATGCCATGCCTGCAGCCACCTTCAAGTGCACCTGGACACACTCACCTGAACCTGGACAGAGCATGTGGAGAAGTCCCGGCAGCCGGGGAGGAAGCGGCCTGCTCTCCAGACTTCACAGGCTGATGCCCCGGTTCCTCCCGAATGGACTGCAACCTGCCTGGGGTGGCAAAGAACCCCACAGGCTTTGCAACTGCGAGGCTGGGAGCTCAGCAGCCCCTGGTCCTGATGCTGGCTGACGGCTGTCATTCAGACCTCGGGCCAGATGCCCAGTTTCTCCCCAACTCCCGCTGTGACATGGGGATAATAATGCGCCGTGAAGTGGTAACACCCCAGTGCTGCCGGCACCTAGAAGGCGTTTCCCCGGCCCTTCCCAAATCTCTAGGGGCTGGGGCTGGAGATGGGGGACCCCTTGTGTTCATGTTCTGCCTTTTCTTTTATATAAAATGGAAGTAAGGAAAGATATTCCTGGCTGGGCCAGCCAGGGCCCGGGGTCTGGATCCCAGTTCCCAGGGCTGTGAGAGCTTCTCCAGCCCTCCCCTGCCCAGGCCTCTGCCTTCCCATCTGTAAAGTGGGGAGCCACAGTAGATTATGCTCAGGGTCCTGTTAGTTTTTGGTGGCCGTGACTGCAGGGATGGGCTTGCCTCATTGAGGACCCAGCAGCCAGCAGACTGGAGGAACCTCGGGGGCATCGGCCACGGCGAGAATCCAAGCTCGCACCTGTCCGACATTTCGGGGCATGAAATGAAGAGACCGCGCGCTCGAGGGAAGTCAGGGAGTTGCCAGCGACACCAGACGGCTCCTGCTACTTAGAACCGCAACAAACGTGTTCTGCTAAGAAACAAACAAAAAAAGGTTCTGTTGACAACATCGAAATCCTCGGCTGGGCTTTGTGCTGACTTGGACAGAGACTCACTGTTGGCAAAGACATGAGTGTCTTCTCTCAAAGCCGGGCAGGGTTTGGCCAAGAGCCCTGCTCTCTCCTGAGGCCACTTCCGCCCCGTCCCTGACCCAGTCCTGGCTAGACACCTACATTCCCCTACGGTATCCTGGCCTGGCACGAGGGACGGACGCCTGTCCCGGCTGCTGTGTTGGCCCCAAGCTCTTCTGCACTCTTGGCTTCACGCCATCCCGGGGATTCTCTCTTGCAGGCCGTCTGTCCCAGCCCAGTTCCCGGGCGCCACGGCTCGAGGGGTGGGGACAGGCACTTTCTCTGTTCAGCTTTCAAAGACGGCTCACCCAGCAAAGCAGCTGTGTGCTGAGATGCACAGCATTTCCCTTCCACAAGTTCTGGAAAGAATCCAACCTGCTGCCCCGCCCATGTGGCTGCCTGTCCCCACCCCTGATGAAGCAGAGCAGGGTCATGACCTTCAGAGCACCCGGACAGTTCTCTAGCTATTCAATGAATCCATAGTTTCACACCTTCCCGAAAGGAAAGCCCCATGCCCTGAGGGGTTCATTGGTGAATTCTCCCAGGCATTTAAGAGATAAATTATACTAGTCCTATACAATATCTTTCAGTAGTGAGAATAGGAAGGAACACTTCCCGATTGATTTTCTGAGGCCAGCATTACTGCATATTATTTCTTCTAATATCAAAAGAGAAAAACACACAGACTAATATCCTTCATGAATGTAGATGCAAATATCCCCAAGGTACCATGAGCAGGCAGAACACGAACAGGAGAATACGTCAAGACAAGGCGGGCTTTTCTCTGGGAGTGCAAGGCTGGCTCGACGTGCAAAAAGGCAATGCGACGCCCCCCACGGAGATGAAAGCGCAACCACACGGCCGTCTCCACAGACGCAGCAACAGCGCTGGACGAGAATCCACATCCACTGGTGATACAAACCACTGGGGAACTGGAAATGAAAGGGAGCCTCCTTGACCCGAGAAGGGACGTCTACAAATCACCTCCAGCTGAGCGTAATGGGGAAGAGACAGGACATCTACAAGTCACCTCCAGCTGAGCGAGATGGGGGAAGAGACAGGACATCTACAAATCACCTCCAGCTGAGCGTAATGGGGAAGAGACAGGACATCTACAAGTCACCTCCAGCTGAGCGTAATGGGGAAGCCGACGGTTTCCCCATCAGACCAGGAGCCGGGCGCATGAGCTCGCTGTCACCTGTTCCTCACACGTCACGTCCGAACCAGGGAAATAAAACCACCCAAAATAAATAAGAGGGGTGGTATTGTAGACAGCACGACTGCCTACGTAGAAAAGCCTGTGGAAGCGACAGAAAAGCTCCCTGAAACAATAAAGGAATTTAGCAACTTTTCAAAGTCAATGTACAAAATCAATGACATAGATGTACAGACATGTATCGTGTTCATGAATTCAAAGACTCAGCACTGCCGTGCATCTGAGCATGACATCTGTGTGTATCAGGGGATCTTACCGGCTACTGGACCGCCTCACCTGTGGGGGAGCGGGTGAGGGGACCAGGTCTTCCTCTCCCATCTGGCTGGGCCCGGCCAGCATGATGCTTCTTGGTGGGACCCCCCAGTGCCAAAACTGCACCCTCTGGTAGGGAGCGACCTCTGCAGCTGGCAGTGATGCTTGAGAGTGGGTAGTCAGCCTCGGGTCTGGGAGAAGAATTCCCCTTCCTTACCTCCCTGCCATGAGCAAATAGTCTGGTTTTTCATGAAGTGCCCCTCACTATTCCTGCAAACTAGAAAGCTTTTCCCTGCTTTCTAAATCTTACTGAGTCCCCAGGAGAGTCGAGTCGCTTAGTAAGAGACATATACCTCAGTTTCTCTCTGTTCCCAACCCATGAGAAACCCTTCTGATGCATCCAGCCAGTTTGACTCTCTCTCTGCACACACACACACACACACACACACACACACACAAACACACACACACGTGTACAAACACAGGCATGCATACACGTGCACGCACGGCCTCTGTCCCCAGCAGACCCGCAGGCAGGCTCTGACCCGGATGCACACACCGAAGCCTGATGGGCGCACGCAGGCCCCTGGGTGTGGTGAGGGCCGAAGCTGGGCGTGCTGTGATCGTTCAGCCAGGGGCCGTTGGAGAGGTGAGCCCTCCCCCACACCCACCCACACAGACCCCTGAGGCAGGAGAGATGCGTGGGCTTCAACTGTCTCTGCAGAGGGAGAGATTGGGTTCCAGCCGAACAGGAGGGAGGCCCTGTGATGCCCGGCTCTGCCCCCTTTTCCTGCCGTGTGTCCCCTCCGAGAGTCCCTGGTGTGGCCTCCTCAGGCAGCCTACGGCCACATGGGAGGTGGGCTCATCCATCCACAGCCTTTCACAGGCAGGGACTCGGAGTTATGAGAAGGGAGAGAACTGCCCCAAGGCATACAGTCAGCCGGGGAAGTGACGAGACCAGAACCCTGACTCCCGACTTCCAGCGCGGGGCGCTGTCTGCTGCACAGTGCTGTCGGCCCGAGGCCCCTTCCCACAGAGAGCGGGCTCATTCCCACTGACAAGAACTGACAGATGATACTCAGACCAGGGCCTCCTCCCAAGGCCTGCTGAGGGCATCATGAGACTGAGGCCCCAGTCCTGGGGTGGGGACACACCTAGGGTGACTCCAGAATCACCAGTAGAGGGAGTCTTCCTTTTGGACCCCTGGGAACGTACCCACAGAGGTGCAGGTCCCAGGAACAGACACCAGGAAGCCCAGCGGAGCCAGAGCAAGTCAGAGCACACAGGACAGGGAGCAGCCTGGCGTGTGCTCGGCCGGGAGTGTGTTAGAGGAGGGGGCTTGCACAGAGGGAGGGGAAGGCACAGTCTGGAAGCATCCCACTTTTCAAAATGATGGGGTGGTATCGTTTTTGGAATCCAACAGACCTGGAGTTGCCCCTCACTAGATGTGTGGCCACGAGCCTCCATTTCTGAATCTGCTAAATGGGAGGAAACAGTCTGGTATCTGCTCAATAAATGGTAGCTGGTGCTGCCTCTGTGTTTAAGACCTCGACAGAGGCAGCGCCCGGAGGTCAGCCCTGGCTAATCCGGGAGGAAAGGGATTGGGAGGAGAGGAGCTGTCCACTGCCCCAGTGCTGATCTGTCTGGGACTCAACCCTGGGCAGGAGCCAGGGCCTTCCAGCCACTCAGGACCCCCAACGAACTGCCAGACAGGGGTGGGACAAGGACCTGGGAGAACCAGCTCTTTCTGAAGATGCCGGTCCTGGGGAAACAAGACAAGCTTCACTGCACCTCAGAGACCGGAAATGAACAGAGACCAGACCTCCTTAGAAGCCGATCCCCACTCAGAGCAGCCATTGTCCACGGACCGGTTCAGTGCCTCCCAGCCCAGTGCTCAGGAAAGTCAGCCGCATATCTCTGCTCTCCTGGAGCCCGTCCAGGCCGCACAGAAGGAAGCTGCTGCCACGGTTTAGTGGAGTTTCCAGGCAAAGTGCAACCCTCCCTGGCTGGCTGCGTGGGCCCTGGAGAGTTCAGGGGAGAGGGATGGCCCCACGCCTGGGCCCGGCTGCCTCTAGCTAGGCTGCAGCTCCTTCTGTGTGCCCGGCGGTGGGGCTGCAGCTCGTGGAGGCTGAGCCGGGGGGGGTGCGGCTCGGCATTCTGATCTCAGACCGGCCACTCGCTGTGGGGCCTTGGGCAGGCTGCCAAGCTGCAACCCCCATCACACCCTCCCTCCACTGGAAGCCATCCCCATCCCGAGAACAGTGGCTGGGGAAATGAGCATCACTGCTCGGCAGCAGGCCTGGTCCCCAGGGAGCTCTCAGATGACTCCACGGGTGCAGCTGGGTGGTACACCGACTTCCCGCACCACCCAGCTGGCACACAGCCCCAGCATCCAGTTTGGGAAGGGAGGCAGAGGGTGGAAGAATGTCAGTGGTGGTTGATGGGGCATCATTAGAAGATGGGAGGGGCCGAACTGGGCATCAGAGCAGTGCCAGTGACCATGTGCACAGGTGCTGAGTCGGGGGGTCTGGGTCCACATCCCCCCCTCAGGAGCTCTGGCACCCCGGGCGTGCTGCTTTATCTTTCAAGCTCAGTTTCCTCATCGGTGTGATGGGGTGACTACAGCCTCTCTCCTAAAGGGATGCTGGGAAGGTCGAATTAGACGAGGTAGGCAGTGTTTGGATCACAGCAAGCCTTCGATAAGTGTTCCTAGCACCCTGAGTCCACCAGACGATGATTCCTCAACTTCCCCCAGAAGGTCACCCTCGGAGACTGCAGGCTCCTCCTTCCGTCCGCTGGGCCCACTTCCTTCCGTGTCTGGCCTGTGGTGGCTGGGACAGCCACAGAGACACAGGAGTAGCCAAGGCCCTGTCCCGAGAATTGATTCCTTTCCTCCCTGACAAGGGGCAAGTGAGCCAGAGGCCTGATGGTTCTGTTGGATGAACCCTGGCCATCTGATTCCGCTTGCTTGGCTTGAGGGCTGGCACAGGGGTAAGCATGAACAGCCCTCCTGAGAGTGGGCAGCAGCTGGCAGCAGGGAGGGTTCTGGACAGTGAGTTAGGGCCCTGGGTTAGGAGCCCAGGTCTGCCACTCACCAGCCACATGTCCCTGTGCAAAGCACATTACCTCTAGCATCTACTTCCTTGCTGTGCAATGAGAGCATCTCTGTCAGCCCCAGGACTCCCAGGGTTGTACAGGGTCACATGACACAGCAGGTGTGTGAGTGCTTTGAACACGGAGACCTGCTGCGTGGCTCCGGTGGAGATGTGTCCCTGGGATGGCTGGATGCTCTAGGTCCTGGACGTTGCCATCTGAAGGCAACTGACCTTTCTGTCCTTCAGCCTGGCATTGGGCTGACATTGGGACTTGCCACCACCTTTCTTGCTGGCTTTCTGCAGGCCCACCTTCTCTCCAGAACCGCAAATGTGCACCAGGCTCCGGCCTCTGGGCATTTGCTCAGACGCTTCCCTCCCCCTGGAATGCCAGCCCCTAGCCCATCCCCCACGTGTACAAATCCAGACCCCGCCCGTTCCTCAGAGGAATGTGCTTTCTGCGTCCATGCGCTTTAGGGGACCTCTCCTGGGGGCATTGCTGACAGTCCAGTTACTGTTCAGCTCTTCGCAAAGGCAGCTGTGGAGAGGACCTCCTGAGTCTCCACCCTCCCGCTAGGAGCACGCGTGTTGCGTGTGCCTTCATACACGTGTGCTTAGGGGAAAGAACACAGATTTGCATGTCGCACAGATGTGGGCGCCAGTTCCTGTAATGATTCTGCCATCTGGATCAATTCATTCTGTTCTGTCTATTGATGCTTAGCTGGAGCGACCTTGGCCAATTCTGGACCTTTCTGGGTCTCAACTCCTTTACTCGTCAAGATGGACTCATGGTGCCCAGGTCGGAGGGTTGCTGCCAGAATGCCCAGTGATGTGGGGGTGTGCCTGCCTCTACATGGAGCTATGCTAACCCATCTAAAAGGGTGAGACTCAGTCCTGTTCTGAGCCCTCCCGCACGGCCCAGTCACAGCATTTAGTGACTCACGTTACTGGTGTCATGGACCCTCTCATTGCTCCTCTCCAGCTCGGAGAAGCATCACATGTGGATCTGGCCACAGTGTGGTCCCCACCCCAAGCTCCAGCGCTCATCACCCCTAATCAAATGTCCGGATTCTTGAGTCCTCCACAGGGGCAGTGGGGACGCCGCGTCAAGGCCTGGACAGGAACAGGCCTCTCCTTTCCGTGGCCATGTGGGAACCTGTGCTCACTGAAGCTCAGTGAGGCCCAGTCCAGCTGCACCCGAGGGGACCGATGACCTCTGTAGTTTGCAGAAAGGGCCAATCTGTGGAGCTAGAGGTACTGGCTTCATTCTCTACCAATTCTGTCATGTACACTCTTTGCCTCCGTTCCCATGTCTGAAATGCACACGTATCGTTCAGGACCCCTCAGACTGGCGTGTGCTGCCTCCCAGACCCAGGGCAGATGTGTGCGAGCTGTCAGACAGACGGCAGCAGCTGGGACTCGGAGGAATGCTGAGCATCCGCCACACCAGGGCTCTGCTGAGGTTGGCTGTGCACAGATGGATCTGAACAGCCCTCGGGTTCAGGGTCAGATGAAGGCCTCTCCCGGCTGAGGGATGCTCAGGGCGTCACAGTGAGTCTCCGCATCCTCCCAGCAGGCTTGAGGGTGCTGCTGAAGCTCGGGCTGATGGGTGATGGGAAGAGAGCACCATAGACTGAGCCTCCCCTCAGGGGAAGCTGCTGCCCTCAGCCGGGCCCCTGGTCATTGGATGGAGAAATGGGGCTCCTTTCCCTCTCAGCAAAAGGAGCCTACCTGAGCTCCCAGCTCAGCCCAGAGAGGGAAGAGCGTCAGCCCTGGGAAGCTCAGCGGGACCAGGTTGGGTAGGACCTCCATGTCCAGGTCTAGCTGGGCCAGGGCTCAGGTTGGGACATGTGGCACTGAGGTGTGAAGGTGCCCAGGTGCACCCCCCCTTTTCTCAGAGAGACTTCCTAGACTCAGCCTGGCTTTGACACACAGAGGGGTATGGGGAGGGGGCAGCTACAAGGAGCCAGTCACCCTGCCTGGAAGCCCTCAGGGCTGGTTCTCTCAGAGTGTGTGTGTGTGTGTGTGTGTGTGTGTGTAAGTGTGCGCACGCGCCATCAGTGGGGACTTCTGTGTTAGAAGCCGCCAGATTCCCCAGAGAGGAGAGAGGGAAGAACAAGAGGCGAGGAGAAAATTGGGGGTGGGAGAGACAGATGGAGACACAGCAGTGGGAGAGAGAGAAGAGAAGCACAGCAGAGGAGAGAGAGAGAGGTGGAGGGGAGAGCAGAAAGGGAGAGTGAGCGAGCAGAGTGAGCGAGCAGAGCAGACAGAGGGGAGGAAGAGAAAGCCAGGGAGCAGGAGGGTGCGCGAGCGGAGACAGAGGGATGGGGTGAGGGCAGGAGGAAGCGGAGACAGCGCGCGGGGGCGCAGGCGCCTGCAATCCAGGATCCGAGGGCGCTGAAAGCTCCTGATTCGGCGGCGCACCGGCGCTGGCCCGGGAGGTGGCGCGGGGCTCCGGCGGGGCTGCGCGCCGAGGTGCTTGCCCGAGAGGAGGCACAGGGCTCCGGCGGGGCCGCGCGCCCTCCAGGGAGCCATGGCTGCGGGGACCAGGGGTCGCCAGGCGGTGGGCTGCCCCGCGGTGGCGCCGGGCTGCGGGCCCTGAGCGCAGGCGGCAGGCGCGCACCATGAACTCGTGGGACGCCGGCCTGGCGGGGCTGCTGGTGTGCACGATGGGCGTCTCGCTGCTGTCCAACGCGCTGGTGCTGCTCTGCCTCCTGCACAGCGCCGACATCCGCCGCCAGGCGCCGGCGCTCTTCACCCTCAACCTCACGTGCGGCAACCTGCTGTGCACCGTGGTCAACATGCCGCTCACGCTGGCTGGCGTCGTGGCGCAGCGACAGCCGGCCGGCGACCGCCTGTGCCGCCTGGTCGCCTTCCTCGACACCTTCCTGGCCACCAACTCCATGCTCAGCATGGCCGCGCTCAGCATCGACCGCTGGGTGGCTGTGGTCTTCCCGCTGAGCTACCGTGCCAAGATGCGCCTCCGCGACGCCGCGCTCATGGTGGCCTACACGTGGCTGCACGCGCTCACCTTCCCTGCCACCGCGCTCGCCCTGTCCTGGCTGGGCTTCCACCAGCTGTACGCGTCCTGCACGCTGTGCAGCCGCCGCCCGGACGAGCGCCTGCGCTTCGCCGTCTTCACCGGCGCCTTCCACGCGCTCAGCTTCCTGCTGTCCTTCGTTGTGCTCTGCTGCTCCTACGTCAAGGTGCTCAAGGTGGCCCGCTCCCACTGCAAGCGCATCGACGTCATCACCATGCAGACGCTCGTCCTCCTCGTGGACATCCACCCCAGGTGAGGGCGCCCGGCGAGGGCGCTGGGGCCGGCTGCCTGGGGCTCGGTGGGGGAGGGGGGTCTTCGTGGGGGGAAGGGGCTCACACAGCCCCCGTGCTGCAGTGTGTGGCCTCGGACAAGACCTCTTTCCACCCAGTCTCCATTTCTCTCCGGGAAACTGGGGTGGGGAGGGCAAGGCTGCGGGTCTTAAGACAGGGCCGCCAGACATGTGGGCCACACAGTACACATGCTTTTTGAAGCATCAGGGTGGAAGTCACAGTCAGAATCCCACTGGACTTCTTACACTAATTCTGTGTTTGTGGTTTCCACTTTCAACAGCCCATGGGGGCCTCTGAAGGCTCTGCGGGGCCCTGAGAGGGTGGCTGAGATGTCTGGGGGGCTCCTTAAGAGCTCGCAAACTGAGATGAGCTGCTCTTCCGGGCCTGTCGTTCCCCGGGGTCTGCGCTGCCTGTCTCCTGTGTGTGTGTGTGCACGGGCAAGTCCTGAGCCGCACCTCCCTCTGTGGGTCTGAAAGGAGCATCCCAAGGGCCCTGAGGGTGGGGGAGGGGACCTCTCCCTGTCCTTCCCAGACAGCGCTGCCCTGTGTCTCCTGGACTTGGAGCCCAGACACCCCGCAGATGGACAGCGTCACCTCTGAGGTTCCCACCCCTCCACCCTCACCTGGCAGCTGTTTCTCAGGAAGGCAGCTTGGGGGTACAGGTGCAAGTACCCCCTGGGAACTCCTGCCCTCCCCCGAGACTCCCCTAGAGAGAAGGGGGAGATGTTGGCGGAGGCGTCCTGAGCTCACCACAGCTTTCCTTCCGAGAGGAGGAGGGACAGGCCGGTGGCGTTTCTGTGGCCTCTGCTATTTTGTATCTCAGTGGCCCGGGGAGGGGCAGGCTCTGTTGCCCAGAACCCTCGATAAGGGGGCTTCGGCTCCCAGAAGGCAGGGCGGTGAGGCAGACAGAGAGCGCCAATGGGGGAGGCCAGGGCAGGGAGGGAGCTCCCCAGGGTGTGATCCCCTCCCGGGGAGAAGCAGCCTCATGTCTGAGGGACGGACCGGAGGGGTCAGTCTGAGCAAAGGTTCCTTCAACCCTGAGTTTTTCCTGCCCGTGAGCAATGAAAGGGAAGTCTTTGAACTTCACTGTCTGCACAGGGGCACGCCTGCAGGTGTTCACTGTCCCTCTCCAAATGGCCCTTCCTGGTTGATGCTGAAGAATTACATGAAGATTCTTCATAGACTCTTCCTCACAGAATCACATACATGTGAATGACCAACAGCGTGTGGGCGACAGGCACATGACCCCACGCATGCGCATGTGTGAACACCGCACACAGTCCCCCGTGTTCACACAGCAACTGCGTGTGTACCAGACAGATCAGCGCGGTGCGCAGGTCACCGGCGTGCACACTGGCTCACTGCAGGCGTCCACACGTGGTTCACGCGTTTCAGGAAGTTTTCCGAGGCCACGGCTGCAGGGCAGCCAGTCCCCTTCTCAGCCTGCAGGGGTGCGGTGCCTCGCTTTAGACAGCGCAGCCCCAGGACTGGGGCTGGGACTGCGATGCTTGACCCTCGGGACCTGGACCCTTCCTCAGTGGGCGCAGGAGGGCCGGGAGGGAAAGGGATCAGTTCTGATCAGTTCACACGCCGTCTCGCTCTCCTCCAGCGCCCAGGAGGGGGTTATGGCTCCTTTTCAGCCCATTTAGGGTGTAGGGCCGGTTTCATTCTCCACTCTGAGAGCTCAGGGCTCTCAGGAGCAGGAACAGCTGTTCTGCTGACCTCGGTCCCCTCTTCTCCCCTCCACCCCCTTCTGGGGCTCCCTGACCTCCTCTAAGCCCCAGAATGCTTTGAGGAGCCCCTGCCCCCAGGACCGTGGGACCCTGCAGGGCCAAGGAGCAGCACCAGTCTGCCCGGGGGGGAGGAAGGGCTTCTGGGACGAGGCCAGCCCGCGACTGGACTGGTTCAGACAGGTGGCACTGGGTCGTGCTGGCTGGGGCTGGCCTGAGGTTTCGGACTAGAGGGCGGTGTGACAGAGCTCACTGCCCCTTCGGCGAGCACCACCTGCTTCCCTCTGGGGGCTCTGTCCCCAAAGTGGGAGAGTGGCCCGTGGGCCACATGGGAGGGCACAGCTCCCAGCTCCAGTCTTCTTTCTCGCTCCTCATTCTTCCTCTGCACAAATGAGACACTACAGGCTAACTCGGGGGCCTGCCCCTAGCACCCCAAGCCCTGGGCACTGAGGGCCCAGAAAGACCAGCCAAACCTCCTGGGCTGGTTTGATGCTGAGCGCCGGGCACCTGGGGGCACCATCGCAGATCAGCCAAAGCCGGGCTTCCTAATCTGGACGAGGGCAGCACTCTGTCACCGGCCACCACAGTCACGACCTCCTGAGGCCTAATGAAAAGGGACCGGTGTGCATTCCCTGAGGCCCAGGCTTGTCAAGAAGCTCCCTGGCAGTGCCTACTCTCCCAGTGTTGACCGTGGCGAGTGGCAGCTGGGCTCCTTCGCTTGGACGTCAGCAAAAGATCAGGGACCCTCTGCTCTGGATTAAACCTGGGACCCTAAGCAACGTTCCCCAGGCTTGCCTTCCTGCGGCAGTTTCTCCGGTCACTACGGCCACAAAGCAATTTGGAATTCCTGATATGTATTTCCCACCTGGTCCCCCAGCTGTTCAGTCGGCTGGGTTCATTCTCCCAAACCACAGTTCCGGACTAGTTACACAGATCCCCACCTGGTGCCGCCAGAGGCGGGCTGTCGCCTGACGTGGGCACAGGTGGGGAGCCGGGGCAGGGATGCGGCAGTCCCACTGTGGGCTGTGTCATCACAGGGCAGGATGGGGGGGCATGCTCACCCTGGGCTCCAGGTCTGCTGGGGTGGCTGAGTGCCACCGGGAGGGGTCCGCACAGTGGCATAGTGGACGGAAGAGCCCGTGGAGGTACCTCCCTGTGCCCTCGATTGTACAGGGGAGGACCCTGGGAGAGCCAGGGAGTGGGGCGCTCCCCGCACTGAGCAGATCTGGACGGGCCACGACCCTGAGATTTAGGGTGGGAAACAGTGCAGATGGCGGCCAGCACGCCAGCTACGTAAATACCCAGAAGTTCTAAAGTAAGCTTAGAAACTGTTACATGAAATACGTTCGGCCCTCCATCCTGACAGATACACATGTATAACGCTTTGCACGGCTGGGGTCACATCTAGGACCCGCAGGCCCCCTGGATTTCATGGTAGGGAGTATTGAGCTGCCCGACCACACAGTCCCCAGCTCTCTCCACCCTGGCTTTCCCCACACTGCACCCCACTGCACCCCACGGGCTGCCCTGGCTCTCCCCACACTGCACCCCACTGCACCCCACGGGCCGCCCTGGCTCTCCCCACACTGCACCCCACTGCACCCCACGGGCCGCCCTGGCTCTCCCCACACTGCACCCCACTGCACCCCACGGGCCGCCCTGGCTCTCCCCACAGTGCACCCCACTGCACCCCATGGGCCGCCCTGGATCTCCCCACACTGCACCCCACTGCACCCCACGGGCCACCCTGGATCTCCCCACAGTGCACCCCACTGCACCCCATGGACCGCCCTGGCTCTCCCCACAGTGCACCCCACTGCACCACACGGGCCACCCTGGGGCAGAGTGGATGCTGCAAGTGGTAAACCCCGTGTGACCCACTAAAGCTGCCCTTTGAGTCTCCGGCCGAGCTCACGGGGGCCCCGGGAAGGGCCTGCACACGTCTGAAGTAGGATCAGGGCGTCTGGGTGAGGAGTTTCGTGTTCCAGGGCCTTAGAGCCTGGGCTGGAATGGAGGCGGGGGGCCCTGGGGGGGCACTCCCCTCAGCCCTATGAACTCTTTGTTTAGTGGGGAGAGGTGTGGGCCCCTCGGTGTCCAGGGCCCAGGACACAGAACCCTCTGGCAGGACTGCTCACCGAGTGTCCTGGCCCCAAACCCAAGGCTCTTCTCCATCAGCCAGCTGGGTACCCTGGCTTTTGTTTTCTTGTCTTAGAAACCAGAAAACAAATCTGAGTTACTCTGAGTCCTCAGAGCGTGGGCTCTGGACCGACCACAGTCCTCTGGCGACCATCTGGGGCCCAGGCCGTCATGCTGGGCAGGGAGGTGTCGGGAGCGGGCAGATTTTCCCTGTGACCCCTCATAGGTGGACCAGGCGGCCATTCCCAGCATCCGTCCCTCTGCCCCACCCCGAACCCTGCTGGGGAGCACCTCTGACCCCATAGCTCATGGTGCTGGGGAGCCTGCGGGAACGCCCACTGGCCCCATGCGTGTCTCTGGGCGTGCGCACCTGCCCAGGGGAGCTCTGCTCGCCAGCCGTCCGCACTGCCTGGGTCTGAGGTCCTCCAGCCTCCACCAGCCTCCGCACTGCCTGGGTCTGAGGTCCTCCAGCCTCCACCAGCCTCCGCACTGCCTGGGTCTGAGGTCCTCCAGCCTCCACCAGCCCTCCACACTGGCTGGGTCTGAGGTCCTCCAGCCTCCACCAGCTCTCCGCACTGCCTGGGTCTGAGGTCCTCCAGCCTCCACCAGCCTCCGCACTGCCTGGGTCTGAGGTCCTCTGCAGCCTCCAGCCTCCGCACTGCCTGGGTCTGAGGTCCTCCAGCCTCCAGCCTCTGCACTGCCTGGGTCTGAGGTCCTCCATCCTCCACCAGCTCTCCGCACTGCCTGGGTCTGAGGTCCTCCAGCCTCCACCAGCCCTCCGCACTGCCTGGGTCTGAGGTCCTCCAGCCTCCAGCCTCTGCACTGCCTGGGTCTGAGGTCCTCTGCAGCCTCCAGCCTCCGCACTGCCTGGGTCTGAGGTCCTCCAGCCTCCACCAGCCCTCCGCACTGCCTGGGTCTGAGGTCCTCCAGCCTCCACCAGCCCTCCGCACTGCCTGGGTCTGAGGTCCTCCAGCCTCCACCAGCCCTCCGCACTGCCTGGGTCTGAGGTCCTCCAGCCTCCAGCCTCTGCACTGCCTGGGTCTGAGGTCCTCCATCCTCCACCAGCTCTCCGCACTGCCTGGGTCTGAGGTCCTCCAGCCTCCACCAGCCTCCGCACTGCCTGGGTCTGAGGTCCTCCAGCCTCCAGCCTCTGCACTGCCTGGGTCTGAGGTCCTCTGCAGCCTCCAGCCTCCGCACTGCCTGGGTCTGAGGTCCTCCAGCCTCCACCAGCCCTCCGCACTGCCTGGGTCTGAGGTCCTCCAGCCTCCACCAGCCCTCCGCACTGCCTGGGTCTGAGGTCCTCCAGCCTCCACCAGCTCTCCGCACTGCCTGGGTCTGAGGTCCTCCAGCCTCCACCAGCCCTCCGCACTGCCTGGGTCTGAGGTCCTCCAGCCTCCACCAGCCCTCCGCACTGCCTGGGTCTGAGGTCCTCCAGCCTCCACCAGCCCTCCGCACTGCCTGGGTCTGAGGTCCTCCAGCCTCCACCAGCCCTCCGCACTGCCTGGGTCTGAGGTCCTCCAGCCTCCACCAGCTCTCCGCACTGCCTGGGTCTGTGGTCCTCCAGCCTCCACCAGCCCTCCGCATTGCCTGGGTCTGAGGTCCTCCAGCCTCCACCAGCCCTCCGCACTGCCTGGGTCTGAGGTCCTCCAGCCTCCACCAGCTCTCCGCACTGCCTGGGTCTGAGGTCCTCCAGCCTCCAGCCCTCCGCACTGCCTGGGTCTGAGGTCCTCCAGCCTCCACCAGCCTCCGCACTGCCTGGGTCTGAGGTCTTCCGGCCTCCACCAGCCCTCCGCACTGCCTGGGTCTGAGGTCCTCCACCCACCAGCTCTCCGCACTGCCTGAGTCTGAGGTCCTCTGCAGCCTCCAGCCTCCGCACTGCCTGGGTCTGAGGTCCTCCAGCCTCCACCAGCCCTCCGCACTGCCTGGGTCTGAGGTCCTCCAGCCTCCACCAGCCCTCCGCACTGCCTGGGTCTGAGGTCCTCCAGCCTCCACCAGCCCTCCGCACTGCCTGGGTCTGAGGTCCTCCAGCCTCCACCAGCTCTCCGCACTGCCTGGGTCTGTGGTCCTCCAGCCTCCACCAGCCCTCCGCACTGCCTGGGTCTGAGGTCCTCCAGCCTCCACCAGCCCTCCGCACTGCCTGGGTCTGAGGTCCTCCAGCCTCCACCAGCTCTCCGCACTGCCTGGGTCTGAGGTCCTCCAGCCTCCAGCCCTCCGCACTGCCTGGGTCTGAGGTCCTCCAGCCTCCACCAGCCTCCGCACTGCCTGGGTCTGAGGTCTTCCGGCCTCCACCAGCCCTCCGCACTGCCTGGGTCTGAGGTCCTCCACCCACCAGCTCTCCGCACTGCCTGAGTCTGAGGTCCTCTGCAGCCTCCAGCCTCCGCACTGCCTGGGTCTGAGGTCCTCCAGCCTCCACCAGCCCTCCGCACTGCCTGGGTCTGAGGTCCTCTAGCCTCCACCAGCTCTCCGCACTGCCTGGGTCTGAGGTCCTCCAGCCTCCACCAGCCCTCCGCACTGCCTGGGTCTGAGGTCCTCCAGCCTCCACCAGCCCTCCACACTGCCTGGGTCTGAGGTCCTCCAGCACCGTCAGCGGCCCGGGAATATCTGGAGAATCCATGTGGCTGCATGCAGCTCACTCACTGCTCAGTGACCTGTGGGAGGCAGCGAGGTCTGGAGGACACACCCCAGATCTTGGAGTCAGGAGACTTGGAATGAATCCTGGTCTGTCCCCAGCTCACTGTGTGACCCTGGGCATGGCATAGACCTTTCTGGCCCTCAGTGTCCTCGTCTGCAAATAAGGAAACCACAGCTCTCAGGGCTGCAAGAGTCCAAGGAGCTCGGTTTGGCAGAGTTGTGAATAGTAGGGCACAGATGGCAAGTGCCCAGTCGCTCTGCCACCGCTCGGGGTGTGGCAAGCTTGTCTCAGACGATGCTTCCACAGCGATAAGCGTGAGGATGGGCACCGTCCCCTCGGAGCCTGGGGCTGCCCGCCCCCGCCTTCCTCCACCAACCTGCTCGGTCCCGGAAATCAGGGAAGCCCGGGTAGAGAAGCTCATCCATTTGTTTGCAAGAGTTCAAGGGAGCAGCCATGGGGTTCCTCACTAGCAACGCTACCCCGAGAGCCAGCGACTGCATCTACCTTCACCTGCACCCCACTCTCGAGGGGCAAGTCCCTCTCTTCCCTGAGCCCCCATTTTCCCACCTGGGAGCTGGGTTGGGTGGGTGAGGGTCACATGACATAGGACAGAGTCTGGCCTGTCTGGCCCAGAGCAGAGACGTGACCAGGCCCACAGGGATCCAGGCGCAGCGTCCACCCCGGACACCCTCTGGGTTATTCTAAGGCGTCTGAGAAACGGACGTTGTCAGGGGCACAGACTGGAGGGCGCCCGGTCCCCGTGCCGCCGCTCCCCTCGATGAGCCGTGTGAACTCGGTGCTCATTTTTAGGGACGGCCAGAATGCTCTCCTCTCACGGGGTGATGTACTGTGACGGCTCAGGACACCCGGCTCCTTCCCAAATCTCCAGCAAGTGTCACCGCGATCGCACTGAAAGCGTGGGCAGAAATACTGAACATTAAAACAGAAAGTCCTGGGTCGTGGAGAATATGCCAAAAACGCTGCGCTCCAGGGCGACCACTGGCCTGGTTTTCCTGGGACAAGGAGGCCTCAGAGTTTTAAAACCGAGACAGCCTCAGGCACACCTCACTGCACCCAGAGCGCCTGCGGGTGGGGACACAGGCCTTCTCTCCACGTCCTCCCTGCCCACACCTGCCGCTTCAGCCAGAGGACCCTGGTGCTGAGCGGCAGACACCAGGTGGAAATGGAGTGTGGGGAGAGCTAAGGCTGACTCTTGCTGTGTGACCTTGACAGAAGTCACCCGCCTGCCCCTCCCCCACTGTACCCTTCAGACTTTCCGAACGAGGTGATGTCCCGGCACCTCCCTACGTGGGAGCCCCCATCACAGTATCTAATTGGAGACTCAAGAAAGGGGGGTTGTTATTGATACAGGAATTAACAACATTAGCCATGAGTAATCAATATTCAGCCAGTACGAAGCCCGTGGTGCCAAGCGAACCTCGTCTCCAACTCTCGACATTCCCGGAAAGGCCCAGGCCAAGGGAGGACAGTCCTGCAGGAATCGGGCCTCCATTCAGGGGAATGGGCTGTGTCCACTGTGACCAGAGCAAAGGGGAGAGTCCCGGTGAGGCTGGATCGTGGTTCCGGGGACGGAGGGCAGGCTGCCCAGCACCCACGCTGCCCGAAGCCGGCTCCTGACATTCTCCCACCCCTTGCCGTCGTCCAGCACACTGGCCTCATTCTGCGGGGAGGTCACTGCAGCCCAGCGCTGGCTCCACCAGGCTGCTTCGCCTCCCGGCAGCCCTGTCCAGTCCCTCCCTGGTCACGTCTGGAACCATGTGCTTTATTTTGAAAGGAAGTGATGGAAACACATGTCGCCATCGGGCCCCGTGGGGTGGAGCGCGCTCCCCTTTCCTGGACGGCAGTCACCGACGGACTCGCTGGTCCTCGGGCGCTTCCCTGCGGCTGCAGGAGATGGACCCGATGTCTGTTCTCGAAAGGTCCCGGAGCACAGCGGACTCAGGGACGGGGCGTGGGTGAGAGGCGTAGGCGGCAGGCTCCTGATGCCATCCTCAAGGCTGTGTCCCCGATTCTCCGGGGACTTGGCAGTCTCTTAGCGTCGCCGAGCTCGGTCTCTGAAGGAACCGAGCGACTTCTTTCTCAGTGACCCCATAAAGTGGTGTCTGCAGCTCCCAGCGGGGCTGGGGCCTTGGGATGGAAGGCAGGGACGGAAGGTGTGAGGAAAGGAAGTCCGTTCTCGCTGCCCAGAGGCCAGGTCGCCCTGGTGGAAAGGACTAGCCCTGGGTCACACGGACGCAGGTTCAAATCCTGTCTCCACGTCCCAGCTGAGCAAATTCACGTGGCCTCACTGAGCTCTGGGCTTCCCTGGACAACAGGGCAGGTAAAACGCACCTGGCAGGACCCACTGTCGTAAGGATATGCGTTAGAGAGAGAGAACCCAGAGGGTGTGGACTCTGGGCTGGGGCCTAGCTGGCGTTCAGTGGCTGGTAAGAGTAATAGGAATGAGCTTCTATCATTTGCACGTGCTTGGACACTGTGCTAACTGGGTTACGCACTGAACACATTGCGTGCACCTGTGCGCTCTCTGCCTTTAATTCTCAAAACAGCCCTTTGTGGCATTTTATTAGAGGTCATCCACGCTTTGCAGAGGACGGCCCTGAGGCTTGGTGATGTCACACAGCCAGCTAGGCAGGACTTGGCCCGGTCGGGTTGCTCTGGCTGCGTGGCCAAGCTCCCACCCTCGGGGCCAAGCCTGCACTGTGAACAGAGCCCCGTGGGGCCCGCGGGCTGCGCGAGTCACCTGTCCTCTCCCTGCAGTGTGCGGGAGCGCTGTCTGGAGGAGCAGAAGAGGAGGCGCCAGCGAGCCACCAAGAAGGTCAGCACCTTCATCGGGACCTTCCTCGTGTGCTTCGCGCCCTACGTGATCACCAGGTGGGTCTGGCCGGCGGGATGCTAACACGCGGCAGGCGGGACGGGTGCGGGGTTTGGGGTGGCAAAGCAGGGCCCACGCGGCCTCTGGCAGTGGCCGGCGTCTCTCGGCCACACGCGCCTCCAGGCAGTGCGCTGGGGTGAGCGTGAACGTGGCAGGTTCGATGAGGAGGGTGCCGCCCTTTCTCCGTAGCCTTGAGTTCCTTTAGATTAAACTCAGAACTGAAAGAGTTGTAAAAATCTCTCCCACGTGCTTCCCAAATCTCGTCCTGACCCTTTATCCTGGGCCCACCCCCAGGGAGCCCTAAAGGACAGGAAAGGGGGAGACAGGGGAAGACACCTGCAGTGGTCGGGTTCCCAGTGCCCACTGAGCGCAATAGAGCCCGGCCCCGGCGTGCTCGGCCCAGACACCCTGGTCAACAGCAGGGGCCGTGGGCCATCTGCACAGAGCGCACAGCCATGCCACCCAGGTGGGTCCGCCTGTCCTACACCCAGTGACTCACCAGTTTCCAGCCTGGCTCGGCCTAGAACAAGCCTGCACAGGGGCCCTCACGCGGCACGGGTCCGCGTCTCCTCCGAGAGCGTGAAGTTCGCTCTTTCCTTCCAGAGCGATGGGGGGAGGTGCTTGGTGCCCAGGCCCCACTCTGAGCCAGAAAGCTGCCGTTTCTGAGATCACTGAGATCAAGCTGTTGGAGTGTCAGCCAAACCCCTCACTGAGCTGTCGGCGCAGAAGCTGGCACGGTCTCTACCCAGGCAGCCTCCTCCCACCCGAGCCTGTAGACGGAGCCGTGTGCAGAGTCTGGAATAACGTCCGGAAAGCTGTGGGGACCTCGGAGCTGGCAGACTCACGACTTCGGGAAGAGAAAGGCGGCTGCTGTGTCATGTGCCACCCCTTTGAGCTGACCGAGATCAGGCCGCTGGGCAGGGACCCCCTTGTGGGTCCCCAGTGTAGCCCCCTCTGCCTGACAGCGTTCTCAGAGGGGAAGCATCATTCTCGGGTCAGGAACCACTCAAGTCTTCAAACAGGTTCTCAAGCTTCCTTTATATTATTCCCTTGTTATAAGGGAACATGCAGTCTTTGTAACTGCGCCTGTCATTCACGGACACCTGCAACGCACCTAGGAGGTACCAGTACCTGCCTGCACTTGGCACAGCTCTCCTGCGAGGTGAAGACTGGCATGCGCCTCTCACCGAGGTTCAGAGAGGTGGGAGGAGTTTCCCAAGGACGCAGCAACTGGCAGAACCAAGGGTTAAAGGCGGCGTCGACCTGTTGGCAGTGGTTTAGCCTTGCGGCCTGCTGCGTCTCCAAAGCACGGGGACCAGGCACCGGACATACAGAGACACCACCTGCAGGTAATCCCACGTCCTGTGCCCCAGCATCTTTGGTGACCCAGGCACAGCACCAGACTCCCGTGGGGAAAGGCAGGCAGGCGCGTGAGTCCTTTCTCTGGAAGAAGTGGTGGGTTCACGTGGCGTCACCTCTGATCTCCCACCCGGGTGACAGCAGGTTGGGTAGACCTGGAGTGGGGACCAGAGGCCGTCAGCATGGGTGGCTGGAGCCATCGGCAGACTGGGCTGGCGTGGTGCTGACCGTGTGGCAGACACTCGCAGAAAGACACTTCCACCAACTGCACCAACCAAGGTGCGCCGGGCACTTCGGATGACAGAGGAAGATGCTGGGGAACCTCCACCTTCCCCTCACCTAAGAGACACTGCCTTCTGCTCAGTCCCACACTCACCTTGGCTCCTGTGTCTCCAAAGCCGGGCTCACGTCTGACTCTTTCCAGAGCATCTGAGCAGGGCCTGAAGACCTGCGACAGATTCTCATCCGAACGCTCTGATTAAATGTCTCCTGGATTAAAACGAACACGTCTGGGAACATTCAGAAGGCTATCAGCTCCATGGCGGTACAGTATATATATGCTTACAAATAATCGTGGCTGGCCCACCAACGGAGCGGGGCTTTGAGGCTCTGACGGCACCATGACTGTGCTGTCCAAAGTCGCAGAAGTCTGTGGATGGCAGAGGGGTGTGATAGGGAGGTGGCTGCCCAACATTAATATTCTAGTAATAGTGTCTTTTCCATTCTAATGTCTCAGGAAAATTTGAACTGTTAGCTTATTACTTACAGGTCTTCCAACACACAGACCAAATTGTCCAGAAGTCTGGGGAAGACATCTGGCTGGCTTCCCAAAGAATGTTCTGTGACCCATGTTGCATTGGGGACACAGTGTGCGTGCGTGCGTGTGTGCATGTGTATGTGTACGCATGTATGTGTGCACGTGTGTGCACGTGTGTGTGTGGGGGTGCATGTGTGTGCATGTGCATGCGTGTGTCAGAGAGAAGAGATGATGGAGGAGGTTAAGAGAAGGCGCCAATTTACTATGTCAAGTTCAAGAGTCAAAAGTAAAGGTCCTTGACTACATCTTGAGGGGCAGCCAGGCACCAGCAGGCACACGGTTACTGACTGTCACCTACAGCCCAGGGTTCAAAGCCTGTCTTCCACCTCCGGGCCAGAGGCTTCCACACATCGCTTTGCCTGGCTCCGCCTCTGTGCAGGAGGGAGAGCGCCGGGGGAGGGGCCTGAGGCAATGTTTGGGGGTGGTTAGGAAGCACGGAGACCGGAGCCCAGAGCGCCCAGGGAGGAGTGGGGGAGCTGCGGGCCGCTGTTCCTGTTTGCCCCCAGAACTCAGTCTCCTTGGGGCTTTTCGTTGTCCGGCTGAATTGAGACAGTGGTCTCTCCGGGGTTCAGAGATACCCTCAGAGACCTGGCAAGTGCACCCCACCCTCCCTCCCGGGACCGGGACTGCCAGGCTGCGGGTGAGGGTGAGAGGTCCCTGTGGGTGAGGGCAAAGGGTGGGCTTCCCGGCCTCATCCACCCTCTGCTGTGACAGTCAGCACAGAGACCTGCCGTGACCCAGATCAGATGGCTTCCTGCCAAGAAAACAGAGGAGCGGCTCCCGGGAGGCCCCCCAACCACTGCAGAGCAGAGGGGTGCAGAGGTGGGGCCAGCGGCGCAGGGCTGGGGTGGGGTGGGACCTGGGTATCTGCTCGGGTCACCCTGAGGCAGAAGAATACACATCTCTCTGCTCTGCTTCCAATTGGTTAGCAGGCCCACACCCGGGCATTTCTCCTCCCACCAGAGCACAGCTCAGACTCCCCCTGGCACTCACAGTGGTGTCTCTGAAAATGCTTGTAAAAGCAGAATCCTGCCCCCTCCCCCTCCCCCTCCCCTCCCTCCCCCCACCTCTGCGCTGGGCTCAGTCCAGGGCATTCTCCGGGAGAGCTGGAGGGAGCGCTGTGCCAGGCGGGTTGGGCGGGGGTCCACTGTGAGCACGGAAGCGTAAGCCTTTCCCCCTGAATGGAGCCGAATAGCAGAGGTTTCCCAGTTAACACCCCAGGCGGTCCATGGACAGTCACCTTGGTGCAGAGTGGAAGGTCAGGGCAGGGTGGGGTGGGAGGGCAAGGAGGGGGCATGCCCTGCCCCGGGGCCACCAATGCCTCTGCAGCTGCCCCTCCCCCCTTGGTCCACACTGGGCTCCAGCGATGGGGTGGGGCCTGGGCCGTGCCTGCGGAGTGGCTTCCACAGCAGAAACGTCCTGTCTCCGTCTGGAGAAGTGCAGAATCAAGGTCCTCGTGCCTTCTGCGGCTGAGGGAGAGTCTGCTGCAGGCGCCTCCCAGCTGCTGGGGTCCCCGGGAGTCTCTGGTGTCCCTCAGCTCGGAGGACCTCACCCCACCTCCGCCTTTATGTTCGCATGTCATTCTCTGTGTGCATCCGTGTCCAACTGACCCCCTTTATCAGGACGCCAGTCACTGTGGCAGAGGGCCACCCCAATAACCTCACCTACCGAATTCCCTCTGCATGGACCTGTTGCCAAGGAAGGTCCCTTCTGAGGTCCTGGGCTAGGACTTCAGCGTAGGAATTGAGGAGGCAAAGTTCACCCGGCGGGGGCTCTGAACAGTGGAAACCGAGTCGCACTCCGCTAACACCCGGGCCCAGTACTCCCTAGACGCGGGGCTCCGAGCCGGGTGCGGGCAGGAAAGGGAGCCAATAGTCTTGTAACCCAGAGATCAACCTCCCTCGGACACCAAAATTGTAAGTTTTAGGAGCTTTATTAACCTGCGCGGGGACTGCAGCCAACCCACTCAGAGGAGAACTGCAGCCCCGAGCCTCTAAAATGGCAGCCTTTTATAGTCTGTCTACATGGGAAGAGCAAGCAAGCAGCATTCACAGAAGCAGATATCAGCGGTTAGCAGTTGTTTGATTAACATTTCTCAAAATCCGTATCTAACAGTTGCCCGGGGGTCTCCTGTTTGTCAAGCAAACAGAATAGGCCTCCCTCCCCTCAGGGAACCAGTACAATAGTGGGAGTGACAGAGATCACAGAGGTCAAAATTAGCATTAAGTACCTGCAAATACCTATACTCAGGAAACTGCAAATGCCCCCAACACATGGGGCAACTATAACCTTAGGCAGAAATTCCTTCCCGTCTAGGGGCAACTAACCCATTATGGGAAGAATATCGAGGAATGTCCACTGGTGACAAAATGGAGTCCTTTAGTTGCCCTAACCAAGGGGCCCACATAAAATGGAATCTAGTTGCCTTAGCCTTGGGGCCCACAACAAATAGACACACGTGCGGGAAGCCAGCGGGGAGAGCAGGGTGGCCCTTTCGGCAGTGACCCTGCCCGCAGGGACAGCGCACCCGATCTGAACAAGGACGCCCCTCTCCTGGCGGGAACATGGGCTGCGTGTCCCTGTGAAAGGTCGTCTGACGGGATCACATGATCGTGCAAACACCTGCCCGGATCTGCGAAGAGAAAGAAGCCACCACAGCAATGTGGAAGTCCTCGCCCCGTCAGTCCCCTGGAGCCACTGGGGCCTCGGAGCCATCAGAGCTGGGACAGAGCGGAGCCAGCCACTGCAGGTGCACGGCTGTGGGGGTGGGGCACGGGGCGCCCATGTGCACAGGAAAAGCTGGCAGCAGGTCAGCCAGCCACACGCGAGCCTGGCAGGGGCATCCCAGCCTCAGCCTCGCCCAGCAGCCACACCAGCAGTGGCCGGGCCTGTGCTGACCCAAAGCATCTCTGCCTGGAGACCGCGACATCAGCTTTTCACAGCAGGAGCTTCCTACACACTGTCTGCAGGGGAAAGTGATGGACGTCCTGAGGGCACGAAGCCACTTCATGGACACCGTGTTCCCAGGGCTCCAAGGGACCCCAGAGCTCACCTCACCCAAATCATTGCTGAGATTTGCATCCCTGTGTGGCCCCCGGGTTTTCCATGTGGGAGACACTGGCTCGCTGCTCGATCGCTGAGCCTCGATGTCCTGGTCTGTAAAATGGGAATGATGCCCCTTCAGCGGGATCGTCGTAAGATCAGAGAGTGTGCGCCTCAAGGATCTGGCCCGAAGGAGGCATTCACCTGAGAAGTACCATCACTGAGCCAGGAGAGCCCAGGCTTTACATCAAATCCCTGGGAAGCAAATGCAGTAATTTTACCTCTCAATTATCTCAGCGGTGAAATTGGACCTTGTCCCGAATCATTGTGCTCTGTGAAGTCCGCGGAACCTGCAACTAATCACTTTGATCCTGCTGGGTGGTTCGATGATGTTCGACTCTTTTAATAACCCCTCTGGGGCAACCAAGATGCCACGACCGAGTTGGTGATGCCCGGAAGACCGGACACCTCGGAAAAGCACCTTGGCGTCCACAGCAGGAACGCGCTGGCATTCGAGTTCACTGACCCTATTCGGTGTGGACTCTAAATCTGGGGGGAGGGTCTTCTTAAATTCATCACTCCCCAAAATAGATTTCTTAAAAGTACCGGTTCCCCAAATGCTAACAGCTCCATTCTCCCTGCCGGGCTCCCGAGAACATGAGCGGAAATGTGGCCACATCCCCCGTGGGTCGGAGGGCCGGCGGACAGCGGCGCTGAGGAGGCCGACTGGGGACCCCGAGTGGACTCCCTGAGGTGCTGTTTGAGGAGAGACGCTGCAGTGAGGGTCACAGCCACCGGCCCCCCTGGTTCCCTCCACGGGCTTGTCCTCCCAGCCTCAGCCCCAAGAAGGCTGCAGGAAAACCACGGGCGAGGTCCTCCGTACCTGCGTCCGCAGCTGGGGAGCCCACCAGACCGAGAGCCTCCGCCGCCTCCCACCTTGCAGAAGGAAGAGGACAGGACAGGTGCGCTGCAGGCGCCACACCCAGACCCCGGACCTTCCTCCCGCCGCCCACGTGAGACACGGGCAGCCCCTCCTCTCTCTGGGCCTCGCCTGCCTGTGGGAGGGGAGAGGGTGACTGATGACCTCTCAGCTCTCTCCCAGCTCTGTGGCCTTTTCTACCTTAATTAATGCTGAATAACGTCCCATATGGCCGAGGGCGCTGGGCACACTTGAGAGAGAATGAGTGGCATCATTTGGGGGAATTTCACGTCCGCAGAGGGAAGCTGTACCGCCTGGCGTCAGCACCACTGAATGGGGTTGTGGGACGGGTCCCAGGAGGACTCTCAGACTGCGCCCCCTTGGCATAGCTGCACCTTCTCTCACCCCCTCCGAAGGACGAGGGTCTCTCCAGGGGACCCTGACAGCCGCTGTTGCCACGGGCCACCAGCCCTGGGAAGAGGGCTTCCTGGCCAGCAGATTCTTTCCTGGTGCAAGACGGACTTCAACTTTGCAGAACGTTTGCTAGGTCCTTCCCAGCCCTTCTTCCCAGACAACCTGCTTTGGAAGGAGAGCTGGGATTGGAAGCAAAGAATCCGTCCTTCTTACTGGCGATGATCACAGACACGGCCGCATTGCACTCCATATTTTTCGTAGAAAACATCCAGGCGCGAGGAAGGAAAATGACCAGCCCAGGGTGGAGCCAGTGGCCAGGACAGTATTAGCGATTAGCCCATTTCTTAGACGAGCTTGGGTTCCAGAGCCAGACAGACCTGGGTTCCAGTCCCGCCTTGATCATTTCCTGGTCATGTGACCTTGGCCCAGTGACTTCCCGTCCTCGGACATCTGCGTCCTCACGTGTAACACAGAGACGGTCCTGCCTCCCGGGTTCCGTGAAGTCACGCGTGGAAGGTGCACAGTTGTAGCACCTGGAGCGAGGGCAGTGCCTGGGGACTGTCCGCTGCCGTCGTCGCGGTGGCTCCTGTTCCGGGGGGGCAGGCTAGAGACACTGAGGCTTGGCCAGCACGCGGGTCGGGCTCCATCTCAGTAACGACCTCGTCTCTCCGCAGGCTGGTGGAGCTGTCCACGGTGCCCGTCGCCGCCCACTGGGGAGTGCTGTCCAAGTGCTTGGCCTACGGCAAGGCCGCGTCCGACCCCTTCGTGTACTCCCTGCTGCGGCACCAGTACCGCAAGAGCTACAAGGAGATTCTGAACAGGGTCTTCCACAGACGCTCCCTCCGCTCCTCGGGCCTGGCCGGGGACTCCCACAGCCGGAGCATGCTGCCCGTCTCGGAGTGAGGGCCGCCGCCCCTGCTGCACGCGAGGAAGGCGGCTGCGGGCAGAGGCGGGAGGGCTGGGGCCCCCGGGCCACACCGCCACCGCAGCCCACCTGGCAAGCCAGCGAGCGATTCGGGTCCCTGGCTGGTGGGGCGCTGAAGGCTGCTTCCTGGCCCCTCAAGGGCAGCTGCTGAGCTGTCCCTGTTCATCACCGAAGGACGACCCAGGACATGCTCCGGACTTTCTTTCTGAGAAGCTCCTTGGAGCTCCTAGACTCCCCGGAGGCTCCTCGAGGTGACACTCAGCCTGTCATGGTCAAGGACACGTAGTGCTGGTGGCAGGTGGGGATGCACGGGGCCCCCCGCCTCCTGAGCACTGGGTACCGGGCTCAGTGCTGCAGGGGTGGCGGGCTCCGGGGACACCGTCTTGCTGGGAGCGCGGACGGCAGTGGCCGTGCGGCCCCCGCGTGGCCTGGCTGCTTGTCTCCACGTGGCTGTGGTGGCCGCTTTTGCTCAGTATTATTCAGCTGGTACTAACTCCCCTGTGCTCCGCTGGGACCCTGGGTGCTGTGCCCGAGGGGAATCGTTCAACACCAGTGCATCCCCAGTTGCTGCTGACCAGCCTTAGAAACGCTCGTACTGACTTAACTTTTCTCCGCCCCCGCCCCCACGGCTCACCTGTGTGTGTGTAGACAATCCAAGCACAAACGTGGTTTAAACAGGCAGGTAATACATGTCATCGTGTTCTCTCTCTTTTTTTTAATCCTCACCCGAGGATATTTTTCTATTCATCTTCAGATAGAGTGGGAGGGAGGGAAAGAAAGAGAGAGAGAGAGAGAGAAGAATCGACGTGAGAGGGACACATCGACTGGTTGCCTCCCGCACGAGCCTGACCAGGGCTGGGGACAAACCACAACTGAGGCACGTGTCCTTGGCCGGAATCGAACCCGCGACTCATTGGTGTGCGGGCCGACGCTCTAACACTGAGCCTAACCGGCCAGGGCGTAATCGTGTTCTCTGAAGTCTGACCCTGATTCACCTTCTCGTGTGCCGTAGTCTGGAGCCGAGGAGGCGGGAGGAAGGTGGTGGCTGGCCCCTGACCCCGATGCGTGACCTGAACATACAGGGAGCGTTTCACCTGGTCTCCCACGTCTCGTCTGGCACGTCCCTCGAGATGGACAGACGAGAACTGACCGAGCAGGGTGTTGGCCTTGACTTTAGGGCACAGGTTCCATGATCCTAGTTTCTGTAAGTCTGTCAGCACGCAGCGGAGGCGCCTGAAGGGACGAGAGGGTGTGCTGGGCTAGGGATGGGACAGGGCGTGTTTGCGGCAGATTATAGCCATAATCCTATGCTAGCCCACGAGCAGCCCATCTGGAGTCGGTGAACACCCAGGGGAGTGGACCACGCGCTCCGCCCCATCCGTCCCTGTCCACATTTCAAACTAGCGTGTGACGGCCACGAGCAGCTATCGTCTGTCCTCAGAGTGGTCCCTCCGGGTGGGAGGGGGGGTGTCTCCTTCTCTCCTGCCAGCTCCGCACGGCCTAACTTCCGAGGTGTCGGGGGGGGGGGGGTCTGGCCCACCAGGGACCCACGGGGAACAGCCAATCGGTGTCCATGGCCAGGTGGCCCCGCATCGAGAGAAAGGGAAGGGCTGTGCGTGTCTATTTGAAAAGGCGTCTTATTAAACTTAGCTTCTCATTTAGAAAACAAATAACTGGGCTGGCCTAGTCTTGTCAAGTTTCCAGGTTTCCATGGAGACTGTTCCAGAGACGGACAGAGCTCCCGAGGCCTGCCCACCTTCCCGTCGCAGGTGGAGGTGTGTTCACTCTGCCCCGAGCAGCCAGTGGGCTCGGCCGTCCTCTTCCGTGATCGGGGCGTGACCTCGCTCGCTGGAAATCGGCCGCGAGGGGAGTAGTCGTACTCGGAAAATCAGCAGAGGCCACCAACCAGGTCTCTTCTGCTCTGAGCGCGGGTGGGCACCCACCGACCCGCCCACCACGGCCCGGGAGGACTCGTGTGTGCCTGATCTGATTCCGAGCACACCTGTTCTTTTGTGGCAGTTTCCAGGGGACGAGCGGCTGCCACTGTCCATTGACTCGGCACCGGAGGGACCAGTGCGGGTGACAAGTGGGTGAAAGGCGAGCCGTGAGCCAGGGGTGGGGTCCGTAGACAGTCCGTCAGACTGGAGGGATAACTGCATCACAGCCCCCGCCTGCCCTCTGTCTAGACACTCGTGATCCTGACCCACCAGGTCCCCGACCTCTCTGCAGCTACGAAACAAGACCCATCACCCTGACGCCACGTAGCTTGAAAAGATGCATTTCATAATTTTCACCAAACTGCTAACCACCCAGTAGAACCAGTTGGTGGGGGTCAGGTAGACAAAACCCCGCTCAGTCGGTGGACGGGGACGTTCCTCACTATTTAGACACAGGTTAGACCCAAGAAGGGAGGAGGAATCCCAGTGACGAGCAGCGCCCACCGGGCGGCTGGAGCGCCTTTAGCCGAGGGTCTGCAGGCATCTCGATCGTGTGTAAGATTGGCCCCGCGTCATCCTTCCCGGTGAATCATCTACCTCATTTGGTAACAGTGTCTCCGGCGCCACCCAGTTTCCTCAGGTAAAGCACCTAGAAACATGGAGATCAGCGTCTACGCACGGGGTCCGGGGTTCCCTCGGTGACTTCGGCCCAGTGCACGGCTCCGTGGGTCCCACGCTGGCAGGCGGCGCCCGTGGTGAGACCGTGGAGAAGTCTGCAAACAAAGCCTGGACCGAGAGGCTGCCAGATTCCTAGACCCACGGACAGGTGTGGTGTCCAGCCCCGCAGGAGCGGAGCCTGGAGGCTCAAACCCGGCCCACGATGCCTTTCTCGGCCGCTCTGCACTGGGCTAGCTTCCCCTAAGCTTCTTTTGGGGGCGGGGGGACTCCAGAGCCCTGAGACCCACGAGGGGACCGTCAGCTCGGAGGAGTGTCGTGGCATTCGGGGTTTGTGTGTCTGTGGTCAGCTGAACTCCCAAAGACATTCCACTGAGAGCCACCTGTTTTCACTTAGAAATTGTCCGGGGGAGGGGAGGGGACTCAGTCATCTACCACAGCTGTGTGTCCCTGGCCAGGGGGAGGGAAGGGGACTCAGTCATCTCCCACAGCTGTGTGTCCCTGGCCAGGGGGAGGGAAGGGCACTCAGTCATCTCCCACAGCTGTGTGTCCCTGGCCGGGGGGAGGGGAGGGTACTCAGTCATCTCCCACAGCTGTGTGTCCCTGGCCGGGGGGAGGGGAGGGCACTCAGTCATCTCCCACAGCTGTGTGTCCCTGGCCAGGGGAGGGGAGGGGACTCAGTCATCTCCCACAGCTGTGTGTCCCTGGCCAGGGGAGGGGAGGGGACTCAGTCATCTCCCACAGCTGTGTGTCCCTGGCCGGGGGAGGGGAGGGCACTCAGTCATCTCCCACAGCTGTGTGTCCCTGGCCGGGGGAGGGGAGGGCACTCAGTCATCTCCCACAGCTGTGTGTCCCTTCTGCGCCCGCTTGTCTCCTGTCTCCTCAGCAATAAACCTCTCTCCTCGTCTGTGAAATCCGTTTCTGTTCTGTGGTGCTTTCCTTCCTTTGTCAGAAGGAAGCATGGCACCCAGAGGGCCCCCGAGGGTCACTTGCTGGGGTCTCGCCTCAGACTCTGCCCCGGGAGCTATGGGAGGGAGGTGGTGGCAGCTCCTCTGTGGATACTCAGTCCCGTCCCCCTCCTTGGGCCTCCTACCGGGAGTGGAGCCAGGTGGAGGCAGGGCCAGAGGGACAGTCGGGAGGCCAAGCCCTGGGTGTGGGCTCTTGTAGGTTCCCATCGTCACCCCATGTGGCTGGTCCTGCCAGGTTCCCCGGGAGCAGCTCCCAGTAATGACCGTCCTGACAGCGGGTGTGCGCTGAGCCAGGGCCGACCACCAGGCAGCATGCTGAGTGCTCCCAGCGCTGGGGCAGCGGGCGGAGCCATTGAGGGGCAGTGCAGAGCAGGGCGGCCGGCTCACGAGGGCAGGTTGGCACCGGGGCAAAGCCCCCAACTTCAGGCAGCCCTGTGTTTCCATCAGCAGCAGACAAACCATCCTTCACTCTGAGCTCCCAGCCGACACCCGCCCCACCTGGGGGCCCCCCATCACAGGCCGCGTGCCTGGGGATGATTCTGGCTCCTCCTCCGTGTGTGTCTCCAGGGGGTTCTGGGGAAGACGCTTGGCAGCAGCCTCTGTACCCAGAGTCACGGTTCACCAGCCGGTTCAGGAATCGGCTGAATGCTTTCGGTGTGTGCCGCGTGGTTTGCTCTCATCACCGGGCACACAATCCACTGGTTGACCTGAGCTGGCCGGTCTCCGAGCGACCAGATCAGTGATTGCTTGTGCCTGGCTAAACGGCTGACACCCAGCCCCCAGCTCTGAGCCCCGACTGCCTTGCACTCAGGTCATTTCCTACCAAATCGTTACTTGACCTATTACTACTGACCAAGCCCCATGCTCTAAAGACCTCCCAACGCCCAGTTTCCTTGCAAACTGACATGATTCCAAACCCTAACAGTCCTGTTTCGCCAGTGTGTAAGTAACCTCTTCTGGACGTTTAAAGGACATCTCAGGAGGATGGTGTCTCTCCAATTCCCCCGGGATTCCCCTGGGGAAAATCCGGCTCAGTCCAGATCACAGACAGACTCGAAAGTCCAGTGGAAAATGGAAAAGGCGCCTTGCTTGTCCTTAGCACCACCCGGGGCATTGGCTCAGCCTTGGGCGGGGCCGGTCTCTACTGACTGAGGCTCTTCGAGGGAAGGAATTCAAAGCCTGGCCGTCTGCATGTGCATGATCCATGTGGGTGAGGCAGACATCAATCTGTCCCTCTGCTGTGGTGTGGGTGGGCTGGATGCCAGCAGACCAGTCCAGCCATCTGTCTGTCCTCACAAAAGCAGTGTGCCCATCCCCTACACCACCCCTGCCCTGCGCCCAGGGACAGCCATCGTCCCCCACGTGGGAGGGGACTGGTTAGGTCCACTCTCGGGGTTCCTGGAAGCTCCCAGGAAGGAGAGCACGGATCCGACGCCCTGCGTTCCTCCGGGTGTCCCAGATTCTGCGATATGTCGGTATCTGTGCAACGCGCCCTCCGGCGCCCACGCCAGCCTGGCTGGGTGCCCAGGGCTGGGCAGCAGACGACGGGGAGGCTGCCTGAGGACACGTGAGGTCTGTGCCAGCTGGCTTAGCCCTCCACATGGAAATGACACTTGGACACTTGAAAAATACTTTTGGAAACTGGAATTTAGAAAAATAAAAGATATTTCATTCCCGGGGACAAAGTGATCCGCAAGTGACCGGCTCCTGTCCTGTGCTCTGCCCCTAACATCAGTCCCATAAACGGGTGGGATCTCTGTGTGTGGAGGTGGGAGCAATGTTGCCCCGGACGTGTGCGCCCAGACTCTGCGTACCTGTGAGTGTACACGTGTGGTGAGTGTACACGTGTGGGTGAGTGTACACGTGTGGGTAAGTGTACACGTGTGGCTGAGTGTGCACGTGTGGGTAAGTGTACACGTGTGGCTGAGTGTGCACATGTGGGTAAGTGTGCACGTGTGGCTGAGTGTACACATGTGGGTAAGTGTGCACGTGTGGCTGAGTGTGCACATGTGGGTAAGTGTACACGTGTGGCTGAGTGTGCACGTGTGGGTGGATGTTCACAGACAGCTGCACACGGAGGATAAAGCAAAGTAAACAAATTCCAGTCTCCGCTAACGTCGGTTAACTTTGTGGCTTTAACTTCGTTTCTCCTAACGTATTGAATAAAGTGGGGCTCCGTTACAGAACAACGTTGCTCTGGGTGGCCCGGGGTGGCGATATCTCCCTTCCTGGGGTACACCTGCCACAGCTGTGTCTGTGACAAGGGGACGGAAGACGTTTGAATCCCAGGCCACTGTCACCTGCTCTGTTCACAATGGGTTGTGTTTTGTGAAGACATAGCAAATGTAATATATTTTTATGATAGAATGGTTAATACAGGGGAAAAGCATATATTGTGATTCTGTCTAATAAAGCTTGCGGTTATGAATATTGTCCACACGTTGATGACCTGGCGTGAACACACTTTTCTCACGTACACGTTATTTGTCTGAAACTCTGGGTTCCTAGAAGCTCATGCTATGGCGCGAGTTTGCGCCTCTTTCCTCTCCTACCCTGCTCTATTCTACCCCATGTCCCTTCCCAGGTCCCCTCCCACAGCCTGAGGGCAGGCATCCCCCTGGGCAGCAGCGCTCCGCTCCCCCAGCCCACAGCGGCCACCCGGCCCCCACACCTCTGTGCAGACTGACCGCCTGGCCCCGGGGGCACGGGCCCCACTCCTCCCCAAACCGTGAACTCTGCCACTTCTGGCCCAGCTCCCCAGGCTGTGAGACACGAGGGGCTGCTGCTCAGACCCCAGGAGGAGGGCGGGAGGGCCTCAGAAAGGGGGCAGCCCCGTGGTTGTGGATCCTCTGCTGTGTGCTAGTGTCTGCTCTAGCCTGGAGGAGTGTCCCAGGATTCCTGTGGAAACCCAGTCCCCAGTGTGACCGTCGGGGAGGTGGGGCCGTGGGGAGGTGAGCAGGTCACGAGGGTGGAGCCCTCACGAGTGGGATTAGCGCCCTTGTAAGAGACCCCGGTGAGCCCTCTGGCCCATTCTGTCCTGTGAAGACTTAGCAAGAACTCAGCCACCTAGGAACCAGGAAGTGGGCTCTCACCAAACACCGAATCCACCAGAACTTTGACCTTGGACTTCCCAGGATCCCAAATCGTGAGGTGTGACCCTCTGCTGTGTGTATTGTTGTCACAGCCTGCGGACTACGGCAGGGCCCAGCCACAGCTCCTCGCTGGAGAGCCCCAGAGGCGGGCTTTCTTACTTAGCAGCTGCAGAGGCCGAGCTCAGAGAGGTGAAGTGACCGGCCCAGGGACACACAGCCGGTGAGTGGGCGTCGCGACTAAACCACGTGTCTGACGCTAACCTCCTGTCTGCACTAAACCCACGAAGGTGCTTCCTAAACTTGGAGAAGATTCAGCAGGGCTCTCTTTACAGTTGGGGAAACTGAGGCACGGGGACGGAAATGACTTCCCGACGTTGGGCATCAGTCAAGTGTGCCAGGATAGGGCATTCTTTCAAAAATCACTTCTCTTTCCTCCTCATTTCGGACCCACCACTTTCTAGGTGTAACGAGCACGTGACCCCTCCGTGGCACCCTTTGCTCTTCCCAGGTGGGGGTGAGGACATCTCCGTCCCCAGGGCTCGCAGGAGAGCCATCGCGTCGCCCGCGAAGCAGGTGCGCGGCTCCGGTCCTGGGCGCCCTGGGCTCCAGGGTCACAGCTGCTGCTTCTGCAGGATGTCAGCTCCCGCTCGACTGAGAACCAGCTGATCAAGTTGACGTGGTGGGAGTCGTATCCAGGGGGCCACGCGCAGGTGATGAAATTGGCTTTGCACTAACGTGCTGTGTGACCTGCAGCAGGTGACGTAGCCTCTCTGGGCCTCAGTTTCTTCACGTGACAGCTGGAGGTGGCAGGAGACCTGCCTCGCGGTGTTGCGGAGTCACTGTGCTCCCGGTGCTGGGAACAGCGCTGGCTCGCGGCTCACAGGGCTGGAGGCTCGGCTCGTGCTGTCCTCCCAGAGTCACTGGCAGGGGCCTCGGGCCCTCCCAGGAGGGACTCGGGACAGGCAGCCATGGGGAGGGGGCTCAGCTGGGGCGCCTTTATCTCGCCCCACTCCACCGGTGCCCACAATGCCACGGCGTGGCTCATTTCTGAGCAGATGCACACGGCAGGATCAGGCCTGATACTCGCTCGAGAGATTTGACAAGAAGCTCCCAGGACGTGTGCGGCGCTCGGCCCCTCCAACAGCCCTCAGGAGCAGTCCTCGGCCCAAGCTCGCTGGCCCCGGGAGGTCTGGAGGATGGCCACGTGCATGAGGCGCGCTGCCCTGGGTGCTGGAGTGGACCCTGAGGACACGCTCTCGGGTGGGAGCTGCACTGAAGCCAGGCGCCTGGGAGAGGGCTCGGGCATCCTCAGGGTCCTGTGGGTCGCTGGAAGAAGGAGGGGCCTTTGCCAGCAGGGGACACCTCTGGGGTCAACGCCAGGAGGAAGGTGAACAGTTAGTGTTTCCTGAGCACCTACTGTGTTCCAGATGCCGCAGTAAATACGCCCAGGGCAGCGGCTCGGCCCATGCCCACAGGCGGGCACTGACTGTGAGGGTCGCTCTGGGCGTCCACTTGGATCCCGGGTGCCCAGACATTTGGCTGAGCCTTCCCGGGTGTGACTGTGGGCGTGTTCCCTGGTGAGATCAGCATGTACATCTGTGGACTCAGTGAAGTGGGTTTACTCTCCTCCATGGGGGGGGGGGGGGCATCGTCAAATGGGCTGAGGGCCTGAAGAGAACCCAGGAAGAGAAGGGAGAACGCGCTCCCCCTGCCTGGCTGTGAGCGGACGTCAGCCTTCTCCTGCCCTCGGCTTCCCTGGCCGAGGACTCTGGACTCGAACTGAACTACGGCTCGCAGCTGGCGGATCGCGGGGCTTTTCCGCCTCCCTAATCCCAGTCCATTTCTTTATCCACAGAGACGTGTGTGTGGTTCTGTTTCTCTAGGGAACCCGATGAACACAGGAGCCCACGGGGACGGAGCAGCTCGTGCAGGGCCACGCGGGGGCCACGTGGACAGCCAGCGCCACCTCGCACTCACACTGGCCTCTCCCACCTCTGCCCGGACCCCACAGTCAGGCTGGAGGGCCCCCCCAAGTCAGAGTCTACACTATTTCCTGTTCCCCTCTGCCGACTTCCAACAAGGGTTAAAGATGGGTATTTACCAGGGCCGCGTTCCGTCCTGGCCTCTGACTGACTTGTTTGGACCTCACACACGACTCTTCACTCTCTCAGCCGTTGATGTCTCATCTTCAAACATAAGTGATGTTGCGAGGTGAGACACACAAATCAATGGAAGAGAGTAGAGTCTGGAAATAGACCCACATGTGTACATACGGTCAGTTGATTCCAAAAAAGGTGCTAAGGCAGGTCAGTGGGAGAGGATGGCCCCCATCAGACGGTGCTGGGATAGCTAGACATTCACGTGCAGAGAGAAGCCGGCAACCTTGACCCACACCCCAGCCCAGGCACTAAGCTTACCTCGAAGGTACCGCAGACCCAATGCACAGACTAAAACTGTTAGACTTCCGGAAGACAACACAGGAGCAAGTATTTGCAGCTCTGGGGGAGGATAAGATGTCTTTGAGCCCTGCCGGTGTGGCTCAGTGGATTGAGCATCATGCCGTGGACTGAGAGGTCCCGGCTCAATTCCCGGTTGGGGAGGTGGGTGCAGGAGGCAGCTGATGGATGTTTCTGTCTCACATCGATGTTTCTATCTTTTTCTCCCTTCGTTTCCTTCTAAAAGTTAATAAAACCACATATAAAAGGTGTCTTTGACAGGATGCAAAAAGCATGACCATACAATGGAGAATGGAAGAATCGGATCTCATCACAATTCAAAACTTTTGCTCTTGGAAAGACCATTCAGAACACGCGAAGACCAGCTACAGAATGGGGAAAATATCTGCAATTCGTGTGTCTGGCAACAGAATTGTACCCAGAATATGCAAGAAGACAAATAACTCAATAACAAGGGGCAAGAGATACCCAAATGGCCAACAAGGCCAGAAGGAAGTGCTGTGTTATCAGCCACCAGGAAAGTGCAAACTAACCCCCCCGCCCCGGTGCCACTGCACAGGGGCTGAGGCGGAAGCTGGGCCGGGCCACGTGTGGGCAGGAGCGTGGAACAGCCGAGACTCCTGTCCTCGCTGGTGGGATGCAGAATGGACACCGCCCTCCCTCCAGCCCCTCACACAGCTCCAGCGCCCCCAGGCGGTCCGGGTGGTGACAGCAGGTCAGGACCCACCCCAGAGCCCTCCACACAGCTGTCCCTCCTGTCTCCCTGCCAGGAAGGCATACCTTCCCCCAAACCTTTGCTTAGCCTTCAGGGCGCTTTGCTCTCTGCCCTGCAGAAATCCCCAAGGAAGCCCTGGCCGGTTTGGCTCAGCGGTCATTGCATCGGCCCGCGGACCAAAGAGTCACGGGTTCGATTCCAGCCAAGGGCACGTACCTCGGTTGCAGTTCATCCCCAGCCCTGGTCAGGGTTGTGCGGGAGGCAGCCAATCAATGTGTCTCTCTCACATCGATGTTTCTCTCTCTCTCCCTCCCTGTCCCACACTCTATCTGAAGATATTTTAAAAAATATCCTCAGGTGAGGATTAAAAAAGAAAAATCCCCAAGGAAAAGTGAAAAAGGGGTGGTTACCTGCTGAAAGTCCTCACAGATTTACCCTGAACTGAGGCCCAGAGAGGGCAGGGGACCCGGCTTAGGTCACCCAGGAAGCAGTGCAGGGGCTGGGGTCAGCACCGGGCTGGGCTCAGCCGCTCACCTCTCCCCTCGGACAGCTCGCTGGGAGCCCTCCAAGAAGGAAGGACAACACGGTGGGTGGCCACCCGGGGGTCCGCGTTGTGGATGCACGGGTGGTTGGAGACAGGGGACCTCAGGCGTCATCCAGCCCTCACAGACGGGGACAATGTTCCAGAGGAGGAAAGCGCTCTTGCCAACACCGCCAGCTACAGGTGGTGAAACCTTCCTTTGGCTTCGGGCTAGCAGCTCCCAAGCCTGAGCGAGCATCAGAATCACCGGGACCGATCGGTCAAACCCGCCTCCTGGGACCCACCCAGACCTGCAGGATCAGGACCTGTGCTGACAGCCGACACCTGCAGTCAGACTCGGAGCCAGGGAGCTCCTGCATGAGGCCCGGCGGGGCCCAGGGCACGGAGCCTGCGGAGGGGTGGCCGGGACCTCTTCCTGCCCCGGGCTCTGGCTGCGGGCAGAAGGGAGGGGAAGGGGGCCAGGAGGGGGCTCAGCCCTTGGGGGGAGGATGGACCCCAAGTGGGTGTTGGTTCAAGAGAAATCGTCAGCCCTGATGCACTCTCTGCTTCTTGTTTGCTGACTCTGGACCTCGGGAGACGGAGCGGCTAGGGGAGACTTCATCACTTTCCTGTGTTGTTCGTTTTATTTTAAATTTTATGTTTCAGTTACAGTTTATATTCAATATCATTTTCTGTGAGTTTCAGGTGTACAGCTTAGGGGTTAGATAATCAGATACTTTACTCAGTGATTCCCCTGATATTTCCAGTACTCACTTGGCACCACAGAGAGTCATTACGATATTGTTGACTTTATTCCCTATGCTGTACTTGACATCCTCATGGCTGTTTTGTAACTGCCAATTAGTACTTTTTTTTTTCTTTTTAATATTTTTTCTTTATTGATTTTCAGAGAGAGAGGAAGGGAGAGGGAGAGAGAGAGATAGAAACATCGATGAGAGAGAACATTGATTGACCACCTCCTGCATGCCCCCCACTGGGGATCAGGCCCACAACCTGGGCATGTGTCCTGACTGGGAATTGAACCGGCGACCTCTTGGTGCATGGGTCGATGCTCAACCAGTGAGCCACACCAGCCGGGCGCCAATTAGTACTTCTTACTCCCTTCTGCATGTCCACCATCGCCCAACCCCTGCTGTAACAGTCTGCTCTCTGTATCTATGAGTCCTCTTCTATTTTGTGTATTTTGTTCTTTAGATTCCACATATAAGTGAAATTATATGGTATTTGTCTTTCTCTGTCTGATTTATTTCACTTAGCGTAATACCCTTTAGGTCCATCCATGCTGGTACCAATGGTGAGATTTCATTCTTTTTCACGGCCAAGGAATACTCCATTGTATATGTGCACCACAGCTTTTTTATCCACTCATACACTGATGGGTCCTTGGGCTGCTTCCATAGCTTGGGTATTGTGAATAGCACTACAATGAACATAGAGGGGCATATATTCTTTAGAATTGGTGTTCTGGGTTTCTTTGAATAAATACCCAGAAGTGGGATGGCTGGGTCATAAGGCAGTTCCATTTTCAATTCTTTGAGGAAACACTATAGTTTTCCATAGTGGTGGCACCAATCTGCATTCCCATCAACGGTGCGTGAGGGTTCCCTTTTCTCCACACCCTCACCAGCACTTGTTTATTGATTTATTGATGGCAGCCATTCTAACAGGTGTGAGGTGACATCTCACTGTAGTTTTAATTTGCATCTCTCTGATGATTAGTGACGTTGAGCATCTTTTCATGTCTATTGGCCATCTGTAGGTCCTCTTTGGAGAAGTGTCTATTCAGGTCCTCTGCCCATTTTTAATTGGATTGTTTGCTTTTTTGGTGCTGAGTTGTATAAGTTCTTTATAAATTTTGGATATTAAGCCCTTATTGGATGTATCATTGGCCAATATCTCCTTCCATTCAGGGGGTTGTCCTTTCATTTTGCTGGTGGTTTCCTTTGCTGTGCAAAACCTTTCAGTTTGATGTAGTCCCATCTATTTATTTTTTTTTCTTTTATTTCCCTTGCCTGAGGAGATACATCAGAAAAAAATATCGCTATGTGAAATGTCTGCGATTTTATTGCCTATGTTTTCTTCTAGGATTTTCATGGTTACAAGTCTTACATTTAAGTCTTTAATCCATTTTGAGTTGCTTCTTGTGTGCGGTGCAAGAAGGTGACCTGGTTTCACTGTTTTGCATGCAGCTGTCCAATTTTCCCAGCACCGTTTGGTGAACAGGCTGGCTTTACCCCACCGTCCGCTGCGGTTTCCTCTGTCAGATGTGAACTGACCGCAGAGGCGTGCGTCTTAACTCTCCGGTTCCCTCCACGAGGACCCGCAGGAGGACGGGGCTCCACCTTGCTCATGGCTGCACCCCAAGTGCTCCGCACAGAGCCAGGCACACAGCGGGCACTCGGTACATGCCTCTGCCCTGACTCTCCGTGAAGAGCCACGTGTGAGAGAGGCACTCCCACGATAGAGTTCCCGGCCGCCTCTTGAGTTTCTGCAGACATCAGGAGTTGCTGAGAAGGCTGTATTCCAAGTCAAAATATTCATTAAGTCACACGCCGTTTGCAGTTTCCGCAGCCCCAGTCATTAGCCTGTAATGAGCTCGGGGAGGAAAACAAACCTCTTGGAAAGGCAGCCGGGCCGCTGTCGAGGTCAGAGCTCCGTCTCCACACTCGGCAGCCTCTCTGGGGCTTCTCTGCTGAGCACGACCAGGATGCCGGGCCTGGGGCCCTGGCCGGTAGGTGGTCAGCTGCGCGAGGCTCAGTGGCACGGCCAGGATGCCCCCGGACCAGGATCACGCCCCTCAGACACGCGCCGCCTGCTCCGTGTGTGTGCAGAGCTGGGTGCCTGTCGTCATCCACGCGACAGAGAGGTCCTTCTCTGACATTTCCCCGCTTATCTCATTAAAAAAATATGGCCGAGCCGCACAGCCGTCGCTCCTGGGCTCATTAGGGGCCTCCCCGTGACTGCAGGTTTTAAACACCCTCAAGGCAGCGCCTCGGTGGAAATTAACCCCAGAGACTACGCGAACAAGCAAGATGCCTGGGAGCTGGAGGACCACGCTCCTGTCTCCGGTGGGGACCGGCACCCGGAGCAGCAGAGGGGGTCTCGATGGAAGAAAACGGGGAAGTGCAGCTTGAGCCCGAGCAAAGCCCGGAGAACGTTCTGGATGGCGGGTGCCCTCTGGCAGGTTCGTTACCTGCTTGGTGGCTTTCCTCGCTCATCGGCTCTGACGTTCCCCTCCGGCCTGCCAGCTGGACCTCCTTCTTGGCCGTCAGGAGAGGATTCTGGCTGCTCCCAGGGCAGCGGTCACTGGACACGGTGTGGGGGGCGTCAGCCCGCTCTTCCCCTCCCTGCACGCGCTCCAGCCCAACCAGCTGCCCGCCTGCCTGGGGGTCGAGGGCTCACAAAGGGGGCGTTCGCTGTTTTTTAACCCGGAATCTTGCTCCTCCTCCTCCAGCACGGCGAGCAGAGAAGTCCTGGGCTTTGGAATCAGAATGACCTGGGACGGAATCCATGCATTGCACCCTCGTGACCGTCATCTGTCAGAGCCACCTTCGGGAATGGTGACAATGGTCTCTAAAGTGTTAGGACGCCGCGAGCCGTTCCTCTGGAAGCGCTGGCACACGGCGGGTGCTCCTCTGACGCCAGTTCCCTGCTTTCCTCCGATTTCTGAGAAACTCACCCCCTTCTCTGGACTGAAGGGTGGCCTCAGTTTCCAGCCTCCAGGGCCCCATTTCCACAAGCAACAGTGAGGGGCAGTGAGTCCTCTGTGACCTTGGTCAGGGCCCCACTCCCTCAGGGCCTGCGCCTCCCGGGGCTGTCAGGGGTCTGGGGACATGGTCCCTGGCCTGCCCTGCTCAGTGGCGAGGTTGCCGTGAGTTCTGGGTGGTTAAAGCATGAGAACAAGCTTATCCACTGGGAAAGGGGACCCCTTAGTCCCACCCAGGCTGGTAGCTCACGGGAGGTGGCAGTGCATGGATTCTCCCCCAGAGAGAAGGGACTCAGCCCTGCTGACGCCCGGGTTTTAGCCCCGTGAGACTGCTCCTGGGCTGCAGAGCAACAGAACCGTGAGCTAGTAACTCTGTGTCACTTTGAGCCACCACCCCGTGGAATACGTCACCGCTCGGAAGGAAAGTACAGACAAATGGAACCGTTGCGGTGTGTGTACAAAGTGGGGACACCTGGGGTAGCAGCCGCACTGAGGAACAGAGCTTGACGACTCAAGGGTGCTGAGGTGGCCGGGTCACCAGGCAGATTCAGGGTGGACTCTTCACGAGAAGCGTAGCGACGGAAATGAGAGGGGACGGCCCCATTCGCCGTGGTTACTGTGTCGCACAGAAGCAGTGGGTTCGAGTCAAAGCAAAACCATTTCAGCAGGGTGTTCTGAACGAACCCATCTCCCAAGCTCAGTGACGGGGACACCTTGGTGATGGGAATTCGAATTTCAGGCGCACGGACTTTTGACCTAGCGGTTGCCTCCCCCAAACTGATCGTACGGACAACCCAGACCAAGAGGCCACGCGAGGCAAGGACGTCGATGACCGCTTTGCTTACAGCTGCCAAAGATTGCAAACCGCCTCCTGTCTCCCCAGGGACAGGCCACATGGGGACACGTATGTGCAGATTTGTTAAACTCACATGCGGCTTTAAAAAGAACCACGTGGAGCTTTAGACGTTCAGATGCAGTCATCTCCCAGGTCTGTTATCAGGTTTAAAAAGCCGAGGTGCAGGAAAGCATCTGTAGTATTTTTGTCCAGCAAGTTGTGTGGACTTCGTAAAGGCAAAGAATTCCTTGGAAAGGACAGAAAGGGGTCACACAGCGGACTCCGCAGCATCGGGGCCTGGGGTCTGGCGTCTGAGGTTTGACCTGGCCTCCACCTTGACTTCTATACCTTCTCGACCCCTGTGCCTACGTGACACGTTACAGCAAAGGAAGATAAGGAAGGAGGACGCAGTCCCTGAGACCCGCTCGTGTGTGGGGCCGTCGGGCGACCTGGAATGTTGACTCTGCAGACGGCACAGCTGAGCCAACGCAGAGGATTCGGACGTGAAGGAAGGGGGAACTTCGCACCCATCAGATCGCCGGGGGAAGAGCCAGGATGTCCCGCGTGCAGTGCGCTCGTGGCTGCTGAGGCTGCGTGAATCTTTTTCGTGGGGCCACATGGGGTCTACAGCACTGGACGACTGAGCACCGTGCAGAAAGTCTCACCTTGGCTCCAGAGTAGATTCCCACGGGGGACTTCAAAATCCCACAGGTGCCCAGGCCCCGCGGCAGAGCGACAGAATCGGAGTTAGGACTCTAGATGGTTCCTGTCTAATCCTGCCCACGCAGTCAGAAGGGCTGTCGAACACCGATCTGATAACCTCACAACCCCTCCAGAACCTTCCAAGGGTTTCCCCTTGCATTTAGGGCAAGGATGACGTCCCTACCAAGGCCTGAAGCCCCCCCGAGTTCTGTCTCAGCCGGTCTCCCCAGACTCGCCCGGCCCTGTCACTCACTCCCAGGGTGCCTTCCAGTTGCCAACTTAGCAGAAGCACAGCTAACACGCTTCCCGTGCCTCTCAACTGACCCTGCTTATTATTTTTCACTTTGATTAAAAGCACAGGTGCAGCCCTAGCCGGTTTGGCTCAGCGGTTAGAGCGTCAGCCCACGGATCAAAGAGTCGCGGGTTCGATTCCGGTCAAGGGCACGTACCTCGGTTGCAGTTCGGTCCCCAGCCCTGGTTGGGATCGTGCAGGAGGCAACCAGTCGATGTGTCTCTCTCATGTCGATGTTTCTCGCTTGCTCTCTCTCTTCCTCCCTCCCACTCTATCGGAAAATCAATGGAAAAATATCCTGGGGTGAGGATTAAAAACAAACAGACAAGCAACCCTACAGGTGCACGTATTACTTATTTCACGTGGTGTGGGGCAGAGGCAGCCAGTTATCCCGTTCCAGAAACCATGTGCTTGAATAATGACTATGAGTCAGAGTGTCCAGTCTGACTCATCTGGACACAGCAGAAGCACCTGCATTGCTCTTAAGGAGTTCAGGCATGCACAAAACGACCGACCTGTCATTAGGGGAGACGCTAGCTCGAGCGGCTAGCTGATGGACATTCTGCCAGCCGAGATCAGGAACACAGGTGGGAGTGACGGGTCCTGTTGGCGATGGGCGGAGCCTGAGGTGCAGGGGAACCACAGTGGGGGGCAGGGTCTGGTGCACCGTTGGTTAGATGATTTTGAAGGAGGGAGAGTTCTAGATGGACAGAAAGGATCTGGGAATCACTGAGATTTAGGAAGTGGTTGAAACCAAATGAGTGAGGAGATCACTCAGAGAATGTGCGTTTAGTGAGAGGGACCAGAGAACCCCAACACTGATGGAGCAGGTGGGGGGACAGAAGGATGAAGACGGAGAAGATGCAGAGAGGTACAGTGAAAGTCAAGGAGGGAGGAAGTTTCGAGAAAGAGATAAAATGTGGCAGAAAAGGCCAGTAAGATGAGGCCATCAAATGACCTTGGCCAGAGAAGGAGGAGTCTGAGGGGACTGTCACACACGGTGAGGGTACAGGACGGAGGTGAAGGTGGGAGCACAGAAGACTGAGCCGTGAATGAGAAATAGAGAAGGGCCTCATGGATCTTGGGGAGTGTGTGCGTGCATCGCGTGTTTGCATGTGTGTGTGGGTGTATGTGTGTGTGCGTGTGTGCATGCATGTGTGTGGTGCATGTGTGCATGTGTGCGTGCATGCGTGCATGTGTGCAAGTGTGTGGGTGCATACATGTGAGTGTGCACGTGTGTGGGTGCATACATGTGAGTGGGTGCATGTGTGTGGGTGCAAGTGCACATGCGTGTGTTTGCATGCATGTGTGTGTGTGTGTGTGTGCATGTGTGTGTTATCTAAGTCCCTTTGCTTTCAGACTCTCGCCTTAAAACTATTTTTTTAAAAATTGTAATGCATCCTATATCAGTCAGAGTTCTCCAGGGAAATAGAACCAAATATGTTAAGAGGTTTATTTCAGGGAATAAGCTCACGTGATTATGGGGCCAGCAAGCCTCAAATCCGTAGGGCTGGCAGGCTAGGAACCCAGGCAGTCTAGAGACAGAATTTCTTCTTCTCAGGAAGACTCAACTTTTGTTCTCAAGGCCTTCGACTGATTGGACTAGCACCCCTCCCATCACGGAGAGCAATACCATCATGTCCTTTAATTAGTCAGTGGATTGCAGACGTTAGCCACACCTACAAAATACCTCCCAGCTACACCTACGGGTGACTGAGCAACGGTCTGCTCCCACCTAGCCAAGCTGATGCATCAAACTAATGTCACACATCCTCAATCTTGCAAACTGCTGGTGTGCTCCAGCTAGACCCCCGCCACGCGGTGTCAATCCGTTTAATAAAATATTAGAAAATGGAAGGAGCTGGAGGTTCTCTCATGGCTCCTCGATAAGTCGTACAACACAGAAGAAGCTGCAACTCCACCTTCTCAGGCGATTTTCAGCTCCTTCGGAATCGCCCCCCGCCCCACGCATGTCCTCGAAGATACAAGGAAACATTATGTACCCAACACTTGTAGTCTCAAAGTGACTTTGTCCAAGGCGTGTTAGGAGGCAGGCGCCTTCCCCATGACGGTCGGGGAGCTGATGTGCCCTCCCACACTCCGATCTCAGGATGTACTTAACAAGACTAAATTGGCCCAGCGCGCGTGCTTGTTGGATTTTTCCCTCTCCTGTTTGAATGTCAACCTGATTATTAGCAACTTGAGTGGATGTTCCCTTAGGCCACACATCTGTTGTCACAATGGAAGTGAAATGTCTGGGCTCCCCACTCCCCCACCCCTGAAAGATGCTCTCCGTCCTCACAGGACACAGCCCACCAGAAATGAGTCAGACCACAGGACCCACGGGCACCGGGCAGCCGCTGCTTTAGACCAGCAGGGAGGGGCGCAGGGGACAGAGTGGGAGGGACTTTGGGGGTCCTGCCTGCCCTCCCCTTACCAGTACACTCACTGCCTTTGGCTCTCTGCAGCTCTTAACACCTTTCCCCAATTTAAATCAGTAGACCTGCCGTGACTAGCACCCTGCAAAGGGTGGCTGTGAGTCCACCTGGGGTGTGAGTCAATGTTTCTCTGTCTGACCAATAAGACTCAGTAGACGGTGGGGGGAAAATGATCAACAGTGGGCAGCTGAGGGCCGCTCTGGCTGATTCCGACAGTCACTGAGCCAATGTAATTGACCTAGTTCTTCCTCGGATCCACCAGGCCGGAGATTCCCATCTGGGGTCCAGGGATCCCTTGGGTTCGGCAAACTTGAATGGGGAAAAAATGTGTTTCTTTGTTTCCACTCACGTTTACAATTTAGCATTCCTTCCATTGTGGATGTAGGTGCCATTCCAGAGTGACAGTCTCAGCACCGGTGGCTTTGCACCCACGGCGCTCACGGGCATGTCCACAGGCATGTCCACGTCGCTTCGCAGCGGCTGCAGAATTAAAATCGCATCCCGCTCATCGCTGCTTCAGAGTTACGGCCGTGAGCCGTCTGCCCGTTCTTGCATTTCATGTGCTGATAATAAAACACATCTATTACTGTATCACACATTTGTTTTAAAAACATTTACAGTGGCATTCCAGAGCAGTGAGTTTCTGCGGTCACCCAGGGCCCCTTGTTTGGTGTGTTGAAAACCAGGATTCTAAGGAGTGGGCAGCCGAGCAAAGACGTAGCAACTTGGCGCTGGGTCAGTGTTCTTCAAACCACAGGCAAGATCCGAGCAGTCATGGGTCATAAAACCAATTTAGTGGGTTGCAACTGGCATTTAAAACTAAAATGCAAAATGTCAGAGCACATCACGCGTACTAAGTACATCAGACATTTAGTATCGTGTGGTGTGTGTATACTGGCCCACGAAGGCTAATGTGTTTCTTAGTGCACTGTGAAATACTTGAAAGTCGTGGCCCTAGTCACCAAGGCTTGTGAGGACAGGCTGTGTCTGTATTTTGCTCACGCTGCTCTCTCTCCAGTACTCAGGACAGTGCTCGGAGTGAACAGATGCTCCTCAAACATCTGTAACATGGAGAAAGGCAACATCCACAGGACAAGGGCCATGACAGGCACCTCCGTGGAAGATGGTCGTGAAACCATTCCAGAGTGCATTCTGAGTCCTCCTGTGTGCTGGGCGCTGGGACTGCACGTGTGAACAGACACAGCGGAGTGAGGACACGCTGAGTCATTGTGTCGTGAGCTCAGGCGTAGTGAGAGAAGAGAAGGACCCTCCCCACCCCTGCTCCCAGCAACAAGGGTGTGTGATGCAGTACTAATCCCCAGACGTTGGTGGCGTCTTTAATGCAAAGATCCTTCACATCTATGTCTCGGCAGATCCCACTGGGAATCCAGTCCCGACCACGTCCCCAGCCCCGGGGCCACCCCAGCCACGCCGACTCCTGGCTGCTCCCGCTCGGTCAGCTCCACTCACTGCTCCCCTCCTTCTGCTCTCTTTTCTCTCTCTGGAGAGCTCGTCCCATTTCTCCAGCTCACACGTGTCCTTCAGGAAGCAGTGACCACCTGGATCAGTGTGATTCCAGGTGGCTACAAGTAACCGTACACAGACCCGGCCCAGGGGAGGAAGAGGAGTGTGTGTGTTTTGGGGTGCAGGGGGTGATACTGGCTTAAGTCACACACCAGAGGTGAGAGGGAGGTGCCAGGCCAGGATGGCGGGTCACGTGGGGTGGGGTCGTGGGGAGACGCACGCCCCACTCCCTGTGTGTTCAGAAGGCATCTCCGAAGGGCGGTAGGCTCTCCGGACCTGTCCTCTGGGCTGGGCTGCACACGCATGCTCGGTTCCTGGTCTGCTGTCCGCCACCCAGGCAGCCGAGCGCTTCTTAAGGAAAGGCTGCATCTCATTGGCAGCACGTGGGACAGCGCCCGCAGGTGCCAGGTGCTCAGTCCCAGTTCTGCAGTGAAGCAGCAGACGTGGGTTCCCAGACAGAGCGTGCACGCTGGGACGTGTGACAGACATGCAGATAACTCCTTGTTCTCTCCTCTCTCCCAAAGCACGTACGTCCAGCCTCTGAGATACCACGGTCACCACTCCAACCTTCGCCTCTGTGGCAGACCGAGTGCTCGCACCCAAGCCGCTCATGTTCCAATAACTGACACCCTGATGCCGTCGAGCCTCTGGGCTCACAGGTTAACAGACACCAGCCGCCGAGCAGCCCAGCTGGCCTTCAGCCGTGAGGGCCCATTCACAGGAGGAGTTGCGGTCAACTGTCTGGAGATTTCTCCTACACCATCCAGGCATGTGGGGTGGCCTTTGTCACCCACCGTACTCACAGGTATGTCCTGTGACTCCCAGGAGTGCATTGTCTGTCCTAGGAGAGGACCACCTGTGCACAGCTGGGCGTGTAGTACCGAGTCTCTAACACGCAAGCATGTGCGCGCACACACACACACACACTCACACCTCCCCACCTCGCTCCGTTCTCACTGCAGAGCCCCAGGACTGCCCGTCTGCTGGCTGCACGAAAAGGTGTCAAAGCTTCCGAAGCTGCCTCGGCCTCCGTCCCAGTCTCCATGGAAACCTTGACACCAGACAGGACCAGGCCAGGCTGAGTGTTCTGTCTGTGATTGAGGACGTCCCTCTCAGCCCCGTCCCTGCGGCTAAGAGTTAATAAGACAAGGACTTCTCAAATAGACAAACACAACACTCCTCGGCTCTAAATACTTCCAGCCAAGTACACTGGGGACAGTCCTTTAAACAGAGGCGAAGTTACTTCCACGTAAATATAGGCTGCGTGGGGACCAAGCCCGGGCTAATGTCTAGCGAGGACAGAATAGCTGTTTTAAATATTATATAGCTACTGCTTATAGTATATATTTAATATTATATAGCTACTGCTTATAATAATAAAAATGAAATGATAATAGCTATCGATAGTTGACCATTTTCCTGTAATCTGCACAGAAGTGAATCTGCTGTAGTTGCAGAAACACCCTCAGATTCCCAAATGCACGCATTCCTCCCTGTGCTGGCCCCCTCGGTCCCCGGGGCTCTGCTCGCACGCAGTGTGGAGGCTGGGAATGGGCGAGGGTGCCCGGCGCAGGCCGTCCCGGGTAGAAGCGCACACTTCTGTGGCCTACAGTTGTCCCCTACTGCCCGACCAGTCTGAAATCCAGAACTCGTGTCCGCCACGAGGCCGTGACTCAGCCCCGGCATCCATGCCGAGTGGGAAGGCGGATGGTCCGTGGGTTCCACGTGTTAGCTGATGCTGCCATCACGGTCCCCCCCCCGCCCCCCACAGGAGGACGTGAGCGGCTCTGTGTGGGAACGCTGCCTGGCGGGGAGGCAGAGCCGCGGAAGGGAGGGACCATGGAAGGCAGGGATGCTGTCCTCCGGGGGTGCCCGCCCACGGCTAAGCCGCTCTGCTTCTCAGGACTCACCCCTCGTGCCGTGCGCGGTGAGCACAGAGGCCGAGCCGAGCCCCAGAAACGAGAACCGTGAACAGGGGGCGTGTGTCCCTCCGAGCAAGTGACGCCGCGAGTTCCGCCCCTGGAACCAGCGAAGGGAGAGCGTTTTTCCCGTGAAACGTTTAAGAAGAGCAAGAATCCTGCCGGAAGGCGAGATTTTAAAATGTGCTAACGGTGCCCTATTTTGTTCTTGTTTTGGTGGGAGGCAGGGCTTGGCTAAAGCGAAAGGATGTCATCAGCTCAGCTCAGAGAAATAGGCCCGAAAGTGGTGGGGTGGACGGGAAGGCCCAGGCAGCCTGGCGGGTCCCCAGGCCTTGGCTCCGGTCCCACCGGGTGAGGGGAGGGAGGCTGGCTTGGCAGCCCAGGGCCACGGCCAGCGGCCGCACGGTTAGTGCTAACTGGACGATCAGACTGTTGGACTGGAGACCAGACGTGTCCCCGAAGCGCGAAGTCCCGTGGAGCAGCCCTCCCTCGGGGGCCTGGTGTGTGACGTCACCTCCCCTGCGGCTGCCGCCCTGCTCCGGACCTGTGGCCCCCCCTGGGCAGTGTAGCAGCTCAAGCCCCCCCTCCCGTCCCCAGTCTTGCCCCTGCCACCTCCATCCTTCTCGCTGCCGTCGAAACCTTCTCGTGACTGTGAGGCCCGTGACTTGGAGGGAGCCGCTCGCCCTGGCTCTGCGGTCTCCTCCACTTGGGTGCAAGCCAGGAGCGCCGCGCCCTCGCCTCAGCCGCCCTCGTGGGGGCGCCTGCCTTCTCCCCCAGAACACCTCGTTCCCCGGCAGGAGCCGCACCTCCTAATCCCACCACCCGACCCCGCAGGAAGGCTGGAGACCTACTCCCAGCCTCCGTCTCCCTCTGGAAATCCACTCTCTGGGACGGGGATGTTCACGGCCCCCAGACCTGTCCCAGGTGTCCTTCCGGACGACTTACCTGCAGAGTAGCTGAGCACGTCAGTACCCAGGACAAGGAATCCCTCACCTGCGTCCCTTCACCTGGAGCTCCTGGCTCCAGCTCCTACAGGTCAGGTCGCAGCCAGCCCAGGGCCCGAAACACCAGGCACCGCTGGGAACCCCCCTTCCGGGAGGACAGAGACCTTGCCTTCCTCCTCCCCTGCACCGTGCCCGGCGAGCACACGGGGCCACATCTCTGTAAGCGGGGGACTCGATGGACAGAAGTCTCCCAACTCCCAGGGCACTTGCTGCCTCCAGCTGCTGGTGCTGGGCACCGAGGTGCTGAATTCAGACCTGTCCCCTCAGCCGTCTAGTGCCCGAGTCAGTTTCCTGGACCCTCCTCTCAACCACACCTTTCCTGGGGTCACAGATGCATTTGGGTGACCAGCGCCCTGCCCCCAGGTTCTTGGTCACCTGAGCTGCACACTCCCTTCCTGCTGGCAGGGTCCCCTCAAGGCTCTGTCTCACACTCAGGCCTGACACCCAGGAGCCCCGCGCCTCCCACCGCCTCCAGCCTCCGGTACCCCATGAGGACATAGCAAGAGGCACCCACATTCCTCCCAGAGACCCCGGCACGAACCGCACTGCCCAGAGCAGCCCCCTTATCTCGGCTTCTCCTCCCACGCATCACCTCCCTGCTCCCTCCCCCCCACCTCCTGGGATCACCCCCAAATAAACTCCCTGCACCCAGGTTCTTGTCTCAGACTTTACTCTCAGGGAACACTAAACCAAGGCATACAGTTGGACAAAATATCCCCTGTGGGCATTTTTCTGCTCTAAATTCTCATCTTGCAAAACTTTCCATCGTCTGTCCATTCACTAAAGGCCATTCCCTCAAAATGTCTGCTTCTCCCAAAACTGAAAAGAGTTCAGGCAAGTTAGAGAGCACCCCCAGGCCTCACTGCTCCGCCAGTAAAATGGGGGTGATTGCACCTCTCTCCCCAGCTCCGCTGCGGTCCCGGGCGGCAGCACCAGGCCAGCTACCGCACGAACACTTCTTGCAAAGGTACCAGAGTTGCCAAATTTAGATTTGCAATGAAATCCTAAAGCCTGTCCTACAGTTTCTTGATGTTTCTAAAGGCCTATGCATCCTCCTTTTTATGGAACGGAACGTTTTTCCCACTCTGTTTATGAAAAGAAAGGGTTTTAGCATACATATTTTTGGACTCGCTGAAATGGCCCCATTACTTCCCAGAAGACGCCGTGTGCCCACTCTCCTGAAGCTCTTGCCATGTTGCGTTGGTACCACTCAGAACCCAGCCCAGCACCGAGCCTGGTACAGTCTGCCCTGGTCTCCTCTGCCATCCCCCTTTCCTCACATGATTGTTCCCTGTCTCACGGGGGGTCCTCTTACAGCCCCTCGAAGACAGCACCCCTCGTGTGTGTTCTTCCTGGTCTGCCTGTGGGCTCCGGCTCACCCTCCCAATGCGGCTGACGTCACCTCTGCTGCCGCCGCCACCCCCATCACCAGAGCGCCCTGCCTGTGCTCCAAGGAGCGGCTGGGGCCCTCTCCCTCCCGAGTCCCAGTGCCTCTCTGCAGGGGACCGCAGCAGAGTCCACAACACCTTGCTCAGGGCAGGACACAAGAGTTCCTTCACGGGAGAAGGTAAGGATCCATCCCACACGGTCGTCAGGATGGACAGGTGCCATTTCTGCGCAGATGCCTTTCCCTCTTCACTCTAAGGGTCTCAGGACATACACGGCGTACTTCGGTCTCATCGGCTCAGCCTGCCCCCAAACTTCCCCTTTCCCAGGTCCCCCTGTCACTCCCGAGGGCTGAGCTGCCGCTCAATTGGCCAGAATCCACGACAATCATTGTCCGTGTTTTCCCAGCAGGTGAGCTTAGGAGTTCAGGTCAGGAACCCTCTCTGTCCCTCTTGAGGCCCTGCTGGGCTTGGGCAGGCTCAGCACTTCAGACAGACAGACAGACAGACAGACAGACGGACAGAGAGACCTCATCCGATTCTTTCTTCACTGCACAGCACAGGGGCCCCGGTGAAATTACTGGGCCCAACACAGCCACCAGGGGTGGGACAGGCTTGGTCTGTGACCGAGGAAACCTCGCTGGCTCCCGAGCCACCATCCGTCTCCCTCGTGTGGAGCCTCCTGGAGCCTCCAGGGAGGAGAGGTGGTGGCAGGAAGGACCTGGCCGCTTCTGCACCTCTGGCCTTACAACCCTCAAAAGCACCCACGTCCCATCCTGGTCCTGAACCGCCCTGTTGTGTGAATAACACAGCCCCAGGGCCGGAACCGGACACGGCCCTGAGAACCCACCCGGGGCAGCACACGGATGGAGCTGAGACCGGAATCGGGGTCCACAGACCACCGCCCGCAGGCTGTGCACCCCACACACACCCCCGAGAGCTCAGCAGACTCGTCTGGTTCGCCTGCTCGTACTAGAAGGGCTCAGACGGGAAGAGCCCTGACCAGCGGGCCGGCCCACCAGGTCCCACCACCTGCTCCGGCCGCACTTTCTCCTTTGCACAGGGGGCTGGTGACAACCTCCAGCCTACACCAGGGGGCTGCCGGGAGGGAAATAAAGTAACGGATGTGCTGTGAAGGTCCCAGAGGTGAGCGGGCTGGCGCCATGCGCTGGCTCCCGGGGACAGACTCCCAGGGACAGAGGGACATTTCCGCTGCTCTGCCCTGCTCAGCCTTGCTCCACGGAGAGGCTCGGAGGAGGCTGCAGAGAGCTGGAAATGGATGAGGTGTGGACAGAACCCATGAACCAAAGCCACAGGGGCGTGAGTGGAGCCCTGTCCCCTTCCTCTCGCGGTCACCTAGATGACAAGAACAGCGGTCGTGAGGCTGACCAGCTGACGCTCCGAAGCTGCCCCTCTGATGAGCGTCACCAGCGGGAAAGCAAGCCGGACGGCACCCAGCTGTGAAGTGGGGCAGGCGACAGGGCGTCAGGACGGCAGGAAAGCACCAGAACCAGGCTCAGGGAGCTCTCGGGGTTCCACACACACTTCGGGGCTCCTCGCTAACATCTGCCCCGAGCGCCGCTCCAGGGAGCCTTCCGCCTTCCGTCCTCTGATTTCTGAGATGCACGGGGCTCCTAAGGCCCCCTCACTGCCGGGGCGTGACCTGCTCCTCGGAAAGTCGGGCCCAGGGGCACAGACCAGGCTGCTGCAGGACCTGCTCACGGCCGGTTTCCAGGAAGGCAGTTGAAGAACGTGACCCGGAGCGCCCTGCCCTGTGACAGTGGGCACAGGACTCTGGACCCTCCGTGCCTCTCCGTGGGCCTCAGTCCCCCTATCTCTAAGTCCAGGAGGATCAAACTAGTTCAAGGATGGACACATGAGGCAACCCACTGTCCCCTCTTCCTATCCCCATAGCACACCCAGCCATCCGCTGTGGCATCCTTTCCCACGGAGTCAGGACCCCGCCTCAGAACCCTTCTCAACACAGAGCTCCAAGCCACCCCACCGATGAGGCAGAGCTGGCCTGCATGAGAAACCTGGCTGCTGTCCTAGGACCCCTTGAGCTGAAGGCACCCCAGTGCCAAATTCCTGTCCTCCTCTGTACACCCCACAAGGCACTGAAGGACCCTCCCCACCCCTGATTTCTTTTTTCTAATTTCCCCCGGACGCCTTGTGCCTTTGCTGTGAACTTGGGGCTTTGCTTGTGGGGCAGGGGGCAGCCGGGTGGGAGGAGAAGCTTCCAGGACCCCATGGATCGCTCAGCTGCGGGATTGGCTGTGAGGGGCTTGTCTCTACCGAGGTCTGGCCAGCGGGTGTGGCGCGAGGCGCCCCAGGAAAACCACACTAGAGCATCTTTCCATTTGCTTTCTTTATTTTCTCATTCTTCCCGGGTCAGTGAGGCAGCAACAGGAACAGAGTGAGACATTGTTTTGCACAGTAATTTAGTAACCCTCCTGAACGGATGCCCCACAGACAATTCTCAGAGCGTTCCGTCACATTTAGGGCCGTCTGGGAGGTCTGGTATTGCACACATCGGAGTAACTGCCACGCCGGGCAGTTCAGGCGTGCCCACCGCCAGGCAAGGGCAAGTGTCTGGAGCAGAGAGAGGGTTGCAGGTCGGCCTGTGTCCCTTTCCAAGTCCTAGCAGCTCCCAGAGGAGATGTGGTTTCTTAGGCAGCGGGCACCTCTGGATGTCACCACCCAGGGAGCCCCAGGGCTACTGGGCCAGCAGGAAATTGGGGTTCTACATAAACTCAGTATGCATGCAACCAGCCCCCGGGCATGCCAGCTGCCCACCGTCACTCTGGAATTATTTCAGCCTTTCCCCCCTCTGAGGAGCTCGTGGTCCCTTTGTTGAAAGGGAAACTGAACTGACTCAAGAGGCCGCCTGATGCTCACTTGGTGATGTCTCTATTGTCAACTGACCGCAGAATTGATTTGCAGCAGCTTGGAATGTCCTGGGGCCAGAGAGGGTGGGGGGGTGACATTGGGGACAGCAGGGAGCCAGGAATGCAGCTACTCAGCCGCACACATTACAAATGCACAGGGAACTTGCTGGCACGCAAACAGCGGAGGCACTGGCCCCCCTTCTGCCCCCCTCCCGCGTAGCTCCTGGCAGGCTCCTCTCTGGGACTCAGCCTGACCTGCGGAATGCACTCACTCCCATCCGCCTTTCTCCGCTGCTCTGCGCACGGTATCTGGACACACGGGAACAAAAGGAAGAAGAGACCCGAAGCCTTCAGACCGCTCCCAGGCCTTCCCGAATCACAACAACGGGGCCCGTCCTCTCTGCAGCGACAACCGTGGTTTCCTCTGCGGGGGTCTGGGGCCGGGCTCCAGGGCCGGGAGGTCACCCGCGCTGCCGCCTCTTCCGCCCCCGCAGCTTCAGCGGCCGGGCCGGCATGCTGACGGGCTGCTTCCCGAACTTCTGCATGATCTCCCTGATCCTGGCCAGGTTGGTTCTGCTGAGGGTGAAGTCACACTTCGTGGCGCCCATGTCGTAGCCAACCATGCAGTTCTTGGTGGACGAGGTGAAGCCTTCGGCCCTGGCTGTGACCACGTACTCCCCGGGGTTCAGGAGGCGCCAGTAGTCTCCATCGCTGGCTGGGAAGAGAGAGCAGAGGGATTCGGAGCGGTTCCGTCTGGGCCGGATGCCCCCAGCCCCGCCCTTCCAAGACCAGACAGCCTCGGAGGCAGCGCGCGGAGTCCGAGCCCAGCGGATACCGGTCCCTAACGCATTCCCAAGCCAGGAGGCTTTCCTCTTTGGAAGCCCCCTTAATGCTCCTAACGGGCGGGGGTGTGGGGTGTGGACTCCCCACAGCGCTCACGCACACGAGCAGAGACGGAGACATAACTATTAACACTCCTTCCTCCGAGACAACGCGCACCGTTCACGGTGCTCTCGAGCTTCCGAAGGGCACGCCCTCACCCCTCACCACAGACGCCACCTGGAAAAGCCATCGGCGTGCGGCTTCTTGGTTATAAACACACAATAGTAATTTAGGGGTGGGGCTCCTCGCTTGTGAAGAGAGAAGGGAAGGACGACATGGGACGGGGCCACAACCTGGGAGGAGGCCCTGGGATCCGCGCCTCCTTCCACGGCCCTTATTCCAGGTCCTGCTTCCAAGAGAAACCTGGAGCCACAGGAGCCGTCACACGTGGGTGCTGCAAGGCTGACCCGCCTCCCCGGTGACACCACCGGCCAGTCACCCAACAAGCACCTAATGGGATCTGTCTCACCCTCAGCTCTGGGTTAGATCCTTTTTGCACAAAGCAAGGCCATGCATCGCCAGGAGCCTAACCTGCTGAGAACACAGACCACCCACTGACATTCAAGAGGCTGCGAGACGGAAAGGGAGACACAGCAACCCCCACTGAGGACCCAGCACGCAGAAGAAGCCGTGCCGGCCCGCTGGCCCTCCAAGCAAAACTGCCGTGGGCCCAGGAGGACTCCCTGTCCTCCACGAGTAGTTTGCCCAGGGAGATGTACCTCCGGCACAAGGTCACACCTAACGGCAGGCCTTCCAGTGCCAGGTCTGGTTCTCTCTCTCGGGACCACCCGAGTCCTGCCCGGCTAACGCTTCAGTGTCAGGGAGAGACGAGGAAAGACTGCGTTTGGTGAAAGGCTGAGTCGGCCTGGGTGAGGTTCCCTCGTCTAAACAAGTCCTGGAGTCTGCAAAGGGGTGGACGAAACTCTGGGTGTGTGTGTGTGAACCCCTCCCCCAGACATCGTGTTTACATTCACATTACAATCTGATTCACCTGAGACCCCCACTATGTGATGTGGTGAACTCACGAGACCCCAAGATGTTGTTTTTTTAAATTTTTTTCTTTATTGATTTTAGAGAGAGATAGAAACATCGATGAGAGAGAACATTGACTGGCCGCCTCCTGCATGCCCCCCACTGGGGATCTGGCCCACAACCTGGGCACGTGCCCTGACCGGGAATCAAACCAGGACCTCTTGGTGCATGGGTCAACCACTGAGCCACACTGGCCAGGCTCAAGATGTTTAATGAAATCTGCCCTGGCCGGTAGCTCAGTGGGTTAGAGCGTCATCTCCATACGTAAAGGTTGCAGGTTCGATCCCCGGTCAGGGCACATACAAGAATCCACCAGTGAGTGCATGAATAAGGAGAACAACAAATCGATGTTTCTCTCTCTGTTTCTTCCCCTTCCTCTCTCTAAAAAAAAAAAAAAAAAAAAAAAAAAAAATTAATCAATAAATAAAACTTTAAAAAATATGGACGACATCGGCAGTTGTCATGCCTTCACACAGTCCGCTCCCGGAAGACCGGACTCGGGGTGAGAGCCCAGAGCACCTCATAGGTAGGGGCGCCCCGGTATTTCTGTGTCCTGTGCCCTCCTTTAGTGAAAACGCGAGGTTTCCCACTAAACCCAGTGCCGTTCCGTGGCTTTTCAGGAGGCATGAGGCCGCCACGCAGCCTCGGTCTTGCGATCAGATGGCCGGTGCCTCACAAGTCCCCCCTGCAGACATGTCTCTGGGCCCCTGAGCTCCCAGGCTCACCGAAGGAGCCAGCCCTTCACACGTCCCGTGCCCTCCCACCAGAGCGTGTCCTCCTCTTCCTGTCCTGCGAGGGTGTGGGCGCCTCGCCCTTATTCTTCCACACCCAGCAATGCGTCCCCACGCACCCCCTCCTCAGCGCTGGCTCCACTGGGTGGATGAACACAAACACGGGGACAGGAATCGAAATGCTTATGAACACAAGGAGTTCGATGTGTTAACGCTCAACTACTGCTGGGTGACTGTCCCACTGAGTAACCGGGTCTGGTCGGGGGGAGCGTGCTGTGGCCTGCAAGGGAGATGGACATACCGCTGGCGCCGTTCACCATCAGGGGACAGAAGGGCCAGCCGGGCCCCTGTAAATGTCCATCGGTCAGCAGGTCAGGTGAGTGTCCACGAAGCCACGGACAGTCACGTGGCATTCGGAGCCTGGGCCGCGGCCAATGTGTTCACATGCATTTAGAAAGCATCCCTACTGCTCCGTCCCTGTAGAATTCCATCTAACACTGCTGTTTACTGTACAGCAAACCCTCCTGAGATACGTGTCAGATCACAGAAGCCTCAGACAGAAATCAAGGTAAGTTCGGAGCTCACGCTGAGCGCTGAACGGCACGGAAACCATCACAGGGAGGCGTCCCGTGAAGCATGGGATCCGGACGGGAGGACGCGCTGGGAAATTACGGATGGGGACATGAAGGCAGAGGGAGGTGCGATTCCCATTAGCTCATCCAAACTGTCAGCCTGATGACAGGGGCTTGAAATTCAGAGCTCCTTAGGCAAACCGCTGTCTGCAGGCTGGCGGGGCCCCGGGGCCCTTCCTGTACCACCGAAAACCCTTGTTTCCTCACAGTGCGGACGAGGCACTAGCAGTCCGGGAATGCTCCAGGCTCGTTTGTGAACTGCTCTTCTAAAGCCGTTCATTGGCAACGTTTAAACAGTCCTACGCGAGCAGATCAAACAGCCTCTTTCCTCGTACAGACTGCCATCACCTCGCAGGCACCTGCCCCCTGGTGAGTCCGCACCTGCTGACTGAACGGGTGACGATGCCTAGGAGGGTCACTGTGTCCCTGACGCAGTGCCACGCGGCTCGAAAACATTCTCGAGCGGAGAACTAGGCAACCACGGGAAGGAGCATGATTCAGGGCGTCACATGGCATCCACTGCTTTGTGGCGTCTTGGACACATTTCACCCCTTTTCGTGGTCACTGGCCTTCCATACCCAGCACGGAAGGGCAAGTGGCCAGGTCCGAATCCCACCTCAGCCCCTTCTGGCTCCAGGGTCTCGTTCCCTCCAGGCCAAATGGGATGACTGTTGGGGGACAGGTCAGTTAACGCATGTGAATAGTTTGGGGGAAAGGCCCCCTCCCCCTTCAGAAGGAACAGCATAGAGGAGGGGAAGGGCCTGCACTGGCCGTGCCCTCACTGTGCTCTCGGAGACACCGTGTCACGTCCACTCATTCACTCGGACACCGCGAGGAAATGCACATTTCCCACGGAGAGACGGTTTACACGCCTCCGCGGTTACCTGTTCGGAGGTCATGGTCGACGCCTTCCACGGAGATGATGGCGTCTGGAATCCCTTTCCCGTGCCCGTCCCTCACCATGCCTTTGATGCCGCGATGAACCTGCTCACACACGAGGAAACGCGGGTGAGCTCACCGACGTGCCCCGCCCAACCGCACGGTGAGAACAGGGACCCCACGGCCACCCAGTGCCACCAGGAACCCTCGCCACGAAGACACGCCCAGCTCAGAAGCTCCCTGGCTCCCTGTGATCTGGTGTGTCAACGTCTGTCCTCCTGTTGGGTCTCAGCACCGGAAGTGTTCCACTGGAGAGAAAATACTGAGGTTTAAAAAATATAAGGGTCTGAGATGGTTCATTTAAAACATCCACCAGCCCCGCCTGTGTGGCTCAGTGGTGGAGCGTCGACCCATGCACCAAGAGGTCACTGGTTCAATTACCCGTCAGGGCACATGCCCAGGTTGTGGGCCCGATCCCCAGTGAGGGGCATGCAGGAGGGGGCCAATCGATGTTCTCTCTCATCGATGTTTCCATCTCTCTGTCCCTCTCCCTTCCTCTCTCTCTCAAATCAATAAAGAAAAAAAAAATTAAAAGATAAAACATCCACTAAAAATGAAATTTTTATACACGTGTTTATTTTCATTTTCCTGAGCTGTGTAGACTTACACAGAGAGGAAAGAAGAGACAGATGTCCCCTCCACTGATGAGCTGTGTCACACAGCACATCGATTCTGAAGCTCGTGCCTCGGTTTCCCCTGTGCAGCGAGACGTGACAATTGAGGTGACGTGGCCTCATTTCCAAAGACATTCTTTGTACCCATTTCTATGTCTGGCTGTTTTACACACAGGCGGTTGTCTGGCTAAACTGGGATCATGACTTCAGAAGGAGTAGGGATTCTCTCTTCATTTCCCCACAGAATCCCAGGGTGGGGACAGGAAGTGTGCTCATGGCCTCCCACGGGGGAAGACAAGCTCACACCGTCTGCAGCTCAGTGCACCGTGGACCCTCACTGAGCAGCCTCGGGCTAGAGCCCAGGCCGACCTCTGCCACGGCGTGGACCTGCGTGGACCTGCGCCCCAGCCCTGGCTGGAAGCTTCCCCGACGCATCCCCGACACCCGGGGAAGAGGGCAGCCTCATGTACAGCCTCAGGATCTACTTCCGAACGGACGGGAATCGCGTAGTCATGTAACAGGTCCAACACCCGTGTTTGCTATCCCTCTGGTTCCCAGTTCCTGTTCCCCAGTGGGGCGTGGCTGCTATTCGGGTCGTTTCAGCACCAAACTCCAACCAGTGGGGCGTGGCTGCTATTTGGGTCATTTCAGCACCAAACTCCAACCAGTGGGGCGTGGCTGCTATTCGGGCCGTTTCAGCACCAAACTCCAACCAGTGGACTCAGTGCTGCATGGTGGGCCTGTCCTTGAGGCAGGAGGAAGGGAAGGGGTGCAGGGCTCCTCGTGTCCATGGCAGGCTCCCTGCACCCCAGCCCCCCCGCCACCTTGCCAGGACAGGCACAACCGCGGGACCTCGGTGCACTGGTGAGAGCTGCTCCCGGGACACCCCGCCTCCTGCAGCAGGGACTCGTCCGCCTGAGGCTGTTATGGGCTGAATTTCATACGTTGAAGTCCTAACCCCCAGCATCTTAAGATGTGACTATTTGGAGATAGCGTCTTTATTTATTTATTTTATCCTCACTCAAGGACATTTTTGCATTTATCTTTAGATAGAGTGGGAGGGAGAGGTGGGGGAGAGAGAGAGAGAGAAACATCAATATGAGAGAGACACATCGACTGGTTGCCACTCACACAACCCCAACCGGGGCCGAGGACAAACGGCAACCGAGGTACGTGCCCTTAGCAGGAACCAAACCCGGGACTCTGGTCCGCGGGCTGACGCTCTAACCGCTGAGCCTAACTGGCCAGGGCTGGAGATAGCGTCTTTAAAGAGGTGTTGACGTGAAAATGTGGTCACTGGGGTGGGCCCTAACCCATCTGACTGGTGTCCTGATAGGAAGAGGACATTTGGACACACAGACACCAGGACTGTATGCCCACAGGGGAAGGCCACGTGAGTCCCAGGGAGAAGGCGGCCAGCTGCCACGGAGAGAGGCCTCCAGGGAGACCGACCTGCAGACTCCTCAGCCTTGGGCTGCCAGCCTCCGGAGCTGTCACCTCTGGTGCTTAGCCCCAGCCTGCGTCCTTGGTGACGCAGCCCCAGCAGACAAGGGGCCTGAACACGTCACCTCCCTCCCCACAGAGCAGTGTCTGAGGGAGCGGTCAGCATGGACTCAGAGCTCACCTGCCAGGCCCCGAGCAGGAGCACACAGACACGGTCCTTCCCACCCGGAGGGGCCGCCCAGGATGCTGGCGGCCTCGGACCACGGCCACGGCTCGAAGCACTGCATCGCTCTCTCACGGTCAGCCACCCCCCAGCGCGGGCCGCGCCGTACCTGCTCCATGAACACGATCAGGGACTCCCGGTTGTTCTCCCACTCCTCGGGCAGCTCGCTCTCGTGCGGGAACTTGTCGCAGCCCACGTAGATGGACAGCTCGAAGCAGTTGGTGTGAAGGTAGCTGAAGTCGTTGAGACCTGCGGGCCGACGGGGCAGCGCGTCACTGAACGCTCACGGCGGCACTGGGGACGCAGCGAGGACGAGGACGGCCGGAGCCTGGCCGAGGAGGCGGCACCGGAACAAGGCGCCACCTTCACTGCGGACAACATCTGAATTCGAGCGCGTGGGCGGGAGCGGGGAGAGAGGGAGAGGATGCGGCGGCCGGTCTGCGGGAAGACAGCTCCTCGGGACTGAAACGGCTGCTGTCCAGACAAAATCCTCTCATTTTGTTAAACTCAGGTTAACACTACTTTCAGCATCAGGGCGTCATTAATGAGCAGAAAGGATTTCAGGGTTTGATCGAATTTATCTCTAGTGGTGCTGCTCCCAGCTACAGCTCTGCAACCGTTTTCTGTCCTGATTCATAGACACAGCCGACCACACCCGTCACCTGAGCCCTGCACACGCCGGGCCCTAGCGCTCTGCGTCCATGGGGCACTGACCGTGTCCACCCAGCACAGAGGCCGGCCGCGTGGCACACTTCCATAGTGACGACAAGCGGGACAGAGAACGGTTGAGAAATGTGACCAGAGCCCTCTGCCTGGAAAGGGCGACAGTCAGGGTTTGACCCCGGGGTGTGTGAACACAGCCTTGATCGCATCTCCACACAGAGCGCTGCTGGGGGCTGGGGGCTGGGGGCTGGGGGCGGAGGCACTCCCCGCCAAGCCTCACAGCACACAGGCTTGCGACCCTGACATGACCCCAACCGGATGCGAAGGACCCAGCCGAACCTGGAACTGGTCCCTGGACTCATCTCCCAGGGCGGCTGTTATAAGTGACCACAAACCAAGGGCTTAAAACAATAGAAATGTACCCTCTCATAGTCCTGGAGCCCAGATGTGAGATCAAGGTGTGACCAGGGCTGTGGTCCCTCCAAAGGCTCTAGGGAAGACCCTTCCTGCCGATTCCAGCTTCTGATGGTCCCTGGTGGTCCCTGGCTTGTGGCTGCCTGGCCCCAGTCTGTGCCTCTGCCTTCACATGACCCTGTCCTCTGTGTCTGTGTTTCCTCCTCCTCTGTCCCTCATGAGGACACCTGTCGGTGACTTTAGGGCCCATCCAGGCGGCCCAGAATGACCTCATCCTGACACCATTAACTTATTACATCTGCAAAAGACCCTTTTTCCAAATAAGGTCACAGTCACAGGTTCTGGAGATGGGGAGGCAAACACGTATTTTGGGGGGGCTACCAGCCCACCCACTGCAGTACCCAGTATTTGGGAAATGAATAAATGAATGTTCGATGGCATAGCGTCCCGGTGGCTCTCCTCCAAACGTTTTTGTTTTTGGAGAAGAGGGTGATGAGCAAGAACACAGAGCGGTGACGTTTTGCGTGGTCACCAGGAGGATGGCCCAGCAGGAGGGGCCCCTAGGGAGCCCTCCACGGCTCTGAGCGTCCCGGGCACAGGGACCAGAGTGGGTGGGCTGGCTTCTCTGTGTTGCCTGAGACAAGCAGCAGGTCCTCCCGCGCTTCGACCAGCCCCAGTCCTCACCCACCCTGCCTCCCCTTCCTCCTCACGCTGCTCACCGTGATGCTCAGTGACGCGTCTCTCTGTATACATGTTTGATTAAAAATCATGACTTTGAACGTCAAGGGCAATTCTGTATCCACCTGCCGCCTAATCTCTAAAGTCACGCGCGAAATGGTACAAACTAGACGGCCACTCTCTCTACCAGGTTCCGGACTCAAACCGTTCACACGTCATCAGCCACAACACGTGTGACACACAAGGACATGAGAGCCATGGAACAGAGGGTGGGACGGTGCCGGGGTAACAGAAAATCCTTCGCAGGGGCCTGGTCTGGTGGAAGAAGGTTGATCCAAAGGCCGGGTCCGCTCCCTCGGTCGAACCCAAACTGCGGAATCACAGAGGGCATCTGGACCTGGCCGCAGCAGGCTCGGCAGGAGAGCTCCTCCCAGCAGACCCGGCGGGTCGGTGACACCTCCTCCCTGGCCTGGAGCCCTCGGTCACCTGCTTCAACACGGGACAGAGCTCAGGGTGCCCGACACGGTCACACACCGCCTCCACTGTGGGGAGGAGCAGGCCCAAGAGGGTCAAGGTCACCTTGGGTCAAACGTACACACCACAATTCATGTGCCTGTTTTGCTGCACTGAGCCCCGCTGTCCATCAACCAGAGCCCGTGGGCACCGAGCGGCCGCGTGAGCCGGCTCAGCAGAAAGACGGCGGAGGGCGGGGGAGGCAGGGGAGTTAGAAATCGCATTTCATTCATCTACAAAGTGATGAGCCGCCCACCTCATCGAACTGCCAGGGGGAAGGGTGATCCAAGAGGCCTGAGGCGCCCATGGCTCTGCCACAAAAATCCCGCAATAATGGAAAACAGAACTGACAGGAAAAATCAGACGCCGCCGACGGCATTGCGCGGCCGGCTGTTCGACCTTCCTGCCGCCCCGAGCAGAGGACCGCGGCTGTGTCCCCACCCGACTCAGCCCCGTGGCCCGAAAAAATACCCGTTTCCCGTCAAGATCAGTAGGTTTGGGGGTGGGAATGGAAAAGCAAGCATACTTTTGGCCACCGGGAAATTTTCTGGATGGACAGGGATTCGCACTGATTTTTGTATTTGGTACAGAGAACTGTGACAGAGACCGACGAGATGCTTCGTCTGGATACATAACCGCAAGAAGGCAGACGTCCGGGTTTTCAAATGCCACAGGAACAAACACTTCCGCTACCTTTTCATTTTTATTTTCCCCAGAGTGGGAACGTCCCTGAAAAGTGTGTGAAGGCCGACTCTCCAGCGAAGTACGATGCTATTAATGTTACTGGTAGAGTGAAACGGGGCTACGGGTCCACTCATGAAGATTTCGTGGGTGTCTCGGGGTGGGGACTTATCACCTCGGGGTGTTTCCAACACGCCAGACAGGAAAACGCACCTCTGTCACCTACGTGATCCCACTACAGTCCTAGAGGGACCATCACCACCACCGTCATCATCATCACCATTATCATCATGCCCATTTTACAAATGAAAGCTTTGGGGGTTCAGAGAGGTAAAGCAACTTGCCCAGGGTCACACAGCATCCAACTGACAAACCAGAATTTGAATCCAGGCCTATTTGACTTGGGATGTTTTTCAGATTCATCAGTGGCTTGACCAGTCCTCAAAAGGTCAAGAGAAATGAACAATGAACAATATGCTTAGGGCCCTGTCACCCACACAGAGGGACCTCAGGGACTGTGACATCCCTAACCCTCCTCATTCGGGAGCCCTGGGCCAGGAGCAGCCCTAACGTAGAAGCAAAGTGCTTTCCTGAAACTTGGCCCACAGAGCCCTCTGGGTTCCTGAAGTCTCTGCGGGAAGTCTCTGCGGGAAGCCTCCCCCACGCATCCCTCTCATCACACCCAGCCGGGCTCCCCCGGGTGCTGTGGTGCGGCTGGGAGTCTTCACCACCTGTCGGGCCTCAGGACACACCTGCAGCTCGGAGTCACTTCGCACCTGAGCGTGGGGTCCAGGCCCGGCCCTCTGCCAGCTGCAGCACAGACAGCGCCCACAGCGGGCACAGCACCAGCATGCTCTCTGCCCTTTGCTGGATTTGCTGTTTGATCCAACGTTTCCCCAAGTCCACACCTACCCATCCCTGACCCTATAAAATCCGAAACGCTCAGTGGCTCAGAGCAGACCACGGAGTCAAACCGACCCCAACCCTGCCCCTTTCCTGTAGACCCCTTCTAGCGCCCAAACTCTACCCATCTCATTTATAAGACGGGAACAAGCCACGCCCCTCCAAGACTGGCAAGGGGCAGAGGAGAATGTCTGTAGCCTGCTGGGACCCGCAAATGGTTCACTACAGGAGCTATTACTCTGATCCTGACAACAGGAGGGCTGGGAGGAGGTGGCCCACAGGGTCCCTCCCCGTCCCTGCAGCCCATTAGCACTGGGCCCTGAGGTGCAGCCGGGGGACCAGAGACTTACTTCCGGCCACAGTGTGCCAGGAAGCCCCGTTGACGGTCCCGTCCTCCTTCTGGAAATCTTCCGTGTGGCACACCCTCCTCCTGGCGTCCGTCATCAGGCGGTGCGTGGAGGCGTAGGAGTAGGCCAGCCAGCGGAACACGTGGTCGTCCGGGGTGGGGGTGCGCTCCTGCGTCTTCCACAGGGTCCGCACCATGTCGTAAGGGTACGCCACCACCAGCTCGCCCCCCTGCAGGTTGCCGCCCAGCACGAAGGGGATCTTCTCCATCCAGGCTATGACCGCCCTGGTCTCCACCGCCACCTGCGAGCATTCCAAGGTGAACACGCTTGGATGAACCAAACAAGGAGAAGCAAGCTGCTTTCTTCCCCAGCGACCCAAACAGGGACAAGGTTGAGACAGCCAGCATGCTACGGAAGAATCTCAGCAAAATGTGGAATTTCAAAATCCGTCCTGGTACAACCGGGCTCTGCAGAAGTAACGGATCTTAGAAAGAGAAAGGGAAGTTTCTTTTTGTAGGAACACGCCAGCTGGTGCCAGAGAGAATGCTAGAATTAGAGTATCCGCACTCTGCAACTCCAGGGAAATGGGTCGCTGCCGTTCATCGACGGCTACAAAGTGTCCAGAAAGAGACACAGCCACAGTGTGTCCCTGAGGGGAGAGCACAGGCCTACAATGCATCAACCAGGAACGAGACCAGCCTTTAGGCCAGACTCCTGGGAAGGGCCGGGCAGTGGCACACATCTTCGACTTTGCGGAGGGTCTCTGCCGTGACTGCAGCTGCAGGGAAGCGCCAGAGACAGCATGCAGACGCAGAAACGGACGTGGCAGGGTTCCAACAACACGCCGTTTACAAAAAGGGGGATGTGGCCCAGGAGCTGGCGTTTGCCAAGCTCTGCTCTAATTAGCCTCGTCTACCCTGAGTTCACTGCCAATTTACAAGAAACAGAGGACTGTTACAGGACACCACGAGAATACAATTAGCTGGACCCAGACAGTGGAAAATGCTACAAGACAAGCTAGCGTTCACAGCCTCGTTACAACATCGACAACAATAAAACTGCAAGGGAAAAGGAAGCAACAGAGAAGTCTGTCATTTAAGTGAGACCGAAAAGATCATAAACCCATCAAAATGAATGCGCTTTACTTGGACCCTGCTTTAAATGGGCTGAGAGAGGGAAGAATAGTGAAATGTGAAGACTGGCTAGACATATTAAGAAATACTTCACTTTTGCCCTGGCCGGTTTGGCTCAGCAGTTAGAGTGTCGGCCCAAGGACCAAAGAGTCGCGAGTTCGATTCCGGTCAAGGGCACGTACCTCGGTTGCAGTTCGTCCCCGGCCGTGGTCAGGGTCCTGCAGGAGGCAGCCAGTCAGTGTGTCCCTCTCACGTCAATGTTTTTCTCTCTCTTTCTCCCTCTCTTCCTCCCTCTCTCCCTCCCGCTCTATCTGAAGATAAATAGAAAAATATCCTCAGGTGAGGATAAAAAAAAAACAAAAAAGAAATACTTCATTTTCAGGTGATAATTTCCAGTTCTATTATTTTATTTTTTATTTTTATTTCTTTATCTTCACCCGAGGACATCTTTGCATTTACCTTCAGATAGAGTGGGAGGGAGAGAGGGAGGAAGACAGAGAGAGAAACATCGATGTGAGAGAGACACATCGACGGGCTGCCACCCACCGGACCCCAACCAGGGCCCGGGACAAACCGCAACCGAGGTACGTGCCCTCAGCGGGAACCGAACCCGGGACTCTCCGGTCTGCGGACCAACGCTCTAACCGCTGAGCCAAACCGACCAGGGCATAATTTCCAGTTTTAAAAGAGTCCCATCTCTCAGCGATACCGGATGGTGACAGGGGCAGCGATGCCACGCCTGGCGTTTGCCCCGAGGATCCTGGGGAGGAGGAGGACGGTGGGGACGAAGGAGCAGGTGGAACGGGAGCTGTAAGTGTGGAGGAAGAGACGGGCACACGGGGTCCTTCACAAGCTTTCTCTCTAACGCTGCGGGCTGGACATTGTTTAATAATAAAAGTTCAGGAAGGAAGGAGACTGACGGTGTTTGAGTCCCTGGCTCCCGATGACCATCGGAACCGAGACACTAAAATTGGGGAGCTGGACAGAGTCAAATACTGACCAGAGAATCAAGTATGGGTCCTAAGTTCCCGATCCCTACGATCAGAACGCCAGTAGAATAAAATCGATGATGGAACGTGAGCGTCGGAACTGATCTCGATGCGCCCGCAAGGTGCCCGCCTAGCACATGCCGTGTCCCACCCTCCCCTGCAGGGGGGGCATCATCTTTTGACTCAGTCCTGGCCAGTGCGACGGAAGCATCAGGCAGGGATTCTAGGAACCCCTCTTCGAGGGAATCGAATTCTCTGAGAGGACGACTTCTCCCCACCCTTCCTCTCCTCTTCCTTCAGGACACCGCAGCTGCGGCACCTGGGTTATGACCTCGAGGAGGAAGGTCACGTGCCAGGTGGAGGCAGAAAGAGGGGTGCCTCCTTGGCTCCTGATGACCACGGGGCGTCTATGTCCAGCCACGCACCAGCCGCCTCCCGGTCCTTCTAAGTGAGAAAAGAAACAGACGTCTCCCTCGTGGAGCGCTGGCGTGCGTTCTCTGTGTTGTGCCGCTGCCCTGAACCGTCACTTGCCTAGACCTCCTGAGGGACACACACGGTCAAAGACCAGGGTGAAGAGCAAGGGCCAGGAAGGCCACCAAAGGCCCAGGACACTGAGAAGTCACTTCCTCGGCAGTGTCTCCTTTGTGAAAGCAGACGGAGGAAGTCTGGGGGAAGCATGTTTTACTTAATTGGATGTTTCCTTCCGAAGAAGCACCCGTGAAATAAACCCACGGGGCGCTATTAAGATAAAAACAAGGTCTCTCAAGCACTCACCGAGGGCTAAGCACAATTTCACAGAAGCAGAACCGCCAAGGTGGGGGTAAGGACGATACTTACAAACAGGCCCACATCAGGGATTTTTTTTTTTTTGAAGCACCGTGTTCTTGTAAAGAAATATAATTACATGATTTTTATAAAGAATCTCCTCAAATGTCAACTCGAAAGGTATTTTGTCCTCTAGCACACTCCCCGGCGTTGGGAGAACTTATAAAAGTTCTGTCTTGTTCTTAAATCTCACGTCCCCTGCAAACACCGGTGGGTGTTGAGCCGGGCCTCCCACGGCCCCACAGGCCACGGGCGCGCCACTCACCGTGGCATTCTCCGACAGGAACCACTCGGGGATGGCGATGTAGTGGTTGGGGACTTTCCTCGGGACGTTCTGTCGGTCCTCAGCCTCCCAGAGCAGGCTGTTCAAGTCGGGGAAGTTGTTGTTGAAGTCAATCCCGTCGTGGGTCCAGCGTCCCAGGGACCAGCCTCCCAGCTCCGAGCCCTGGAACACAGTTCAGGATGAGAGGAACCCACAGCCTTCGGGCAGCGCTGACCCAGCTCCCACAGGACCCCTCCGTCCCCATCTGGGGCGTGTCTCTGAGCCTCTACACACCCTCTGGCCCAAAGATGGCATGCAAGGGAGAATATCGAAATGCCTTCGAATAGTGCTTGGTGGGGATGGATCATGCAGCCAGATCACCCCGAGGAGCCTGACTCCTGCCGTGTGGCAGTGCTCAGAGGGCATCGGGTCCCCCCTTCCCTCGTGTGCTGAGCCCTTCTACACGGGTCGGATGGGACTGAGTAGTAATGATTCTAAAAGTCCATTACTGCGAAATCTACAGCCTCCCTGTGCGGCCCAGTCTGGCTCACAAATCCCTAACGCATGGGCAAAGCAGGCGCCTGTCTGTATCGATAAATACAGCCCGGATTCGGTGCCGTGACGCTTGTGTTTGACAGGTACCACTTTCTAAGTAAGGTTTCCCATTTCTTTCCCAGGTAACACTCACACTATTCCATACATAATTCCACACATATGCACACCCTACACACAACTGTGCCTTACACAAACTGCCTCGTCAGCAGAACATGAGATATAAGCGCTACATCAAAATAATAAGACGCCTCTCCTCAGAGGACCATGAGGGGGTGACAAGCAGCAAGGCCCGGGGTGCCCTGGTTGACGCTTACACGAGGTGCCATCACTCCACTCTGTCATCATCACCGCGTACAGAGCAGAGTTATCCACCGCTGCTAACTCCCGTCTGGGGCACGCGCCCCTCTCGGGGTCCCCGTGATGCCCAATCCCAGTTTTGTATTTTTCATAACCCCCGAGGTGCCCTGCCTCGGCAGAGACTCCACAAGGAAGCCGCACCTGTGGGTTTCTATTTATTGATTTTGTGGGGGGTTTCTTTGGAGGGAGAGAGAGAGAAACACTGATCTGTGCTCCACTATTCATGCGTTCATTGGTTCATTCCTGCGTGTGCCCTGACCGGGGAGGGAACCCGCAACCCTGGCGTATTGGGACGATGCTCCAACCCACTGAGCTACCCGGCCAGGGCGCAAGTGTGGATGTGAACTCGCGGCCGCGCGCTGTGCAGCCGGGCCCAGCTGTCCCGGGGGGTGGGGCGTGGGGCCCTTACCCCTTCGTAGGCCTTCTCGTAGCCGTCGGGGTTGAGGGAGGGGACGATGTGGATGCGGGTCTCCTCCACCAGGCGGACGATGCGCGCGTTGCCCGCCAGGTACTCCTGGCACAGGAACTGTGTGAGCAGCAGCAGCAGCTCGCGGCCCAGCACCTCGTTGCCGTGGGCGCCCGCGATGTAGTGGAACTCGGGCTCACCTTGACGCAGGGACGGGAGACGGTCAGAGCGGAGGCTGCAGCTGAGGCCCGAGCCCGTCGTGCTAGAAAACCAGTCTCTGAGGGATGGAGACTCCCACCTCAGCCCCTGCTCTTTCACCAACTCCAGAATGTTACCAGTATAAACTTTTTTTTTTTTTATCCTCACCCAAGGACATTTTTGCATTTATCTTCAGATACAGTGGGAGAGAGAGAGGGAGGACGAGAGAGAGAAACATCGATGTGAGAGAGACACATCGAGTGGTTGCCACCCACACGACCCCAACCGGGGCCGGGGACAAACCACAACCGAGGTACGTGCCCTTAGCGGGAACCGAACCTGGGATTCTCTGGTCCGCAGGCCGACGCTCTAACTGCTGAGCCAAACCGGCCAGGGCACCAGTATAAACTTTTATTCCCAAATAAGTAGATAGGACATATGTAGAAAAATGTGAGATGATACCGTGGTTATTCCTTCTTAGCAAGAATGGATGAAAGGATACGGTGCCGAGGGTTCACACGGGCAAATTAAACACCAGCCATAGCGATTACTTTTCTCGTGTGGGAAGCAACCGTTCTTAGAAGAACTTCCTGTTAAATTTCACGAGCAGGGAGAGGGGGGCAGGGAAGCCGGGGACGACAGTTTGGAAGGGCTGTGTCTGAGCCGTCTCTCCGCAGGGCTCGGCTTGGCCAGGGCTGGGATTCGTCAGCGCCGGGCACCCAGGGACCGCACTTCGTCCCACTCCTCGCAAAGCCACCGCTTTTGAGGACATGCCTCTTTACCAGCAGACAAGCCCTGGGAGGAAGCCCTGCAATGCTCAGGGACGAACGGCACAGCTGGACGAATCAGACACATCTCGGAGTCGCCATGTCGGGGGATTTCTAAGGGCTCACAGATTTCCCAAGAAAACCCGAGAAGCCTCCTGACCTGGAGGCGGACAGAGGCTGGGGAGTGACTCATGGGAAATGGCTAAAAATAGGAAACACTTGAAAAATGGGATTGAAATTGTTTAAAATTAGGGACCTCCTCTAACTGGAGCCATTAATGGCCAGAAAGTCCAGACTTTTCTTCCAGGAAAGGACCCTGTCCTCTCGTCTCTGGCCATTTCCTTCTCTGGTTAGTGTGCCTGGTCTCAGGGCCGGAGAGAACTGCAAACGGTCCGTTGGCAGAAAAGGAAGGTATTTCTAGTTTAAATGCGCCGACAGCCACATCACGAGACGGGAGGGTCACAGAAGCGCATTTTGGAGAACCTGTCTACGGGAGAGTGGTGCGTGGACAGCCCCTGCCTGCGTCATGGCTGCTCTCGTGGGTGGACTGCCTCCTCTTTAGGAAGGGACCAGACAGGAAGGGCCACGGGCATCCCAGAGGGGCGACCTCACCGACTTCGTGCTCCCCAGGGTGGTCGGAGATCTCCACGGCGTACAGCTTCAGGCCCTGGTTGCTCTTGCCGATGTTGTAGATTCTGGTGATGTTGGGACACATCTCATTCACAGTCTTCATCAGCTGGAAAACAAGAGGCCTGGGGCTCTAAGCGATGGCTGGGCACCCAAGGGTGCGGGACTTCCCAGAGCACAGCCACCTGCTCCCCTGCCACAGCTCCCTGCCACCCGGCCCTCACCACACACCAGAGCTGTCCTCTCTGCCTGCCGTGTCCTCCTCGGGGCCCTGCCTTGCCCCCCAGCACCCCCGGCTGTGGCTATTGCTTCCCTGATAACCAAGGTATCACCTCCCCTGGCCGTGGCCATCACCTCCCTTGGCCCGTGGCCATCACCTCCCCTGGCCGTGGCCATCACCTCCCTTGGCCCGTGGCTATCACCTCCGCCTGGCCGTGGCCATCACCTCCCTTGGTCCGTGGCTATCACCTCCCTTGGCCGTGGCCATCACCTCCCTTGGTCCGTGGCTATCACCTCCCTTGGCCGTGGCCATAACCTCCCTTGGCCCGTGGCTATCACCTCCCCTCGGCCCGTGGCCATCACCTCCCTTGGCCGTGGCCATCACCTCCCTTGGCCGTGGCTATCACCTCCCTTGGCCCGTGACTATCACCTCCCCTCGGCCATGGCCATCACCTCCCTTGGCCGTGGCCATCACCTCCCTTGGCCGTGGCTATCACCTCCCCTCGGCCGTGGCCATCACCTCCCTTGGCCGTGGCCATCACCTCCCTTGGCCGTGGCTACTACCTTTTCACTGTGTTTCCCTGCTTTCTTTTGTCCCCTCACTAGATGGCAGATCCTTTAAGGGATGAACCAAGCCTTTGATCTCTATCCCTGCCTAAGTAAATACTTGTTACTGAATATCATCTTTCCTTTATCAATTAATGAACATCTGTGATGTCAGCTTGAGGGCACAGACACTGTTCCCGCCCCCGGGAGGTCACAGTGCAGCCACAGACGGGAGTCACGCCATGACCCATGTCACTGGTGCTGAAAGGGGGACCTGGAGGCCATGAGAACGGGAGACATGCGGTCAAAGTGTGGGGGAAGCAGGCTTCCGAAAGGAAGAGACACAGAAATGTGCTGTCTTCTGAATTTTAAAGCGGGGCCCATCACACTGACAGCCGCCGTCTGCAGGAGTGAGACGGCCACTGAGGAGAGAAGGACTCCGCCTGTTACAGGGCCACACACAGCCCTCTGGGGACAGGGCGGGCAGACACCCTCTCCCGAGGTTGCTTGCCTCCCATCTCTGAACAAGGACCTGTGAGTGGCCGGTCACACAGGCTGGATTTTCTGGAAGCGTTCAGCAATCCCCGTGAAGGAAACTCTGATTCAGGGGGCGCCTCAGCCAGGCGCCAGGCCAGCCTGTCAGTGCGGGCGGGCGTGGTCCGGGACAACTCCACGACCTTGTGCTAAGGACCAGGCGGGAGGCTGTGGAGCTGCAGAAGCAGTGAGGACCTCGCTGCCCGGGAGGGGGGCAGGCAGGTGCCCAGCAGGGAGGCTTCGTCTTTCAGGATGACGACGGAGCTGGGCTGGGCCGGCATGGACCTGGATGTGCTCCGACCATCTTTCCAGAATCCCTGTTCAGCCAAGGTACCCATAAAGTGTCTTTGTGGATTGCAGATAAACACATCTGTTGCAAATTTTATGGTGGGTTAAAAGCCCTGAGGACTAGCAAATTGGCATCACGTGGAATTTATGACACAGTGGAGTTCTAGTCTGTGCGTCCCGCTTGCCTTTCCCAACAGCCTCAGCACGCATTTCGAAGGAGCCGGGGGAGGGGCTTCTAGCTGCTGCGGCGTCGTTTCTATGACCTGCCTGCGAGGCGGCACAGGTGAGCCCAGGCCGGGAGCTCAGGGTCTCACCCCTTCCTGGGGGGAAGTGTCTCATATGAGCCACAATATCCAGGGGAGAGCACGAGAGAGCTGACCCTTCAGGACTCTTGTCCACAAGAGGACAAGAGCAGAACCCCCACACGTGGAGAAAGAGCAGGCCAGGGCCACGTGGCTTCTCCATCACCACGCGGGAGACGTGGTCACACGGGATGCACCACGTTTCAGCAAGAGACACAGCGGTGACCGTGGTAACAGCCGCAGCGAGACTGCCTTCCATCTCCCTGCGGGAGCTCACCGTCCCGACCCCAGTGAAGCAGATGAACACAGGTGATTGTCCCCACTCTACAGACGTGGAGACTGAGGCTGAGAGGGACGCTGAGCATTTGCCCAGGGTGCCCCTGCGGTACCAAGTGCTTCCACTGAAAGCTGGCCACAGCACACTCGCCCTGATCCGGGGCCCCGACTGCCGGTCCCTGATGATTGACAGTCACTCCCAGCTCCCAGCACCGACCTCAGCAAATCCTGACCAGCAAGTGACGCAGCGCCGGGCATTCAGGTCAGCACGGGTGCTCAGACACAGAGCGACACTCAGCGCAGAGCCCGGCCCTGCTCACTGCCCGCCCCCGGCCCTCCAGTTAGCTGCCGGGAAACGGGCCACCGTGTCAGAGGTCACGCGCCGGACGCCAGGAAAGACAATACCATCTTCCCCGGGACGCACACGTCGCAGGGGCAGTCTCTCGGCCAGATGCTCGCAGCCAGGAGTCCCCGCTCCCCTTCACACCCGGCCTGTGGCTGTATCCCTCTTGGGCGGTGGCCACAGGGCGTATGGTTGCTGTTGAACGGCATCTCTTCTGCACGGAAGAGCGAGAAGGCTGGCGTGGAGGGGTCCTCGGGGTCCTCGGTGGGAAGGGTCTTCACAGTTCTCTGCTCCATGCCTCTGGGCTCTCCTGCAGCACCGCCGGAGACCCAGCGGGCGACCCGCCCCGTCTAGTCCCCAAAACAGTCAGAGACGCTTCGTGGAGCTCGGGCCTCAGCGGTACATGCTTGGGTTTTGAAAGGAAGGACTAGAGTCTCCTTGGCCCGAGGGCAGAGATTTTCAACACTTTTCATCTCCTGGCACATAGACTAACAACTAAAACTCTGCGGCACATGAAAAAATACAGTTTGCCGATGTGACAAAAAAACTAGGTGTAATTTTGGTGTATGCACACCAGGTGGCTATTGTTGTGTGGGCTGTTGTCATTTTTTTACAGTCTAAGGGAAAAGAGGTCGGTGCCCTGAGTAGCCGCCCGGACTGCATGTGCTGACATTCCTGGGCTCGCGGGTGGCACGGCTGCCTGACACCCTCACCCGGAGGCCGGCGTCGGGGCCAAAGTCTCAGCCGTCACAGCCGGGGCCCCGGATCAGGGCGAGTGTGCGAAGCCCGACTCCACACAACAAAATGATGGGGGGATAATGAATGGACGCGTGCAAAGCCTGCTGAGGAGGGACGTGGGCACGAGGCGGAGAATCACGGCCTCGCAGAGAACCCGGGGGTGCAAGGCTCGGCCCGTAGACGCTGCTCCCTCGCCTCCGAGACAGGAACGAGCTTTGCCGTCGGGCGGCCACTGAATCTGGGCTCCGTGGTTTCCCTCCCCTCCTGCTGGAGAGGACAGCCCTCCCTGGTGACTCGGTTCCCAGCACCGTGTCGGACGGGAACGGCTCACAGCTCTGAGCAGGATGACAATCACTGTGGCACGTGTCATACTTTCTCGGCGTTCGCTCACAGCTGGGCGATGCCCACGGCCCGGAGCAGGAGGAGAGCCGGGGAGCTGTGAGTCCTCCACTCTCCGGAACATTCCGCAGAATTACGAGGACAAGTATGAAGACCGCTGAGATATGGCGCATGAGCCGGGATCGACGGAGGGAGGCGGGGGACGCTGCGACCTTCCTAAACAAAGTTGTCTGAAGTCCGCAAACACAGACATTCAAACACGGGTGAAATCCACGGAACAAAAGCCACGGACTCCCGAAGTTTGTGGGTTCGTGATGATCAGCGTGTAGACTTGGGGTTTGATGTTGACAGAAGACTGTTTACGCAGTGAGTTAAAACGTTAGAAAGGGAGAAAGAAAAGTCCTCTCCCACCATCTTGGCTCATTTGCGGAGAAACAGACATGGCATCTGGACAGGTGGAGACGGGATTCCGGGCAGGAGCGGGGGGAGCACAGTAAGAGGCACCCCCAGGTGAGGAGTGGGCTCGTCTGGGCCTGTGGGCCTGCTGCCCTGCCCTGGCTTCCTGCCACCGCCACCCGCCCCTGGGTCAGGCTGGGCTTCGAGCAGGTGAGCAGGCTCAGCCGCTGCCCCGACAGCTGGCCCCAGTGCCCGCCGTCCTCAGCAGGCCTGGGAATCACCACCACTGGCGGGCTGCCTTCCCACCCGTGTTCCCACTCGACTTCTTCCTAGGACCCCGCACCCTCCTACCAGCCAGGACTTTCTGAGCATTCGGACCTGCAAACCCCGTGCCAGGCACCAGAGTCAAATTGCTATCTGTTCCAATAAAACCACCTCTTTTCCTCCCTTTGCGGATGGGCCCCCTGCCCTCGGAAGCATGCCAGACCCCTCTCTCTCCCCAACTCCCTCCAACAGCTGACCTAGGACCAGCCAGTCCCCTCAGAAATGCCTCCCCCGCCTCCTCCTCCTCCTGGGGACTTGGCAGCACCTGCCAGTCTGCTCTCCATACAACTCCCAGACTGATCTCCCAAGCTCCGCTCCCCTGAAAACCTCCTCTGATGCTCAGACTGGGCACCAGAGCCTCTCCCTGCCCTCGGCCGCCGGCACCGACCTCCACACCTCTGCTCTGCTGCCTGGAGCTCCCTCGTCCGTTTGTCCGTCTCTGCCTGCCCAGGCCTGCCCGCCCCGGAGGACGGCCGCCATCTCCACCAAAGCCCATCCCAACCACGGCCAGCCAGGCGGGTCTCTTCTCCCTCCTCCTCCCCCGGTATCTCCCCGGGATGCCCTCAAATGCACACGTTTATCTAGTACACACTATGACTTTGTGATAAACGAGTCTCTGCCCTCACGGCCCCAAGTGCAGGAGCCGTGACGTCCACGTAGCTGTCGCGAACATGCGCGCTGTGAAGGCCTGCAGCTCTCCGGAATAACTCCCTTACTCTGACATCAGTGTTCGCGATGTCCCCCACCCCCACCCCCTCCCTTTTCCATCCAACCCCCGGCTGCCCTTGGCGAGGACATCGCCTTACATGGAGGTCACTGCTCTGGGAGACACCTCCCGCACGGGGGCTCACACATTCTCAGGGTTTCCCCTCCAAGCACTGAGTTTCTCTATTTTTCTCTTCTCTCCTTCTACTGCTGCTTCTCATTTTTTGTTTGTTGTGAATGTCTCGTTCAATACTAGGATAAACTAACATTGTTTTTCCCTGAAGTAGAAAGATTGCTACAGTAACCCAGCAGACTCCATATGGGAAATCACTAAAAATGCTGGCTGCTGTCCCATCCCCTGGAGCCAGGGAGCCAAGCGGCAGATCACTTCCCACTGGAGCAGCCTGCAGGACTGACGGACGCTCCGCAGGTGAGGGCCGCTGGGCCCTGGAACCTCGGAGGGTCACCCCGTGTCACGGCGGGCTGCGCTGACCATCGAACCTCGACCAGCAATGGTGACCAGCTGCCCATCTCCTCTTTCACGAGAAGAACCCAGTACTGCATGTGGGACGACTATTTAAAGACACCGGCTACCAGGACTCTGTGCAGTTAGCTGATTTTGCAATGCATTCAGATTTATTGCTTTTGACATTAATTGCACCAAGTGGAGATTGCCTAATTCCTGGGCTCGGAAAGATGCCCTGAGATGCTCAGTGAGCAGAGCTGAGTTAGTGCACAAGTGCTCCGTAAATGGAGTGGGGGGCAGAACCCTCTAACCAGCCCCAATGCAGAGCAGCGGGTGACTCATGACCCCCAGTCCAAACGCATTACTGTGATTTCTGAAGAGTGAGACAGCAGACAGTTCCTTCAGCACGTCCCACCTCTGAGTCTGCACTGACAGGTGTCTGGAAGCTGTGTGAGCGTCCCCAGGGAGACGGCATGGAGACACACCGGGTTTGCGGATGCCCTCAGAGGAGCCACAGGGCCCTCTGGGCTCCGCCTCATTGCTCCGACCTCAGCGACATCCCTGACCTTGGGGTGGGAGGTTGGTTGCTTTTCCCAGTGCCCAGGAGCCCTCGCTTTGAGCCATGTTCGTTTGGCCTTGGTAGACTTGTCCAGTAAATGTCGCCGTGAAGGCATTTATTTGTTCTGTCTCTTCAAACAGACCCTGCCACCTAAGGATGTCTCGTTAGCCGGCACCTCCACGCACCTCCCAGCACCATGCTGGGCGCGGACCCTGAACAGAACAGGCACTCTCTTCTAGCCTGTCCCAAAAAACGTCCTGTCCCCTCTCCCTTCCGCACCCAGCATGCAAATGCCTTCAACAGCTCAGAACTTCTTGGTTTCTGGGATTAAGTTGGGGGAGGGGACTCGTCTGGGATTACCTTTTCCTCCGACAGTACGGAAGTACTCAGAGCTCTACGGTGTCGGCAGGAGTTCTGAGGCCAGGCTGTCCACAGAATCCTAAGGAGACCCCAGGCCCTTGTGCTAAAGATTCTGCTTCCATTGGCCTGAGGTGGGGTTCAAGTACAGGTAGTTTTCCAAGTCCCCCAGGTGATTCTGACACCAGCCAGGATGGAGCATCAGAGACTCCGAATAACAAAGGGTAGGGTTGTGTAGTCTCCGTGACTCGGTTTCCCCATCAGTGAGATAAGGATAACAAGTCCCCGCCCTCGGAGGGTGGCTGGCAGGACTGACCCCATTCACACAGGTCGTGGGGTGAAATACTGTTGGTGCTGAGTGAGAGCTTCCTGCTGTTACTACGATCAGCTCATTCTAGAGCCTGTTCCTTCTCTGACTCCGTGTGCGGCCATCATCCTGAAATCGGTGAGCCACTCAAGCACACAGAGATTCTTAGGAACTAGAGGATTAAAGCAGAAAGTCTGGGTTCGAATTCGACTTCCGCCATTTGCTGAGAGGGGGCCTTTCTCTGGTCACGGCGCCCGTGATGCCGTCTCACCCGCAGCCTGGACACCGCCACACGTCCGCGGCTCCAGCAAGCCCAGGGGCGCCCGTCTCACCTGGCGCATTTCCTTGTAGTTGTGGTGTTTGAAGTCCAGGTCGTCCGTGGTGGTCATCTCGTTCCGCCGGTGGTAGTAGTTGTTTGGATCTGGGGAGAGAAACACGGGTTTGAATTCACTGACATTCTGCTCCTTGGGGTGGCTCTGCTGGGTGCCCGATTCCTGGTGGGGGACACAGCCCAATCTCCAGCTCCTAACGTTCCCACAGAGCCGAGGGAGACACTGTCTAGAAGCTTCTTACAGGTCAGAGTTACCCGGTGATGGAGAGCGAGGGCCTGGAGCCAGGATGCCTGGGCTCACCTCTGCTTTTCCGGCTACGTGCCCGTGACCCTGGGCACAACGCACGGGGCCTTGCACGCCGGCTCCGCCCCCGCTGGCTTCGTGCTGCTATTGGTTGGAATCATGTGTGTGTCTGGCACACTGCCAGCACTGACGAATGAATGGATGAAGTCGATGAAAGAACAAATGCCGCACACGTGCCTAACGGGAGATCCTGGGAAGCGTGGTGGACGCTGTTGGCTGACTGCCAGCACTCGGTTCTCGGTCTCCCTTCCTGGCAGAAGCCTGTGTCACTTGGGACCCCCTCTTCTCCACATCTCAGAAACAGACCTCACGTCCCCAGCTCCAGGGGTCCAACATGACCCGTCTAAGCCGATCAGAACAGAGCATGCCCGGGCCACCCTTACAGGTCCAGATCGAAGGAAAGGACTTCACTGTCACAGAGGAGGAGGGAGTGAGAATCTCTCCAGGGGACAGCGCAGAGAACCCCAATAACACCCAGACCTATTGAGTGAACCAACCCCGGAGCTCACCTTCCTTGGGACTTCCAGTCACAGAAGAGGAAGAGTTCCCTTACCCGTTAAGCCAGGGGGAGCAGGGGCTCTGTTGTTGGGTCCGAAGCACCCCAAAGGGCATAGTCAGGATGTATCAACAGTGCTCACCTCTGGGGACCAGGATTCCGGGGTCTGTGGCGGACATGTCTGCTCTTGGCTTGATTCCCCTCCATACATATTGACCTTTTTTCTTGCACACTTGTAACTGTATAAGCACGTGTTGTTTACATAATTACAAACACACACGACACTTAGAAGACAGGAGAGGATGGGGAGGAGGAGGAGGAGAAAGAATCCTTCAGTGGCCCTGAGGTCTTTCTCCCGACCTAACAGAAAGTAGCAAGCCTAACAGACCCTCCGCCAGCCTGGCGACGTCTCCACGTGGAGGACACAGCCAGAGATCCCGGCCAGCCCAGGTGTCCTCCGACGAGAGCACACGGTGCTTCCGCCAGGCCTGTGTGCCCGCCCGGGAGCCACACAACGTGGCTGCAGCCACAGCAGGTGTGGGTTTGGTCGAGGTGGCTATAAGGGCCGCTCTGGAAGTGGGGGCAGCGCGGGGATGCTCCCAGGGGTAGCAGCAGCAGTGAGTTCTGATTCGTGCCACCAAACGTGGCCCACTGACCAGCGCTGTGGCTAATTGTTAGACCCCAGCCAGACCCACTGAACCAGAATCCACAGTTCAAAAATCCCAGGTGACCCCGTGGGCGCGGAAGTTTGAGAAACAGCGTGATAACGCACTGCGCACGGCCCGCGGGGCCAGGTACCCAGGGCGCGGTACACACTGCGGCCACCGGGGCCGGCCGCGTCCTGTCCCCCAGCCACAGCTCCTGACTGCCGGCCCAGGCTGGCCAGAGTTCTCCTACAGACTGGCTTCTTCCTGGAAATTGGGGCCTCAGGCATTGAGCTGAAAACCACATACAGACCCGACAGTGAAAAGACAGCTTTTCACATTCACTAAAAGTTTGCCAGTAACACGATTAGAAACAAATGACTGTCATTAAAGGGAAATCACGTGGGAGGGCCAGCTGGCATTCTGTCCAGAAAAGAAGGCAAAAGCAATTCAGTGTTCGCCAAAAGTCCTCCCCCCACCCCATCCCTTTCCAAGGCTTTCCTTCTGGGGGTGCCGGCTGACCCCACCCTCAGGCCAGCCGCTTTTCTTTTGATTTCCAAACCTCTGTTCAGAGCAAAGGTCCCACACATTTTTCACATTAATTTACACTTAACTTACAGACCTGCTGTGTTCTGAGAGCTATTCAGTCCTCCCGAGTCCCAGGGGCCTCTTTCTAAAACTCTTTAAAGCCCCTTTGTATCCGAACACAAGTTCCGCCCCCAAGGTTCTTAGAAGGGATTGAATGAAATCCCAGAGCTGCGTCCAGAGAGCTCCGAGCTTGGCCACAGGCGTCCAGCCCAAGACCAATCGAGGTCCTGGGAACACGGGCACAGGCTTCAGAACTGCCTCAAAGCCCCCGCCCACGTTGTGAACAAATCCCTCTTTACTGTCCATGGATTCTGACTGGATCAAGTTTGGTTGGGGACCTGTCAGGAGCCCAACACTGTAGGTAGAGATGAGTGAGGACCGAGCCCGGCCCTCCTGGGCCCAGAATCCACAGACCGGGCCCAGTACTCAGCCGATCGCCTGTCCCCGTCTCCGCTGAGACAGAGTCCCTTTCTCCTGTGAGGAGGGAGCTGCCTTCCCAGCACCCACTGGAATGGGCACGTGAGCCAGGCCCAGGCAATTAGATCACTGTGTCCTGCGGCCAGTCACTGGGGCAGAGCGGACCCCGGGGAAACGCTGTCAATCACCGAGGCTGGAACCCTGAAGTCCGCGCTGTGCGCTCACCTGAACGCTTCGTTATTAAAACTGTATCTTAAGAAGCTCTCCCCCAGCGTTGGATCAGTGTAGATCTTTAGCCCGAACAAGACAAGTCCATTTGGAGAACTTTTACTTTAAAAAAACTAACAATAAAAAATTTTTAATTAAAAAAAGGTTTAAGCGTGGTAAAACACACACACAGCGTAAAATTCAGCACCTCAGCCATTTCCTAAGAGCACAGGTGAGTCGTGTCCAGTGTACTTGCATTGCCGCGAACAAGATCTCGAGTGCGTTTTTATCTTGCAAAACCAAGAGTCTCCGACCTTTGCACCCTCCTCATTCCTTCACTCTGAGCTTTGAAGTCCCGTTACTAGACCGTGGTGGAGGGTAATTCAGTTTCCGGTCCAAACCCTCCTGGAAAACCCTTCTGGTGGCGAGTCTTGAGAACAATCGCCACCTCCCTCCGCCCCAGCCGGGGGTCCCAGGGTGTGGGTGGGGCTGGAAGGAGGAACAAGGGGAGCAGAGCAAAGGGCACGAATTTTCGTGAACGTGAGGTCCGGGAAGGGGAGTCTGGGCAGCCGCACTCAGACCGCAGGGTCACTTGGTTTGAGGGCCCGAGTAGGCTGCCTCGCCCCCCCACCTTGTGCCTCATGAACTTGCACAGATGGCCGGTGCTGTCAACTGGGCCATGAGCAGCGGGGCCTGCGGACGTGGGGCCTCGTGCCACCGGGCCCTTGGACGTGACCACCACTGGGCAGCGTGTGTCAAGGCCAGCTCCCCTCTCTAAGTAACTTCTGGAAGGAAAATGGCCCTAAATATTTGGGGTTGGAAAATACAGCCATTCGAGGCCCACACCTGAAAGGCACCCAGATCTGACACTATAACTGTATCTTTGTGAGGCTGACACTGCCTCCAGGACCTAACTTCACACACACACACACACACACACACACACACACACACACTCACCAAGAAGAACCTCACAGGGACACACGTCCTGAGACGCTCACAGGCTGCCCTGTGCTCTCTCCCAGCAGCGGATGACCTCCTGCCCGCCCACAGAAACCACGACCTGCTCCCTGAAGCAAGCACACGGAGGCTGTGCTGAGCGACTCGGAGGGCCAGCCTCCAGCCTGGCGCAGAGTGGGCCTTGCAGACACCTGCCCACATTGTGCCCACGTGTGCTGTGTGCTTGGAAAGGCCAGCAGGCCCTGGGCTGCAGCCGGCGGGACCTGGGATTGCCATTCCAGGATGAAGCAGCCACAGGAGGAGGCCCGGCTCCAACACCTGGCCAGCCTCCACCACACCCAGGCTGTGCAAACGCACGCTCCCCGGGCGCCAGGAATGTTACTTTTTTTCCTCTCTTTTTCTTAATCCTCACCTGAGGATATTTTTCCATTTATCTTCAGATAGAGTGGGAGGGAGAAAGAGAGAGAGAAACATTGATGTGAGAGAGACACATCGACTGGTTGCCCCCTGCACGACCCCAACCAGGGCTAAGGACCGAACCGAAACTGAGGTAGGTGCCCTCGACTGGGAATTGAACCCGTGACTCTGGTCTGCGGGCCGACGCTCTAACTGCTGAGCCAAACCGGCCAAGGCAAAAGAATACTGCTTTTCATAATTGAGTTCAAGCAACAGTCCGAGAGTTGAATAGTCTCATAATTTACACAATGATCCTGGACACGCACAGTGATGTAGAAACAAAGGTTACTGTGGGTTCTTTCCAGAATCAACACACTGAGAACAACCGAACTTCCAACGCTAAAAGGCAGATTAAAAACGTGAGCTTTTTAGCCCAGCCGGTGTGGTTCAGTGGTTGAGCGTCGACCCATGCACCAAGAGGTCACCAGTTCAATTCCCAGTCAGGGCACATGCCCAGGTTGTGGGCCCGATCCCCAGTGGGGGGCATGCAGGAGGCGGCCAGTCGATATTCTCTCTCATGGATCTCTCTCTCTCTCTCTCCCTCTCCCTTCCTCTCTCTCTAATATCAATAAAGAAAAAAATGTTTTAAAGACAACATGAGATTCTGCCCGTGAACCAGGTTAACGGCATCCACAAGCCAGATGGTCTCTAATCGTTTTAATGACATGAAAAAAGTTTTGCAATTAGTAAGTACAAATATATAACAAAGAATCCGTCTGGTGTGCGGGTAAGTAGGTGGGTCGATAGATCCATCTTTCTCACCAACACAGAGACTGTGTTCTAAAAATTCACAGTTGGCAAAGCAAGATCAGGGATATTATGGGAATGAGAGATGAGCAGTGACAGTAAGTGTGCTTTGAGAATGCAGTAAGTCAGGTTCACGGTGGGGCTGGGATGGCTGTCGAACAGCCTGATGGATGCTGCGTGGTGCCCTTGCCCAGGCAGTGCTGGGGACTGGGGGACCCAGGGGGCCAGGGCCTGACCTCACACCTCACAAGAGTGGGCCAGCCCACTGAGCAGAAAGCACAGGAGGGGAACCCAAGCCTGTGCTACTTGCTCCTATGGTCTGACCGCGAGTGGATGGGAGTGTGCAGATTCCTACAGGTCCCAGGGAGGGGTCTATGGATGCTCTGGGGGCCAGTGTCCAGGATGAGGAGGCCGCCGCCTACAGGCTGCACATGGACACAAAGGCATAGGCTCTGAGCGCCAGCCAGGGCCAGCCAGATCAGCTGTCCACAGCAGACACCAGCACAGTCCAGGTGGCTCGTGTGAACCCACGCCCCCTTCTTTCTGCCGCCCTGAGGTCACAGCCAGACACCATCATGTGAAAATCGGGCAAAGGGAATACAACCTAATGGAATAAGCATTTCCCCGAACACACAGGCATCTAACTGAAGCTACTTAAACAGAAGGACACTATGTACACGGTCAAGTTTAAAATGGACCCCGCCCACCCCCTCGACGCAGTGTAGCAGGGACGCCCGAGGACACTGAAACGTGGTATTGCGTGGGGGTGGCAGAGTGCCGTGAATTCTCACCCTTGAAATCTGCATCACCCTAAAATTCCTGCAGGCAAACCACGGTTGGCATGTTACTTTGAGGCCCCGAATGTTCCTGGTGTTTCTGAGTGGGACTGTGGGAGATGTTTAGTTATTTTTGCTTTGCTTACCCACGTTTTCTAAATATTTTGCAGGAGATACGAGAAGACGCTCGCTTGGTTTACCCTTGGCTAGGCGGCTGCAGGTGCACGGACACACTCACCTGGCAGTGGGCAGCCCAGGACCTCCATCCGCAGGCAGATGCTCCCGTTGCCGAACCAGGACTGCGGGTTTATGCGGATGTAGCGGGCCACCATGGGCACCGGCAGCTCGTTGAGAACCGGGATCTCCTTCTCACTGTTCCCTTCAAATATCTGTTTACACAAGCGGACAGGGAGACACTTTTAGAACTTTGCCATCAGGGGACAGAGTCAGTCATTCACTCCTTCCATTGAGGAATGCCCCTCACGTGCTGGGCAGCGAGGGGACAGAGAGCCAACTCAGGCCTGGGCCCTGGCCGCAGGAAGCCCCCGTCTTGGGGTTTGGGAGTGTCATAGCTGAAACCAATCAGTGCCATGGCCAAGGGACAGCCACAGAGCTGTGTTCCCAGAAGGGAAGGACTGGACGAAGCCTCGGGGAGGAAGTCCCCTGTGACTGGCCTGGGAGGCAGACTGATCAGGTGTGTAGGGACGGAGGGGCTTCTAGGGAAAAGCGGTGGCCACACTGCAGGGGCCCGAGACAGCTGCAGAGGCAGCAGCCCCGCCAGCTTTTTCTGGAACACGGCAGTGTGTGGGGGGTAAGAGCGGGAAAGAAGCTTCAGACGGAGGCTACAGTCAGACTGTGCGAGACGCTTGTTCCACATCAGGAACACGCACTCGGGAACCTGAGGAAGAGAGTGACGTGATCAGAACTGGCCAACCTGGAGCGAATCCTGGGGCTGAAAGATTGGGGTCATCACAGCAAGTCAGGGAATGATCATAACCGAGGAGCTGTGAGAGGAGCAAGTCAGGGAATGATCATAACCGAGGAGCTGTGAGAGGAGCAAGTCAGGGAATGATCATAACCAAGGAGCTCTGAGAGGAGCAAGTCAGGGAATGATCATAACCGAGGAGCTATGAGAGGAGCAAGTCAGGGAATGATCATAACCGAGGAGCTATGAGAGGAGCAAGTCAGGGAATGATCATAACCGAGGAGCTGTGAGAGGAGCAAGTCAGGGAATGATCATAACTGAGGAGCTGTGAGGGGCCCAGTTACTCAGCAGCCATGTAACTTCAGGGCTGACTTGTGAGCTGGGGAAGAGACTGTAGCCCAGCAGCTCTGAATTTCACGTGAGCCCCAAACGTGGGCCCTTGGTGCCGCGCTTCCAGGCACAGAAGGGGAGTCATTGTCCATCAGACTTGGCGGTTGGTGTGAGTTGACATGAAATTAGAAGCACCCAGGTGCAAACCCTGCCTGGGCATGCACAGCAGGTCTGCAGAGCCCCGCACAGCTGGCCTCCGAGGTCAGAGGGAAGACAGACTCACCATGTCCCCAGATCCATTCTTCACAGTGACCCACGTATGGCTGTCATTGCTCACCATGACCTTGTAGGAGGTCACCCAGTCACTCCTAAGAGGAAATAAAATGTCACTGGCAGCACACACTTTAAAATGTTCACCTCTTGCCCAGCCCGTGTGGCTCAGTGGATGGAATGTTGTCCCATGGACTGAGAGGTCCTGGTTCGATTCCTGGTCAGGGCACATGCCCGGGTTGTGGGCTCGATCCCCAGTAGGGGGCCTGCAGGAGGCATCTGATTGATGTTTCTCTTTCAGATTGATGTTTCTATCTCTCTCTCCCTTCAACTCTCTCTAAAAAAATCAATAAAAACATATTAAAAAATAAAATAAATTTAAAAAATAAAATGTTCACCTCTTCCATGGCAGCAGTGAGCAGAGCAGGCTTGCCCTCCCTGTGACCTTGGCCAGGTAATTGACCATCAATGCCACAGTTTACCCATATAATATGGGGATTATAAAAGTACTGAGCTGTGGCTCTGGCCGGTTTGTCTCAGCGGTTAGAGCATCGGCCCATGGATCAAAGAATTGCGGGTTCGAGTCCAGTCAAAGGCACATACCTCGGTTGCGGTTCATCCCCGGCTCTGGTTGGGGTTGTGCAGGAGGCAACCAGTCAATGTGTCCCTCTCACATTGATGTTTCTCTCTCTCTCTCCCTCCCACTCTATCTGAAGATAAATGGAAAAATACCCTCAGGTGAGGATTAAAAACAAAAGTACCGAGCTGTCTCAAATCAAACTAGAAAGCAGTTTTCCCACGGACTAAAATAAAATAATAAAGCATTGCACTCAGAGGATGATCGTGAGCATTAAATAGTGCGTACCCCTGAAACACCGAGGACGAGGCCTGGCCCTGCTGAGCACCGAGTGTCACTCACACTCGAGAAGACACGTGGATGGGTAGATGCTTGTTCAGAGTGAGCTTCAGTATCACACAGCAGCAGCTTATAGAGTCCCATGTGGAAAAGTAACCTCAGTAAAAGTAGCAAGTGGGGCTAGAAATCTCATTTGGGAAACTGATTCAGGAAGAAGCTAACAAACCAGAGCCCACCGACCCCAAAATCGACAGCGCGAGTCTCTAGGAGACACCGGGTTTCTCTGTGGCCGTCCCAGTCAGGTCATCGAGCTCCAGCACCAGCAGCGACCCAGGGATAGCTGGGCCTGGAGCCCTGACATCACGTCCCGCCGCCCAGAAGTCTCGGGGTCGAGCCGCCATCCCTTGGCTCCCCGGAGTGGAGGTCGACCTGATGGGCTTGGCAAATAAACAGCCTCCGTGTGAAAAACACCTTTTCTCTCTCTGCCTCGGTCTTTTATAACATTCACCATAAGCAATGCAGAAAAGTCTCGCCCAGCACCTTCCTTTGTAATTTTTAAAATACGGGACCTAAGCACGACGGACTAATCTTGAAGAACATTCTGCCAGCTGAAGCGTCTGGGATCCTCTCCGTGCTGTGCAAGCTCGGACTCAGGCTCCAGCTGTATCCCCGTGAAGTTCCGAGCGCCTCGTCCTATCCAACGCTGTCTGGAGAAGTTTGTTTAGAAAGAGCGCGGGTTCTGTTCTTTCTCATCCACCTGACTGTCTTGTCACAAAAACGTGCTCTCTGCGGCTTTCACGCACGTTTGGAAGCAAAGCCTCACTCGGAACCTGTCCTCTCCTCCCCTCCAGCTTTGCCTAGTACCGCTGGAAGGGGATCCGTCCAGCACATGCTCCTCGGGCCGGACCGGCGTGCACGCCTGCGGACTCAGGCGCAGTGAGTGTGCCTTCGAAAGGCGCCTCAGGCCCTGGCCGGGCGGCTCAGTCTGTCAGAGCGTCGTCCCGATGCCCCAAGGTTATTGGTTCGATCCCCGATCAGGGCACAAACAAGAATCAGCCAATGAATGCAGAAATAAGTGGAACAACAAAAGTGATGTTTCTCTCTCTCTCTCTTTCTCTCAAATCAATTAAAAATTTAATAAAGAGCCCAGCTGGTGTGGCTCAGTGGTTGAGCATCAATCCATGCACCAAGAGGTCGCCGGTTTGATTCCCGGTCGGGGCACATGCCCAGGTTGTGGGACCGATCCCCAGTGGGGGGCATGCAGGAGGCAGCCAATCGATGTGCTCTCTCATCGATGTTTATATCTGTCTCTACTTCTCCCTTCCTCTGTCTCTGAAAACGAATAAAGAAAAGATAAAAATAAAATGAATAAAGGAAAGAAGGGCACCTCTGCAGCGGCTCGTGCCCTTTGCCTTGCCCTCACCCTGAACGGCCGCCAGTCCGCACGTGCTGGTAATTCCCAGGTGCCCTGCAGCGGCCACCGCTTCTGCTGACGGGACGTGGCTGTGGTCAGAAGACGCCCCAGACGGGAGGGGCAGAGAGAGAAATGAACAAGTTCTCCGAAGAGAAGGGGGGAGACCAGGGGCAAGGAAAGCCAGTCACAGCTACACAGACTTAAAAACGACGTCTGGACAAACCCGCTAGTCTGGGGGGTTCCCTGTGTGCGTGGCTCGGACTTCTGGGCTGCAGGCCTGCGTCACACCCTTGGGCCACGCTGGCCTCCCCACTCAATGTCGCAGTGACTTCACAAATTTAACCCGTCCCAAACCAACTGAATCGTTTTGAACCAGCCAACCTGGCGTCTCACCAAGTCCCTGCCTTAGAAGAGGTACTGCCATCTACCCACAGGGGCCAGAACCCCAGAGTCATCCCTGACACCCCACTTTCCGTCCCTCCCCTGCATGGAATCCGTCACCAAGTTCTGTTGAGGTGACCTCCCCCGTCGTCCTAAGAATCCACCCACCTCTTCCCGTCCTCACAGCCCCCACCCAGCCTGATCTCTCAGGTAAAGATTCTGACAGCTGCCACAGATTGGTCTCCTGGCATTTAACCTCCCCCAACCCCCTGCCGTCAGAGGCTTACTCTTCTAACAACACAACATGTTATGTGACCCCTGCTAAGACATCACTCTCCTTTCAGTATTAAGACCAAAATCCTCACCTGTTCTACCAGACCCTTGCTCACCTCTGGTGTTCTGAGCTCTTCCTTTCAACTCCTGATGCTGATTATACTCCCTCCTGCCTCAGGGCCTTGGCACATACTGTTCCATTTTCCCCTCTGGACTCTTCTTCCTCGCCTGTCCCATCTGCCTCTGCATTATTCAGACCTCAAACTTTACCAGATAAGCCTGTCATAATCCTCCAATCTGGCCAGTTCATTTTTTTACACATTCCCTTCTTTCACAGTTTAGTCCCGTTGGTAATTGTATACTCCTTTCTAAAGTTAGCGGATAGTGTCTGCAACCCCCACTGGAGCAGAAGCGTTTCGTGGATGGAGGAGGGGAGCCCGCGGTACTTGGGGGCATGAAATGCAGCCGAAGCTCCCGGAGGCCACCGCGAGGGCCCAGACAGCTTGGCCGCGTCCTTCCAAACATTTAAGAAAGAAATAGCACTTTACTTTTTTTTTTTTTTTTTTTTTTTTTCAGAAAATTAGAAGCATTTCCCAATTATAAATTTAGCATAATCTTGATATCAAAATCTGATGAGGACTTTACAAAAAGAAGAATCATGTAAAAATTTCTTTTCTGAGCATAGATACAAAAATTCCTAAGCAGCTCATTGCCCGTGAGTCCAGCGATCGATAAACAGGATGGTGCATCACACCCAGGGGACTTATTCCCGGAATACAAGGGCGGTGTAGCCACGATGGTCACCGTTCCACACCCTGCACCGCGGAAACAGAGCCGAGGAGGAAAGTCACACGGCCCCTCGGACAGACGCAGAAAACGCACTGGGGAAGCCGTCTGCCGGCAACACACTCACTCTTGCAGTTTTCACTCTGACGCGGCTTCATTCCAGCTTCCTTTCCGGGTGATGCTTCGGCTGGGAACCCTGGGCTGACGTTCTTGTCTTTCAGTGCCTTACAAGCGTGATCCGAGGGGCTGCCGAGGCGTTTCGTTCACGCACACACATTTTGCAGTACCGTGGTGCGTTCGGGGAGTTTACAAGAAGAACTTGAGTCCAGAAATGGGCGCCGACACGTTCGCTCACACCCAGCGTCGTTGTCGGCTCCCGACCTAACCTGGCACGCTGCCTGCGCTTCCCGAGAAGGACAGGATGCCCACCAGGACGTTCCATACAAAGTTATCAATGGAGGGGTGTTGGTGTGTACTGGTCAGGACCTCAGACCTTGGGGTCAAGAAGCCCCCACTAAAACCCTAGTCCTTCCATTTACTAGCAGCGACCTTTGTGAGAACCCTGTGACCTCCGAGGGCCAGCTGAGAGACCAGATGACAGTGGCGCAGTGACCGGGGTACACGAGGCGGCGTATGCAGAATCCGCACCCAGTGCCTGGGACACAGTAACTGCTCCAGAAATCCGAGCTGACTATGATCACTGCACACGCTATACCAACATGTCAAATCACTCGCCGAGCTATGAACATAATTCAGGGAGCAGCTGATCTCCGGGCCTGACCATCTGTGCCTCGGTAAGGAGGACGGGCTGGCGCAGCCATAAAGCAATCAAGCGTGAATGAATTAAATCGTAATTAAGATTAAGAAGGTGGGCAATCCAGGTGATAGACGAGACAGCTGCCCGTCAGTCGTGCTGAGGGGGGACGGGGCGGTCCGAAAGCTCTCGCCACGTGACAACCTGAAGCGTCGTGGACCGTGGGAAATGCCGCCTCCCTCCGGAGTTACTACAGTGCAGCTTCGTGCCAGCCTCTGGGCATGCAGAGGCCCACTGTACACGATGCCCCACGCAAGGATTCTGCAGGTTAATGAGAAAGACAGAAGCAGGCTAGAAATTGCAAGAGGATTTGCTGTGTTGAGGCGAGCACGGGAGTCACCTGAGGACGGAGATGGGGGTGGGGCAGGGACGAACGGAAGCTGCAGGGGCAGGTGGGGAACGCAGCCTGCCCCGTCTGACCTAAGGCCACACGTTGGATTCCCCGGGGACAGGCGCACCCCGTTGTGAGGGACCCAGCTTCAAAGATCCGGCCGTCGTGTCGGTGTCGCCCGCTCTCCTAATCCTCGGGGAGGGTCTGAAATGTGCAGCCCGCGTGGCCTTTCCCACTTCCCGCCGAGAGCTTTTCCACATCACAGAACCACCTTGACACTTAATTCTCTGTGGCTGGAGATTTCAGCTCAAAGCAATGCAGCCCAAGAAGTCTGCGTGTCAAGACTCTCTGACAGTAGGAAGATGAGGAGCTGGGCTGACTCCAGCCAGCTCCCTCCCTTAACATGAAACAGAAAGCAAACCCCAAACAGCCCCGCCCTGGCATGGGGTACCACACTTCCTGCAACCCAGCCTGCAGACTAGGAGAAGCGACGAGGCCACAGAGGACAACACTGGGACACATTCCGGTGTTTGAGCGCCTGATGCAAATTTGGTTTAAGTAAAAACCAAGAATGTTCACCATCAACAAAACGGCAGACCAAATGTGTACAGAGCCAAACACTTACAGTATCACTAGGTCCCAGTTGCAGTAAAACAAAGGTTTGAGACCATCGGTGGGCTTGCAAGCAAGAAAAGGAAATCTCTAAAGGAATTGAAGAAAAAAAAAAGCAAATAAAAAATGCAGCACTGCCTTAGAGGAAAATGCATCCTCAGTCTTAGTAAAAGAGTTCAACGCGGCGACTGGACATAGGCCTACAATACACAGATTAATCACAGTTCTATACACCAGCTGTCAAAAATAAGGGACTTAGAATAAAGTGAACACACTTTGTGCAAGGTGTTTGTGGAGAAAACTTGACTGAGAGGCATGTTAGAAGATATAAGTAAGTGGGGATCTATACCATGTCCATGGATAGAAAAATATTATAAACATATCAGTTCTCACACACACACATCCCAGTAGCATGTTAATGAAACTTGACAAACGTATACTAAAATGTGTATGGAAGAAAGTAATCCCAGTCTACGAGAAGAAGAAACTGGGGGGAATCTGCACTATATGATGTTAGAACTTATTTTAAAGCTTTAGTAACTAAGATACTGTGATAATAAAGGACAAACTGACAAATCTGTAAGTGAAACAAAACCGCGAGCCTGCAAACAGACCCATGCACGTATCTGGTAGAGATGTCCTGCATATCGATGGGAAATAAACGGACTATGAAATAAATGGCTTCGGGGCTGGATATCAGCACAACAAGAAGCGGAAACCAGACCCTGTATTGGCTAACTTCCACAAAAATCACGCCTGAACGGATTAACTACTTAAATATGAAAAGTAGAACTTAGAACTTAAAGGAAAATTGAAGAACATACGGGAGCACTACTTCATAACCAGGAGGGAGGGAGGGATTTTCTGTATGAGACACAATTAGTCTAACTGTGAAAGATGAATAAATTGAACTCCGCTAAAATGAAAAACTTTTGCTTTTGCCCTGGCCAGTTTGGCTCAGCGGTTACAGTGTCAGCCCGAGGACCAAAGGGTCTCGGGTTCGATTCCCGGTCAAGGGCACGCACCTCGGTTGCAGGTTCACTCCCTGGCCCTGGTGGGGGTCGTGCGGGAGGCAACCCATCAATGTGTCTCTCTCACATTGATGTTTCTCTCCCCTTCCCTCCCTTCCACTCTATCTAAAAATCAGTGGAAAATATCCTCTGGTGAGGATAAAAACAAAAAAACAAAAAACACTTGCTTTTCAAAACATCATTAAAAAGCCAGTAAGAGAAACCTTAAGCTGGGAGAATATGTTCTGAGCACTTTTAGCTCACAAAAGGATTACTATTCAGAAAAGATTTTTAGGATTTTATAAATCAATGAGACAAAGGGAAAGAAACAACAATATAAAAATGGAGAACCATGACAAGCAAAGGTAACACAGGTAAACTGAGGAAAGAAGCGTGCTAGCCCTCCCAGGGGTCGGCAGACTCGGAGTCGGGACTGCAGTGAACGGCTCCGCACCCTTCACGTTGAAAGTTAAGGAGAACGCAGCACCGACCGTCGGTGAGGATGAGGAGCGGGAGGAACCCCGAAACAATACCAAAGCAAGAGGACGTTTGGACGGCCGCTCTGGCAAACAGCTTGTCTTCATCCCATGAATCCCAGCATCTGACACCTCCTGACCCAGCCCTTCCACCCCTCTGTGCCTATCAGGGACGGGCCCTGCCTGGGTGCTCCAGACACACACAAGAATGTTAACAGCGACATTATGTTTCAGAGCAAAGAAGTAATAATGAAACAATGAGACACTGGAAAGGGAGCGATCCAGTGTCCATCGGGCAGGGTGAATCATGGACAGTGGCACGCTCACAGGGTGCACAGCAGCACAGACGAAGGAACTAAAACCACGGTGACAGCAAAGACGACCCCTTGGGGCACACTGCCCAGTGCGAAAGACAAGTTTCAACAGCTACATCAAGTGCAAAACCATTTTTATAAAGCCCAAAGCAAGAAAGATCATTTTTGTGCATGTGTGATATATCCATGATAAGCCTTTTTTAAAAGGCAAGGGAATAATAAACGCCTACTAAGGACAATGGGATCAAAAATGACTCTGAGGTGTCACCTCACACCTGCCAGAATGGCTGCCATCAACAAATCATCAAACAACAAGTGTTGGCGAGGGTGTGGAGAAAAGGGGACTCTAGCACACTGCTGGTGGGAATGCAGACTGGTGCAGCCACTATGGAAAACAGTATGGTGTTTCCTCAAATAATTAAAAATTGAACTGCCATTTGACCCAGTGATCCCACTTCTAGGAATATACCCTAAGAAGCCTGAGACACCAATCAGAAAGAATATATGTACCCCTATGTTCACAGCAGCACTATTTACAATAGCTAAGATCTGGAAACAGCCCAAGTGTCCATCAGTAGACGAATGGATAAAAAAGCTGTGGTACATATACACAATGGAGTACTATGCAGCAGTAAGAAAGGAAGATCTCGTATCCTTTGAGACGACATGGAGGGACCTGGAGAGTATTATGCTAAGCGAAATAAGCCAAACAGGGAAAGACAAATATCACATGATCTCACTTATTTGTGGAATATAATGAACTAAACAAACTGATGAACAAAATAGACCCAGAGACATAGAAAGGAGTATGGTTCAGACTGACAGACCTTAGAGGAGGGGGTGAGGGGGAGGGATGAGATAAACCAAAGAACTTATATGCATGTATGCGTAACCAATGGACACAGACAACAATGCGGGGAGGGGGGGCGGGATTGGGAGGAGGGTGTCAATGGGGGAAAACAGAGAAACATCTGTAACAAAAATAAATTAATAAAAATTGCAAAAAGAAAAGAAAAGAAAGGAAAAGTAATGACATAAAAAAAATAAATAAATAAATAAAAAAAAAAAAAACCAGGAGAATGGGACCAGGAAAGAGCACACAGACATTTCGGCAGAACTGGCCACGTTCTCCCTCGCAGCTGCACGGTGTGCTCGTGAGTGTTAGTTTATTATAATACTTAGTACCTTACATATCTATTACAGCCATTCTTTTTTTTTTTTTAATTGACTTGAGAGAGAGAGAGAAACATCGATGTGAGAGAGAAACATAGATCGGTCGCCTCCCACACATGCCCCAACCGGGTATCAAACCCGCAACCTCTTGGAGCACAGGACAAGGCTCCAACCACCTGAGCCACACCAGCCAGGGAGACCACATCCATTCTTTGGATGCCATCAGATATCACACGGTGAGAAAGGGACGCTGTTTACCTGAGTGCTGTACAAGACGCCGCCACCGTCATTCCTGTGAAGGGCTGTGTGTGAAGACGCCCATCTCGATACATTTTAAGAAAAGAACAAGATCCCGACCCTCTCATTTCTCAGACATACACAATGTTTCTTTCTTTGAAAGAAACCTATACTAACATTTTCTGTAACGACTCATACGGCACTTCAGTGTACAGCATGCCCCCACCATGCCCTTGCTTTGAGAAGAGCGAGCCCAGTCCCTCACCGAGGACGCGGCTGCTCACTGGCGGGCCGGAGGGGGGACCCTGTTCTTCCCCCACCTGGACGCGCCGGTCTCCCCTCCTTCACGACGCTCCTCTTTCCCCAGTTCCAGGTACAGAACTTCTGTACCCCCAGATCAGTCACAACATTTGGGGTACTTAAACATCATCAGCCCCTGAAAATTCTGTCTCACTTTCCTCACTGGTAAACTGCCAATGACCTGTATCCCTTCCTCTAAACAGTTTTGAACTGTTTGGAGAATTACCATCTCATTTTGAGTTGTTTAAAGTGGGTTTCTCAACCTCAGTCCTGCTGGCATTGGGGTTGAACAGCTCATTGCTGTGGGAGTCTGTCCTGGGCATTTCAGGATGTTTGGCAGCATCCTTGGCCTCTACCCACTAGATGCCCCCTTCTATAGCACCCTACTTAGCACCCTACCCCCAGTCATAGCAATCAGAAATGTCTCTGAACACTGACACCCGTCCCCTGGGTGGGGGCGAAATCTCCACAGTTGAGACCGTTGCTGTACCGAGGTCTCCTGAAGTCAGATCCAATCAGACACACTGCCCGGGCCAGCGGGAACCCCGCGGTGCCGAGGGAACACTCGTGTGGTTGGGGGTGGGGCGCTCGGAAGAGCACACTGAGCCTTGGCTGGAATTGGAAGGGTTTCCAGAAGTCTCCACGGCCAGTACGATGACCCGCCTGTTCCTGCCGGTCAGGCTCACGATGGGCCAAGGACAGAGTGCAGCCGCCCCTGGAACGCGGCTCCGGACACGGTGCAGAAGGAGCGAATGTTCTGAGAAACACTAGGAACCCCACTGCGGGAAGTGGACCGTGGAGTCTGACACTGGTCCTCAGATGGGAAGGGATTTGCTCAGTGTTTATTTGAACTCTCGTGTCCACTTTGGGAGCAAGGCCGGCACGGTGGGGAGGGCGGAGGGACTTGGATTTCGTGGCTATGGTTTTCTGACCAAGCTCTAAGCTCCCCCCATTCGCTGAATGGGATTAGGGGGAGGTACCCAGAAAACCACGCAAACCATTAAAAAGAAGTGATTATGACCTCCAGCGAAAGCAAAAACTTGCACAGGAAGGAAATCAATTATAATACACCATGAGACGTAGCCATAAAAATGGTTCAACAATGACCATGAAGCAAGAACTAAATACTGGTTTACCTGAAACTGATACTATAACTCCTTTGGGGGGATAGGAGGAGACAGAGACAGAGAGAGAGAGAGAGAGAGAGAGAGAGAGAGAGAGAGAGAGAGAGAGAGAGAGATAGGTCAATAGGAGACAAATCCTCACCTTTCACAGTAGAAAGTCAACGGATAACAACTGCTTTAAAAGAATCAGGAAACAGCACTAAAAGTATTTTGTTCAGAAATACAGGGATTAAGAAAAATGCAATAGAAGAAATACAGCTAAAGAATCGGAACCAGGGCGACTATTTTTAATGGTAAGGAGTGCTGTTTGACTTTTTAAGCTACACGCGTGGCTTGTGAGTTAAAAAAAATAATAACCCCCATATTCTCTTTCTCATTTCTGCTTCACTGGTCTGGAACTTTCTTAATTTTTCAACCCAATTCAGGGCCCTTTTCCACTAACACGTGCAAGTCCGAGGCCAACGTGTGTCTCCGCGGTAGATTTCGAGCAGGACTAAAAAGCGGCGTCCCCTTCTTTGTGTCTCAGGAGTTCACATCGTGCTGGGCTGCTCTGGGGGGGAGGCAGTGGGATGTGTGTGAGTGAAAGTGGGAAGCCTTTCGTCGTCACTGCCCACGGCCGCCCACCCCTCTGCTGGCCGCGCTCGCGTCATTTTTCAGAGAGACTTTAAGGAAAAACGGGAAATCAGAGGTTGTTTAAAAAGAAGGAAAACAATGGATTCTATGGAACTTTGCAAAGGCTTTAACTTTTAAAAATGCTTAGAAAAACCATGGGCTCAACTACCCTGTCCATCTGGCCTGAAGGTAGCCCAGTATGACAAGTGTCCCCCGAGGAGAAAACAGGAGGCTCCCCGCCAGCCATGGAAGGTGGTGCTGAGTGAGCACCGTCCACACCACGGGCCTTGGGTGTCCTCCAGCGTGGCTGGCGCTCCGAGGGAGAGCGAACAGAGCAGCTGCGGACAATGCCCGGGGCCGGGGGGCAGCCTGGGAGCCCACGACTCCCGGTGCCACGTCCTAGCCACGCCCCCGCTGGGACTGGCAGCTAAGAGTAAGTGGCTAAACTCTGACTTCCAGGGATGTGCAAGAACAAAGTCAACGCATACACTGCACGTACTACTCACGCAGCTCAACACGCAGTAGCTGTTTTCATCACGACCGTTTTGCAATGAAACATGACGTATTCCATCGCTGAAGGACACCAGGCGTGGGGGACGCAGGCACCCACCTGGCTGACGCTTTGCTCAAAGGGACCAGGCCACCCAGAGGAGTCCTGTCTGTTCCAGGGGAAAGTCTCCTTTTCTCCCAAATCAAAACTACCCAACATGATTTGGAAATTTCAGCCGAGATGGCTGGACACCTACCCGAAATTCCAGGCAGACCAGACGCTTCTGGGAAGAAGATAATGAGGAGAAAACATTCGTTTTCTGGACCGGCACTGTGCCTTGACCATTCAGAAGGGACTGGAGACCCACCGGCTAGCTTTCATGTGGCCCCCCCACCATGCCCCACCACCACCACTCCGCCTAAGCCCATCTCCTCCGACACGTCATCCAAAACTCTCTGGAGATCATCCGGGCTCACTGCGATGTTCACATGGAAAGGGACTGTGGCAAGAACAGCCAGGAGAGCTCTGCGTAGGTCAACGGGAGAACGCACTCGAGCTCCGAGACAGCACGCGGTGCAAGCTGTGACATCAGCGGGGTCTGGCCCAGAGCACAGACAACTGGGGCGCAGTCAAAGGTCCAGAAGCAAACCCCACGACAGACGGGAATTCGGAATATCACGTTGGGGGCGCTTCAGCTCACATCCCAGTCACTTCAGGATGCCGCAACACGCCACACACACGGGTAGCTGAGGAACAGCAGAAATGTGTTCTCACGGTCCTGGGCGTCTGAGGGCAGGGCCCAGTGTGGTGGGGTGCGGCCCTCTCCGGGGTTGGGTGGGGCTAAGGAGCTCCGTGGGGCCTGCTTTATAAGGGTGCTGATCCCATCCCGAGAACTCCACTCTCATGATCTAATTACCTCCCAAAGTTCCCACCTCCAAACACCATCATATCAGGCGGTAAGATTTAACATCTAAATTTTGAGAGGACACAAACATTCATACCATAGCAGTTGGGTGAAATATGGATCATATAATAAATAGTACTGGGACATCCTGGCGGCCATTTCAGGTAAAAAGCATGATCTGTTCCACACCCCGGACACCGAAATTCATCCCCTATACTTGGAAGATTCCAATGTAAAAATTGAAATCATAAAAGTGCTAGAAGGAAATATGGGGAAATCACTTCGCTCTTAAGAAGGAGCGAGCCCTTTCCGTTTAACATAAACCTTAAAAGACTGATTGTTAACCGTATAAAACCCCAAATCTTTGCACAGCAAAAGGTACTCTAAGCAAAGTGACAAGAAAGGGAATATTGGGGGAGGGGGGACATGAGTAGCTCAAATCACAAAAAACTAATTCTGATGGACACAGAGTAAGACCTGAAGTGGCCTTGGGGGCCCACCACACTGGATTTCAGTCATCAGTCTCGCCGGTCATATTCTGCCCTCCCTCCACCTCCCCAGAGAGGGACTGTCCCCAAATCGCCGCAGACAGCCACCATCAGCTTCAGAAAACACCATGTGACACGGCCAATGAGCGGTCCTCAACCGGACGGACCGTTAAAACCCCGCAGCCTCAGCTGTGAAGGGCGCGGGGTGTCCCCCCCTTTCTCATACAAGCAGGGAGAGCCGTCGGATCCCCTTCCAGGCAGAGGAGAGTCGGTCTCTCCTAGGGTCGGGCCAAGTCTCTGCTGGAACTGTGAGGAGCTGGCAGCCGCCCCGTGCTGTCACCGCCCGGACAGCTTGGCAGCTCCCGTCCCCGCTGTGGCTGGCTGCGCCGGCCCCAGAGCTCCAGTCCTGCCTTTAGTAGCTTCTAGAAACGATAGGAAAACAAAGTTTCATGTTTCGCCTACCAGCAGCACGGGCCCCAGACGCGCAAGGTCGGGAGCGCACCCTCGTCCGTTCCCCGCCGCGCTGGCCCTCTGTGACCGCGGCCTGGGAGTCCCAGGCTCCGCACGCTCCCGCACAGCCAGGGCGGGGCCCCGAGCCCGCGGACTCGTGCATTTCTCACTCTGGACTGGTTACCATGGCTTGGAGAGAATGCACACCATCGGACGGAATGTTACAGACTTAGAAATATTGTCTATTTTCCATCACCTCCGGTGAAAACGTCTACCAGGAAAGACGGGGGAAATGCCAGTTTGGGGGCCAAGTCTAGTAAATTTGGGGAGGGCGAGGCGGTTCCTAGTCAAGAAGCTCCACTGCAAAGAGCAAAAAGGAAAGAGAAGGTGCTGAAGTCCTCCGAGTACGAAAGGGGCGAGGAGAAAGGAGCACAGAAACCGCTCGCGGGGTCCGCACGGTGGGCAGAGCATCGGCAGATCTGTTCCGTTTGAGTGCGTGTTGGGCGTGGAGGCCTCGGACCGGCCTCCGACCGGCCTCCGAGGGCCCCGGGCGGTTTGCCACCATGGGGGCCCCAGCCTCCTGCAGCCGCTGCAAAATCACGGCCAACGCCGTGTCCTCTCCAGCACACACCCCTCAGCTTACAGTTCTGGGGGTCGGAAACCCTACAGTCGGGGTGTCCGGGGGCTGTGTTTCTTCTGGAAGTCGAGAAGAACCAGTTTCCTGGCATTTTCCAGCTCCTAGCGGCGCCCACAGTGCCCGCCGTGGCCCTCCCTGCACCCTCCAAGCCAGCAGCAGTGGGCACGTGCTCAGAGCCCCATCCCCCCGGTCCTCTCCCGCCTCCCTCTTCCACTTTCAAGGACCCTGTGGCGACCGTGAGCCCCCAGAGAGGCCAGGTCATCTCCTCATTTTAAGGTCAGCCGATCAGCACCCTTAACTGCATCTGAAACCTTGAAACCCTCGGCCACGTGACACCGCACATCCACGGCTTCTCGGGGCCACTGTTCTGCCAACCACACGCTCTTCCTTCCATAAAACATGTTTAAAACCACATGTTACGACTGTGTGGGTATAGAGATGACTATATTAACACTGAATGTTCAATTGTTTTCTTCAGTCTTAGAAGTTCATTTATTTTCTCCAGATCGTAAAAGAAATTAAACACTTTCTTGGGCCCTGACAGGTCTCGAGGCCTCAGGTCCGGTGCCTGCTGTGTCTGATGGGTAGGTTGGCGCTGGGGACAGCCCTGCAGTGTCCCCGGACCCAGCCTCAGGAAGTGCTCAGATAAAGTGCACACGCGTCCATTCTGGGGGCTCAGGGCCCGAGGCACAGGGGGAACCAGGAGGGACAGTCACGGGGAGGAGGGAGCAAAGGACACGTATGTTCACTGTGAGGCAGAGAGAGAAACCAAGGTCCTCAGACTCTCCAGCCCTCAGTTTCCTCATCCAGGCAACGGGGACAAGAAGGGACCTTCCTGGCAGAGTCTCTGAGAGCATCGTGGGCTGAGGCAAAGTGCTAGCGCCCCAGGGCAGGGAAGCACCACGTTTTTAGGGAAGAAACGTCCTGCCAGCCAGGCTGATTTCAACAAGGTACAGACGCTCCGCAGGACTACGTGGCAGAAAGTCTGGACCTATTTCCCAGCTGCAACGTGACCGACTCGGTCCTGAAGTCTTTCCCGGGTGCTCCCTGGGGGTGCTGGAGGTCCGGGCTGCAGATGGCGGGGGCCTGGGGCTCGAGGAAGGCGAGGGGTGTGACGAGGCCCCTTTAAGAACAGTAGCAGCCGCGGTTCACTGGGCACCCGCTGTGTCCTGCACGTGCTCGTGTCTTCCACGCGCCCCTTATGGACCAGGAAAGGGAGGCTTGGGGGTGAGAAGACCACCTGGACCACCCACCCACTCAGGCCTCCCGGCTAAAGACTCCAAGACCACACGGAGCGAGCCAGGGCCCTCACAGAGAGGAGAGAATGTGGTCTGAACTCGCCCCGAGGGTTGGCTGGAGAGAGGAAAGGGGGGTGGGGGGCTGGCATGTGAGCAGGAGCCCCTCAAAGGAAAGGAACCCTAAGAAGACAGTGGCCGTGGCAGACTCTTTCAGGACGCTCACCACATGCGAAGGACTCTCTCGGCTGCCTGATGTATGAACTCACTCAACCCCACAGCGATCCTATGCAGCAGGTACTATTCTCTCCATTTTGCAGATGAAGAAACTGAGGCACAGGAAAGCTCAGAAACACACCCAAAACCATGTGACTAGGGAGGTCTGGGGTCCAGTCTCGGATATCTGTGCTCTGCTCTCCCACTAGGTGGGGACCCGGATATCCGGAAGGAAGGACGTCCGAGCAGCAGAGAGCTGCGTCCCCACGGGGCGTGGGGACATCTCCTCTCGTGGTTCGTGCACTGAAGAACCCTCTTTGCCAGGCAGACCCTGGGCTGGCGGGGGCGGGGGCCTGGTCCCTGGGGAGGACCGAGTCAGGAGAGGTGGAGCTAGAGAGCTTCCCTGAGCAGGGTACTCATTTAGCGCCAGGTCTCTGCCTGCCCCCTGAGGGCGGCATCAGCGCACACACAGGTCAATAGGTCATTAAATAAAGCCCAGTGAGGACATGGAGCGACTGGGAGTGGGTGTCAGAAGAAAGCCTCTGAATGCAGGGAGGGTTAATCCATGAGGCAGAGAGAATGACGACGGGTGCAAAGGGCCTGGGGCAGGATCATGCTGCTGGGTCTGTAGAATAAAGAAGAGGCTCCTGGGCTTAGAGGGGCAAAGGGAATGAGATCAGACAGGTAGGGAGAGCCCGTCCACATAGGACCGGTGGGTCAAGGAGTGGAGGGCCCCTCCACCAGGGAACAGATGAAATAAAAGGCAGGTGTGTCAAGCAAGTTTCCTGAGGGGTTGGAACCGGGGGACAAGGACCCTTGAATATAGCAGGAAGCTTGATCACCAGGAAGGAACTCTGGCATTGTTTCCCATTCAGAGATGTCACCGTCCGAGAACCATTCCTCAGTCAGCGGCACCCAGAAAACCACAGTGAGCCACGCAGCTGTAAGGGAGAGCTTGATTTGATCTCAAATAACTTTCTCTGCTCTGCTGAAAGGCAACATAAAATGAAGAAATGATCGCACGCTGGCCTTCTACTTGAACCTGGAGATGTTTTCATTAAAACGTTTCTATTGCATGCCAAACTTGCAGTCGGCAGTTTTCAGAAAGGTTAGAAAGGAGTTTGGAAACGTCTGTCTCTCCAGCCCCCACAAGTGCCAGCATTTCACTTTGTCAATAACAGAGGAGGCGCAGCGTGACACAGTCTGAAAACACACACCCCCTCCGAGAAGACGAGCCGATGATTGATGGAGCGCCAGCTGCCGCCCATGGGCTCGGCTTCCAGGGGCTCCTGGCCCCGCCGGCGCCCCTCCTTCACCTCGGCCCGGCCCTGCTGTGTTGGGGCCCAGAGCCACCAGGGGAATGAGAAAGACCAGGGTCCAACCTCTGGAAGCAAACACCAGATGACGTTGAAGAGAAAGAGGAACCCAGTGAACACTTCTCACTGTGGACCCAGAAGTCCAGCCACCGGGCGGAACTCCACTGGGGAGGGTCCATCTCCATCCCTGGTCTCTGCACCAACATCCCCCAGCTGCTCCGTTATTTAGCTCCTCCTCTGCTCTCCTTCTCGGTCAGACCCCACCATCTCTCCAGCTGCCTCCTCCTCTCCTCCTGAGCCAGGGTACAGCGTGTCCTGGGGATTCTTCCAACAGGGACAGTGCTGAACCACCAAGCCTCAGCCTCAAGATTCCCAGACGTCTGCTCCCCTCTGACCCTGCTCACTGCCTCCTGACCCCAGGCATCCGCTCTACTGCCCCCTGGAGTCCTCAGATGGCCACCGTCCTCCCCACCACCCCTCCATCATTTCCGAAGCCTCAACTCCCCAGGGGTCCCCTGAACCTGGCCTCCGCTCCCAGGGAATCGTCCCTCTGGCTCTGACTCCTTCCCAACCAGCCCGGGATGACACCACGACCTTGTCCCTGGACCTCTCCCAGCTGCACAGCTGAACTTCCCGCCCCCTAGTGGACCAAGTGCCTCAGGGCCAAACGGGGCCGTTACAGCTCAACGTTGCGGCTGCAGCTGAGCGCTCCCTGCCCTTGGACCCGGAGCCCCTGTCCTTCCTGTTTCCAGCCCTAACCCTGCCGTGCTCAGTCTGCAGAGGACCCGTCTCCAACTTCCCCAGGAACATAAATCCCCCTGGTGTGAAGGCTGAGTCCCCCCAGAGTTAGTCCCCCACCTTTAGCATCTACGGGGACCAGGATGCCCTCCTCCTTCCACAGCAAGCCCCTCACCCACGTCAGCCCCACATCCCACCGCCACCCATGCCCCTCCAGGACCTGCCCATGGGCACCGTCCCCTCCTACAAACACAGCTGTCCTCCAGAAAGGAACCAGAAACAGGCCTTTCTTCGGCCTGCTCTTCCTCTGGGTTCATACCTCGTCCACCCCCTTCCTTCACCATCAGAGTTCTCGGAAGGGAAGCTCAATTCGGAGCCTCTGCTGCCATCTCCCCTGGCAAACGACAGCCACCTTCTTTGGCTGGGGTTGCGCTACCGGCCCGTCACCGGCTCAGGCAGACCCTCCGTCACCTCCCTCTGATTCTCCAACGGCTGTCTAAACAGTCAGCCAACTAGTCGACCTTCCCCAGCCCTCGCCCTGCAAACTCATCCGTCAGCGGCCGCCTCCCCTGCAGGGCACATAACAGACCCCCGAGAGATAATGACGCTCATTTGTTTATCACACAATGAAAACGGAAAACATTTGGTTATTTTAAATTGCCTGTATTTCGCCCAAGTCATTAGAAGCATCTACTCACCTCGGGCGGACTAATTAGCTTCTCCATCATCGCACTGATTATAACCGCACCACTCGCATATCTAGCATACTTTTAAAAATCCGGGGAATGAAAGATTGGCTTTTATTCGTATACTAACGTTTCATCAAATTGCAATCAGTGGCGGGAGGATAATTGATATCAGTGAAAAATATAAATTATTCAATATCGGGAAAACAATTATATTTTGTTACTGTCAAACAGCATGAAGGACTTGAAAATGCTGAAACTAGAGTCACAGGGTTTTTCGTCCACTGGGTCAGGAACTAGTCGTGGAGACAGCTGAGCCTCGTGACTTGCCTTCCACCCGGGCGCGGGGTCTGGGGCAGCCGAGCCCCCGTTGGCGTGGACCCTGCCGATTCCAGGGGACCCTGCACACGTGGGGCTCCCCCCGCCGACAGCACCCTGCTGGCGGCACTCCTTGTCACCTTTGTGTCCTGGGTGCGGACACAGAGGGTCCGATAGCACATGACCGGATCCACACATACGTAAAGAGAACATGGCGAACAAATAAGACGACGGATGTTCACCTAAAAAGGACAACTACAAAAGTCCTCTAAGGCAAAGTGTGAGTGGCACTCTAAGTGTACTGACGGCTGGGTTCCAGCCCACCTCCGTAAGCGGGTATCTCAACAAAGCAAGTCGGCATCTTTCTGATGGCGGAGGGTCTTGCCTTCAGTTCGTAAAAAAAGCAACGTCTGGGGGCGCGATAAAGAGAGGTGCATCTGTACTGTAACTGCAGGGCTCTCCGTCTCCCCAGCCAGGCAGAAGCCGTTTATAAACAGCAACCCCGAGGGGCTGGCGACCCCTTTCCCTTCCGTTTCTCAGTCACTACCTACCGAGGTGCAGCCCTCGGAGACTGGGGTATGTTCTGCACAGCTGACTAGAGAAATCAGACTCCCTCTCCAATTCTGCCACGGCTTGTTTCGGTTTGAATTCCGCATCTGCCCGTCAGCCCGTCGGGTGCGGGAGCAGCATCAGCATTTGGAGTTGGCACGACTGTCACTGCAGAGACGTGCCCTCGAGGTGTTTCGTATGCTTGCTACATAGCGACACTTGGATGAATGTGTCCTCCAGGGATGCTCTGTGGGGGGGAGGGGCTGGCCAGGCAACACCCCCACCCCCAGATTCACACAGACCAGCCACACGCGTCTGTATTCTCCGTGTCCGTGAAAGAGTTTATCTAAAGGAAGATACAGCTTGAAAACTACTGGTGCAGAGGGAAGAAATGGCCATTTATTGAGCACTTACTATGTGCTGGGTCATTTTAAAACGCTAGAAGAGGCCGGCCGGTGTGGCTCCGTGGTTGGGCGTCGACCCATGCACCAAGAGGTCACCGGTTCGATTCCTGGTCAGGGCACATGCCCAGGTTGTGGGCCCGATCCCCAGTGGGGGGCATGCAGGAGGTGGCCCATCGATGTTCTCTCTCATTGATGTTTCCATCTCTCTCTCTCTCTAATATATCAATGAAGAAAAAAAAATTTTTTAATAAATAAATAAAACGTGAGAAGAACGTCATTTAACCTCTAGCGCATCTTTATGAGAGAGAATCGTTACTGAGAGAGGTTCGGAGACGGGAACTCTGCCATCCAACCTGAGGAGCCACGAGGTGACCCCAAAGCCACCACTCCCATGTCACCCACCCCCAGAAACCTTTGTCACTCTCAGCCTCCTCTGTCCGGGCCCCCTCTCTCCCCACTGACATCTGCAGTGTGCTCTCGGCTCCTTCACTCACAGATTAATTAACTCGTTACCGGTTGGTGTAAAGAACCTGTGTGGATTTGTTCCTTCCCCACCAATCGCACTCATTAAAGATTCACGGGTCGAGCGTCTCCCAGACGCCTGGTGCTCGGCAAGGTTTCGGAGACACAGGACCAAGGCACGGCCCCCGTCCTCAAGGAGCTCGGACGGGGAGAAACACGGGAGCCCGTGAGGAGGAACCCTAAGAACGGGCCACGGACGCCTGTGCTGGGAACAGCGTGAGCGCAGATGCCACGGGGAGAGAACGGGAGATGCCACTGTCCCCTCCACCGTTAGGGTGCCATGGCCTCTCGGTGGACATTCCGGTCCTGCCGGGACAGACCTCAATGCCCCCAGGTTCTCTGTGCCTCTGGGGAAAGGTTCAGACACCAGAATGCACCCTCGTCCTGTTTTCTCCTCAGTCCTTCCTGCAGACAGACCTATTCCAGGAGCTATTTGTCCTTGTCCTTGAAGAATATTTGACTTGAAAGGCTTGGAGACATTTAAAAAATAAACTGCCTCTTAGCAGCAATTCGATCCTTGCCTTCCCTCTTAGATGTTCCCGTCCGCTGCCGAGTCAAAGGAAGCATTGTTCTGCCTCAGCCGCGTGCCCCGCCAAGCCCTCTCGAGCTCTGGTTGAGATGGAAAGTGAGCGGTGTTCCTAAGCCGCGTTCTTTCTAACAGTGACCACGGTCTGAGAGCGGTGTCGGGGGTCAGATCCCAGCAGGAAGGCCCGGCCCGGCCCTGGGCCCGGCTCTCGGCCCGGGTCACCTCGAACCGCCTTTCTGTCCGGGTTTCCAATCTCCTTGAGCAATTCAGCTTCTGTTTTGTTTTGTTTGAAAACGCTGGCCTTCCCGAATCTAAACAGTGAGAACTGTCATGGGAAGGAGCCACGGGTCAGAGAGAAACACAGCCCAGAAAAATCCCGCGGCTGTAAACTCACGCCAGCCCAGCGATCGAACGTGACGGGCAAAGAACACAGACGCGCGAGCGAGTGAGAAAACGCACGAGTCACCCGGCTCTGGAGACGTCCGTGAAGGAAATGATTCAAAGGGAGAAGAGCGTATGAAAAAAGCTTTCATGCAGAATGACCTGTGATAGCAGCAAATGGAGGCCTGGCTGGGTAAATGACGGCTATTAAAAATGATCATTACGGAGCCCGAGTAACAGCGTGGAAATGTCACGGTGCGTGTTAACTTAAAAATAACATAATTGCACCTGTAACATGACGGCAAATATGGACTCATCTCCAGCCCTGGGATGAGGGGAAGAGGTGATTTGGGGAGGGGGGACGTATTTGTACTTATATTTCTTCACATATTATAAATACATATTTAATAACTTATTAAAATATACGTAACATATCACTAATGATTGTAACCATTGTTAGCGGACAATTCAGCAGTATTAAGTACGTTCACATTGTTGTACAACCATCCCCCGTAACTTACAACTCCAGAACTTTCCGTCACCCCAAAGGGAAACCCCATACAAGCCCTTCAAACTCTGACCCCCATTCCCACCCCAGCCCCCCCGCCGCCATCTGCTTTCTGTGTCTGTGAATCTGTCTTTTACGTGGCATTAAGTGGCACCAGATCATATTTGTCCTTTGGTGACTGGCTTGTAGTACTTCGCAAATGTCCTCAAGGTTCATCCGTGTTTAAGCAGGTGTCAGAATTCCCTTCCTTCAGCTGGATACTATCCCCCATGTAGGACTACGCCGCGGATTACTGTCAGGTCATCTGCCACTGACCCAGCCCTGACCGCACGCTGGACTCTGAGAAACGGGCTTCCGTCTCGCTCTCGGGCCTCATGCGGGCCCATCCCTCACTTCTCCAACTTCTCTAGTAATCCTTTATTCGGGAACCTGCCTCGTCCCCCGCCCCTCCCAGAGTCTGATAGAGTCGCACCTGCTCGCCCAGGGCAGTGGCGTGGCCCTGCTACTGCTCGGCCGGGGTCCCTGCCTCGGGCTGTGCTCAGGCCACCAGCCGGGGCGCCGACGACGGACCACAGATCCGGGGTGGCAGCCACCTGCCTGAACGGCATTGTCTGGACTCTACCTTTGTCCACTCAGCCTAACCCACCCGTGGATCCTTCTCCCTGTTCCTGTGAGGTGGAGGGTGTCATTCTAAGAGATGCACCTTGAGTCAACAGCACACCCAGGGGGGGCTTGAGTCAACAGTACACCCAGCCCCCTGCCCACGTTCCACATTCTTCCCTTTTATCTCTGCCCATCACCCGACGCCTCTCTGCCCATCATCAGAATCCTCTCTGCCCATCACCCGACTCCTCTCTGCCCATCACCAGACTCCTCTCTGCCCATCACCAGACTCCTCTCTGCCCATCACCCGACTCCTCTCTGCCCATCACCCGACGCCTCTCTGCCCATCACCAGACTCCTCTCTGCCCATCACCCGACTCCTCTCTGCCCATCACCCGACGCCTCTCTGCCCATCACCCGACTCCTCTCTGCCCATCACCCGACTCCTCTCTGCCCATCACCCGACTCCTCTCTGCCCATCACCCGACTCCTCTCTGCCCATCACCAGACTCCTCTCTGCCCATCACCCGACGCCTCTCTGCCCATCACCCGACGCCTCTCTGCCCATCACCTGACTCCTCTCTGCCCATCACCTGACTCCTCTCTGCCCATCACCTGACTCCTCTCTGCAACTGCCCGTCTCTGTCCCGCCCTAGAACACCAGGCCCGAGGCTCAGAGCCCCCAAAGCACAAGTGCAGCCGGACTCACAGCCAGAGCGAGTTCCTCCCCTGAGTGATGACCCCCGTGAACCGGGTCAGACGTCTGGCGTCCACTTCGATCCACTGATGGAGGTCATTCCTTCCCGCGCACCATGCCCCGTCGTAGAAGTCATTCTCGTTGATACCTGCCTGGAAAGAAACAGGTGTTCTTCAGAAAGACCCGGAACCAATGAAAACTGAGATAAATCTTTTCTAAGGGGGTAGGGGGAGAGAGTGCAAAGGGGGGTTTAAGAAGCACATTGTGCCCTGGCCGGTTTGAATCAGCGGTTAGAGCGTCGGCCCGCGGATCAATGAGTCACGGGTTCGATTCCGGTCAAGGACATGCACTCGGTTACGGCTCGTCCCCGGCCCTGGTCAGGGTTGTGTGGGAGGCAACCAGTCGATGTGTCTCTCTCACATCGATGATCCTCTCTCTCTCCCTCCGACCCACTCTATCTGAAGATACATAGAAAAATATCCTCTGGTGAGGATTTAGAAAAAAGCACATTGGGCCCTGAACTCCTTATTCTGAGTCCGTCAAGGCAGCTGCTCACTATTAAACTATCTCAATAGGACAGGTCCTCTCCTTGCCCAGCAGGGAAGATGAAAGGTAATGAGTTCCCCTATGACTCATCCACCCGACTGCGGCAGTGCCGAGGACGCGCGTGACCGTCCCTCCCAGGAGCTCAGCGTCCAGGCAGCAGGAAATGCGGTCAGCACACACCGGGGCCTGTGCTCTCTCGGGCGCAGGTGCAACTGCCCGGAGCACGTAGGCCAGCTCTGCGAACTTGGTCTGGGGCGACCAGGCGGACAGCCCCAGGCAGAGGTGGCGTCCGGCCAGGGGCGGAAGGCCCAGTCCACCTAGTGGATATTTAGTCATTAGCACAAGTCACTTAACGGGCTGACTGTCAGCTACGATCGCTTCCAGAAAGTCCTTTGATCTGAGTTTACAAGGCCGGGGAAGTTTCTGTTTTGGAATTTTCCTTACACATTCACCATGTGGAAAGAGCATTCCCCGACCTAAAAAGAAAGAAAGAGGACTTCTGAACCAAGTGGAACTTGCTGGTTTCCTCAGACCCTTTCTGCATGGACCCCATTCCCCCCCGGCTAGGTCACAAGAACATGACCAGACGGGAAAAGGCCTGAATGATATTTGAAAGAGAAAGATGAGAGGCCCACCCGTCTTCGCCTCCTCCGAGCTCTGTTCAGCTCAAATTCTGGGAGCCGTACTCTTCACGGGCAACGGTGAGGTGACACAGGCTGGCCACTGCAGAGGATCAGGGTGACCAAGGGTTCCACTGGCCGAACTCTCCCTGTCACCGCACCTGTGACATCGACCGGCATCAGGACCCAACCTCAGTGTGTCACTCCTGTCCTCTCCTGACTCTCCATCACCACACCTGTGACATCGACCTGCATCAGGACCAAACCTGTGTGTCACTCCTGTCCTCTCCTGACTCTGCGTCACCACCCCTGTGACATCGACCTGCCTCAGGACCCAACCTCAGTGTGTCACTCCTGTCCTCTCCTGAAACCATCTTAACAGAACTTTGGGGCACCTGTCAGAATGCTAACATGTCACACTCCTCTAAGAACACAACCGTCTCACACGAGGCGAAGCCAACAGCTCTTCGTCAGTATTCCCCAGAAACCCATGAACCAGCACCTCAGGGTCCGATGGCACACGGGGTGTCCGTGATGAGGACCTCGAGGGGCTGCCAGGCTCTGCCTTCTGGAACCATCAGAGAAAGGCGAATGTTTGCAAGTGTGTGTTACCGGTTCTTAACTCTGCTTTGGTGCATTTTGTCAATGTGACGGTGACTCTACTAAGCAAGACCTCCCATTTCCCGACACTGCCCGTCACCAAGGAGCTCACTGCCCCAGCCCGAAGGCCACAGTGACATGGTCACTCCCTGTCTTCGTCGGAGGCAGTTTTCCTGCCAGTGAGAGAGGCCCGCGCACATCCGTGACCGACAACATCTGGCACATCTTCCTTCAGGAAACCAGCTGCAGACTGGTCTCTGCTGATGCTCCTCTCCTCGTGCACAGCCCGTGAGACAGTGTTCAGAACAGCTCCAGACAGTCTGCTGTGTGCCGGGCAGCGGCCGAGGCAACCGGAAGGTACGGGCACAGCATGAGAGTCCTGCCCCCGGAGCTTAGACTGGCACACCGGCTGACGGCCACAGGCAGTGTGTGGGGGGGTCTTAGCATCTTGTAATCAACCACCGCCCAGTGTGCTGGTGACGATCGTGTGCTCCGCCGTCCCCCTGCTTGGGGGTGACGCCTGCCCTTCCACAGACATGCTGTGTAAACTCAGGCGATCTGCCCAAACGCTCTGTGCCTCGGTTTCCCCATCCGTTGAGGTGGGGACAATGATCACGTCTCCCTTAGTGTGTTGACTGTGCTCACGACAGAGCCCGGCACATAGCACGAGCTCATCCGCAACAACAAAAGGTGCTCAGCAAATGTCAGTGAACGGGAGACTGAACCCCACGACTGGCAGATCGTGGAAATGTTAGCTCACGTTCTGTGAAATTCTCGGGAATCACGACACTATTCCGGTTCCTTGCTGCCGCATTTTGTCCAACTTCGAATATGCAGAACAGAGGCCCAAAGTCTAAAAAGAGAGATGACCCATAGCGAGACGTTTTCAACAGGGGCCCACGCTGCCCCCCAGGGGGCATGCGTCGACGTCCGCGTCGTTTGGGGCTGTCATAGGTGGGGGAGGTGTGTGCCACTGCAGCCAATGGTTCAAGGCCAGGGATGCTGCCAACCTTCTACCGTGCGCAGGACGGCCCCGCCTCCAGGAACTGCTCACCCGAAATGCCCAGCATGCCAAGGCTGAGGGCGCCCGGTCACGGGCTGGGCAGAGGAGAGCAGAGTTGCTGTGTAGCCCAGGAGGCTTGCCCCTCCAGACCTCGGGGGCTTGGAGGGGCTACCCTCCTGGCATCCAGCCAGTCTACGGTGACCTGGAACCAAATGTAAGGTCCCTGGTTTGCCAACCTGGATATTTTGTTTCTGTTGCTCAATCTCAGTTTTGCTGAGCTCACTAGACAGTCAACTACATGTAGGCAGGTGTCAGGGCCTGGAGAGTCCTTCCTGAACTGACGGACAGGGAAATGACAGCCACCTCTGCAAAATAAGTACGCATTCATAAAGCAAGCACGTGGGGGAACCCAGTGAGAGAGTGAGCACCCACCAGCCCACGGATGTCACCCACGACGCCACGCCACAGTGAATGGCGTTTGTACGGTGTCTCCAAGAAACCCACGGAGGGGTGCATTCCCCCTTTTCTGGAGAACAATGCAGAGAAATACTTCATACATTCTGGAGAAATCTCAATCACAAGTTGTTGAAATAAAAGGTTTAATTCCTTAAAGGACAAGCTAGTCTTGAAAACTCCACTACACGGAATGATTATTTGCACAATACCAAATAAATGGAGAATTAATGCAATTTTCTCAAGGAAATTAGGTTATAATGTACCATTACTGCATCTTAAAAAAAAAAAAAAAAACCACCAATGTCTCGAACAGACCAAATTTTGCTTCAGATAAATGTATTAAATCCATAACAAAGAGAAACCTGATACTTTCCACTTAAGACCAAATAGGATTTTTCTGTTTCAAGATGAAGGAGTAAATATGTTGATTTTTCTGTATTCTTCTCTCAAAAATATCCCCCACACAAAGAAAACATGAAAAAGAAATAACCTTGATCTCTGACAAAATAGAAGACATTTATAATCCCCAACTGCAAACACATGAGACAGAAATCAGATGGCGGAATCCGGAATGACTCAGCAAGAGAAGGAAATGCTACCTTATAAGAGGCAGAAGCTTAAAAAGCTCTGAAACTAGATTCTCAGGTCCCTTGGGAGGCGGCAGTGAGATTAACTACAGGGAACTGATTAAAAATGTGTATTTAAAAGACAACAGATTCTCATGTCCCCACTCCCACTCCAGAGAAGATCTAAATTTTTCTCTACAAAAAACAAACAAGCCACAGAATTCTCTGGGGCTCAGACACAGAGGAGGGCAGGAGCGACATGAAGGTAAGGACAGGGATCTCAGTGAGTGTCAGCACATTGAAGAATGCGGTGCCCCAGCTCCCCTTCTCCAGCCAACTCCAGACACAGTGCTGCCAGGCCTGGAACAAACAAAGAAGAAACTAAAAATATAATGGAGAACAGGAGAAAACCTTTAAAAAAAAAAAAACAACTAAATTATTACCCCTGAAAAGAAGATCTTGCTTGCATGAAACAAGAACAGTCTCAGAAAGCATAAGATACTACACAAGAAAGAGCTCTTAGCATGTAAACATTCCAGTAACAATAGACAACAAGAGAAAAATGAGACAAGCAGGGGAAGACGCTCAGAAGATTTTTTAGGGGAACAAATTATTTTTAAAATGCTATAAGATAATGGACCAGATCTGTAGGTCCCAAGTCTCCAAAACACTAAGAACCTAGTACAATGAATAAAACAAGTCCCACAGCGAGGCATATCATTGTGAAACTCTAACACATTGGAGATAAAGAGGAGGTCTCAAAGCTTCTAAAGAGAAAAACTACTAATAAAACAAACATAGAAAACAAAGGAATAAGAATGGTGCCAGGATCCCCAAGAGCAACATCCAGAGCTAAAAGAATGGACGGATAAGGACTTAATTCTGAAGGAAAAGACTTTTCATCCTGGAATTTTATACTCAGCTGAACTATCACACAGTTGTGATGGTAAAATAAAGGCATGTTCGTATTCCAAGAGCGTCAAAAATGTATCTCTCGTGCACCATTTCCACGAAGCTTCCACAGGATGTGCTTCACACACAAAAAGAGGCAGAACACCGAAAAGAGGAAGACACCAGATCCAGAAATCAGGGGTTCCAGCTAGGAGAGCGTGCTCAGAATGATGGTGACGGAAGGCCCAGGACGGTCTCTGTGAAGAAGACCCAGAAAGCAACCCATTCAGGATACAGCCAGTCAAAGGGCTCCGGAGGGATGTCTGCAGAAACGTAAACAACCAAAGTGAGGCTAAAAAAAATCACCGAACAGGTTCGACCTTATAGAGAATTATAGTAAAGGGTTTTTTACAGACTCATGCCTATTTCAGGGTGTGAGGAGATGTTTTTAAAAATATGAGCAGAATGGCCCTGGCCGGTTTGGCTCAGCGGTTAGAGTGTCGGCCTGTGGACCAGAGAGACCCGGGTTTGGTTCCCGCTAAGGGCACGTACCTCGGTTGCGGTTTGCCCCCGGCCCTGGTTGAGGTTGTGTGGGTGGCAACCACTCGATGTGTCCCTCTCACATCGATGTTTCTCTCTCTCTCTCTTCCTCCCTCTCTGCCTCCTGTTCCATCTGAAGACGAATGCAAAAATGTCCTCAGGTGAGGATAAAAAAAAATTTTTTTTTAAATATATAAGCAGAATGGATACCAGGTTCCGTGGGTGTGACGCTACACCCCTCAGATTTCTCTGGGCCCTGCCACGAGCTGGGTCCCCAAGGACCAGGGCCCTCAGCCCAGAGGTTAGGGAGATGAGTCACAGATGAAACACCAGGGGACACCAAAAGCTGACAGACACACGGACCTTGTCCTGGGCGCCGAGATGCAGAGGGAGGAGCACGGACTCACCTGCAGCCAGAACCTGGACTCTGGCTCTCGGCTCTGCGCTGACTAGCTGCCGGGTCAGGGCAGCTCGTTGAGCCCTGACTTCGATTTTCTTAGCTCTAACACAGAATTTCTCTGTACACCGAAGATGAAATGGAATAACGCAATGAAATTTAATAAAATCGTTCAGAAAAATTCACATAGCCAAGTGGAACAGAATCCACGTCTGAACCAGACTTTGAGTCCCTCGTAGCTGGGCCTCGTGGGCCAGGGTCTTGGTTGCGTGGGCTCCCTTCCCCTCTCGTTTCCCGGTTCTTCTGGCCTCCGTTCTGCTAGGAGCTCCTGTGACTGCCACGCAGGCGTCTCGAGAGTAAGAACAGCACATAGCGTCGTTACGGCAACACGCGCTGTGCATTTTCCAAGAGCGCCACGGTTTGAAATATGTGGTCCTGTTATACCCATAAAAACCCAAAGAGCCCACATTCCAGCATTCTGGCATGCAAACGCTGTCTCGCAGACGGCTCCGTGAAGCCAGGTGCAGGACGAAATCTCTTTATCAGAACAAGCAGGACATTCCGTGGTTTGGAAACGGGACCCGCAGCGCCTCGCCCACAGACAGCCCCACCGGGGACTCGCTGGGTCGCTCAGGCTTTGTGTGGGCTGAAGCAGACGGGAGGCTGACCACCCAGAGGACCGGGACGTCCGCAGAACACACAGGCTTTGGGGTCAGAAGACTCTGGGCACAAACAATGCCAGCGAGAGGCAGGAGGAGTGGGCCTGGGCGATGCCTGAGGAGAGGGCGCTGCCCACGTACTTCCTGCCAGGGCAGAGGTGGTCTGCACACTGGGCAAGGTGGGCAGCAGGTCAGCAGGATAAAACTCGGTCCGACGCCCTATAAGCGACTTCCCGTCTTCCTGCGGGTCCACCTGAAGCCACGGGCCTCGGCCGTCTTCAAGGCTCTATCCTCATTTCAGGTAAAAAGTTGATCAGAATATTGAAAGGGGTTCCTAAGACCAGCGCCCAGGTGCCCTGCAGAATTCCTTCAAGGGAGTGGCCCACGAGGGCGCTGGGGTGCCTTCCTGCGCTGCCCGGAGGGGGCTCCAACACGCCGCTGCTATACCCAGACGCTAGCTCAGGAACGAGGTACCAGCGGTGACCGTCTCGAGGGGTCAAACACCAAGTCACTCTAACACATGCGAGCCAGGACAGGGCACAGCGTCCAGTGACCGAGACCAAGCCCCACAAAGGCACGAGGTGTCCGTGCGGCGCCCACGTGTTTTCTTATGACCTCAAAACGTCGACTCATCCGAAACTCCGCTCTGGGCATCAGCGCGCGTGTGTTCCTGTTTGGGCGGGAATCGCAGGGATGCGCTGAGTTCCAGCCACGCTCTCGGCATTTCATGTCTTCTGATCGCGCCAGGCTCCTACTCACCACGACTCAGAGTCCTAAGAATGAAACTGAAACCAGCCCTTTGAAGTACAGGTCTGCTACAGCCAGCTGAGGTCACATCCCTCAGGAAGGGGCGCTGCCCCGACCGGCCCACCCCCTTGCTTAGTTGATGGGCCATGGACAGCCTCTCGGGGTCCTCAGGGAACTCTACAAGGACAGGACAGGTGACGAGCTGCCATTAAATGACCCACCTGAACACAGGGTCACCTCCTAAGACCAAGTACAGACACGTGATCCAAGCCTGATTTCGGAGGTCACTGCCAAAACGTTCTCTTGGAGAATCGGGTCGTTCATTTCTGATCCGTCTGTGACTTCTCCCGGAGCAGAAGAGGACCGTGACTGTTTCTTCTCGATGAGACCACGGCCTCACAGTGAGTTCGTGGAGGAGGGTCCTGGGCACACGGCAAGAACGCTCCTAGGTCAGGGGGCAGACTCTGCGACCCTGCGGAACGGGGGCTCCTCCCGGAATTCTTGGGAGATCCATCTTGTCTCAGCATCCTGATGAGACGTGAACAGGGTTTCTGCCCTCAGCTTCCATCACACTGACATCCGCAAACCCCACTTGTGAAAAAGAGAAGGGACAGTGAATGGTGAGGCGCTTTAAAGACTGCCGTGGACTGAATACGTGGGTGCCCTCGCATTCCAACGTTGACACCTAATGCCCCAGGTGACGCTGCTAGGAGGCGGGGCCGTTGGGAGGCGACGAGGTCATGAGGGTGGAGCCTCCTGAATGAGAGCAGCGCCCCGGTAAAAGGGGCCCCCGAGCGCCCCTCGCCCCTTCCATCGGAGGAGGCCGAACGTGAACCAGGACGCGGACCCTCACCGCACACCCGATGCGCTGGTGCCGTGCTCTGGGGCTTCTCAGCCTCAGAACTGCGAGAAATAAGGTGTGCTGTTCTGCGGGGCTGGTCCGCGGTTTCTGTGCAGCAGCCCAAGCAGACGAGGCCGAGACGGGTGTTCCTGCGGTAACCGGGCACACGCAGTCCAGCCCAAGCCCACTGTCTGCAGAGTGTCTGCGAACACCGAGTTCACGGGGAAGGTGGGCTGCCAGTCTGTGCTGCCCTGTGATCAGAGCACTTGAAAAATCAATCCTCAAACACACGAGCACCGTTAAGGAGATAAGGGAAATTGGTTTTTTAAAAACGTAATGTGGCTATCATGCTAGGATTTGACCTTAAAAAAAGCCATGGTGAAGGACTCATGGTCACAGGGGGTGTGAGGAAGAGTGGCAGCTGCTGCGTTGTGGGGGGAGAGCCTGTGGCCGCCGGAGCCCGAGCAGCACGGAGGACGGCGGAGGACAACAGGGGATGATGGGGGACGAGTGCCATGATGGGCGGGACGAAATGGTCTGGAGCTCTGCACTCAGCGGTCTGGGTGCCGTCTCGGGTCAGGGGCTGGTGCCTGGTCCCACAAAACACGAATGTCCTGACAAATATGACATAGGAACCGACTATCCCTGGGTCGTGATGACATCGTTCCGTGGTTGCCAGTCACCTGAGTAAACATGCACCAGCAGCCCCGACGCCCCCTTCGGGCAGACGTCCTCCCCGCAGCCCCAGCCCAGGAACGCCTAGCACCCCCGGGCAGGCGCTGCTCAGTGTGGGAGCCTCGGGAAAGCGAGACGCACACTGCCCGCAAGAGCACCCCCTGGGAGAAGGGGGCAGACGAGGAACCAAGGTGAGATCCTTGCCAGGGAGGAAGGACGCACGGCTGGACAACCATCCCAGACGCGCCCAGAACACTTCTGCTGGCCCAGGGGCCGGTTCACGGAGTCGTCGGGAGGGAAGTCGCGCCCTGCCTCTCCCAGGAAATCGTAACCAATCGTAACTCTGCCGCCCACGTGTCTGCTTTCTGCAGCACAGAGGCAAGAATAACCACTGCACCTGTCCCCTGAGGGGGTCAATGAAACAATCACCTAGAACAGTGCCAACCCTCGGGCAGAGCCCGCTCTGCTGCAGGAGTGGACGTCTGAGGAAAGGGAGTGCCCGGGGCTTTCCTCTCCGCTCTGGGGCCCCGCACGGATCCTGCAAGAATGGGCACTTCACAGGGCTCAGACGGGCGCATGGACTCTGACGGCATGAACGTGGCATTTGAGAAGTGCCCAGGACAGGTCTCCCCTTACGCCGTCGACCCTCAGGCTCTGTGGAGGCACTGGCGCTGGACTGGGACCTCCGCCTTCCCGAGGAAGAGGAGCCTCAGCCGAGGCAGGCGTCTGGCCCCAGGCCCCTCGGCCCAGTAGCAGGGCCAGGACTGTGGAGCCTGCGAGCCCGGGTTCTGGGTGGACCCCGTGCGTCCGCACCTGTGGAGCGGGGCCAGCAAAGGGCACACTGACTCGCTCACCCCTGCCCTAGGGCGTTTAATCACGGTTTCTGATTCTGACACCCTGGTGCTCCTCACACACAGAATCCCATTAATGGGAACAAGATGTGGTTATTGTTAAACCGCATTCCAAGGGGTGTGTGCGGGAAGCTGGCAGTGGGAGCGTGCTCAGTGGAGTCACGCTCCGTGGGCACTGGCTCTGGAGGGCAAGGGCCACAGCAGGGCCCACCTGGTCACCCCTCCCCCGCGGCTGTGCTGAAGCCGCTCACACAGGCCGCGGACGGCACCGCTCCCCGTGGCCCTGTCACCTGGGGCGGGAGCCCAGGGATGGTGGGCTGCTGGCCTGGACCCAGCTGGAAAGCTGTCACGTCACACCTGTGGGCAGGTTTTGTCAGAGGGCATCAGGGCAGATGACACACCACGGAGGACAAAAGGCGCCCTGTCAGGCGACCCTTGTGAATGCTTTCCATCACCCCGTGTCCACCCTCCCTGGAGGCAGAGCATGTGTCTGCGACGCTGTCAGCCCAGGGAGCGTGCTTCCCGCCGGGTGGGTGCCTCCCTCGGGTGAAGGACCAAGGAGGCAAGGGAGGTGACCGGGAAGAAAGGACACCCAGCCGGTGTTCCTGCAGGACGACCCGTCCAGCGGCCGGCCTCCCGTGTGGCCCAGCAAAGGCAGGGCATTGAGCAGCCGCCACCCGAACTTTAGCCGGGTCTTCACCGGACATCCTGGGGTCACTCCATATGTGCGGGAGGCCCTTTGGCCTGAGGTGGGGGCAGGAGAGGAGGAGAGACAAAGCCCCTTCTCAAGGGGCCTCTGCTCAAGGAGGGGCCGATCACACCCCAGGAGGCAAGTCAGCCATCACCGAGAAGCCAGAGCCGGGCAGGAATTCGGAGGGCTGGCCACACTGGGCGGCTGGGAGTCTACCCAGAGCACCTGGCAGCGACCAGAGGCTGTAAGCAAAGGCGCTGACCAGCGAATGTCTCCAAATCACAAATCGCCTCACGTCACCATTCAATGTCCTGTGAATGCTCGGGGATAGTTGTTCCCAAGGTCCTGAGATGGAGGCGCTCAAGGCCAAGGTGCGAACTCAGCCTGACGATGACGTGTACTTGTGCTGCCGCATCCACCTGTCCCCCCGCGGAGGGGGTCCCGGGCCGCGGCACACAGCCCTTCCCCCGCCCCACCCCTGAACCTAGCACTAACCAGGCCTGTCCACCTCCGCCTGGAAGTGTGGTAAAGGGGAGCACTTCCTCCTTGAGGAGGGATAGCCCCCCCACAGAGAAGGTGGCCAAGACATCAGACGGCAGCTCCTGGTGGACGCCCGACACAGCCCCACGCCCCGCTGAGCCCAGCTCTGGTGGGTCCGACTTTATTTACTCCGAGGATGGAGTCCACGCGGCGCTGGAGGCGCTCAGATCCTCCCCGCACTCCTGTTCAAGCTCAGAGACAACGTTCTCTCGAGACACGGTGGCCAGTTGCACACGTCCACAGGTTTCTCAACAGCTATTGTTAAAATACGAGGAAGGAATATTTATAAACCCACTTTGGATTTCATTGGAGTTGGTTCTGGAAACGTTCCGCCTGAATTCTTCCGAGCTGAGCAGTGGGACGCTGGGTGGCTGCTAAGTCCATTTGCTGAGGCTGAGTGTCCAGGGAGGGGGAAGAGCAGGGCTAGCGCTCTGCTCAAAGCTCAGACGCTCAGATGCCTCGAGCCCGGGAGCCCCGGGGGAGGGGCCTCGTCACCTTGTCCCGGTCCCAGCACAGCAGCTGCGGGCTCAACTCTGCCACTGGCTCGGGAGCTGTGAGCCTTGGGGGCCGCCTCGATGGCCCCCACATCTCGGGGATAAAAGGACCACCTGCCTCCCAGAAGGCTCGATGAGATGGTGCATTTGCACAGCCAGTTATAATCAGTTGGGGAAAGAAAACTGACATATTACAGAAATGCATGGGACAGTGCGCGATCCAACACCCAGATGAGAGAGGGTGGGTCGGCAGGTGCTGGAGCGGAGGGGAAAGGCACCGCAGGTGGGCGGGCAGGACAAAGGCTCCTCCTGGACAAAGCGTCCACACACTAACCCTGGGACGCGTGGACACGAGAGGCTGCATGCAAAGGGAGTGAAGGTCGCAGGTGCGATCCAGGATGCTGGAGGTGAGGAGGTGATGCGGAATGGTTCGGATGGGCCTGATGGATCACAGGGTCCCTGTGGGTGGGAGAGGGGGCAGGAGGGCCACGAGCAAGGATCAGGCAGCTCAGGAAGCTGGAGAAGGGAAAGCAACGGGCCCCCCGGGCCTGCAGAAGGAGCCAGCCCTGCCCACACGGGGATTTCAGCCCCGCGAGACTCCTGCCCTCCGGAACGTAGGAGAATAAGCGTGTGCTGCGTCAGCGGCTACGTTTATGACGAGTTAGAGCAGCGCAAGGTCACGAATACCAAGGGAGACCCAGGATTTGCTCCCCTTGGGCTCGGTGGAGGGGAAGGGGTGCAGGCAGGGCCTGCCTGAGAAAGGCCCGGAGTCAGGACGTGCTCAGTGTATAGACGGTGCGTGACCTTCCTGGAGCGTGACCTTGACAGTAACAAGGGCCAAGGTTACGGTGGCCCCTGAGCCTGGGGTGGGGGGAGGCCAGACACGGTGTGCCAGGCCAGGAGAGCATGAGGGGTGCGACCTGGGGGAGCGGGGACAGCCTGGAGCGGAGTGTGTGCCTGAGGTGAGGCGCGTGGGCGGGGAGGAGAGGGGACACACGCATGGCCCGCCCAGGCCCAAAGGGCCCGTGGAAGTGGGCTGCCGGGCCCCGGTGTGAGCAGCACCCTTGTTACTGAGCGGTCTTCAGAGAAGACACCTTGGGTCTCGGGCCGTTCCTGCTGTGACAGTCAGGGCGGGTGCACCCTAGATGCCGTGCAGGGTGCTGACCCCCCCGCCCCGAGCCATCGCCTGTCTGTGACTAGAGCGAGCAGGATGCCGTCGGAACCCTTCCCGGGCGCTGGTACCTGGATGTTGAGCCGGCCTCGATGCGCCCCCAGGCCGTAGCGCTTCACCGTGGACGCGTGCAGCTGGAAGTCCGTGATTTTCAAGGTCTCCAGACCCAGAGGCGGGCAACCTGAAAGGGACAACGCACATCACAAACGAGGGCAGAGGTCGAAAGAAGCGCGTTTCTGGTTTTCTAAATCTGGCCACGTGCTTCTTCACTGTAACCTCGGACTCCTACGCATCATCACGGCCCCACCGGCGTGCCCCGTGTTTCCGGACAAATGTCGTCGAGGCAACCGTCTACGTTACGCTGTCCGGTCTGGGTGTGGTCGTCCCGATGTCCCTTCTCTCGGTTGCTGTGGGTGCTACCGTGTGAGGCTGTTTCCCATGAAGGGTCCTTCCACATGTGACTCAGCCAGGGGCGCCCCGGGGTCTGCTCCGCAGATTAATCAGGGCTCACTGATGCTTGGGCAGCTCAGGCCTTGGCCTTGTGCGAGGTAACGTAAACAGAAAACATACCGTCTGGTCTTGGCAACACTGGTCACTTTGAGAAGGGCCATTAAACACAGTTGGGTCCCAGCTCGCCTGGAATAAGATGCCGGCACTGGGCCTGCGCGTGGTCCCAGCGGGTAAGAGGTCAACAGCAGCCCGGGGCCGGAACCCAGGCTCCTGACTCCCAGGCCGCTGTTCTCAGCACCCACCCTGCCCTCCAGCTCGAAATCTCCAGATCTCTGCTCTCTCCTTTCCCTGTGAGGCCCTCGAGCCTCTCTGCCCACCTAGCGTCCGGTTTCCGTTGGCTCGCACATCCTCCTGTAACCACGGGTGGGTTAGCTCAACTGCGCTTCCTGCAGCCCCACCCGAGTCAGGGCATCGAGTCTGCGATGCTGAATCCCCCGCAGCCCGGCTAAAACTACATGAGAGACCAGCCTCCAGGCACCCGCCTTCCCCCAATCACATTTGCACACCTTTTGCCATGAACAGTTGGAGAACGAAGTAGTTGAGGCACAAACTCTCTGCCCCACCTCTCTGTGCGAAGATTCAGGAGGCAAAAGTCCCAGCTCAGAATCACGCTCATCCTGACACGTTCCCAGGCCCGTCTGAGTGATTTAGACAGAAAGTTTGGCACAGGAATCTCCACAGTTAGAAAAATGAAGGATTTTCCACACTGGACAACAGGGAACGAATGGACAGGACAATTATCTTTTGATTTAAAGACTCTAAATTAATTCAAGACACAGAATCCTGAAATGTTCTCCGTGTAAATACTTGACTCTGAGGCATTCCAGTACATTTCAACCTGATTCGTTTCCTCCTCCTCTTCCCACCCCAGGAACTCCGTCGTCAAAGTTCTACCAACATCCAAACAGCTGCCCCTCCCGCTCGGGCTCACCCAGAGCGGGACAACTCTGCACTGAAGGGGCGTCTCGAAGGAGGACAGACAAAACACTGTAAAGCCACCGGCTCCCAGTCCCCTGGGCCAACACTCAGGGTGCCTCCTGGTCCTCGAGGTGGCCCCTGGACACGTCCAGCCCCTCCGCTGCACCCTGGGCTCTGGACACGGTCAGGACTGCTGCTCACCTTGCAACCCGAGGGCAGCAGCAGGAACACGACCCCCAGGATGACCCAGCCCACCTCCAGGAAACCTCCGCATCGTCCAAAGCAGGACTCCAGGAGGGCAGAGGACAGAAAGGAGACCCGAGGCCCGCCCGGCTACAGTCCCTGCTCATCCATGACCCCAGCGAGCCCCACGGCAGTGACATCAGAGACGTCAGACTAGCAGGAGACTCCTCACTGGCAACCAGGGCATCCGGGGCCGAGGGAAAGAAACGGAGTCTAGACCCCTGTCAGCCCAGTCAGGTAGTTCGGGGCCTCTGCAGACACACGAGGACTTGGAGAATGTGCCCCTCCCACCAGAGCCACGGGCTCCGCGGAAAGAGCTGGAATAACGTGCCAGAGACACACAGACAGACAGACACACACACACACACACACAGGCACACACACACACAGACACACACACAGGCACACACACACACAGACACACACACACACAGACACACACACAGGCACACACACACACAGACACACACACAGACATACACACAGACACAGACACACACACAGACACACACATACACAGGCACACACACACACACAGGCACACACACACACACAGACACACACACAGGCACACACACACACACAGACACACACACAGACATACACACAGACACAGACACACACACAGACACACACATACACAGGCACACACACACACACAGGCACACAGACACACACATACACAGGCACACACACACACACACACAGGCACACACACACACACAGGCACACAGACACACACATACACAGGCACACACACACACACACACACAGACACAGACACACACACAGGCACACACACACACACACACACACAGGCACACACACACACAGGCACACACACAGACACACACACAGGCACACACACACACAGACACACACACACACACACACACACACACAGACACACACACACACACACAGTTAACCACGCTGCCCCCGCTAAGGTTCTCAGCACGGCAGCACTTTACAAAACGGGTGTTCGGTCTGTGGCACGTCATCGGTCCTCCTGGTCATCGCCACCACCATGGTTCACCCTGTGCACACCAGCTCTCCAGTAACCAGAGGGGCTATTGCTCTGAGATCAGGGAGGGCTTCAGACCCAGGGCAAAGTGAGAACACCGTGGACACACTGGGATGCCAAACCCGGAGCCTCAATCCCAACACCCTACCCCCAACACACCAAACCGGTCTGGAAGCCGCTACGAGTCCAGTCACTAAGATGATGTTAAAGGGTGGCCGTGTGGGGAGCGGCGGGGCTCACGTGCGAGCAGCTAGCCTGAGCTGGACCCCTGAAGACATTTCCTTCTCCCAACGACCACGAGAGACCATTCTACACGCAAACGAAGACTTGAGGAGGCCGGAACAGACTCAAACAGCCGAGGTGTCCGAGTGAGCGCGGAAATCGAGCGTGCCGTCAGCTCCCAGGGACCGTCTTTGCACCATGGCCTGAAACCCGAGGGTGTGATCCAAACGCAAGGTGCAGGGGTGGCGGGGGTCCCACCAGCGGAAGGACGTGAAGCTGGGCCGGGCGTCAACACTTGGCAGAGGGCAGCCCAGAGCCGAGGCCTGCGGTGCTCTCTACCGGGAACGGAGCAGAGACCCCGCAAGACCTCGAGGGCCCTGCCGAGGACAAGCTCACAGCCGTCCTCAGCTCAGCTCTCGTTGACGCTGACAGGCCGAACAGCTCCGACTCATGACATTCCTCCCTTCCCCTTTCTGACCCTCACTCTCCCCTTGAAGGATGAGAGTGTGGAGACCGCTCCGTGGGCGCCAGGAACTGTGTCCAGCGGCTCTGCCTGTCTCAGAAGGCGCTGCTCCCCAGAGACGCGCGCCTCCCAGGGTCTTGGGAAAGGGCCGATCTCAGCCTTATCCAGCCGCCCTTGGAGAGCTCAACACCCCATCGGAGACGACCCTTCAGACGCCACCACTGGACTCCTCCAGACAGCAGTTCCCACCCTTCCCGACACCAGAATCTCCTGGGGAACTTAAAAAACAGGTACCCAGACCCCTCCCCACAGGCTCTGATGGACAGGACTGCAAGGGGCCTGGGCCCTGGTGAGTCTCTGAGACCCTCGGAAACTGGCCGGTGTCGCGTGTCTGTCTCTTCCTGCTGACCAGGGGCCCCCTCGTTGGAAAAGCTGCCCAAGACTTCCTCCCCCATGTACATCCCTCTCACCCTACCCACCCGAGCCTGAAGACGTACAGACCACACTGTCCACGTCGCAGGCCAGCAGCTGAGTCTCCATCCCTGAACTCCCAAAGCCCACCAACGGTTCCTGATAACTGCATGCCTTTTATTACGATCCAGCGTACCTGATAAACCCACCTCTGCGTCATCATGGGAAATCGACTGTTCTCACATATTGTTTATAAAGCCCCCTAAAAGGAACTATTGGTTCAAAACAGCATTTCTCAAAACTCAACCACGGGCTTATTATTTTCATGAACTTTTCCTCGTCCTGGTAACCCCTGCACAACTTATTACTTAATAAAGAGCGTTCCAGTGACCCCGGAGGCCCTGGGTCTGGTTGGACGTAAGAGCAGAGCCGAAGCGGGGGCAGCTGTGGGGGCCCAGGAGAAGGGACAGGCAGGGGAGGCAGGGAAGTGGCGGGGAAGGTGACCAGGAGCGCCAGCACACTCAGAAATGACAGGGAACCTGGCTGTGAGTGACTGTGCACTCAGAAGACAGAGCGGCTGTGAAGGTTTCACCCCAACATGGATGGTTCAGAAAAGGCAGCCCACGCCAGGCAGCCCCACGCCAGGCAGCCACTTACCAGGCAGCCCCACGCCAGGCAGCCACTTACCAGGCAGCCCACACCAGGCAGCCCCACGCCAGGCAGCCCACGCCAGGCAGCCCCACGCCAGGCAGCCCCACGCCAGGCAGCCCACGCCAGGCAGCCCACGCCAGGCAGCCCCACACCAGGCAGCCCCATGCCAGGCAGCCCCACGCCAGGCAGCCCACGCCAGGCAGCCCCACGCCAGGCAGCCCCACACCGGGCAGCCCACGCCAGGCAGCCCCACTCCAGGCAGCCCCACGCCAGGCAGCCCCACGCCAGGCAGCTCACGCCAGGCAGCCCCACGCCGGGCAGCCCACGCCGGGCAGCCCCACGCCAGGCAGCCCATGCCAGGCAGCCCCTCGTCAGGCAGTCCACGCCAGGCAGCCCCTCGCCAGGCAGCCCACGCCAGGCAGCCCCACACTGGGCAGCCCACACCAGGCAGCCACGCGGGAATCCACAGCTCGCTGGACTGGTGATGGCCCTGGGCTTGGGCGCGGCTCTCCACAGGCCTCACTTACCCTCGCTGACATCACCACGGGCCACGGGGACGCTGTGATCACCATTGGCAGCCTTCTCTGAGCTCTTGCTTCTCACGCCTTTTCTGCTGCTATTTTTACCTAAAAAGAAGGGAGAGAGATGCCTTTAGTGCCACGTGTCAGCATGTCCCAGGATGGCGAGAACTCAGCCATGTGTCTCCCCTGCCCCCACAGGCGCCGGGACCCCGAGGTGCTCCTGGCTCCCGGAGAGGAAGGAGGGGTGCACACCCGGGAAACACACCCGCTGGAGGCAATGCACATGTGCGGACACTGCTGTTCCGAGGCTGCGGATGCCTGGGGCGTCCCTTTGACCCTCACTGGGACCCAGAGAGACACCCCGTCTGATTGATGGAGCTGGAAGGCGGGACTTCTGCCCCAGAGCGAGCATCTCCCACAGGCAGAGCCTCTTGCACCCCTCCCCTCCCCCCAAGGCCCTGGCTGGGCACCTAGGGGCCGGGCATGAGGCTCCTTGCAGGCACCCAGGAAGCCTGCCTGCTCCAGCCCCACGGGCCCCACCAGCTTCCTCTCACACGCTCCTCTCCACTCCCAAAACGCCGGCCTCCTCCGAGCCTGTCTCCTCCCACCGGCCTGGGCCGCCATTCCCCTCGTCCCCCTCGCCAAGCACCCTTCCCTCCTCTCCACCTAATCAACTCCTGCTGACCCTGCGATCGGCTTCGGGGTTCCCCACCCCAGAAGGCTTTCCTGCACCTGCCGGGACCAGTGCCCCACTGGGGCTCTGACAGCGCCTGTCTTAGGTCCAAAGGCCTCTCAGCCAGAGGGTGCAGGGGGCGCAGGTAGTTCTGAGGGGAGCAGGGCTCTCAGGGGAGCGAGCGGGGAGGCCGGTGGGCAGAGGAAGGGGCTAGCGGGGCTGTATTCCCAGCTGGCCTCGGACACAGCCTGACCCCATGGGGATCGCCGGAGCAGGAACCACACAGTGTGCCCCCCGCCCCCCTGGAGATGGGCTGCTTTCCTCCTGCCACTTAGCCTCTGGCTACAGACTGCGCAGCTGGGGAGTGGGAGCTGCGACCTTCCAAGGGCCGTGCTCCAGAGCAGGGAGCAGCGGTGAGCCATCACAGCAAGACCCCAGCCCTGGGGGGTGGGTGTACCTGCCGGAAAGAGGACCTGGGTGGGGTGCCAGCAGCCTCACCACAGCGGTGCACACCCGTGCGGTGCACACCCGTGTGGAGCAGAATTGCCACACACGTGTAACACATGTCGGTCTGTTCATGGGGGCAGAAACGAGGTCTGATTTTGCTCACTGCTCTGTCTGCAGAATCTGGCAGATAAGCACTGTGACGAATGGATGAATGAATGAATGAATGAATGAATGAATGAATGAATGAATGAATGAATGATTGAATGATTGATTGAATGAATGAATGAATGAATGAATGAATGAATGAAGCGATGAATCACTCGATGACCCAACATGCACAAGCCAGAGGAGGGGCACATCTGCAGAGAAAGACACTTAATCTGGACTTTATCGAGCAAGTCGAAACACCAAAAACATCTCGTGGATCGTGCCAATGAATGAAATCATTCCAGATTGTTCTACAGTCAGCAGGAAAAAAAAAAAAAAAGATGCTTATCAAGAAAAACCTAAATCTTCAGAAATTTCAAAGGGCACAACGCCAGGCCGGCCCCGCTGAGGGCAATCTTCTCTGCGTCATGTCCTTGGGTGATCCTGCTGGTAGTGTCTTTGATCTCTCATATAAGCTAAAAAAAAATCACAAAATTAAGTGTCCCCTCAGATCAAGGAAGTCAATCAACCAAACATCCAGAAAGGCAAGAGGAGAAAGGCTGGTGACTTGGGGGCGTCTGATGCCAGCCTGATTGATGCCACCTGGGCATTTGTGCCATTTCTGTGGGTAGGGATGTCTGGCCAGTGGCCTCCAAAGGCGACCTCTTCTGAAAGAGCCTGACCGAGGGTCTATCAAGACCTTGACTGTTGGGCAAAATCAGTGACAACTCTTGAGAATGTGGAATCTGATTTGGCAGAAAAATAAGACATTTGGGGGGAAAGTTTTACAAGATATGTGAAGGAAAAGCCGAAGTTCTGGGAAAGAAGGTTCCGTTCCCACCCTCCCCAGAAGTCGGCCATTCGTTGCATGCCTTCTCTCTGCCCGGACAACCTCTCTGCATCCTCCACGGACAACAGAGGATAGGGAGTCGAAGAGCAGGGCCCCGCTACACCCTCAGCCTCGCCTCCCACACGCTGGATCCACGCCCAGGACCAGGACGTCCCTGCTCAGCGCTGAGGGTCCCAGAAAGTCCAGTAAAATGAGGACACGCAGTACCTGCCTCGATGGCAGTTACAGGGAGGACACGAACAGCGTACGGTACACGTCAGTGGTGAGGCAGCGCCTGACCGCAGGAACCACTGGAGAAAAGACCGCTTCCGGCCTCATCGTTGATATTACGCTGGAGCCCCATACATCACAGAGCACCATTCCAGCTGTTGGAACATCAACAGCCAATATGTGGAGTGTGACTCACCACTGACAAGGCATTTTCACATAGATTAGAACATCCGATCTTGGCAGGTGACTGCTGAGGGCGGGAAGCTTACTGTGAACATTATTTTCAGGTGGGCCACTGAGGCTCAGAGCGGGAAGAGACCCACACCAAGCTCTGACGGAGCCAGGCAGAGTTGGAGTGGGACTCCAAATCCAGGCCCTTCCCAGCTCCCTCCTCTCTTAGATCAAGAAAGACAACATATGGTGTGTCCAGATGAAAGACGAGAGTCAAGTGGAAATTGTGAACAGAGAAGGAGCCAGAATTAAATCAACATCTCCATCTGGGCTGCGTGACAAAGCTGAATTCCTTAAAAGTAGCAAAACGGAATTGCCAGCACGGGCCCCATGCTCTATTCTGGTCTGTGGTGATGAACAGAATGCTTCTTGGTTTATAGGAAATGATTTCCCCTCTCTATACAAAGAGCTTACAGTAGCAAATCCCAGAAACTGAAACATTCTTTGCTGTGCATTTGCATTTTCCCCAGGAAATTCCAGCCCAACAGCATCTGCACTCGCTCTTGTGAAGGGCTCAGCCCCGGGCCCTGAGCTCTTGGCCTGCCTCTTGTTAAGGAACCACCTAGGAGGGAGGTCTCCCCCCATATAAAGGTGTTCTCAGGGCAGTCCCAGAAATGCAGCCTCGGGGCACTGAGGCAGACAACGATGACAGCTTTCTGAAGCACTGCCGTGCGCCCATCTGCAGAGGACTCACAGGAGAGCCTGGAGGTCTCTGATGGTAAAGGCGAAAATCCTAAACAAGGTGGCTACAAACTCACGCTCCAGTGGACGTTAGTGGAAGGGCCATGACGTGGGGAGGGAACAGCCTGTGTCCTTCTCTGGTCTGAGACTGTCAAGCTCCCCTCAGAAACTGGTTTCCCCGGGATCAGGTGAGCCCTGAAGGAGGCTGAGTGGTTGAATGAGGCACCTGCTTCTGCTGCTCAGTGACCTGGGTGGTCTGGGGTGGAAATGGAGACACCAGTGCAATTTTCCAAGTCTTTCACCAGAGCTAGACCAAAATCAACTAACCAACCAACCAATCAACCAACCAACCAACCAACCAACCAACCAATCAACCAACCAACCAACCAACCAACCAACCAATCAACCAACCAACCAACCAATCAACCAACCAACCAATCAACCAACCAACCAACCAATCAACCAACCAACCAACCAACCAATCAACCAACCAACCAACCAACCAACCAACCAACCAATCAACCAACCAACCAACCAACCAATCAACCAACCAACCAACCAATCAACCAATCAACCAACCAACCAACCAACCAACCAACCAACCAACCAATCAACCAATCAACCAACCAACCAACCAACCAACCAATCAACCAACCAACCAACCAACCAACCAATCAACCAACCAACCAACCAATCAACCAATCAACCAACCAACCAACCAACCAACCAACCAACCAACCAACCAATCAACCAACCAACCAACCAACCAATCAACCAACCAACCAACCAACCAACCAACCAACCAACCAACCAATCAACCAACCAACCAACAAACCAACCAACCAACCAACCAATCAACCAACCAACCAATCAACCAATCAACCAACCAACCAACCAACCAACCAACCAACCAACCAACCAATCAACCAACCAACCAATCAACCAATCAACCAACCAACCAACCAATCAACCAACCAACCAACCAACCAACCAACCAACCAACCAACCAACCAATCAACCAACCAACCAATCAACCAATCAACCAACCAACCAACCAACCAACCAACCAACCAACCAACCAATCAACCAACCAACCAATCAACCAATCAACCAACCAACCAACCAACCAACCAACCAACCAACCAACCAATCAACCAACCAACCAACCAACCAACCAATCAACCAATCAATCAAAAGCCCTCCTCATCCATGTCTTCCCCATCAGCTTCTGCCCTCCTCTGGGCCAGGTTTCCTGCAGAAGGCTTGGTCTTCGTCAGGGTCCCTGGGCATGAGGGACAGTCACTTCCTTCCTCTATGAAGCCATAGCCACCTTCCTACTTGCAAGTAAAGAGCTCTTTAAAGAAAGAACCACCACCGGGGGTGTGCGGGGACTGTGCAGGGCAGTGTTGGTACTTGCTTGTCTCAGCTTGGGTTCAGCCTGGAAACAGCCTGAGACAAGGCCTTGGAGCAGGAGTGTCTCTAGGAGGTGATTTCATGAAGAAGTGAAGGGACAGAGACATGGAGGAGGAAACATCAATTACCCAGGCTGTGTGTTGAGCAGGACACTGTTGGACTTCACCTGGCTGGAGACTCTGGGGACCTGAATAGAAAGTGCCTCTGAACAGTCCCTCTGAAGGCTGGGAGGCTGCGTGGTAACCCATCTAACCTCACAGCACCTCGGGAAGTGTGCTGATTGTGACTCCCATGTCACAGTGACTAGTCTGAGGTTTGCAGGAGTCACGTGTGCCTGTAGGTGGCAGAGGCACATTTTGTTCCCTGCTCTCTCCAAATCCTGAACAAACTTTCCAAATACCTACACATGTCATGCACGGATTGGCTATTCCACAAAAATCTGTGGCATTGGGTTGTAAATTAACATCTGAAGGTGTTCTGTAACATTGTAACCATCCTATGGTGCGCAGAGGAGTAGCAGACTGGGTGCCAGCCAGCGGTGGACATCAGTCCTTCTGGAGCCATCCAAAGACACCCCAGTTTCATGGGTTTCAGGATCCCAGAGGGGCAGCTCTGGTGGCACGGGTCTGAGAAGGTCATAGAGGGCAGAGCCTTTGCTGGAAACTCCACACCTCAGAGCAAGGCTTCGTGGCCCCTGGGGACATCCAGTGGAGACGTCACCTCCAAAATGCAGGCTCCAGGGCCCAGGTTGCCCCTGTGCGGGCACCGAAGGCACCGTCCACCCTGAGGTCTGGCAGCTCAAGGCACGGAAACACAGTGACTATTTTTAAGAACCACAGCCTCCAGTGCAGCTCCCCCAAACATGGAGTGTCCCCCCTTTGCTATCCATGCACCAAACCTGGTTTCCAGAGCCAAGGGCACCGGCAGGGGGATCTGCCAGCAAGGACAGTTGACTTGGGAGAACATTCTGGAAAGCAGTGTTGTCTTGAAAGCTGTTTGCTGATGCGTACGAAATACCCTTTTTTATGAAACATCCTTTCCTTCAGGATTTTGTAGGGAGTTTATCTGGACAAAACACTTTGGATTCGACTCTTCACGTGAGCATGTAATAGCACGATGTAAAGATTCCTTGTTCCGCATGTACATGGGCTGAGAGCAGTGTGTTTGCTGGTAAAACACATACTGAAATGTTTACAAACGCATTCTCCTCGCCCTCACCCTCCAGCTTTGCCCGAGAGAAGACGTCCCCATGTAAAGGCCCAGCAGAGCAAGACGTCCTGAGAGAGCCGGGCAAGGCCTAGAAATGACGCTGTTCCCGGCAACGGGCACACAGAGGGGCTTTGTGTGCAACCGAGCGCGACGCCTTCGGTGCCAACGGGCTGGGGCGCAGCGGCACAGAATGCAAACTCGCAGATTCTGGGCATACACACAGATGTGGCTCAAGGCCCACTCTGCAGACCCCGGGACTCAGCATGGGGTGCAGGCACGTGCACCATCAGCAGCGGTGCCTTATCCCCGTCCTGGGAGAAAGCGGCAAACAGGTGGAGACTCCAGGTGAAGCCTACGGGACTCTGTCTAGGCCTAAGCCAAGGCACAGTGGGGGAGGGAGGAAAACAGACTTCAAATCACCTGTTTAGAGTCTTGTTTATTACCTGTTTGTTCCTCATTGCCACTTGGGAAAGAAAAGGTTAAGTGAGTCATGTGACTATTATTTTCTTCTCTGTTCTATTTTATTTTATTTATATAAAAATAGTATGGCCACAAACCAAGGTCACCAACTCAGAGTAAGTACACCCCAAACCCAGTGGCATGCCCAAAATGCGATCCCTGATCTACTCTTCACCCTGGGCTAGTGAGAACTGGGACCTGAGACTCACTCTCTAGATCCCAAAGCATTCCAGCCCAGGCACCTAGAGACTGCTGGATTCTGCTGGAAACCGCTGTCTGCATGCAACTGGAGAGCAGCAAGTCGGGTTCCATGAGGAGCAACACTGTAGCCATCAGTGTGCATCGGGAGGGGGCACAGCCCACCAGGAGAAGGGTGTGCGCAGAACCGGGTCAGCCCTGCTGCGGTCTTGCAGAGAACAAGATTCGCTGCACACCCGACGACCTCTTGGTTTCCTCCAAGTCCTACAATTCTGGGCTGAGCTGATGTTCACGAAGAGGACCTCGGAAGTTGCATGATACCGAGTCCCACTCAGCCTCAGAAAAGGATTGCACGGTTCGGAATCCCGAAGGTGGTGGTGGTTCCACACATCTGTACGTGCAATAAAATCGCAGAGAAACACACACACACACACACACACATACACACACACATACACACACACATACACACACACACACACACACATACACATACACACACACACACACACACACACACACACACACACACACTTGGCCCAAAATGCCGATGTTGCCCAGGCTGAGAAATCCCTCACTATAGTGCTCAGAGACATTACCAGTGCGGGAAGCTGGGTGACAGGTACACAGGACCTCACTGCACTGCTTTTTCAGTTTCCTGTGAGTCTATAATTATTTCAATATAAAAACATAAAAAGTTTTTAAAGATTCAAGTCTACTCAGTATGTCAGAGCCTTCCTTCCCTGGTAATCGGCCTCTCGAGGTAAAACGCAAGGCTCCCTGTTAACCCGTGGATGCCACTGCCCACGCCAACCCCAGCCTATGGCCTCCGTGGCACATTTCCGTGGCCGCGTGACAGGGCAGCCGAGGGTCAAAGCCGACACTACCACAGTCCAATCCCGATGGCCCTGGTCCCCAAGTCACCCTGTGAAATGGAGACAGCACCCCTGCCTCTCGGAACATTTGCCTCTGTCTTCCCCTGAGCCCAACCTTTGTGCAGACAAGGGCCACCTGGGAAATGTTTATCATCTGCAGAGACAAGGCACACAGACTGCTAAGTTAGTTCTGTGCGCTCCCACATCCTCCCGCATCTCCAAAGCTAACCTCTCCCGCCCCTCAGTGCCCAGACGGAGCTGGTACGGGTGCGCACCACCCACCCACGCAGCCCAGCCCTGAAGTTCACATTAAACACCCCAGCCGGGCCCCGTGTGGCTTCTCCGTCCATGATCCACACCTTCCTGAGGTATAGGGCACCTGCCTAGGAAACGGGCTGATGCTGAGACGAGGCTTCCGTTCCATCACGAGCAGAGCGCACATCAAGCCACCGCTCAAAGTGGGGGAAATGGTTTTTCTTCGCATAGTTTCACTGCACGACACTCACTGACTCCCCGAGTCATGGGCATCTTAACCCAGTCTCCTCCACTTCGGGTCCGGGGTGAGGGACTGCACTGGATAGGAGCTGAAAGTCTGTGATCAGCGTCACACTCTGCTTGTCATGGTTGGGGTGCTCTCTGCAAAGCCCCACACAATCCATTAGAAACACGGCAGTCTGGAGGCACCCCCCTCCCCGGAGGCCTCCAGCTGAGTCTCTGAGCCGAGTCTGAGGTTTTCAAGGACCTGTTTCCAGTTTGGGGATCAGCCCTCCAGCCATTATTGTCTCAGGGTTCCCCAACTTCGGCTCCAGAGGGCGGGCGGGGGCTGTCTTGCTCTCCTACCCCAGGACCTCACCCAGCACCCGTGCTGAGCAGGGTTGGCAAAGACCTGTGGAACAGATGGATGGTTCCCAGAAGGACCAGACAACCAGGCACCGACACACTGGGAGGCTGTTGAAAAGCTTCTAGAACAATTAGCGAAGTAAAGTGAGGTAGCAGGCCCAGACTTCCCACTTGCAGACAGGGAGGCTGAGCGGTCCAGGAGCTGGGGGCCCAGCCCCAGACATGGTGCATGTGCCATCCTCAGCTCAGCCTGGGGCTCCTTCCACAACCACCCCCAGTCACCCCCCCCCCCAGTAAATACCAGCACCTAACATACATGTCTTCCACTAAAATGAAAGAAACACATGCAAATTAGACTACCAAATTTGATTCAGACTACCAAACCAAAAAGGGCCTCGTGTTGAAAAACACAGGAGAAGGACTTCCAAATTCCCAAGCAGGCGAGCGACACTGGGCAGGGCCTCGGGTCCCTGGTCTGTAAATAACAACAATGCTGATCCCTGCGAGCCCCACTGGGCTCGCCGTGGGTGTTCTGCAAACGTGAGTGTCTCTTCCCACTCCTGTCCCACTGTGGCTTTTCCAAACCTTAATTCTTATAATGCTGCAGAGAATATTGGAAATACCAGCTGGTTCTGTTCTTATAATGCTGCAGAGAATATTGGAAATACCAGCTGGTTCTGTTCGGGTTACACAACTCACAGGACTGCCTGCTGACGCCCAGAGCGGCCCACAGCTAAAATATGCAGGCGGCCCCACCCCTGAGCACATGGGAAGGGGTCGCAATCAGGACCTGTCTCCGGCTCCACCCCTTCCCCCGCCTGGGCACAGCCTTCCAGGAGCCATGTAACCAGCCGACGGCGATTCCTTCCACGTAGGGGCCGAGTAAGGTGCCACCGCACGCATCGCCTTTCAAGCAAGGCCATTGCCAGGCCAGAGAACTTGGCCACGTGCCGGCTCCCGCCTCAGTCCTGAAATACGAGGACCGAAGCCCTTTGCAATTTGAGCAAAGAGCACTTGGAACGATTAGGCGAGAGCCCCCTTCACAAAGAGTGTAAGAAACGGAATGGAAGTCACTTCTCCAAGACAGGGCTGGCAGAAGCTGGGGGCAGAATCCAGGAGGGTGGAGAGCGGATGGAAGACAGGGCACCCAGGCTGCCAGGACCGCTGGCCTTCCTCGTGTGCTCAGCTTGCCCTCTCCATGGGGTCACCAGGGTCCGGCGGCAACCCGAGGCGCCCCGGCAGAGGCTCTGCCATCCAGCCCTGTCTGGGCAGAGGATTCAAGGGACCCAGAGCAAGCAGGAGATGGGGAGGCAGCTGAGAGAGGGCACTGGCTGGGTTAAGGCCCACTGCTGAGCTGTCCCCAGAAGGCCGCTGTGCCAAAATACACCAGCCGTTCACATCCCAAACCAGAAATTCACTCTCAAGAAAACTCCCTGTGGGAAGATTGAAAACTAGGCAGAGAAGGAAGTGTCCCGCAGAAGGATCCTTTGCTCAGTAAACGTCAAACTTGGCACAAGAGGTCCCCAGGCACAGGTCTGTCTCTACCTGGGGGGGTGCCGGCCAGCTTTAAGTTCTGGGGAGCTGCGAGGGGCCAGCGGGTGCACAGTGCAGTCTCTAGAAACCGGGAGGGGCGGGGCGGGGGAGGGGGGCAGCAATGAGGAGGCTCACTCACAGGGCTCTCTCATCCCACACCCAAGGACAGGGAAGCCACCCGCCCATCAGACTCAGTGGGCCACCGCTGGGAGAGGCTCAGGAACATGGGCGCCCCCGGGGGCCACCCCGTGCAAAGTTACTTACCTGGCGGAGGTGCCTCTGAAGCCAACTTCTGCCTCTTGGGAGCTTTCCTGGGCTTGGTCGCCTTCTTGGGCGGCCTGGGCTCCGGCGTGCGCGGTTCCCGCACCTCCTCCCCGGCTCCCGCGGGCAGCGGCGGCGAGAAGGGCTGGGGCTCGGGCTCCGGGCGCGCGTAGTAGGGCTCCTGACTCCAGATCTCCTGCACGTAGTAGTAGGGGTCCTCGAGGTCTGCGCCCTGGGCCCCAACCCCAGCCAGTGCCACCTCCAGGAGCGCGATGGCCAGCGCCAGCGCGGCGGCCCCCGGGCGAGCCATGCCAACTCCGCCCCGCGCCCTGGGCAGGGTCACGGTGGCCGGCGGGCGGCGGGCGCGGAAGGCGGCGCGGGGCAGGGGCGCCGGGCACTGCAGCGCGGCGCGCGGGGCGCAGGAGGCTGCCGGCCGGCGGCGCGTGTGCCGGGCTGGGCTGGGCAGGGCCAGGGGCGGGCAGGGGCCCGCCAGGCGCGGGGCGGGCGCAGGGGACCGGCCCCGCCCTTCCTTCTTCCCTTCCTTTCCTCGCCAACCCCGTGGCGGCGGGCCCTGGGAGGCAGGTATGGAGTCCTCTCCATCCCAGTAACTGTCTCCAAACCTCCCCCTTCCCGGCCACTGAGCTGTCCTGCTGGGTGCCTGCTTCCCCAGAGACTCAAAGGAGTTCCCACCTGGAAGGAGGCTGGAGGCCACTGGTTCTTCCCACCCCTTTGTGTCACAGGTTGGAGAAACGGGACCCTCCAGGAGAAAGGGTTCACACAGGTCCTTAAGTTAGAAACCCACACTAGACGTGCTGACCTGCTGGGCACACACCTCTGCTCAGTTTGACCCTGATCCTATTCCAGGCACTGTGACTGTAATTCCTGAGCCCCCAGGGGGCAGGGCTTCAGAGAAACAAGGTGTCCATGGTGCCAGGGCCTAGACGCTGGGGGATCCCTGCTCCCACCTGGGACCCAGACTGTTGGCGTGAAAAGGGAGGAAGCAGCATGGTCCTGGGCTGCCTGGGCAGTCACAGGTGACCTTGCTCATCCGCAGAGCAGCCCCAGCCCAGCCACCCCACCCCCCCTCACAGCGGCCGGGAGGGCACTCGGGCCTTCAGAGAAGGGCCTCTGCCCTGGACTGTGTGTGGGTCCCTCAGGCTGGATGTTGGGGATCCTGGCCTGCATTGTTTCTCTTTTCTAATTTTTTTTCCTCATTGGTTTCCTATGGCCGCTGTAACAAATCACCACAACTCCATGGTGTACAACAACAGGTGCTTGCTGTTCCCTGCAGGCAGCTGGCTGAGCAGGTGTCATCGGCCAGAATCAGGCCTCAGCCGCTGCGCTCCCGGGGAGCCCCTGGGAGCCCCTGGGCAGCCGCTCCGGCTCCCAGCGGGTGTTGGTTGAGTCCCCCCCCCCCCCCCGGGGGTGGCACTGAGGGCCGGGCCGGGGCTCTGGCTGTTGCCCGGCCAGGTTTGTCTTCTCCCCGGTTCCTTCTCGCGCTTTCCTTGCAGAGCTCCTCGCGGCCTCTCTCTGTCCCGGCCTGTGGGGTCACATCTCCGGCCAGCACTGGTCCCCTGAGTCCCCCTACAGCGTCCCCTTCTGCCACAACTGTCCTCCTTCCAGCTGGAGCAAGTGCTCTACCTGTCAGGGCTCCTGTGCTTAGGTGGCCCACCCAGACGAGCCAGGAAACCCCTCCTGAGGGGATAACAGCCACATCTACGAAGTCCATTTCGCCACGAAACCAACACGCTCATGCGTCCCGGGATCCGGGTGGGGATGTCTTCGGAGGGCCGTTCTGCCTCCCACAGGGACAGACTGGCCCTCGTTTCTGAATGGACGTCACCTTCCCAGTCCCTGTGGACCTGCCATGCCAGGATGCCAGTGAGCTGAATCTGGACCCCTGGGCAAGGCCTCCCCATTTTCCTGCTGTTGCACCTCTGAGCCCACCCTGTGGGCAGGGCGTGGGCCAGGGCAGCCGCCATCCTCTGCCTCCAGCCGCCCCCATTTGCCAGCTCGTTTTGTCTCATTGCCCCCCTCCCAAAGGCCACCTCACCAGGCCAGCCTTTAGGGCAGCTCTGCCAGTCTCCCAGGCCGCAGGCCAAAGCAAAATGGCTTGGTGAGAGGAGGCTGCAGCCCAGGCAGGGCCCCAGCTTGTCTCCCCACCAGGAGGCTTTGGACCTGGCCGCCAATCCCCAGGACATTCCAGAACCCAGAGCCAGCAGAGGTCTCCAGCGTGAGAGAGGAGGCAGGCCCCTTCTCCCCCAGCCCTGTCCTGGCAGGCCTGGCCGGGCTGGTCCGTGGCCTCCTCTGGGTGCCTGCCCTCTCTCCCCCATGGTGTACCCCCAAAGATGACTCCCACGGGTGCTTTTCTCTGAAGCCAGGCACTCCGGCCAATAAAACAGGCCAGCTTGGGGCTTCAGGGGCAAACCGGAGAGTGACTCCTGCAGCCATCCACTGAGAAGTCCCAGCTAGCTGTGTGAGCACAGGGAGGGGACCGCCTGGCATCCCGACATCCCGGGAGGGGCCTCAGAGACCCAGGCCAGAGTCACACCCTGCGCCACCTCCATCAAAGACCCCAGAGCTCCCCAAATATGCAGATGCCAGACCCCACCCAGACCTACAGAACGCCTGGAGAGGTGGCCCGGGCACTGGCAGGTCTATGAAGCTCCTCCAGTCACTGATACAGTGAAAACTTGAGAGCAGCCCCCCTCCCATTTACAGAGGAGACAGGCCCAGGACACACAGCACACCAGTGACACTCAGGACCACACCCTACTCTTCTGCCCTCATCCAGTGTCTCCCATCAGGCGGTGTGAATCTTCGTGGCCCCAAACCCGTAAGTTCTGAGAACATGGGACTTTCCTGGGACCTCCTAGTAAATAAATGGAGACACACATGCCCTGTGGTGTCTGGTGAGCGTCCGGAGACCGTCCCTGGAATCAGGAAGTGGGTCCCAGGGATCGCCATTCTCCCCGTTACTGCTCCTTGGTTTCCCACGGAGAGACATGTAATTAAAGCAAGCGGAACAAACAGAACGAGAATGATTGCACAGACGCGGACTCCCCACGCGCAGCAGCCGCGGCCGGTCCCTGAGCCGCCTGTCTGCCTGGGAGTCCCTCCCCTGGGGCTGCTCGCCCGCCCGGAGTGTGCAGGGCACAGCCGGCGTCAGGGAGTGTGGCCAGACAGGATGGCACAGCTGGCCTCCTCGTCTTGGTCTCCCAGCCTCACCTGCTTCTCAGCACTGCCTGTCGGCTCAGCCCTTCCTCCTCTTCAGCTTCCCCATGAAGACGGTCCCCTCTCTCTTTGACAGTCTGTTAAACAGGGGGGCGGGGAAGAGGAGGTTTACAGTTGTTCGAATGGAAATAATATAATTAATAAATAAGAATACAAGAATAAACTCTGCTTCGCGTACTCACAACTACAAACCTACTTTTGCCCGCCCCAGAGGATATCTAACATAGCGAGTCCTACTGCTTCTCGTGACCTGTGTCCTTAATTCACCTCTTCCTCTGTCCCCAAGCAGTGTCCTAGCTATGGTTCATAGCCTCGTGCCAGATGATGGGAACATGTCCGCACTGCAGGGGAGCCACCAGCTTCCTCCCCGAGACACCCGTGAATAGAATGGTGCCCTTGCTGAGGAACCCCAGAAATCCAGCCCCTCTAGGACTCAGGCTCACCTCCTCCCCCAAACTTTGTTCTCCCAGCTCACCGATGGGCAACGAGGGCGAAGCATCCTCTCCACTGCCCCTTGCCCAGCACCCACGAGCTCTTTATAAATGAGTGATTATTATAATCTGCTCATTTTACATGCCCCACGGACCCAACAGAGTACGAGAAAGAAATTTCTCAATAAATCCTGTTGCGTGATCCTCCCTGGCTAGGTCGTCCACGGCGCTGGCCAAGAGGGCTTCGTTCTGAGACCTTTTTTTGCTCTCCTCCTAATAATGTGTTTAACTTAAGTCTGGGACCCCATGATGAAGTATTCGTCTCTCCTGGTGCTGTAAGTGGGCAGGGCGTGGGCCAGGGCAGCCGGGAAGGTGCTGACTTTTCTTGGACATTAACCAGGCTATAAACCAAACCGTCCAGCACTGAGGCCAGTTAGGAAATCAGACCGGCAGCTCGGAATCCCTCCCGGCTTCTGGGTCTTTCAGAGGGTGCTCCTTCCTGTCGCGCCACGCTGTGCTCTGTGGGGAGTCCGCACGCCTCTGTTCAGCAGGGTAAGCCCACGTTCGTTCGTTCATTCATTCATTCATTCATTCATTCATTCATTCATTCCTGACACTCAGGGTTCTGATAAGCTCATTTCTGTCACTCAGCCTAAACCGCTGCTTGTCCAATGATTGTCAGACACCTCGCAGAGCTGGTAACTTTTCAAGTATTTATGAGCCCCACAGAGGAGATCTGTGTGAAGCTGCTTGACAAGAAGCAACAGTGTCACAGGTCCAGAGAACATTCTGCTGAGACAATGTCCGCAAGGCCTCAACACTTTCACACCTGCTCATTTCCCGATTCTCCCCGAGACGTTTACACGCAGAGAATGAAAATGGAAGTGTTGTGTTTTCTAAGGGCAGTAATTTGAAAAATTAGCAGACATATATATATATGTGTGTGTGTGTGTGTGTGTGTATGTATATATAAATATATAAGTATTTATATATGCTCTGACACAGTCATTGCTAAAAATATAGTCTCGAGATAGATGTTCAGGGCAGAGATACGGAGTTGTTATGGCAACTATGACTATGACTAGGAAGCGGGAGGTTTCTCCCGTCCTTCACCCTGTCGAGACGGGCGGTTTAAATGGCAATGTCTTTGGTAATGTCCTCAGTCTCATTACTGCATAGCCACCCATTTCACATTTAATGTTCAACATGTTTGTTCCGACTCCCAGGCTCTGCAGATCTGGCCCCTTCTTGAGAAGTCTCGTCCTTGGTTCCCCCGCCCCTTGCCGCTCGGCTCCTGTCCTCCCTGTGGCCTCAACGCTGTGGTTATATTTTCAGGGTGACCTGGAGAAACTGGCCTTGGCTTGAGATGTTCCATCTGTAAATAAGAAGTTGCTGTTGTGGAAACTGTTGAGAAATCGTATGGACAGATGTGAGGAGACAGCGGACCCAGTAGCCAGAGGCTGCCCAGCACCCCGGAGAGCTGGTGCTTCTGGGCACGACCACGTGCAGAAGTTTCCAGACAGGATGGCATCTAACGTTTGTGCCATGGTTGAGAATGGGAATGGCCAGCAGTACCAAACGAGTGAGAAGGGGACTCAGCCTTCAGAAAGAAGTTCCAGATGGTTTTATAGGTGAATTTGCCGAACTTATAAAAGCACCAAAATTCCCATCTTATAACAGTTTTACTCCAGGACACAGAAAAAGAGTAAAAGCATCTTAGGTCATGTCAGGCAGCTAATGTCATCTTGATCCTAAAACCAGAGAATGACAACATTTTAAAAAGGACCTAATGGGCTCATTTCATCTCCTCTGTGAGCCCTGGTGTCCCAACACCCCGACTTCCCTCATTCCGGCGCCTCCCTGCCCCCCACTGCCCCCCACCCCGTCCTCACCGCACTCCCTCCCCCACCTCGCCCTCGAGCTCAGCCTCCCATCCCCCTCCGTGGACAAGCTCAGACACTTCGATGCCTCCTCACCTCCTGGGGGACAGCATCCAATCCCGGGGTCCGCAAGGGCTCCCCAGCCTCACCTCCCAGCCCTGTCCCCTCCTCTTCAGTCCACCAGGGGTGTCCAGGTATGGGAACAAGGTCACACCATCCATGTGGCCCCCCCACCCTCTCGATCACCCACACCCCACTGGCAACGACCTCACGAACTCCAGGAAGCGCCCCCCCAACTACCTCCATCAGCTTCAACTCTGATTCCCACGTCTCCGAATTTCATACCAGAAACACAGAAGAAAGCGGCACGTGGGGACAACACGTGCTAACCTCATCAGGAAGCCCTACTGAGCCTCAGTTTCCTCATCCATAAAATGGAACAGTAATGAAGAGATGATTCACGAACTAGAAGCACCCCTGAACGCCAGGCCCACGCTCAGCCAGGGCCAGCTGATCCCCCTCCTGCCCACGTGGCCTCCGCTCGGGGAGGCGGGGAGATGCCACCTTGTCTGCGGGCAGCTCGGGGCTCTCCAGGGGTCTGCCAGGCGGCCGCTCCCCAAACAGCCCAGCTATAAATCATGTCAGCCCCTCCCTCGGCAGCCTCTGAGCCTCTGGGCATATGTGCCTGGTATCGGAATAAAGTTTAAATTAAATCCAGAAGCTGCGAGGCTTCGTAAAAACCGAGCTGCCCTCCTCCGCCGCGGTGAGCCAAACCAAAACATCGTAATGAGTGCATTCTCCGTTTTGCCCCACGGGCCCTGAATTCCCCCCAGCTTGGCTCCCCGAGGCCTGGGGACCTTCCAAAAACAAGGAATCTAGCAGGAAACCTAAACAGGAAGCCTCTCGCGTTTCTTCAGGACCGAAGCCATTCCTGCGCATTTTCTGGGAGAGAGTGAGGGGGTCTCAGACCCCCAGAGGCCCGGGTGCGGGACAGCAGCCCCCGAGTGGAGCCGGGGACACCGGGAGTCACTGGGAAGACCCCGCACTGCTCTCCTGGTGGCCCTGCCCCTGTGGTACCCAGCACAGCCACTGCCTGATGGAGGGCCGCTGCCCACCTGGAGTTCACTAAAGGGTTCATGAGTTTCTGCCCCCCAAGGCGGGCGCCATGAATGGCACGCTGAGAAGCACCTGTGAGAGCCGCAGAAAGGGGTGTGTGTGTGTGTGTGTGTGTGTGTGTGTGTGTGTTCTCCAAACACCTGTATTGCCAGGAGGGATCCCGTCAGTAAACAGTGGGCTGGTGCCGAGAGAGGCTGTGCCCAGTGGCGGTGGAAATACCTGTCCCACTACCAAAATGACTTGCTAACGTAGTTGACATTCGGGCTGCCACCGAGGAAGTCGGTTCAATCACAGGGACTATTTTTAGAGGCCTCCTAATGGAACTCTTCTCTCAAACCACACAGCTTTCTGTAATTAGAAGAGAGACTATTATTCAAGTCAGATCTTTTTATTTTTTTTCCCCTCAAACGCCTGTGCTTTATGCAACATTATCACGGACATGCATTTGCTCAGACAGATGATGCTCAGATCATGCCACCAGGGTGAGTGTGAGCAGGGCACCATGGCGTCATCACCCACCACCACAGGCCCCCACCCTGACCCTGCTGAGGGTCACGGGGTGACACAGAGCTGTCCCTGTGCACTTCGCTCTTGGGGAACGATTTTTCAAGTGTTTTCTCTGCTGTTTCCACACAGACTCATGCATGCCGCCCTCCGCAGGGTCATCCGCGAACTCAGAAAGAGTTCAGGAGCGTCTGCTTGGTGCCCAGAGCGGGACCAGCCCCTGAGAGGCACGCCGGGGTGCCCACGGAAAGCGAGCTTATGCTCCCGGAGCGGGGGGTCAATAAACAAACCAGAATGTCCACAAAGCGGACACAGCTTGTATAAACATGTCAGAAGGAAAACAGAGGGGACGGGGACATGAGAGGAGAAGGCAGGGAGGGATGCAGGACGAAGGAAGGAAAGGAGGGAGGGGTCCGCTTTGGGATGATGTGGCAGGGAGGCCCGCCCCGATGATGCCGCAGCTGAGACCCACGGATCCAACAAAGCCGACCACAAGCTCAGCCGAGGAAGCATTCCAGAGACCACGCAGAGGTCACAGCAAGGGACACCATTACCTTTGGCCATCCATTCATCTGCTTCTCAACGCCTTTGTCCAGGCCGCCTGTACCGAGGATGCTGAACGCCTTTGTCCTGGCCGCCTGTATCCGAGGATGCTGAACGCCTTTGTCCAGGCCGCCTGTATCCGAGGATGCTGAACGCCTTTGTCCAGGCCGCCTGTATCCGAGGATGCTGAACGCCTTTGTCCAGCCGCCTGTATCCGAGGATGCTGAACGCCTTTGTCAAGGCCGCCTGTATCCGAGGATGCTGAACGCCTTTGTCCAGGCCGCCTGTATCCGAGGATGCTGAACGCCTTTGTCCAGCCGCCTGTATCCGAGGATGCTGAACGCCTTCGTCCAGCCGCCTGTACCGAGGATGCTGAACGCCTTTGTCCAGGCCGCCTGTATCGAGGATGCTGAACGCCTTTGTCCAGGCCGCCTGTATCCGAGGATGCTGAACGCCTTTGTCCAGGCCGCCTGTATCCGAGGATGCTGAACGCCTTTGTCCAGCTGCCCGTATCCGAGGATGCTGAGCGCCTTTGTCCAGGCTGCCTGTATCTGAGGATGCTGAACGCCTTTGTCCAGGCCGCCTGTATCGAGGATGCTGAACGCCTTTGTCCAGGCCGCCTGTATCGAGGATGCTGAATTGCCGGGCTGTGCGAAGCCTCCAGAAGTTCTCTTTCCGCTGCACATGCCCTGTCTCTGTAGACACGTCCCGGACGCAGAGGGTGACAGCCAGTCTTCGATGTCTGAAGTCTGTCTCACATGGAAAGCCAGTCAAAGCTCCCCACAGAGCAGCTTTCAACAAGTCATCCCGATTTCATTTAAAATGAGCCAAAGAAGAAGGGGAAGTAAACCCCTGCACCACGCCTCCCTCCCTGTCATGTTCTTTGACAATGGGGGGAGCTTCTGGGGCCTCCCGACGTCCAGGAACAGTACCACCCGACAGGGCCACGGAGAGGTGCACCCGCCACACTCTCCACGCCAGGATCCAGTCCCTCCGTGGCGACCACCCTGAGCTCTTCACGTGGAAATAAAGATGCCTCCAGGAGAGGGGGCCCCTCCTTCCCTGTGCCAGGCCTGCCAGGTCACAGCACCTGACTGCTCCCGAGGGCTCCTGGGCGGTCTCTGCAGCCTCCTCTGGCTTCCCCGCCTCTCTAACGAACGGCCAGTCCCCATGGAAAAGAGGGTTTTTCGTGGAACAGACTCCCCAGAGTTCAACAGCGGTGCAGACTCCAGGGGAATTCAGCTCCGAGGCCGGAGGCCAGCAAGCTTCCCTGGGACAGCCAGAGAGTGAACGGCTCAGGGTTCCTGCGGAGACCCCCAGCCTCTCCTCGGAGTGGGACCTCAGTCACAGCCAGGATGCAAACACACCGGTGTGGCTGTATTCTAATGAAACTTCCCCTGTGGACACGACAGGGTGATCCATGTCCTGGTCACGTGCTGGGCTCCGAGACCTAGCTCTGCTCTGCCCTGAAAAGGTCCGGGCCGGCCTCGGGCAAGGCCAGCTGCTCCAGTGAGGCCCAGGCTCAGTCTGGCCACGTTAGGGTCCAAGGGCAGGCTCAGCTCGGGGAGCTGGGCTCGACTCCAGGCCACCTCAGCCTCGAACGACATCACGCCACACCGACAAGTCACACGCTTTGGTCTCGTGTTGGCTGTGGCAGCGTACAGTGCGCCTGGGGCCGGGCACTGGGCTGCAGGGAGCAGACATCACCCCACCCCCTCCTCCTGGAGTCCCTCCTGGGCCTGGACGGCCCGGTTGGCTGCAGCCTCCGGCCTTGCCATGATGGACGAGCGTGGGGTCCGGCAGAGACGGTCTCGGGAGAACCTGGGTTGACGGGGCGTATACAGGGAACGAAGGACGCCCTGTGGGGCTTCGGCCACGCGTGACTGACAGCTGCTGATTGACACGGGGGCAGTCGGACCCCGGCTGCCACGTCACACATGGCCATGCCAAAGGGGTGCTGCCCATGTGTGGGGTCTCAGAAAGGCGATCGGGGACTCCACGCGGCGCTGGGTAAGCGACGAGGCTGGAGCACAGCCCCCCGCCCCCCGAGCTGTGTGGGGAGCGTGGGGTGGGGACAGCGGGGTCCCCCCGGGAAGGTGTCTCTGTGGCAGGCGGGCACCTGCCTGTCTAGGTGGATACAGGGATGTGTTCGCCACCCTCTCTCCACAGTGAGAATCAAGCTGAGTGACGGAGCCACGCGCTGCGCGATGAAATCAAACAGAGGCGGAAATCAGGGCAAGCGATACACAAACCGGGAGTAAAAATAGCAGCAGGGAAGCAGAGGGGAGAGCGAGTGGGTGTGAGGACCCAGAGAAAGAGAAGGGGGGAGGAGCGAGGAAAAGAGCCGGAAAGTGGAGAACAAAGCTTCTGTTTCCATGGCGACCAGCAGCCCCAGCTCCGGAGCCAGAAGCTCCAGCCGATGCTGTGCACCGGCCAGTTCCCAGGATGCACTGGGCGCCCTCCCAGGGGTGGCCCAGCCTGGAGGGAGCGCCCCCAGGCTCTGGGGACGGGGAGCTGCCTCAGCGTGGGCCCTGCCTACACCAGTCCCAGCCCAGGCCACCCCGAGCCCCGGGGTGGCCGCCACACGTTCCCCGGGGGCGTGCAGGTCAGCTGAGGGACAGGAGTGCTGTCCCTGGGCGGCTGGCCCCCCAGTGGCCTGTGCAAGCTGGGAGGGGCTCTCCATGCCCTGGGGACTGAGAAGCGGGGACTGAGTCTGGTCAAATTGAAAGTCGAAGCAGCTCTTGCCAAGGTCAGCCGTGGACTCCAGGTGACCACGCCTGACTGTCTTCCTAGTCATGCTCTCAGCAACACCGGACACTGTGGGGGTGGCTTGCTTCAAGACCGTCCCGTCTTGGATTCCGGAATGCCACCCGTCCTCGGCGTCCCTGCCACACCCTGCCCAGGGCTCCCGGCCCTTTCCTGAGACCCGGGCCCTGTATCCCTGCCTTGGCCCCTTGCCCTTCCGGCTCTCACCTCCTCTCTCTAGGGGATGCTTCCTTCCCTGGGAGTACCACGCATGCAGATGGGCCCCGAGTGGACGCCGGGCCCGGGCAGTTCCGTGAGCTCCAGGTCTGTGTGCCCACAGACTCCTGGGCATCTCCACGAAGCTGTGCATCCACATCCCCAACTTCCAGGCAAAGGGAGTTCTTGCTCAGCTCCTCCAAACGGGCTCCAGCTGCCTTCGCCTGCTCTTTGCTGGGTAGAGCGGGCAGAGAGGGCGGACAGGGCTCAGGGAGAAGGGCAGAAGGGAGGTAGAGGCAGGAGGGAGGCAGGGACAGGGCCCAGGTGAGCCTGGCTTTCTTGAAGCTGAGTGTTGGGGTCGGCGGAGGCACAAACATTCAGAGGGAGAGACTGGGACATGAAGTCGCTGATACAATCACCAGATTCCAAAATATTCAGAGTGGCCGAGGGTCTCCCTGGACCACGTTCCCAGAGAAGTCCACGGAAAGGGCCTTCCTTCCGTTTCGAATGAAGGGTCCTCTTTGATGTGCTGAGCCAGGAAGAGAGTCACAGCGACTCACATCTTTAATGTCATTAAAATAATTAAATCGCACAGTCATTTCTTACACTCAGCCTGGACTTTTCCCAGACTTTCCTTCCGAATGAAACACGGCAAAGACAGCGGGAGCTGGAGAGAGCCCCAGGCAGACCCTCCTTCCGCGCCACCCCGCAGAGGTGGCGACTTCACAGCCCACCTCCGGTGTCCCGCTATGGTGTGTGCATCGGGACAGACGTAACGCCATGGGTTTTAACGGCCCCTTCCTACCTGACAGCACGGCAAGCTCTGGCCAACTCTCTGTTCTGCTCACTGAAGACGGAGAAGCATCCCGTGCCCCAGAGCGCAGTGTGATGGCCGCGGTAAGTGGTCACGGCGTGCTCCCGCCCCCGGGCACTGGCGGGCCCCTCCTTTACACCAGCTGTTTTTTGAGGTCTGAGCCAGGACTCAAACCCGAGCATTCTGACCGAGGACAAGTATGTTTAAACAAATATGCTTATTCACAGATATTTGCTGAGCATCTACCACATGCCAGGCCCCATGCCAAGTGCTGGGGATACAGCAGTGAACGAGGGGACAGACCCCAGTGCTGGAAGCGATGACATTGTAACAGGAACACATACCAAACAGCTGAAGAGCATGACAGCTTCATATAGAAATGTGAGCCAGAGAGAAATTCAAACAGGGTGACGAGAGCAGGCGTGGATGGCAGGTGGTAGAGGAGGGAGGGGCCTCCCTGAGGAGGTGACATTTAAATGTCAAGTTGAATGACAAGTAGGACTCACTTTCACGAAAATATGGGGCAGAGCATTCCAGATGGAGGGAAACACATGGGTCTGAAAAGGTTCACATTTCCCGTCCGGTGTGGCTCAGTGGTTGATCGTCGACCCATGCAGAAGAGGTCGCCGGTTCAATTCCCGATCAGGACACACGCCCAGGTTGTGGGCCCAATCCCTAGTGGGGGGCATGCAGGAGGCGGCCAATCAATGTTCTCTCTCATCGATGTTTCTATCTCTCTCTCCCTCTCCCTTCCTCTCTCTAAAATCAATAAAGAAAAGAAATTTTAAAAGTAAATAAATAAATAAATAAAAATGTTCACATTATTTCGCTCTGTAATTCCCCTCCTGAAAATCTGTATTAAGAGAGTAACTCTTCATATGGAACGAGCTACCCACTGCAGCTTATTTATAATAATGCAAACGAATAGAAACCACCTGTGTCAGAGAAAATGACATCTGTGCTTGGTGGAATATTATGCAGTCGTGAAAAATAATTTTACAGGCTTTGATTCTGCCCAAAAGATACATCCGACCCTGTCTTTCCAGCAGATTATACTAAAAAACGCAGGGGGAACGTATGAACTAACGATCAGAGGACTCTAAAATGTAAGTGCTGACAAGCAGAGCGGAGAGAGAAATCCAACTCGAAGGAATGCAGGTAGGGCAGTGAGGGTGCTTGGGTCCCCCCATATTCTCTGGCTTAGCCATCAGGGCAGCCCAACCCTGGACCCGTGCAGCCGCTGAGGACCGATGAAATTCCAAGAGAAATCCCTTTTCTTTTTCATTTGACAAGGGTGTAGTTTTGCCAGACTGAATGCGGTTTCCCCATGTTGACGGACTGCTGTTCCTCTCGGGTACCTGTGTTTTGGGTGCTTATTCCTTCCTTCATTCGTTCACACGGCGCCCGGTGCGTGCTGGGTTTCCGACGCTCCTCACTGGGCAGGGGCCAGCCTGATCAGCTTGTACCTGTAACGACTTCCCAGTTTACAGAAACAGACACAGAACTTTACAGTGTATCAACTGTACTTTCCTCACTGAGTCTCGCAACATTTCCGAGGGCTGAGATTCATCTGCCCGAAGAGAAGGGGGCCCAGAGAGGCGAGAGAACTTCCTCAAGTGGGTGGGAATTGGGGTGGGACGCTCTCCTTCATGGAAGAGGCTTGGGGGGCTCCGTTTTGCTTCTCCAGTGCAGTGATGGACTCAGGCTAGATCCACGGGGTGGAAAGCTGCTGGGGAACAAGATATTCACACGATGCCAACATATCACCCCACAGATGCAAAGCCCCCAACCTCACCCAGAAAGTAGCACTTGCCAGAGAAATATAAAGAAGCCTCTGGACCTAACCCCTCGTTCAGGGCAAGTACAGGGGCTAGAGGAACGTATGAACCCCACCAGAACAAGAAGACAAACCCAGAATGGGGATATCCTCAAGACCATGACCTGCAGGCTTCAAAAAGTCAATGACCTAGAAAAGGAAGAGAAAAAGCAGACAGGCTGCTCTACATTGAAAAAAAATTAGAACCCTAACAACCAAACCTAGTGTGTATGCCTGAACTGGACCCTGGTTTAAAAAAAAAATAGCTGTCGAGCACATTGTTAGGACAGTGGAAGGAATATGAACAATGACTGGCAATTACATAGTTAAAATAACTGGTATTTGAAAAAAGGAATAAAAATGTTGCCTTGCTACAAGAAATGTATCAGCTGGAACTTATTTTCAAATGATATGCATGCGTGTATACAGGGGATAGCTGTGTATAGATACAGTCATACAGAGAGAGAGAATTCAAAGATGGCAAAATCTTAAATTGCATCTTGGTGAAGGGTACACGTTTTCCACTTTTCTGTAAGCCTGACGAATGTTATTAAAGGTTAGTGGCTCCAGCTCCCACGGCAGCTCATTCTATGTCTCACAGGAAAACCAGCGCTTGCTGTATACAGCTGAGCTCCCTACGTGAGCTGGTCCCCTCCAGCCAGCTGGGCACGCCCCTGACTTTCGGAAGCCGACCACCCACAGAGGGGTGGGAGGGCCGCTTGCCCTGGGGCCAGTTTAATCCTCAAAAGCGGTGCTTTTCCTCTGCTTCCCACATTCAGTTTTAGCAAGGGGAGACTTGGGGCTCTCTCCACTGGCTCTTTTTCTCAATTCAGTGTTAAAACAGCATCACTTAAAAAAAAACTCAGAGACGTCAAGGCTTGAATGCTTGCCCGGCTCTCCGGCAAGTTTCCAAACTCATCAAGCGGTGGAAATTATTAGAAAGACTCTCACACACTCGTTAATTTTGTTTTCCAGTGAATCAAAGATCGTCTCTGCCAGACTTGGCTGAATCTGCAGAGCACATCAGCGCTCCGATCACTAATTAATACACACAGAGAGGGAGGCTTCCGCAGCACCCCCCACGCAACAGAGTACACGTCATCGAGATGCATCAATTTAAAAAACACTCTAATTTGCAAATGTCCTCTCGGAAATCTTACGCACGTGCCAAAATAGCTGTAAGTCGTACACGTCCAGTGAAATTGGTGTCTCCCAAACTCCCAAGAGCGTTTCGAGGGAGAACTTGGAGCTCCCCCCACCACCACACTGGCCACCCCGTTTTCCCCTCGGGGTCACCCGTCAGCTCCTCCTCCAGACTGTAAAAGTCATCCATTCATTCATTCATCAAACACAGGGCTCGGCAAAGGTGGGTGTACAGAGTTGTGAGTACGCGGAACCCGGAGCTTATTCCTGCATTATTCTTTGTTGATTGATTATTGTGTTAAGTACTTGTATTGCATTATTTGTATACACGAACAACGGTACACATACTTTTGCCCACCCTGTGTGTACTGACATCCTGAAAATGTCAAGTCTCTGATCCAGAACTGGAGACACAGTGGCGAACAAACCCCACACGCTCAGGCATAACCACAAGCTGCAGTAACAACACAGTCGGCATTGGGTCCGAGAGCCGTGCAGAAACGCTCTGTGTTCATTGACTCCCAGTGAAATCCCAGGAACTGTGTGTGCAGGTGATGCTTTAGCAGTACAGCCGGATTTCAGGGCTGGAAGGGCCTAGAGAGCGTGTATCCCAGGCCCACCCCCTTTTCAGGAAGCTCCCCAAGACACGTCCTTCTCTGGCGGATCACAGGAGGGCCAGAGGGCAGGGCCGCAGCGCCCGTGCCATGTGCCTGAAGTTCCATTGGCCAGAGCAAGTCACCAGCCATCCCCAGACCAAGGGGCAGTGAGGAGCTGGGCACACAAACCCGGCCTCCTGTTGACCAGTCTTGCCGTGAGGGTGCCGTTCCCTCTGCCTTCTACTCTTCCTCCTCCGCTCGCTCCTCCTGCCCCCGAGATTTAGCCTGGACACGGCCCTCACTAAGGAGCCCCACGGTCAGGTGCCCCGACTGCCCCCTCCGCCCCAGTCCTCGGCCCATCTCTGCTGCGGCACCGACCGGGGGCATTGGACCCCTCCGTCCACAGGTTCCTCTCTGTGCCTGTGCCCGGCCCACTGGCTTCTCAGTGCAGCCTGCATTCTGAGCCGGCACCTGTCCTGGCCCTGCCTGCCCTGCCTCCACCTGTGACAGACCCCTTCCTAGGCTCCTCACAAGGACCTCAACGTGTCTCTGGCTTCTCGAGGATTCTCTGGCCCGGCCTCCTGTCCAGCAGAGGGACCAGCTGCAGGCTCCCTGCCCCACTCAGGACCGCGGGCAGCTTCCCAGGCCCCACTGGGGCAACCCCACATCCCAGCCATTGCTCCTGTGTAATGTAGAACCACCCCAGCGTGGGGGCATAACACCACTTTCTTATGCCCACAGATTCCGTGGGCCAGGAACCTAAGAAGCCAGTGGGGCGGCTCCTCCTACCTTCTGTCTGGGAAAGCTCACAGGCTGTGTTACCCTGGGCAAGGCGCTGCATCTCTCTGTGCCTCAGTTTCCCATCTGTAAAGTGAGGATGGCACTCATACTTCCAGGCTCGGGGTATATGAGTCGATGGCATATGAGGGTTCAGCGTGGCCCGGCTGGCAGCAAGCGCTGCGTGAATGTTGCGCTTCGAACGGGTTGTGAGAATCAGCCGGTTCAGTTCTCACAACACGCTCTGAGGCGAGTACCGTTACCCCGTCGGTCTGTGGGCGAGGCCACTGAGGCCCAGGGCGCCTTGCTGGTCCGGGGTCGCTGGAGTGTGGGGCGGACGAGGCTTGCAGAGGTGCCTCGAGGAGGCCTCGCGGGAGGTGAGGAAGGAAGGGACAGTTCCTCCTACGAAGGGAGTAACCTCACCCGGAGGTGAGCCAGAGCGTGGGGGGCAGACGGCGCTGCCTGTGGGTGTGGCTGGAGCCTAGAAGTCAGGAAGGAGGTCCACGTGCCCGTCCCCAGACGAGCAGGCACTGGGTTCCCAGCACCTTCTAGGTCATGAGCTCTGTCTCAGAACGTGAGAATGAGCGATTCTGTTCCTTCCCTGAGAGGATCTATCATTTTAGACGCATTTGGCTGAGACTCGGGAAACCTGAACAGCAATGAATTAAGGAAACAGGTGCCCGAGTGCGCACAGGGGACCTGAAAGGCACCCAGACCCGCCCCCAGCCTTGTGCTCGCCCCCAGGCAGCCCGCTCTCCAGTCAGAGGGCTGCCAGTGGAACGAAAACAAACTGGGCGGCTGCTTCCAGCAGTCCCGTGGCTCCGGCTCCGTTTATCTTGGGCCTGAAGCATTGCAAAGGAACGCAGTCCCTTTGCCAGGGACCGGCCTGGAGGAGCGCTGCCCAGTGCCTTTCCCGCGGGCCGGCGCGGGGTCCCGGAGCCCACTCAGGCCGCAGACGCTCCTCCCCAGCAGGCCTGGCCTTCCACGGCCATCGGCCATCGGCGTGCACACCGCAAAGACAACGAGCCCGCAAACGGGTTGGTGAGCCGCTCGGACCTCCGGTTGGGAGCGGGTATCTGAAAATTCAAAACATGCCTCCGAGCTGCCATGTGCTTTTAATTTCCCTGTTACGGTAAAAGCAGGAAAAAAAAAAGACATCCATCCACAGCGTGGATTCAACCAGTCACTCAAAGACTGCTCCCCAAACGATCCTCACTGGCATTTTCCTGGCACTCGCTTTGATTGGACAGTTTAACGATCGGTTACCCTAACCCTTTCCCAGTTAGAGAAAATGAGCAGCCCCAGAAGCCCCCAGGACTTGGGGGTGAGCTCATAACCCTCACCCACGGGGGCAGATCTGAGTGCGGGCGGGGCACTCACGCTGGGTTTGCCAGAATATTCCCTTGTATAGCCCAGGCTCCTGAGTGTCCAGTCATATCCAGGGGGACAACTTGACCGCAGGTAACCCCTCAGACGTGACCTTAGAACCAAGCACGGGACCCCTCTGTGGCCTGGGCACGGGGTGACCAGCAAGGACATCACAAGGATGGACAAGCGGGACGGTCTCCCACAGCGACGCCACGTGACAGCCGGAGGCAGCAGCTGCCCACATCCAGGTCTGTGCCCAGCGCTGGCCCAGGACCGGCTGGGTGCCTTTGGGTTAAGTCAGTCCCAGGGGTTCGAATCCTGCGAGGACAGGGGTTGCCTCGTGATAGATGAGCTATTACAGGGATCAAGAAGAAACCCCGAAATGACGTCACCCTATGCGTACTTCAGAAATCAAAGAAGGACGCACACCACAATCTGGGCCGCAGCTGCTCGGGCGTACCGGCCGCGTGCTCTCTCCCGCTCAGCCGTCGGGGCTGCTCCCGGGCCTGGGCGTCAGGGCGATGCCACGGCTCCCCAGCAGGAACGCGGACCGCCCTCCATCAGGAAGACTCCGGTCGCCCCCTCCCCACCCAGGCCGGCCGCGTGACACCCTTGAACCTTCACAAAACAATGGGCACGGGAAGAAGGGGGCCACCGTTTCCTCCGGGGCTCCCTGTGGAGAGAGGAAACCGTTCTTCGCAGGGACCCACCCCAGCTCCCTCCTCTCTCGCTGGCCAGAGGGCGTCACGCCTGCTCCAAGACCAGTGGCAAGCGGGGCGGAGGTCGGCGTGCCTCGCCTGACCAGTGGGAAGCGAGGCTGTTCCTGGGGTCAGGGCAAGTCCCCTCCTCCTTAGTCCTGTGGGGCAGGGGTGGTAACACCTGAGCAGGTGTCAGGTTCTGTTAGGAAGGAAGAAGCCATGCCAGCAGGTAACAGCAGCGCCCGTCATACCTGGTAGGACATGAGAGAGGAGCCCTGTGCCGGTCTCCGCGGACGCTGCAGCCAAGGACCACACGCCAGCATCTTCAAACAACAGAAACTAACTCTCTCCCGGTCCCGGAGACCAGAAGTCCAAACCCGGCGTCGGCAGGGCCACGCTCCCTACCTCTTGGCTCCCGGGGGCGGCACTCCTTGGCGGTGGCCGCATCCCTGCCATCTCTGCTCCGTCTTCACCCGGCCTCCTGCCCTGCGTGTCTGTGTCTCTCTGTCCAAATTCCCCTCCTCTTATAAGGACACCAGTCACACTGGAGTTGAGCCCACCCAAGCCAGGATGACCTCGTCTGGACGTGATTACACCTACCAAGACCCTATTTCCAAGTAAGGTTGGGCTCAAGGTCCAGGTGCCCCGCAGCCCAGCCAGAGCACCAGCCTCTTCCACCAGACAGCCTGGAGCAGTGCCTACGACGCACCAGGACTCCCCTCTGCCCCTCCCGCAGGAGCAGACACCCTGCTTCCTGGTATCCCGGAGACCACCCCAGACACGAAGCCCAGCAGGGCACCCGCTGAGCCCCGTGGGCGGTGCCCGTGAGGTCGCCCGGCTGCCCCGCAGAGCACCGAGTGCCGGGAGCCGGGTATCGTTTTTCCAGAAGCAATGCTGCCCTCGGAAACAAGGGTTCCTATGGTGATGGTTTCTACCTGGGCCTGCCTTGGGTGAGGCTGGAAACCGGACCCAGGTGTTTCAGCCAAACGGGGGAAGCAGGGCCCCAGGAGCAGAGGGCGGGCAGGTCCAGAAAGTCTGCTCTTGGTGTCGCGGTGGGTTGGGACCTTCGGGGTCACCTGGAGGCTCTCGGTGAGGAGAGGTGGAGGGGCCCCGCTTTGCTCCCAGACCTGGACGCCCAGGAAGTCAGCCAGGCAGTGGGTTTCCGAGCCCACGGTCCACCATCCTTCTGCAGCGAGTTCGCTCACCTTGGCTCTAAGCGCGGTGGGGGGTTTTAACAGTGCGCCCAAGGCACAGGCGTGTTCCCTCGTCTCCAAGTGCCGGGGAAGCCAACATCCGCCTAAGACGCCTTTGTGAATCAGTGCCTTTCTCTCTCAACTTCCAGCATTTGGTGTCAACAATGGCCCTGCCGGTGTGGCTCAGTGGATGGAGTGTCGTCCCATGGACTGAGAGGTCCCCGTTCGATTCCCAGTCAGGGCACATGCCCGGGTTGTGGGCTCGATCCCCAGTGGGGGGCGTGCAGGAGGCAGCCAATCGATGTTTCTTTCTCATATCGATGTTTCTATCTCTCTCTCCCTCTCTCTCTCTAAAAAAAAAAAATCAATAAACCAACAATGGTTCTCAGAGGGGAGGGTGGGAAGCAGAGGCACAGGCCTCCCCGGGGTCAGGGGTTAGTCTGCAAGTCCCACACTGGTGGGCGGGGTCCTCAAAGCCCCGGGACGGCCTCTGTCGTCCCTGTGTGGGTGTCTTGGTTTCCGAGGGCTGCCAAACAAAGTACCACAACCTGGGTGGCTCAGAACAGCAGAATCGTGTCCTCTCAGCTCGGGAGGGTGGAAGCCCAGCATGGAGGCGTCACAGGCTGCCCCCTCCCTAAAGGGAGGACCCCTCCTCGCCTCCTCGGGGCCTGGCGGCTGCTGCGATCCCTGGCATCCTCAGCTGCCGCAGCAGCGCTCAGATCGGCATCCTCCCCCGGTGTCTGTGTTTCTGTCTCTTCCTCTCTCCTTAAAAGGACACCAGTCCTATTGGATTGAGGGCCCACCCTACTCAAGTATGACCTCATGGAAATGTACATCCAAAACAGCCCTGTTTCAAATCATGCCACATTCCAAGGTCCTGGGGGTTAGAACCTCAACATCTCTCTCTAGAGGACACAATTCGACCCGTGACAGTCATTTTAAAACAGCATTTTTGTGTTGACCCCAACAGGGACAGATGAGGGGGGAAATGTAAAACTCCCGTGAGCGAAAACGGAGACCCTCGCCCCTGCAGCAGGGGTCTTCGCCCTGCTCTGCCCGCGGGGGCTCGGGGAGAGCTCAGAGCTGGAGTCTGCAGCCAGAGGCCTCACTCTGTCCCTTCCTGAAGCAGGCCGGGGGCCTTCTCTGGGCCTCGTCTGCGATGAGGATAAAAGCAGCCTGAATACGTGAACCTGGACTCAGAAGGCACGATGGTTCTCACCCTTCAGTGTGCTGAGACCTGGGGGGTGAGATGGGCGGACCACTGGGTGTCCTGTCTCAGGCGCCCTCCAGGGGTCCGCCTTCCTGGGGCCTGCACCTCTCCCTGTCTTTGAGATGTCGGGCAGTCTAAGTCGTAGGAAAAGCTACAGGCTAGCGGTGCACATGAGGCTTGTCCACAGACGTGCAGATGCGTGCGTCCGGCGCCCTGTCCCTGCTGCTTCCCTGGGGCTGCTGGCCAGAGTCGTCTTGTTTCTAAATTCCTTTCAGCCTTCCTGATTGCCCTGCGTGCGTGTTCTCTGAGCTTCCCTTTGAACGGGTTGACGTATACTCGTGGTGTCCTCGTGAGATAATGAGCTACATAAACTTGACAGATCTTCGGTTCATATTTTCTGAGTGTCATGATTTCAACAGGGGCAAAAGGAGAAAGCATATGAAGGGACCAGCTCCTGGAAAGGTGAGAAACGTATGGTCGTATGGTCGCAAGTGACAGCAGTAGGGAGAACGGGGGAGGGGTGGAAAGGGGGGAGGGGGAGAAGAAGGAGGAGGGGGAGGGGGAGGGAGAAGGGGAGAAGAAGGAGGGGGGAGAAGGAGGAGGGGGGAGAAGGAGGAGGAGGGGGAGGAGAGGGGGGAGGAGGAGGTGGGGGGAGAAGGAGGAGAAGGAACTCCCAGGACACCTCCTGGGAGTTCGTCACTAAATACAGTCTCACAAGGGATCTGCCAGTCGTCAGGACATGATCAAGTTCTCGGGGAGGGGGTTCAGGCTGCAGGAAGGCCAGACACAGAGCTCAGTTCCACACAGTACAGAGGGATGAGGTTAGGTCTGAAAAATAACAAACAGGGTCATAAAAGCGTCACCACCGGCCGCGTGGTCGGGCCACGTGCGTGTCAGTGGGCTGGAGCCAGGTGGCTGAGATGCTGCTGACAGCCCCCGGGGGGGTCCAGGGCTGGGGCTGTCCAGCGCCGTGAATCCACCTCCACAGACAAGCAAAGTCTGCCTCAGGCCTGGAGAGCGTCCACCCTCCGGATCCTCTTCCCAGACGGACGGCTGGAGAAGGCGTCGGGGCTCCAGAGCCGAGGCTGGCTGGTCCTTCGTGGAGATCTAATTCAGGAAGCCCACTGCCTTGGTCCCCTGCTGCCTCCACGTGGGCCGCCCTGCAGCTTCAGACAGCACGTGCCAGCCCTGTGGGGACAATGTCAGGAACTCCTCCTCCACGAGGCTGTGCAAGGAACCCAGGCTAGGGTGTGAGACTGACCTGGGATTGAACCCCAGCTCTCTTCCTTGCCTGCTGTGTGACCTTGAAGGCGCTCAGTTCAGTGTCCTCGGGCCATGGACGGAGAGTAACAGCAGCTGCACCTGGTGGGCTGTGGGGTTACCTGAGGACATGGGAAGCGCTGAAGACAGGGTCGGCTACAGAGCAGACTGCCTAAACAGGGCTCCCCGCCTGCTCCTCCCCATACAATGGGAGCGGACGGTCTCATGTCAGCTCTCAAAGCACCACACGAGATTTCGCCGTGATTTAATTCTGGCTCTGGGTCTTTAAAATCAGGGGACCTGAACCAGGTATGGAATCCACGCAATCCGACATTGCCATTTGTCGGGACCTGGGGAAACTGAGTCGTGTCCTAAGAAATGGCTGCCATTGCCATTTGTCAGGACCTGGGGAAACTGAGTCGTGTCCTAAGAAATGGCCGCCAACTTTCAGCAACATGCCATTCCTACTCTTCCTCTTGACCCTCCCCAGGCAGACACTTCCAGCTGGGCAAGAATCTCTGGGTGGGCGGAGCAGAGCCGAGGATGGCCCCTCGGAGATCTTTGCGGTACACAGAGAGCATCCCGGCTGCAGCTCCAGCATCCCGCCTCTGAAGGCAGAAGCGATGGTCCGTCTTTCCCTCGTTAAGGTGCTCAGCTGTTCTCAGGCATCCGAGGCCAGAGCGTGGGCTCCCCGAGCAGGTGCGCCCTCAGCCGTCCCGAGAGGCTGGCCAGCCAGGTCCGCCTGGCAGGTGGCCCATTATTCAAGGTGATGGAATTATCGGATCTGGAAAACTCCCTGTGACCATGAAGAAATTAGCCTCCGGTTTCTGCCAAATAATTAAAATATTAAATGAGACACAGCGCTGAGAATCAAATGTGTCCTTAACTGGCCCTCAGGGGGCACCTCCCGTAACTCCTCACCATCATCAATTTGAGGAAAGACCCAGGAGTGCAATTTCTGTCCCTCTCTCTGAAGGCCACACGTTTTCGGGAAGACATTCCCCGCTTGGCGTCTGCTCCAGGAATGCAAGGAGAGTTCAGCTCCTCTAAAAGCACGCCTCCAGACTGCACGGGCTCGTGCAAGGGTGGGGTCAACAAACGCTCTCGATGTGAGGTCTGAGAGCGCAGAGGGAGGCCTTGAATTCCCCTCCCGGACCCTGAAGAGCTACTTCAAGTGCATTCGGATGATTCCGTTCATTGTAACCCAGGTGTCTCCCTGCTGTGGGAGCTGGATGAGATCAGCACCGACCTCTTCCCATGGTCTGTACAAGTCCACAGCTGCGGGAGAGCCGGGCAGTCACCGCCGCCCCTCAGTGTACTTTTTGTGCCCCCTCCCCTCTCCTTCCCCACACACCCCCTGCTGCTCACGAGCCAACTCAGGCCAGGACTCTGCCATTTCTACACACACACACACGTGCACACACACATGCACACACATGCAAACACACACACATGCAACACACACAGACCACCCATAGGTGACATTTATGTATTTATAGATTTCTACAGGGTAACTGGAGGTGGCGGGGGGTGAGAGGGGCGTGGGAATGCCTGGGCAGAGATTGCTACCTGTTCCCCACAATAGGCTCCCTTCCCCTGGGCACGCAGATTAATGGACTACATTTCCCAGCTTCCCTTGCAATTGGGTTTGGCCATGTGACAAGTTCTAGCCAATAAGAGGGGAGCAGGTAAACTGCTCGGCTGTGTCTGTAACCGAATGTTCTTCGGCGATGGAAAGAACAGACCACTGAGCCGTGCCGCACTGCGTGGACCTCGGTGAGAGAAGCAGACAGGAGACCACGTGTATCCGCTCACTGACAGGAAACGACCAGGACAGGCAGATCTGTGGAGACGGAGGGCAGATTACTGATTACCTGCAGGGTAGGAATAGAGAGGAACAGTAAATGGACACAAGGAATCTTTCTTTTTTTTTAATCCTCACCTGAGGATAGTTTTTCACTGATTTTCAGACAGAGCGGGAAGGAGAGAGAGGGAGAGAGAAACGTCAATGTGAGAGAGACACATCGACTGGCTGCCTCCCACACGACCCCGACCAGGGCCGGGGACCGAACCGCAACCGAGGTACGTGCCCTTGACTGGCATTGAACCCGAGACTCTGGTCCACGGGCTGACGCTCTAACCGCTGAGCCAAACCGGCCAGGGCCGGCACGAGGAATCATTTTGGGAGGACAATGTTGTCAAGTTGCTGACGTCTCTGAACTGTATACCTAAACTCTGTGCTATGTGACATGTATCTCCACAAAGCTGTTCAGAAAGGAGGCGGGCACACTTCCAGGTCTGACCCGTAGAAACCTCCTGCGTCCTCTACTCCGGCCCTTTCCCTTCACGCAGACAGTGAGGACCTGGGTCCCTGAGTGACTGTGTGGAGGAGAGGCACCCCTGGGAGCAGGAAGCCGCCGGCCCTCTGCGGCAGCCGCCAACCCGCACGGTGCACAGCTCGCTCCAGGGCCACCGGGCACGTCCCTAGCATCTATGTCGAAGCACAGGCCTCGCTGCGTCGTGACTGTGCCGTGAGCCCCTGGGGAGGCCATCGCATCGGGATGTGTGAGGTGGGTTTGGACCGTGCCTGGCGGAGCTGAAGTGGAGTCACAGATGGTTCCACCTCCGCCGGGAGGAGGGCCAAGGTGGCAATGCTGAGGGAGACCGAGGCCAGCGTGAGGGCCCTGGGGCAGGCAGGCCGAGAGCCAAGGTCAGCGCTGGGAAACTGGAGGAGAAATGGCAGATTATTGTTGAGACCATTCAGCACCCTCTTCCCTCCCCCCACCACCACCCCATCTGCATCCCAGCCTTTCCTGGACCATGCCCACCATCACCCGCTCACCCAGGGCCAGCAGGACACCTGCTAATTCAGCCTGGAAAAAGTGCCCAGGGAGGGCTGGGGTGGCACGGGTAACGCGGGCAGGTCCGGCAGCCGGGGAGATGCTGCAGGCCCAGGGTCTGGCCCGGCAAGGTCATTATAACATGAAGCAACATCGCCAGGGCCACAGGAACCGAGGTCCCTGTGCAGAGCAACCCCCTGAAGTGAGACTCAGGCCCCATCTCAGCCGAGACTCATCTTCTCCTCCACTGCAGGGCACTGGGCCCAGGGGCACTGGCCGTGGGCACCTGGAGAGAGGGCCCTTGTTCGCCTGTGAGAGAGGACAGAACCGCACCACACGGAGATCAGAACGCAGTCGGGGAGCTCCACCAGCACCCCTCTTTCTGCCGGGGCGATGAGCATCCTTGAGGTGAGCCTTCTGTGCAAAGGTCAGGTAATTAGCTGCCTTCTCTCTAAAGACACAGCTCTGTCCTTCAGTGTCCACACACAAAAAGCAGCCACCCCCTGAGAGGGGGGCCAGGAAGGCTCTGTGGGATGAGTCATAGCTTTTTGTATGGAAGACCTACCTGTGTGGCAGGGCACACAGCTCCTTCTCTTGTCATCCTATGACTTCCCCGCCCCCCCTTGGAAGCCCCAGCCCCTGCCTGGCTCCTTAGCTCGGGGGGACCTGTGGGACTCAGGCCACACCGGCTTGTGTCTCATTGTGTGGGGCTTCTGCATGAACATAATTACATTTGTTTTTCTCCTATTAACCTGTCTTATGCCATTTTAACTATTAGGCCAGCCAAAAGAATCTAGAAAGGTAGAGAAGAAATTTCGCCCCCAACAGAGGGCTTCTGGAAGGACCAGGAGGGTTTTCCCAGTGGTCCCCTCACACCCAGCAGAGATGCAGAGGCACCCCCATCACTCCCTCCCCACACATGCACCCCCATTTTCTCTCTATTAAAGTCCCAGCTGGCCCTGGCCAGTTTGGCTCAGCAGTCAGATTGTCGGCCTGCGAACCGGAGAGTCCTGGGTTCGGTTCCCGCTAAGGGCACGTACCTCGGTTGCAGTTTGTCCTCGGCCCCAGTTGGGGTGGTGTGGGTGGCAATCGCTCGATATGTCTCTCTCACGTCGATGTTTCTCTCTCTCTCTCTCTTCCTCCCTCTCTCCCTCCCGCTCTATCGGAAGATAAATGCAAAATTGTCCTCGGGTGAGGATTAAAAATAATATATATATATATATATTAAAGTCCCACCTGGAGAGGGGCACAGCCCAGATTGGAGAAAGGGAGGGCAGCAGCCAGGATTGCTGCTGTGGGAAATCTGACCCCCAAATCACACACCTGGCGCCAGGTACGGAGAGGGCCGGCTGACATGGAGATCGGGGAAGCCCGCAGCCTCCCTTCAGAAGGGCTTCGGCCATCATCTTTGCCTACTGCCCAGCGAGCTGCCCCACAAGGCCGGCCCCTGTCCCCGGCACAGGCTCTCCACTGACCACTGACACTTTCTTCGTGAGCCAGGTGCTCACAGAGCCTTTCAGCCTGGGCCCCTCCTGAGTCCCACCCAGCGAGCAGCAGGGAGACCCCCACCCACCCTGCCCAGGCTCTGGTCTGCAGCCCTCAGCTCCTTCTGTGGCCGGGGATGTTGAGTTAGGGCAGCTGCCTTTCAAAGGCGTGGGAATTCCTTCTTCTTCCAACAAAGCACACCGGATGGAAGAGAGAAAACTGGAGAAGAAGTCTTTTCAAAATAATGATTCTTTTTTTGTTGTTTTCGGTTAAAAACATCACACTCATTTAAGAAAACAACAGCAGTCTGACCGGTGTGGCTCAGTGGCTGAGTGTCGACCCTGCACCAAGAGGTCGCTGGTTCGATTCCTGGTCAGGGCACATGCCCAGGTTGTGGGTCCGATCTCCAGTGGGGGGCATGCAGGAGGCGGCCAATCGATGTTCTCTCTCATCAATGTTTCTATCTCTCTCTCCCTCTCTCTCTAAAACCAATAAAGAAAAAAATTATTTAAAAAAAAATCAAGCAATATACAAAGGGCCCAAAGATCCCTTCACACTTACAGGAGGAAGATAAAAAGGGCCTTGAGGCTGGTGTATTTCCACACGCCTGTATGTTTCACTTTGACTTCCTGCTCTGAAAGATGAGGCAGACACCGCCGTCCCTCTCCTCCCCTTCAGATCCGGTTCCTGGCTTCATTGTCGACACCGGCCATGTCGGGAACCCCGACATTCTCCTCCGTAACACGTCCAAGAGTTATTGAGTCCTGATTTCAGTGGTGTTTCTAAGACCTGTGCTCAGGTCCCTCCAGGTTCTCCAGTGAAGGCTTTGAGGACGTGTCTGCCACATGCTTAAAGACGTCTGTTGACTTTTGCATCCTGGGGACCTCCGGGTCCCGTTTCCTTTCCCTCCAAACTCAGCAGACCTCAGCCACCATCCTCATGCGGGAGGCGGTGGGCGTATCTCTGTCTTGTCTTGTTCTGTGGGGCTTGGCTGTTCACAGGAGTTTGCCTTTGCCATTGTGTTCGGTGTTTCAGCACTGACCACTCCATGCATTTTTTTTTCTGGGCTGCGATGCACTTAGGTGGGTGGGAGGTCCGAGTCCTCCTGGGATGGTTACTCTCGTGTCCCCGGACGCCTGTTCCGTGCAGTCCCCCATCTCCTGGGGAACACTGCTCGTCCTGCATCCCCACGAGGCTTTGGCAGTCCGTCTGCACAGGTGTGTGGTGTGTCATTCTGTCAGACTTGTGTTTTCAGTTTTTTGCTGCTTCACATGTGGTTCCCGCCTCTGTCACGGTTTATTTTTCTCTCCCACTTGTCCTACGCTCCGTCGACTTGCCTTTTATCTGCCTGTTGTCACAAACGCTCTTCCTTGAAGGCGACACAGACCTCAGCTGAGCTTTTCAGTCCTTTGTGTCTGGCTTCTCCGCAGGGCGGGGACTCATTTGATCTCGTCCTTCCCTTCTCTGAGCAACTGCTCTTTGGGAGCACGGTCCCCCCGACTCTGATCTGGGTTTCTGCCCTCCCTGCGTGCTTCCTGGCCGTGTCTGTGCCCCGGCTTCATGCTGGGCCCTCCCTGCTGATCACTGCGCTTGAATGGGCTCAGCCACCTGTTGAGAAAATAGTGCGGTGGGAGCAAAAGGCACAGAACCACCTCGTCAAGTCTGGCTTTTCCTCAGGTCCGTGATCCCCCCTCCAGGTCCTGTGCCTGAGAGGGAGGTGACGGTCAACCCCGCCTCACCCGCAGCAGATGGCAAGACAGTCACCGAAACGAAAAGGCAACCTGGTCATTGCAGCTGCAGCTCCTGGGCCCTGACTGCGCCCCTCACTGAGTGAGGACACGGCACGTGCTTGGGGAGGAGGGAGTCACGAATGGGGGGAGAGGACTCAGAGCCCTGCGGTGGCACTGACGTGACACTTTCCTCTTACAGGAGATATCCCAGTGATGGTTGAAGTTAAGAATTATTCCTTGGATGACCTTCGTCTCCCTGTTTGCTTTGCTTTTTTCTCTTTCTGGCTTTTTTTCTGTGGGTATTAGAATTTCTCATTGGCTCTCATTTTCTTATCTTTCCTCTCCGATTTTCCCTTTTTCTTTTCTTTCTGTTCCCTTCATGTCTTCTGACTCTCCTGTGGAGTTTGTAAATGCATGGGATCACATTTTGAATCTCCGAGAGTCCTCCTCGGAGCCCTGCCCGGGACGGTAGTGTGGCCACAGCCGGCCCCCAGCCCACCCTTCTCTCTTACCTCCCTCTGTGGGCTTTCGGTGGGCCACCTCTCACGTGCACATATGTTCACACACACCCCCAAGCGCCTTACGGTCTAAGCTCGCCCTCCCCCACCCTGCAGATAGCCCCCTTGGCCATGCCGGGGCCCGGAGCTGCTCCTGCAACTGCACACCCCCCTCCCAGGAAGATGGACCCGCGAAGGAGGCCAGCACAGCCCAGGACGTGCTTGGGGCCATTTGGACAGGGACAGCCAAGACTCCAGAGCCCAGAGTCTTGTCCAGAAGGAATGGGCCTGGGCTCCGGAGGGGCATGTCCACTGGGGTTTGGACTCGTCGACCCTCTGGGAACAGGCATGCCCCAGGAAGGCCAGAGAGAGGTGCCTGGGGCCTCAGACAGTGGGCCGGCTCAAGGCAGCTCAGGAGACTTCCAGATCCCCCTGGGACATGAGAGATGGTCGGTGGTCCTGGAATCAAGGTGTGCAGCAGAATCATCAAATGTTAGAGTCCGGAGGACTCGCTGAGGTCTGGAGCCGAGGATTTCCAAAGGCTACAGGGCTGCAGAAGCCTTACTTCACAGGGAAACTTACAGGAGACGCCGAAGCAGAGATACCCCGGGGCTCCTCCTGTGGACAGAGGGTGGGAGCCTGCAGCACCCCACCCCCAGCACCCCTGCTCGGTGCCCTCGGAAGCCTCAGGCTCCTCTGACGTCACCCAACCCCCACCCCACCTGACTGACCCAAACCACAGCCCGGGATACACTTGGCAGTGACTTTGATTAATCATAGTGGATAGGAAACTGCAGCCCCAGGAAGGAAATGTCCCCAAGGCCACACGGCTGGGGACAGGGCTCAGGCTAGAACTCCTCATCCTCCCAGAGGCACCGAGACACGCCCACACCCTCTGGCAGCGACCTTGTCACCCTCCCAGGCTCTTGCTTTCTAAATTATGGACAATCCCAGGTGTTCCAAACCCAGTCTCCTGGACGCCACCACCTGAAACCCTCACACACACACACTGTCGGGGCCTCGGACGGAAGCACAGCGCAGGGGGTGTGGTCTCCTGTCTGCAGGGTCCTCCACTCGGGGCGTCTCCAACATCGACGCCGGCCTCCTTCGAAAGGCCGTGGGGTTTACAAGCTTCTGCTCACACCTGGGGCCCAAGTCCTCCCATGCTCACTACCCAGCGTCAGTGTGGCGGTGGGTCTCTCCTCTCTACTCATCGGGGGGCCTGGCTCCTCCTTCCCCCGAACCTACAAATGTCCACCCTAGAACCTTGGACTCAGCCCCCTGGCCAGCCCCGCAGAGCCTCCGGGATGAACCATGGCCTGACCCAGCTCTCAGGAGGAAGGGGCAGGCCTGCCCATCGTCCCGCCCTTCATCAGGCTGCCCACGGCCACAAACCGGCCAGCCTGAGGGGTCCGGGCTGTTAGGGCTCCCCCTGGGCTTCCAGCAACAGCGACTCCAGGGCAAGAGCGGGTTTAAGTGAAACGCTTCTCCGTCCCTCTGAGCTTCCTGCCTGGGCGCCCCCCCAGCTCCCCCAGAGACCTGCTGTCCCCGGGGCTGGACGAGGCGGACGGTGGCTCACTGCGCAACGCACCTCGTGGAAACAGATACGCCGAGGCAGAGTACAGTTGTGAGGAGTTTATTTGCCCGTAAAGCAGGCAGCGCTGAAATCAAAGGTAGCCAGGCGAGCACCGGGGACGGGAGGAGGGGCGGGTTCTCGTGGGGAAGACAGAAGCCAGGCCAGGAAATGGTGTGAGGGGCTGTCGCTCGACAGCTGCCTCACTGGGAAAAGCCGAGGTGGCCGTTCGCGATTAAGGGCTGCTCATGCGTTTCACTCTCTGACTCAAGTGCATCGACCCCTGGCCTCGGCTTCGGTTCACTGCAGCTACAGGCACAAGCGCCCCGGGCTGGCGGCCTCCTGTGTCATTAACTCCAGTGACATGATCCTTTTACTCCCCACGCTCACCAGCCAACGGGGCAGGCCCTGGAGCAAATACTGTCGACACCCCTGGGCACTTCCCCGCTAACCAAGGCGCGGAGATTACACTTCATCATCATAGACCCCGTGAAACAAGCTTTACTGTAACCCCCTTCAGTGTGCAGTGGGGGAAACTGAGGTTCTGTCTGCCCAAGGACCCTCAGCGCACCCATGAATGCAGCCCCAACGCTCCGAGTGGGCCTGGGGCTCCCGTGCCCTGGCCACCAGCGCCCTTCCCTTCCTCGTCTGAAGGCAGCCTCTGAGATGGCACCACCGATGTCACCATCACCCCAGCCGGGTCACGGGCCCTGCGAGAAAGGGAGAAATCTGTGCCCCATCCCCTGGCCCCACACCCAGGTCAAACAGTGGCTTCTCACCGCCCCGGGCTCTCTTTCCAAGAAGCTCCAAGCTCCTGCCAGGGCTTCCCACTGTTCAGATGCGTTCCGAGTCCGTGGGTCATCCGTCCTGGTGCTCTGCCACTTCCAGCGAAGTCACACCAGAAACGCAGGCCAAGCCAGCAGGAGACAAGCCCTGTGGACCAAGGAGGGGGCTCTGGAGGCCCAGTTCAAGCCCCGGCTCTGCCAGGGGCCAGAGACCTAGGGCAAGTCACTGCCCGCCAGGCCTGTTGTTTCTCGGATGAAGGAGCCGATGGAACCGTCTCCAGCGCTCTGGGCCTCGCCACCTTTTTGTGATTAATATTCGGCTGATGACGTGAGTCAGAGGAAACCAAACAGAATGCAGATGACGAATACAGCAAGGTTGGAACTGGGGTTCACAAAGCGCACACACCCAGGATCGTTCCACAGTGAGAAGTCTGTCCCAACGCGGTCAGACACCGCAGAGGCCGGCGTGCGGAGAGGGAAACACAAGCAGCTCCCAGAGGCCTTTGCAGGAAACAGTGGCCTCCCCGGGGTGAGGAGAGGTGGGGAGGGGCCCGTGGGAATGCGAGCAAACACTGGCCTGGGGGGTTGACCCAGATAAAGGGCCCTGCGCAGGGTCCAGGTTCCTGTGCTGTGGCCCAAACAGGACATTGCCTGTGCCTGGGGCCTCGCCCTAGGTCCCACCCACGCCTGGCGGTCTCCACCCGCGAGCCAGCCCTGGCTCAGCGGCCACTGCCTGTGCCTGGTGGTCAGGGAGGGCAGCGCGGAGAATTCACGGCTCCTGGGAGCTCTTGGCAGCCTTGCCTATCTCTGGGGGCTTCTAGAATGATCCAGACGCATATACGATTTCAGGGCGTCCTTACTTTTCCAGTCTGGGACTGAAACTCAACCCCTAAGCATTTAAAATAAACAAGAGGAAAACTGAGTCCCTTTTCCTTCCACAGCACACTGGGACGAGAGCTTTGCAGCTCAAAACTCCTGCAGAGGAAACAGCCTGGCATGCCGACGGAGGCGCCGGGAGCCAGGAGGCCGAGGCGCCCACTCTGCCCGCGGGCACACGAGGCGCAGGCCCAGCGAGGTGCCGCCGCGTGCGGGTCGGCCCGGCTCTGGCTGTGGCCACCCCCCCTCAGTACACTGAGGTCACTGAGCCTTGCAATGGGAAACAGAGTGTTCCAGAGCTTAATAACATTGGCGTATCCATCTATCTATTATCTACAGATGTATCCGTCACAGATCACGTAACAGGCAACCTTCTAAGCACTTCTCGAATATGAATTCATTCGTCCCCATTTTACAGATGAGAAGACAAGGTGTGAAGAGCTGGGGTCACTTTACTAAACGGTAGAGCCCGGGATTGAGCCCCGGCTGGCCTAGAAGGCAGGCTCTGACCTCTGTGCTGGGCTCTCCAGGTCAGTCCCGAGCTGGAACCAAGCGTGAGCTCTGAAGACGCACAGGCCCAGCGGTGACCAAGCCAGCTGGCCCTACAAGGGCGGCAATGGGAAGGGGGCAGCCTTCTCACGAGACCTCAGCCCAGCCCCCAGCCCAAGAGACAGGCCCGCCAGGACCCATTGGTAGAACAGGGCAGGGCACTGCAGGAGGGGAGGGGGACCTGGCTGGGAACTCCTAGCAGGAGGCCAGCGGGGAGCAGGGAGCCGGCCTTGGGAGGGGTCAGGTTCAGCCGTCCAGGCTCTTCCCGGAAGAGACCCTCTCGCCCTTGGAGCCAGCTCCGCACATTCCCAGGGCCAGCCTGCCCTCTGCTGGGCCCGTCGGGACATTAAAACAAAGTCCTGGTCCTCAGGTCAGTCCTCAGGCCCCTTTTCGGTCCGTGTGGTCATCAACCGGGAGATGCGTTCACAAACTCAGTACCAGAGTCCTTGCTCATACACTCAGGTCCATTCTACCCACTTATTTGGACAGAGAACGTTCGGTTCGTGTTCTGTGTGCCAGTGAAATCACCATCTGCATTGTACACAGTGTGTGAGTGACTGTTTCTGTCTCGGGGGGACAGGGAGAGGGCGCTCAGCGTCGGTGTAACGGCTGAGCTCCAGACCACCCCCACCCACCCCCACATGTCGGGTCCACTCAGGTTTCTGGGGATCACAGAATATTGCTGCCCTTGAAAGTCAGACGCCCTTGGCCACCTGCTGGCAGGTCCTTAATCAGGGACCTTCCGAGGCAGGACCGGGTCAGGCTCCAGAGGCCATTTGGAATCTGAGACCTGAGGGCCTGGCACTCGGGCTCAGGGCCTCACTGAGACGCCCACAGGACGGAAGCCTGTCAGGACAGCGGGGTGCTGCCTGTGAACTATGGGGTGTGTTCCCTCTGCTCGTGTCATCACTCAGGTCCCCAGATCAAAGCTCTCTGTCGTCGCTTGAACACACTGGGATCCCACAGGACACTTCCAGAGGCTCAGAGCCCCGCTGAGCTGCACCTCAGGACCCGGACTGCACCGGTAAAGTCCCAGCCTCCAGTCAGACTGGCCTCCCGGCAGCTGCTCTGAGTGTCTGTGGGAGAAAGTCTAACTGTGCACCGTGGGCCGGCAGCTATTGCAGGAATGGACTTCACGGGTCATAACTCAGGTGGCTGCAATACCGGGGCTTAACCTGGGAGTCGAGTGCCATTTATTTATTTATTTTTAATGTTTTTATTGATTTTTTAGAAAGAGAGGAAGGGAGAGAGAGATAGAAACATCGATGTGAGAGAGACATCCATCGGCTGCCTCCTGCACGCCCCCTACTGGGGATCAAGCCCGCAACCCAGGCATGTGCCCTGACCGGGAATCGAACCGCGACCTCTCCGTCCATGGGATGATGCTCAATCCGCTGAGCCACACCGGCCGGGCAAGCACCATTCACTTAATAACAGGACACGGAGGCCAGTCCCCTCGGCACATGTCAGGGACAGCTCCGTCTCTCAGCTGCACCTGCACTGTCTCCTTCCCTGGTCTCACCCGCTCCTAAGAATGAAAATACGTGTCTGCAGGGGACTCTGCTTCTCTGTGCAGACCTGAGCTCTCCCTGTGCGCCAGGCACACGCAGCTAACACGGAAACAGCCTTCCCGTGGGCGCCACGCCCTCTGAGCCCTCCCGCTCTGACCCGGGCCAAAGCCGTAGGCGTCCGTCCTCGTCCTCGTCCTCGTCCTCGTCCTCCCCCCTGAAGCCGATCGAGCAGCACAGTCTGGGTCCACCTCCCAGTGCGCCCAGATGTGAGCCCTCCCCCTCTCACCGCCCGCTCTGGCCCTGACCCCAGCGCTGCACCGCTCCCGCCAAGCCGCTCGCCACGTGTCGGCATTTCCATTTCCACGGATTAAAACAAACGAAATCTAAAGCCCAGCTGCTCAGTGGCCCCCCATGGGCGCAGGCTGCCAGAGAGCACCACGCAGGAAGTCCCCCGGACAGCACCGCCCGGGACCCATTGGGGAACAAGAGACAGGAGGGCTGTCTGCTCCGTCTCCTGCCCCCCAGCCCATCCCCCAGTGACAGGCAAGGGATTCTCCTGGAAACAGAAATCTGCCGTCATTACAGCTCTGCTTCGCCTCGCCCACCGCCCACTCGTGAGCAGCAGAAACCCAGCCTCCTTCCGTGGCCGGCAGGCTCACATCCGTCCACCGCGTGGCCGTGGAGCGAGGTCGTGGGGGTGCAGGGAGGCAGGAGGCGGTTACCTACGGAGTGAGTGGGAATCCGTGCACGACGAAAAGTGCTGGGAGGGACAGACGCCAGAGCGGAGCCATTGGGCGCCTCCCTGCGGTGGCGAGGGTTACGGGCAGGGTGTCAGCCAGGTGGGGCAGCCCTGGCTGTGAGACTGGGACCAGGGAGCGAGGGCAGAGGGCAGGGTGCCAGGTTGGCCAGGAGGAGAGCCCCACGCAGGCAGGGCCTGGGGTCCCAGGAAGGGCGGGGCGTCCCTCTGAGCAGTGGGGAGTCTCCGCAGGGTTTAAGCTCACATCCAAAAGGCTCCCCTGGCTGCTGCTGGCAGAGACTGGGGTGGGCGCTGAGGGCAGAGACTGCTGCCCAGCCACCAGCAGGAGGGCGACGGGGTGTCATCCGGGGGCAGCGTGGACAGAGGAGAGGTGTACGAGCCTGGACTTGCCTGAGGGACACGCCTGCAGGATCCTGGACTGGCGGGGGTGGGGGTGGGGGAGCAGAGCCCGGCATGGCTGCCCCTGGGGGCCCGGGCCGTGGAAGGTGGAGGGGTCTGAGGTGGGAAGGCAGTGGGCAGGCAGGTTTTCTGGTGGTGGTGAAGGTCAGGAGCGTGAGGTGCTCACTAGACACCCTACACTGAAGGTTATCAAGTGGCCCAGGGCCTGTCCTCCCCCCCAACCCACCCTCAGTCTAGCCACTAGGCACACCCCGCCCCCAGCGCATTCCTGCCCTGGCCTCCTGGCAGGGCACGCCACCCTGTCTCACACTTTCCATAGCAGTTAGCAGCCCTTGAAACGACCTTGATATCTACCTGGTGTCCAGCCTCCCCTAGGACAGCGTCAGCTCCTTGAGGACAGACACCCGTCTGCCGCGGGCTTGTCCCCAGCACTGGGGCAGCCCCGGGCCCCGTGGGCACTCAGCACCGGAACCCGGCCAGCCACCTGCTGCTCGTCGGCCAAGGTGTCCCATGACGGGGGCCACGGCAAGGGGCAGGGACTCACGTGGCGCCACTGCTCTCGGGACCTGAATGGACAGGAGCATTCTCCCTGTGCCCGGCAGGACCCAGCCCAGGTCTCGGGCTGTGAGACACCATCTCTCACACGTACTCATGGGGTTAACTCCTTTTCTCCTCCCGTTCCCCATGCCCGGCCTGAGGGTTAGGCAGGGAGACAGGAAGCATGGACATCCGCCCTACCTGTGTGCATTCTCAATGTGCCGCGGTGTATTAAGTATTGATTATGAGTTTGAGGAGGAGGGGCTGACTTCTTTTTCAGCAGAGGGGCCATTTGAGAGGGACACAGGCGGAGGATGCTAGCTTGGCTGGTGGAGAGTGCATCCTGTCCTGATCCCAAGCCAGTGCCAATCCCACAAATGCTCAAACTATCAGGAAAATGCTAAAAAACAGGAACCGTGGAAACATATATAAATACATATAAATGTCTATAAATACATTGGAGGTGATACAAATGTCCCCTTTTGTTCCGAACTTCACTGCACACCCCTGGCCAGGGAAGAAGGCTCTGCATGCAGGGGTCCGAGCTCCGGGGTCCGCGCTCCCTGGTCACACTCCCAGGAGGAGCGCCCCCTGGAGGAGGCTGGGAAGCCTGCTCACTCGTCCTGGCCCCCAGAAGGCTCCACTTCTCAGAGCCTGCGGCCAGCTCTCTGTAGAGGGGTGTCCAGGCCGGGGCAGCCGCCTCATCTCCGCTGGAATAGGTGGTCAAATCATTTGTACGCTATTTTTAAATTATGAATAAATGTCCTCTGATTCCCAGGCCAGAAGCAGGGTGGGGGTGGAGGAGGGGAAAGGGTGTTCTGCATCACTGTGCCCCCAGCCCTTCTGCCATCAGAGCACAGTGGGGGGCCAGGGGACGGCAGACCCCAGGCGAGGTTCAGCTCCTTCAAGTGCAAGGTTGCTGAGGACAGTGAAGGACAGAGGCCAGCCCTGCCTCCCGGCTTTCTGGCTGCTCCCAGCCGGCACCTTTCAGACGGTCCGTCTCGTCCTCGGCCTGTGGCTGGTGCACTCGGGGAAGCTGACGTGCTTAGTGCAGGAGCCCACGTCCCCCCAAGGCCTGTCGGACTGTCCTCACCCGCTCCCGGGAGGCCTGCTCCTGGCCCCTGGCTTTGCCTTGTCTGGAAGGGAAGTTGCTGGTGATGAAGTTGCTGTTCTTGCCTATTTTCTTGAATCCGTTGTTCATTCCCCGACCACATCCCTCCAAGTTACAAGCCAGAGATGTGCTACCTTCACACTTTGTTCTATTTGTGACCGGCCCCTGGGCAGTGTGGTTCTCTCCGAACTAGCAACCCCACTGAAGGGCTCTGTAGAGACGCAAGGGGTGGTCAGCTCATTTTCCACAGGTCCTCACGCAGGGACAGCCCGGGGCTCTGAGCTGTCTGTGCTCCTGGCTAACTGGACGGTTTCTTCTGTTCCCCAGGGAGAGGCCAGGTCTGCCTGTCAGAGGAGGTCGCGCAGGGCGACCACCTGCTGCCACAGGGGGTCCCGGAGCTCTGTGTGTCTAAAGTAAGGCAGGGCAGGTGCTCAGCTAGCGCAGGGGACCCGGGAAAGGGGGTGGGATGGGAGCCCCGCAGCCCCTGGACCCGCTCCACGATCCCCCCACACCTCTCACCTGTAGGAAGGGATTGATCAGGGGTGGCGGAGCCTGTCTGTGCAGGGCCAAGAGGCCACAGAGGTGGGGCCCAGAGCAGGGAGGGCCATCTGTAGGTAGGAGGGAGGGAGCCCTTGGGGGAGAGGGCGTTGGGCAGAGGGAGAAGGCAGGATGATGGGAAGGACGGAGCCCGGCAGGTCTACAGGCGGAAAGGAGCTGCATGCCCAGGCCCCCCCCCCCCACATCTCCTACCTCAGCTGGTGGCTCCCTCGGGCCCTCCTGGAGTGCGCAGTCCCAGGGGCTGCCTAAGGCCCAAGCACTGGTCACTCAGGACAGGGGTTTGGAGGGGTGGGTTTCTGCAGAGGGATGGGAAGAGGCAGCACCCAGGGTGGAAGGACCAAGGCGGGCAGGGCTGGGGAGGACGTGTCTGGACGACTACTGGTCCCAAAGGGGCCCACGGGACTCAGCCTGCCCATCAGGGGCGGTGTTCTGGAAGCATCAAATGCAAAGGAGGGAGCGCTGGACGAGGAGTCCGCCAGCTCCCAGCTCCACAACCGGCCCTCTCCCCGCAGGCACAACGGCCAGGACCGTGACTGGCCTGCGGGCCAGGTCCACCTGGAGACCACGAAGCAGAGGGACACACCTCAGGGGGCTGACACATCCCCCCTCACCCACCTCACAGCGCCTTCACAACAACGCTCCTGATAGGCGGAGCTGACCTTAGCTCCCACTCTTGGGTGCCCTCTTACTGGGGTCACCCTTGGCCCCTGGGAACTCCCTGGCCCAGTGAGAGGTGGGCGGGAGGACAGGAAGTCAAGCGGACAGTCAGATGGGTGCCCTCAAGGCTTGGCTCAGGCTTTCTGCCTGCAGTGCCCATGGCGGCCACAAGGGGACAGTGTAGGGCCGCGTTTCGGCGCCTCTGCTCTGCGGGAGAGTTGTCCTGGAATCCCAGGATGGACAGGGGCTGCCACTCCCTTCCCACCCCTTCTCCACACGTTTCCGCTAAGAAATGCTTAGGAAGGTACGCAGCTTAGGGAAAGGGACGGGTTTTCCAAAGGCGATAAATAAAGAGATGGGCAGATCTGAAAGGGTCCTTGAAATCCTCGAGGCCCCCTCCCCGGTCAGTAGCTGGGGAAACAGCCTCAGAACAGTTAAACCCTGTTACCCAGTGTCTCTCCAGGCACCCACTGCCCTTCTCTGAGGAACATCACTCCCCTGCTGGGTATGAACCCCGAGAAAAGGGGTAACTAACTCCTGGTGACTAACTGGGCTCAGAGAAAGACAAGCAAACAGACATAAAATAAATAAAAAACAGCTGAGCAGCCATGTCTACCCAGGGGCCTCGAGCAAACCACACCGCAGGGAGAAGCCTGCACTGTTCCTGGCCCCTGAGCCGCCCTGATGAAGGGGTTCCTGGAATCCTAGTTCAGCCAACCAAAGGTACACAGCCATATCCCCATCAGCATCTTCACCAGCCAACCAGACAGGCTCCATTCTGACCAATCAGCACAGTGTCTTCTGGACCAATCGAACTATAAGGATTTGGAGTCCTCATTTGCATGAGGACAGACCAATCCGGGACCAGGAGTGTGGACTTCTGTCTATGTCAATCAGCTCCCCTCAGGCTCTGGGAGCGCACCTTCTCTTCCACTGAGGACAGAAGACTGTTTCCCTGGCTGAGCTGAACCATTGAAGATGAAACACCAAAGATGCCTCAGAACAGAGCAGAGCAAAGCAGACGGGTGCAAGGCAGAGCAGCATGGAGCCGAGCAGAGCAGCATGGAGCCAAGCGGAGCAGCATGGAGCAGAGCAGACCAGCATGGAGCAGAGTGGACCCGCATGGAGCAGAGCAGCATGGAGCAGAGCAGAGCAGCATGGAGCAGAGCGGAGCAGCATGGAGCAGAGCAGCATGGAGCAGAGCAAAGCAGCATGGAGCAGAGCAGCATGGAGCAGAGCGGAGCAGCATGGAGCAGAGCAGACCAGCATGGAGCAGAGTGGACCCGCATGGAGCAGAGCAGCATGGAGCAGAGCAGAGCAGCATGGAGCAGAGCGGAGCAGCATGGAGCAGAGCAGCATGGAGCAGAGCGGAGCAGCATGGAGCAGAGCAGCATGGAGCAGAGCGGAGCAGCATGGAGCAGAGCAGCATGGAGCAGAGCAGAGCAGCATGGAGCAGAGCGGAGCAGCATGGAGCAGAGCAGAGCAGCATGGAGCAGAGCGGAGCAGCATGGAGCAGAGCAGACCAGCATGGAGCAGAGCAGAGCAGCATGGAGCAGAGTGGACCCGCATGGAGCAGAGCAGCATGGAGCAGAGCGGAGCAGCATGGAGCAGAGCAGACCAGCATGGAGCAGAGCCGAGCAGCATGGAGCAGAGCAGAGCAGCATGGAGCAGAGCGAACCCGCATGGAGCAGAGCGGACCCGCATGGAGCAGAGCGGAGCAGCATGGAGCAGAGCGGACCCGCGTGGAGCAGAGCGGACCCGCATGGAGCAGAGCAGCATGGAGCAGAGCGGACCCGCATGGAGCAGACCAGCATGGAGCAGAGCAGAGCAGCATGGAGCAGAGTGGACCCGCATGGAGCAGACCAGCATGGAGCAGAGCGGACCCGCATGGAGCAGAGTGGACCAGCATGGAGCAGACTGGTGCAGGGCGGAGCAGGGCGGAGCAGTGCAGACCAGCATGGGGCAGAGCAGAGCTCTCTAGCAGGAGGGGAGCTTGGCTCCAGGACCACCTGACAGCTGTGCCGCTTCCTAATTGAGCTGTAACACTACTGAGCCGTTCTCACTGTGCTGTCACCACAGAGTGTTTGCACTGAATCAAGTGTCCTTTCTCGCCGCACCCTAAAGTGGGAATTCCTGTTGGCACTGAATTGGTGCCAAGGGCCATTGGTCCCCGAGTGCTGTGTGGATGGGCAATGGAAACACACAAATGAGCACAGGGTCAGAGAGAAAGAAATCAATGTCACATTAGATGGACGGGGACTAAGGAGGGGGAGAGAACTCTCCCGGTGCAGGCCAAGGGGTGAGAGGGAGGGTGGAATCCAGGAGGCCATCGTGGAGGAGGATGCAACAGTTGCGTTTGGCCTCAGGTGGAATAAGCAGCTGATCTGGTTGACTCGTGGGGAGGGGGGGCACCCCTGGTGGAGCAGCGGCTTGGGCAGAGGCAGGGAGGCAGAAGTTTGGAACACAGGTGTTCTCTTAGGAAGTCAGAGGCTAGCCTGAGACGTTGGCCCGCATCTGAGAACCCACGCAGGCTGCCTGTGGAAGGGGGCTGGCCCGGGTTTGGAATGTTCCTGAATTCCATTTCAGTGAGAGTGCAGAGAATGGCAGTTCTCCAGATGAGCTCATGCGGAGGTGGGAGCAACAAACGGTCTCCATGGCAACTGTGGGGCCTGGTTCGGGATGTCTGCTGCCCCTCTGAGATCTGGGGGCCGGCCCTGAGGAGGGAAGCAGCCACGCCTCATTCCTCCACCATGACTCGAACCCACAGTGGCAGCAGGAGCTGCTGGCCACAGGGGGGCCCTTACGAACCCCACAGCTGGCTGTCTAGGGGGCAGCCAGGGTTCCTGAGAAAGCCTCAGACGGAGGTAGAAGGCCCCCTGGAGCACCCAGTCCCACCTGCTCCACCTCCCTAAAGGCTGGGGCTCTACCAGGGCCAGCGGTACCCTCAGCTCAGCTTCCTGCCGCCCGGGTGGGCACAGGACACAGGGAGGTGAGGTGGTGGCGGCAAACGCCAGGACCAGATCTGGTTCCCAGCGGCCAATGTGATGCGGGGAACGTCGGGACTGTCCAGGTCAGTTCTGCTGCTACAGTGGAAACAGCCTTGAAGGTGCTACCTGGCCCCACCTCTGTCCTCAGCGCCTGCCTCGGCCTCCCAGCCCAGCTGTCCGCAAGGCACCGCGTCCACGCAGCTGCCCGAGGCTCTGCCCTCTCCACCTGCCTCCTTGGAAGCTCAGGCTGCAGGAACTCAGGCTGAGACGCAGGCCCTGAGACCAGCAGACCTGAGATCAGGGACCAAGTTGGGTCTTTAGTAGCTGGGGCCTGGGGCTCCTTATTTGGCCCCTCTGAGCCGTTTCCCCACCTGTATTATGGTAAAACCAAAACAAAGCTACAATTCCTGCCTGAGGGGGTGGGGATCCAAGGAGCAGGTGCGCCCAGCACAGGCCTGGCTCTCAGCAGGTGTAACCGGCACCGCTCTGACCACTGACCCTCTTCTCCAGCCTCCCAGCGGACAGGAGTCAGGGCTGGTGTCCCGGGCGTGCTCTCGGCTGTTCTGCAAAAGCCCTCCAGTCGATTTTATATGTACACTGACTCAATTACGGTTGTCCCCAAGTCTGTCTTACGCCAGCTGTGCTTGATATTACAAATGCACGATTAATTAAATATACACACCAGCAGTTCTCAAACTGCTTAGTGCCAAAGTACCTTGACACTCTTAGAAATCACTGAAGATCCCAAAGCTTTTGTTTGTGCCGTTTACATCCACCAACACTTACTGTTCGCACCTGAAGCTGAGAGACGGGAAAGCCACGGACCCACCAGCCCGTGTCCCCCCGTGGTCGGAGTGGCCGTGGCCGCTGGAAACCGTCCCCAGGACACTCGGGAGGGAAGGAGCGTGTGAAGGTGAATGACATCTTGATGCCATCGTGAAAGCAGCTGTGGCTGGTGGGTCCCCTCAAAGATCTCTAGGGTCCCCACACCCCCAGACCACCCTTGAGAACCACCGATGTAAACTAGCGAGCCGCTCTCTGAAGCCAGGTGCAAGGAGATAACGTGGGGAGCACGGCGCAGAGGAGGGCACGGCCGCCGACGGCCTCGCAGGTGGCTCCCCTCTCAGGCCCGACAGAACCGAGACAGGAAGCTGTGCTGCCGTCGCCGTGCGGCTTGGGCAGCAGAGGGGACCCCGAGGTGACGCCGCGCTCCCACCGGCAGACTCACATTCAGAGGCAGGTCACTGAACCGTAAATATTTTAAGATAAAATGTGTAAGAAATGCATATGTGGTTAGGTAGGATTTCCCCATTTTCCCAACGTGCCCAATTTACTCTATAATTAGATGCTTTGGGAACCTGGACGCAACCAGCCCATCCCCTCCCGCCAGGGACACCAGCTCCAAGCCCAGTCCTTGCCTCTGCCCACCCCTCACCCAGTCAGCACTCCTTAAGTACTGGGAGAAACCAAGGGCCCAATGAGTGAGCAAATGAACCTCTCCCTCCCCTCCCTACCGCACCTCACCGCACCCCACGCCTGACCCAGAGCCTGTGCAAAGTGGAGGTTCAGAAAGTACTTGCTGGAACATTACATTTTGACTCTTTGCACATTTTCCAGCTGGAGTCGTCCCCTTGTTTCTTGGAAACCCCAGGGGAGGCTGAGCCCAGGGCAGGCAATCTACTTCCAACAGGACCACCCGAGGGCCCACCAGGCAGATTCGCAAAGGAGGGTCATGGCTGAGCGTCTGGGGAAGGGCAGGGTGCGGCCAGGGGCCAAGCGGGAGGGGCTTCAGGAGCAGGGACAGAGCGGAGGACCTGGAGGTGAGTCCCCTGGGGCCACCAGGCACGACCCAGGGAAGAAAGGCTGGAGGCCAGCCTTCCAAAGCCATCCCTGCAGCGTGAGGCCGGGATCGCGGAGGTCACTGGCCCCACGACGCTCTCTCGGGGGCCAGAAAACATTCTATTTTCGTAGCCTTCACAAGCTGCTCCCATAAAGCATGACTAACTCCAACACAGCTGAACTGCAGAAACAGACTGCCCACGTGGCTTCCGTGGCTGCCGTGGGTCTCCTGGAGAGCTGAGAAAGTAACTTAAAAACACAACTGGCAAGCACTCAGACATCACTCTACCCAGAGCTGGAGAAGTAGGGGTGGGGGGGGCACCTGGCTCACTGGGGAGAAACATACAGAAGAATGACCTGCGATTTGAAGTTGAGGAGAAAGGTGGGTGTTGGCCCTGTCTCACCTCACCCTGTCCCACTGACCCCGGTGACAGGGCCCTGCCTGGACAGGAAGACACACCATCTCAGAGCAGGCATGTCCCCAGGCAGCTGCCTCCACTCAGACCTGCTTGGCCCCCAGGGCAGAGCCACAAGGGACAGGCCCTGGGCACCGACTCCATCCCTGGACTATGTGACCAGCTCACTGGAGGGACCACCCTGCTATGTTCGGCTGAGTAACGGCCCTGGAAGACGTCCACAGTCCGGGCCTGTGAATCCGTCACCTGACAGGGCGAAGGGGCTTCGCCGCCGTGGTCCTGAGCCAGGGAGATGGCCTGCGCCGTGTGGTGGGCCCCGAGAGGCACAGGGTCTTTGCAAGAGGCGGAAGGTGAGCCAGAGAGAGGGGACGTGCCACCCTTTGAAGATGCAGGAGGGGCCACGAGCCAAGGCCTGTGGGGGCCTCGAGAGCAGGACAGGACAGGACAGGGACGCCCCTAGAGCCTCTGGGGGAACCAGCCTGGCCCACACCTGGGTTCCGCCCGTGAGGCTGACGCTGGGGTTCTGGCCCTCGGAGCTGGGAGATGATGCCCTTGTTTGAAGTCACTCAGTTCGTGGTGACTTGTTACAGCAGCCCCAGGGACCAAGGTGGCGCCCCAGGCGGTCCCAGCGGCTGCAGCCTCCTCCTGGGACCTGTCCCTCCCCGCTGCTCCTCAGGGCACCACGGGAGATGTGCTGGGAAAGTGCCACCTCCCCACTGGTCTCAACAGGCTCTGCTCCCCCACAGGCCAAGCGGCTGCCCCAAGGGTGCGCTTCTGACACCCACCCACCCAGCACCCTCCTGAGGGAGGGGGCCTGCAATGCCTCCACCAGGCGCAGGCCTGTGCTGTTCCCCACGGGTCCTCCAGGGGGAGCCACCCCGAGGGAGGGGGCCTGCAATGCCTCCCCCAGGTGCAGGCCTGTGCTGTTCCCCATGGGTCCTCCAGGGGGAGCCACCCCGAGGGAGGTCGATACTAAGAGGCAGATGATCCTCAGCAGAATGTTCCAGAGCTGCTTCCCGAGGGGGACAAGGGGGAGGGGGGGCACACGGCAGAGAGGGAAAGGGAGGCGTGCAGTCCACCCTAGAGACTCCTCGTCTCCCTCCCCCCCCTCGTCTCCCCCAGCCCCCTTCTCCTTGCAGACAGTATGTCGGCTGAGCAAAGCTGTTCCTGGCTTTGTCGTCGACAGGTGGGTCCTTCTCGTTTCCGGGTCTGGACTCACCAGCCCCCCTCCCCTCGACACCCCACCATGGGGGGCAGTGCTGGAGAGAGGGGCTCTCCCAGGCTGGGACAAGGGGAGACCAACCCAGAGTCCACACGGTCCCCAGGATGACCTGGCCTTCCACAGCCCCAGACTTGAAACAACCCCACCTCCTTCCTCAGGCTTGCCCCTCCCCACCTACAGCCAGGGGACCCCGAGTGTCTCGTGACGACATGCACTAGGGGCACAGGGGTCTCAAGCCCACCGTCCCAGGAGCCAGCAGGCCCCGGGACCAGGGGCAGCAGCCACACCGAGAGGAGCCATCTGAGAGGCAGGGCCTGTAGTCACCCAACCTTTAAACCCGAGTGTCTGAAGACATCGAGAGGCCTGTCCGCGGTCAGGGCCGGGCCTCGCACCCTGACTCCCCCCTACACCCCGCCAGGCCCGCACAGGGTCCCCGGTAACATCGGGGCCTTCTCTCTGGGGTCTCGTCTCTCCCTCACCGGTCACCATAGGGAGGAGGTTCCCTCCATATGGAAAGCGCACGGCGCGTGCGGGTCAGAGGCCGAACCCTGAACCCTGCGGAGACCCAAGCACACAGGGTGGGCCCGCGGAGGACCGCGGAGGACCCGCCCCCAGGGCTCGTGGCTGCGAGGAAGAGCCAGCGCTCTCGGGAACCCGCGCAGGGTCCACGTTTAATTCTGTCGATGGTGACAAAGCACAGCACGGCGGGTTCACGCGCACGGCTACAGGGCAATCCCGACAGCTCTGCGGGGCACCGGTCACCTCACAGCAGGTCCGAGGAACGCGCCCTGTCGCTTTGGTTTGGGGGACAGGTCCCAGGACCCCCGCTCCGAACGGCACCTGTGCCATCCACAAGAACGGGCCTGGAGCCAGAGGAAGCCCAGGCTGTGCCCTTCGGAGAAAGGTCCCCGACCGAAGCTGTCTGCGTGGCACGGGCTGGCACGGACGGGATGGGCCTGCGTGCGTGAGAAATCTGTGTAATAAACCAAGTAATACTGGGCACAACGCCGTCGTCACACTTCTGTAAGAAGCAGATGGGGCCACACGTTGTTCACATGCATAGGCGCGCTAAGAGTCCCTGTGCCCGCCGGTGGGCCGAGTCGTACAGCACGCACGAAAACGAGTTCGCTGGCGGGGACGGGAGTCCGTGAGCCGGCTGTGTCCAGGGCGAGGGGCCGCGTCAGCCACAGACCTGCAGGGAACCCACTCAGAAGATGCACCCACACACGCACACACACACCCTGTGCTGCGAATAAATACACACACACACTGACGTCCCCTGACGCACCCTGTGCTCAGGTCAGATGTCCCCGCCGGCTGCCGCTCCGAGCGCCGGCTGCGAGAGAAAGGACGGGCGGATTGTCCCTGAAAGTGGCGTTCAGGATGCACAGCTCCTTCAGGAGCAGAAGCAGCCAGGCTGTGCCAGTGCTGAGAGCCCTCCGCTGCCCTCCGACGTGGAAAGTCACGAAGACACGGGCGCCGGGCTGGAGGCTGAGCCCACCGTCAGGCCGGTGAGTGACAGCTGGGTACAGGGGGCGGGGTGCTGACACCTTCCGACTTGGTGTCCGGCCTTGGCACGAGAGCTCCGGCTCGGTGCGCAGGAAGCCTCCCTAGACAGCACTCGGGTGCAGCTCCCCGGGTCCCCCTGGGGCTGGGTGCCTGTGGGCTCCACGGCTCTCTCCAGTCCTTCCCCATCACTTCCAAGAAGTGACGAGACCCTTAGCCCATCCATGGGTAAAGCGAGCTGCCAGGTGGCCCAAGTTCTCTTTAGAACCAGCATGCCACGCGGGGTCCCAGCTGAGGTCACGCACTGTGTTTCTGAACCAAGACAGGAGCCTCGGGTCATCTGGGAGCTGAGTCAGGGCCTCTGGCTACACGTGGCGGAGCGGTGGGCCCCGAGCTCACACCCGGGGAAGGCAGAGCTCAGAGCCCGTGGTGGCCGGAACTAAAACCCAACCCTCTGGTTCGATGGTCTCGCATACAGGACGGGGGTCCACGGCCTGATTTCCACGAAGAGTGGGGTTCCTGGAAGTTGCTCAGTCCGCCATCAGCAGCCACACTCTCCCGCCAGGTAAAGGTGACTTCGTATGGCAGTTACGAACTGGCCAGCTCGTGTGCACATTTCGAGGCAGAAAAGGGAGCCCCGGCTGTGGAACGCCCCGTGTCCAACTCTGTGAAACCAAGTCCACGGACAGATGGAAGGAGGAGCCAGTGGGGTCTGTGTCTGAGGAGACCGAAGGGCAGACTGTGGAGTAAAAGGGGAAACGCGGAAGCACCCCCATCCCCGCCGCGGTCAGAGACCCTGGACGTGCAGTGTGGGTTCCGGCAGGCCCCACGGCACCCCGGTGGGCTCAGCCACACCCGACTCGAGGCTCCTCCGGGCTCCCAGCACAGCGCCGCCAGCCTCACCCTGGGGCACAGGCCACAGGCTCAGAGCAGACGGCCACCTGTCGGAGTGGGCTTCCGGCGGCCCCAGGTGGAGGAGCGTCCTGAGGGGTGAACTGTCCGCTGCCGGACAAGGCAGAGGGAACTCCGGAAGGTTACAATGGACGTGCCTGGGAGGGAAGGAAGCCTCGAACGCCGGGGTTTTCTCCACGCTGAGTACGGCGGTTCCCACGAGGGAGATGTTTTAAGTCGCGGCAGCCATGCGCCTGCAGGCCGGGCCGGGGCGGGAGCCGGCCTCACGTCTTCTGCCAGGTGAACGCCGCGTCGGCCAGGACCTGGGCCAGCCTGGCATTGAACGGCCCGTAGAAGTCCTGCAGGATCCTCTGAGTGACGGGCCACATGGGCCCCAGGTTCCGGTCCTCGGGCCGCCGGGCGTTGGACGCCGGGCTCTTGGTCATCAAGGCCTCCTGTTTCCCACTCAAAGGCCCTGGAACACAGAGAAGAGAGCCCTGTGAGACGGGGGCAGGCGGGAGGCAAAGGAACTGCGGAACCCCACACCACACACAGGCCCCGTGTGCAGCTGGCGGAACGGCCTCCCAGCTCAGCCCGTCCCTGCCCAGCTCACGGGGTCTGCATGTGCCTCAGTGAGTCCCCCCGACAGCCAGGTCCACGGAGCTCTGGCCCTGCTCTGCGGGGCTCCAGCCACACTCGTACCGAGGTCGAGAAACCGGAAGACCCTGTGCATGGTGTCCTTGACATTGGATGCGTGGTCTTCCAGGCGAAGAACGAGGAACTGCTCTTTATTAAAAACAGTGAGCCAGTCCAGAAGATACACGGCGTACAGCCCGACCTGCAGCCGCACCTAGGACCAGAGAAGAAGGCGTTATCCCAGGAGCAGTCCCCAGCACCACACGGCACTTCCCAAAGCGTGATGGCGCTTCGTCACGAAGCAACCCCGAGAGTGTTCCCAGCGAACACATTCTGCAGACGGTGGATGTTAAAACGCCACATGTTCTTGCTTCTTGCAAGGATCCCCACTCGGGGTGTCACTCAATCCTTGTGACGACCCTGCAGGTAGCTCCACAACACGCATAGTGAGGACTGAGGTAAAGGGAGAGGCCAACGGAACAGCCACCCAAGGGGCGCGTGTCCTTTGCACAATGTCCTGGCTGCCTCTGCTCCTATGGCTGGCACACGGCAGCCGTGAGACACACCTACAAACACTGAAGACAAGCCAGGGAGTGAACTGCTGATGCCTGGGGCCGCGTGGACATCCAGGCCTTGAGGGGGGGCGCCTGGGGCCACGTGGACATCCAGGCCTTGAGGGGGGGCGCCTGGGGCCGCGTGGACATCCAGGCCTTGAGGGGGGGCGCCTGGGGCCGCGTGGACATCCAGGCCGTGAGGGGAGGCGCCCATCCGAATGTCAGCAGCACCGCAGGAAGTAGTTCCCTTCCACCTACACATGTCTGGGTCTCTGTGCTCCTCCCGGGCCTTCCCTCACATCGAACTGCGCATCTGTGCAGTGGAGAATTAACCTTCACACAGAGAGGTCTGGCCTTTGTCCTCAGTGCCTGGAGGTGACCTCTAGGCCACCTGGGATGTCCTGCCTCCTGTGAGAGTCTTTGCTCACCTGGGGGACTGGGCCACTGGACAGTCTGATGCCGTATGATGGGGGCTTCGCACCACGCGGTATCGGCCTGACCCCAGGAGAGACTGGAGACTATGGGCAGCCACGTGGACAGAGGTGACAGAGCCCCGGTAAGTAGTATGGACAGCAGGTGATGGCGCCCCGGTAAGTAGTATGGACAGAAGGTGATGGAGCCCCAGTAAGTACTATGGACAGCAGGTGATGGAGCCCCAGTAAGTACTATGGACAGCAGGTGATGGAGCCCCAGTACGTACTCTGGACAGCAGGTGATGATGCCCCAGTAAGTACTATGGACAGCAGGTGATGGAGCCACAGTAAGTACTATGGACAGCAGGTGATGGAGCCCCAGTAAGTAGCATGGACGGCAGGTGATGGAGCCCCAGTAAGTAGTATGGACAGAGGTGATGGAGCCCCAGTAAGTAGTATGGACAGCAGGTGATGGAGCCCCAGTAAGTACTATGGACAGCAGGTGATGGAGCCCCAGTAAGTAGTATGGACAGCAGGTGATGGAGCCCCAGTAAGTAGTATGGACAGCAGGTGATGGAGCCCCAGTAAGTACTATGGACAGAAGGTGATGGAGCCCCAGTAAGTACTCTGGACAGCAGGTGATGGAGCCCCAGTAAGTAGCATGGACGGCAGGTGATGGAGCCTCAGTAAGTAGTATGGACAGAGGTGATGGAGCCCCAGTAAGTAGTATGGACAGCAGGTGATGGAGCCCCAGTAAGTACTATGGACGGCAGGTGATGGAGCCCCAGTAAGTACTCTGGACAGCAGGTGATGGAGCCCCAGTAAGTACTATGGACAGCAGGTGATGGAGGCCCAGTACGTACTCTGGACACCAAAGGCTTTGGTGGCCCCCCTAGTTGGCAGCGCTCTGTGCATATGGGCACACCTGGCGGCTGGGAGGCACTCACACTGCCCACGCCTCCCGGGATGACTGGAAGCTCAGAGTCCAGAACCCTCCCCGTGTGCTTCTTCCCTCAGCTGACATTAATCTGTGCCCCTTCCCTACTGAGGGCTGTTACCACGACTGTAACATCCTTCACTGTGCGCCCTGGTTCCTTCCAGTGAATTACTGAACCCGAGGAGGGTTTGGGGACCCCCTCCATTTGCAAATGGTGTCAGAAGTGGAAGCAGTCTTAGGGACTGTTCCTTCTAACCTTGAAGTTGGCCCTAAGCTCTCGGCAAAGCTCAGAGAAAGAGCAGCCTTCCCCTTTCACACGAGGCCCTCCTCCAGCCCTCGGCCTCCGGCCCCGCCCACTCCTACCAGTCTGCCCACTTCAGCCTAGCTCAGCGCCACCCCTTCGCTCAGGCCATCAGCACCTGCCTGGCATTGTCGCTGACTGCACTCCCGTCTCTAGGGCTCTAGTCTCTGGACAAGGGGCCCTGCTCCGAGCCTCCTGGTCTCCGGGGTAAGGTCCCTGGTGTGGCCTGAGCTCCTGGCCCCCAGCCCGCCTCCCGTCTCAGGCCTTTAGGCCGACACACTCTGCATCGTATCCCCTTTCCTTCCAGCTCAGCCTTGAGCTCCTCAAGGGCAGGGACCACGGCTCTCCGTCCCATCCCGAGCCAGGCCGCGCCCCCTGGCTCCTAGTATCGCTGGTGAACTGCCGCGCCGCGGCGACAGCCGGACGACCGCACATTGGCCACGATGGCAGCAGATGCTGGGAGTCTCTTCTCCCCGCTCCTTTTCCAGCTCACCATTTCCCTAACCGTGTGGGAGGACGTGGAGGAAGAAAAGCAATTAGAGGGTGACTGTCCCCAAACTCATTAGCTGCCTCCAGCCTCCGGGCTGTGCTGCCTTACCCACCAGCTCGGAAACAGGCCCCACGCTGGGCCGGCACTGGAGAAAACCAGAGCGGCCGCCCCCGAAATCACCGTGTCCCTCCAACAGGCGGACCGTGTGACGACGTCCTCCTGTGAGGGCACCGGCCTCACAGAGCTTTTCAGTTCCCTCCACCTGACAAGTTTGTCTCCTCCAGAGAGCCTGCCTTCGCCGCTCGAGAACTTTCTAGAAGGACAGGCGCTGGGTGCTGGTGGCAGGATGGGGGTGTTTAAGGTAGCTGCAGCCTACCCTGGCCTGGCCACGGGTGACAGAATATTGCTCTGACAGCATGTTTGCGCCCCTCGTGGGGACAGCCCCCCACTGCCCGCAGGACAGACCAGCTGGCCCAGGGCTCCCGCAGCAGGGACTTCCTTCGAAGGCAGGGCTGGTCCAGGGAGGGCGGGGATCTGCGCAGGGTCCGCTGGCAGCACACGCGGGAGCCTGGACCCGAACCCAGGTCCCCGCACTGAGGGCTCACCCGACCACGACTCCCTACGGGGCCTTTCCACTAGTGTAACAGATCCCCCGCTCATGCATTCATTCGTCCACTCACTCACTCACTCACTCACTCATTAATTCCATAAATGATCGCGTGGCATGCCAGGTACCCCCCTAGGCTGTAACACACGGCCTGAGGCCCCGTGAAGCTTGGAGTCCAGTGTGGGGAATACAGCGAAGCAGGTAAAGGAACCAATAGCTGCGATCACCCATTGTGATACACACCGTGGGGAACCAACAGGAGGGAAGAGAGGACAGGTCAGGAAAAGCAAGAGCTGAAGGAGGAGACGCCCTGCAACACCCAGAGAGGCAAGTCCTAGGGAAAGGGGGGTGGGGAGGCTCCAGAACCAGGTGTCCCCACCCTGGGAGCACAACACGCCCACCTGCAGGGCTTGGGGGACAGACTGGGGACCCCAGCCCAACGTCCCTGACCCTGGGGTCAGGGGTGAAGCCTGAGAGTCTGCATTTCTGACAGTTCCCAGGGGATGCTGCTGGTCCAGGGACCAACTCTGCAAACCACTGCTCCGAGGCAAGCAGTTGGCCCTTCCAAGGACCTAACAGGAGAGTGTGGCGCAGAGCGTGATGGGAGACGGGGCGAGGAGGCAGAGGGGAGGGGGGGCGAGGAGGCAGCGGGGGCGGGGCGAGGAGGCAGAGGGGAGGCGGGACGAGGAGGCAGAGGGGAGGGGGGGCGAGGAGGCAGCGGGGGCGGGGCGAGGAGGCAGAGGGGAGGCGGGACGAGGAGGCAGAGGCGGGGTGGGGCGAGGAGGCAGAGGGGAGGCGGGGCGAGGAGGCAGAGGGGAGGGGGGAAGAGGAGGCAGCGGGGGCGGGGCGAGGAGGCAGAGGTGGGGCGGGGCGAGGAGGCAGAGGGGAGGGGGGAAGAGGAGGCAGCGGAGGCGGGGCGAGGAGGCAGAGGGGAGGGGGGAAGAGGAGGCAGCGGAGGCGGGGCGAGGAGGCAGAGGGGAGGGGGGAAGAGGAGGCAGCGGGGGCGGGGCGAGGAGGCAGAGGGAGGTGGGCGAGGAGGCAGAGGGGAGGGGGGAAGAGGAGGCAGCGGGGGCGGGGTGAGGAGGCAGAGGGGAGGCACCGCACTCAGGGCCAGGGGAAGGCAGTGAATGTCCTAAGCAGCGCCAGGGTCCTCGTATATTTGAGAAACACCACCCTCCTTGCACTGTGGCCAGGCTGGGGTTCACGGCTGGAGTAAAATTGGCTTCTCCTGGCCCAGAAACAGACATTGACCCCCAAGAGGAGGGCTCAGATTGCGCCGGACGGCCTGGCTTCCCGCTGGGCAGGAGCTCTGCAGGGACCCAGAGCAATGGGCGACCTTCGATCTGTGACAGCCAGCTCCGTCCTGCCCAGGTACCCCGCCTCTGGGATCTCGCTCCTACCAGAGGCCTCTGCTAAGCCAGCCTTGTCATCCTCAGCAAAATGTGAAACTGAATTAAAAAGCGGGTGCCATTCTAATCTCTGCCTAGGAGCCACCGGGGAGGTGAAAACACCTTGAGATTCAAAAGCCGCAGACCTGGGACTGAAAGCCCAGCCTGCCTGTCACGAGCTATGGGCTCCGGGTGGGGGTGAACCTCGGCGAACCTCAGGGCCGTCACCTGCAAGATGGGTGTGCAATTTCGGGGGACCTGGGGAGACTGAACAAGAGGCACATTGGAAGAACTTGGGGCCTAATGAGCAAACACTCACTCCCCACCCGTCTCGTGACAGAGGTTTTGAAAATTTTCCAGCATGTGGGTTTCATCCCCGGTCTGGGCACACACAGGGGTCAGCCAATAAATGCATCAGTAAGTAAGAGACAAATCAATGTCTCTCTCTCTCTCCCCCTCCCTCTCCCTCTCTCTCCTTTCCTTCCTCTCTCTCTAAAATCAATAAATAAAAACTTTCAAAGAAAGAAAAATTTGCAGCATGCACCCCAGTGGAGACTCATGACGTCCCCTGTGAACGCATCACCCAGGCTCAGCGTGTTTGCAGGGAGCTGGAGGGGAGGGCGCACCCTTTCCGTGCTGGGGGAGGACGTGGCTGAGGACATTCTGCCTCCTGGAAACAGGAACAGCTTCTCTGGCATTGAATAAAAATGCAAGAACTGTACAGCTATATTCCTAAAGGCAAACAAGGGAGAAGAAAAGATTTTTCCACTGAGGCCGTGTCGAAGAAGCATCGAAAGTCACCAGTGGGTAATTTTTAAAACCAACCAAAGGGAGAGAACGTGACACGGTTGGAGAGCTGGTGTCCGCAGGCCTGCCCATCCTCACTGGGGGCGTGTTCTCAGAGCCTCACTAAATGCGAATCTTCCTCAAGGCACCCGCGTTCCCTCGCAGAGGGAGGAGAGAGCACTGTAGCTGGGAGGTCGGCAGGGAAGAAAGCGGGGTGACAGCTGAAAAGGCCCATCCGCTTCCACTTTTACATCCATAAATACTGGTTTTTGCTTCAGCCACCAGCTCAAAGGCTTGAGAGGGAGTCATCTGCACCCGAAAACGCTCGTCTGTGTTTATATGCTAACACCCCTTCCACACATTTGCATAGCCAGCACCCAGCTGCCCTTCCGGGGCCACACACCAGCATGGGGCACGCACCAGCATGGGACACCGGCAGGGGGGCACGCACCGGCATGGGGGCACGCACCGGCATGGGGGCACGCGCCCGCATGGGGCACGCACTGGCGTGGGGCACCGGCACAGGGGCACACACCAGCATGGGGCACCTGCACGGGGGCACATGCCGGCACGGGGGCACATGCCGGCACAGGGGCACGCGCCCGCACGGGGCACGCACTGGCGTGGGGCACCGGCACAGGGGCACGCACCGGCATGGGGCACCGGCACAAGGGCACGCACTGGCGTGGGGCACCAGCGTGGGGCACGCACCGGCATGGCGTTGTTGAGGGTGTTGTTGTAGACGCAGGCGCGCAGGGAGTAGTCCCGCACGCAGTTCTCAAACAGCTGCAGCGCCTCGGTGACCTTTTCGTGGAAGTCGTCCGCAGACTTATTCGAACTTGCAAAGTAGAGATAGTCCGAGTACAACCTGGGAACAAAGGAAACAGATCGTTGTACTGCCCTCTGGGAGACGAGAACATGAACAGCCATGACCTGGTCTGGCTTCGTTGGTTAAAATGAAAACCTTGCCATTTCTCGCTGTTCCCTTGCGGATAAGCCATTCCCCTTCGTGCCCCCCGCCCAGGGCCACCCACGTGCTCCGGGACTCAGACCTATCCACACAGGCCCCAGACGCACCACCCGTGGTGTTCCTCCTCGGTGCCCTCCTGCCACCCGGGGCCAGGGCTGTCTGCACAGGAACAGGGACTCAGAAACACCCCCATTGCCAAAACCGTACAACAGGCCCTGAATGTGGCGCGCCCCCGGTTTCCCCTCCTCTGCGCGGCAGCCAGGACAGGACACCTGCCACTCTCACACTGTCACATCTCCGTGTGACACCCTGGCCGGGCCAGACATTCAGACGTGCAGAAGGAACACCAGGAAACGTGTTTCTCCAGATGGGGACCTACTTTTCAACACGATGTGAAAACACCCCCACGCGCACGCAGACACCTGGCCTGTGTGTCCCTCTGCACACGTGGCTCTGTCCACGCAGACCCCACCACACGCGTGGAACCGTGTTTTCACCCCAGAACTGACCGTCTCTCCTTGACCAAACTCCACTCAGGCTCCCCGGGACCTTCTTCTCAACCAGGCTGAAACTTGACGACGTCCCTGTCAGTCTCTGCAGCCCATTTAGCCAGAACCCCCCACCCTCCATATGGGATCAGGTTCCTCGTCCCCCACACCTCCCCAGGGGACGTCTGATCACCCCAACCTGCCTGCAGGAAGAATCTTAAGTTCCCCAGAGGTGACCATTGTTATCGATTTCTTAAGTATCCTTCCAGAAATTTCCTGTGCGTACTCAAGCATATATCTGTATATTTTATATTTTAAAAAAAACATAGCTGTGCCCAGCTGGTGTGGCTCAGTGGTTGAGCGTCGACCCATGCACCAAGAAGAGGTCGCTGGTTCAATTCCCGGTCAGGGCACATGCCCAGGTTGTGGGCCTGATCCCCAGTGGCGGCGTGCAGGAGGCGGCCAATTGATGTTGTCTCTCATCGATGTTTCTATCTCTCCCTCTCCCTTACTCTCTCTCTAAAATCAATTAAAAAAATTTTTTAATTAAAAAAATAAAAAGCATAGCCGTATCAGACAATGTATCTATTATCATGGACCTTTTCTTATCATGCCATTGTGGGGAGTTCTGAATACCCGTAAAAGCAGAGAAGACAGCATCCGGCAGCCTAACGTAACACGATTCCATTGTCACCCGGGAATATTTCTCACAGAACTTCCCAGCAGGGAGTTTCCCCAGCCTCTTCCTCCCTGTTTCTGGTTGCGGGGGCGGGGGGGGGGGTACGTTTTTATTCCTCTTTTGGTTTTCTGTGTTTTCCTTTTCAATGCACACCCCACGTTCCCCACCCCCGCTGCGCCCGACGCCCTGCACCTGCACCCAGGTGCCCGGGAACAGGGCTGACGGCCCTGGCCCTGCTCGATGGTGCGTGATTCTCCTCCCAGCTCCACGGTTTGCTTCCCCACCTTCTCCCGCTCGGCACCACTCTCTCCGCTGAAGGCAGTTCAGCCCATCTTGTTGCTGTGTGTACACGTCTGGGGACGTTACGTGTGCACTGCCGATTGCACCCAGCGCTTCTGCTGTCCCCGGCACCGGGCCACACACACTCCTGCGGAAACTGCAGTGCCCTTTCACGAGTCAGCTGCAGAGGGTCCTTCTCCAGCCCCTCGCTCCAGTGACAGTCCCGGTAGGATGCGAAGATCCACTGATGATGTGAACACGGCTTCTTAGGGACCTATGTCCTTCACCATGGGTGCTGGCGACTCGGCCTTCTAGATCCGTCCATGGCCATGTCCCCTGAGGACGCCTCTGAGAAGTCTCGAGGTGTCCGCGTCCTGCCCGCAGATTGCCTAGCATCGAACACTCTGGAAGAGGGGAGCTTGTCCCTCGCAGCCTGGGCAAACGCTCCAAAAGGACTTGCTTCAAGACCGGTCACTAGAGATGCTCGTGACTGGTGAACAGATCCTCCCTGAGACCCGTGCTCACCCGAGCCCAGGACCCGGGACGACGTCACATCCGCCTGCTGCTGGTGTCCCCTGTGCTGTTTGCCCTCTCGGAGAAGGAGACATCCGTCAGTTCTGAAACACGACGCCTCCCCCTGCAGGTCAGTCACAGTGCGACCTAAAGGCTGACGGGTGAACGTCACAAGCAGGTGTGCGTGGACCTCCGGGTGCTGTTCGGCTGTGTGGACCGCGGGGGCCACGCGGCAATGTGTCCGCTGGGTGCCCCTCCCGGTTCACACATCTCCTATCCGTCCTCTCAATGGGGCTCAGCCCTGAAACGCTGCCCAGGACACATACCAGGTGCCCCGGACACTGTCATCAAAATCTGTGTCTAACAGGAAGTCCCAGTCCAGGGTGCTCACGAGGACCCCCATGGCACCACCCGAACTCCCTGGTGGAACTGGAATTCTGTCACAGAACGTAAGCTTTCCATACTGAGGCTTTATTTCGTGGTAATAACATTTCTTGTAGACACTTGGCTCATAAATAAAACAAGAACCCCTCAAGCTGCCTCAATTTTAAATATAAAGTAACTTCGCGAAGAATCTGCTGACTCCACACAATTCTTTAGAGATCAAGAAGTGATTCCGGAGAAAAACTGGGACGTGTCCAGTGTTCCAACCGGGGAAGCCCAGCCCCGCTCGGCTCACACTACCGATTTTCACCTGCTTGGGGTGCAGGAAGTAAACTCAGAACCCCACCTTCTGCGAGTCGGGTTTACAGCCTTTCAGAACCAGGCCAGAATGAGAGACGATGTCCCTGCCACCTGTTTCCCAGGGACCCTGGGTCTGCCCGCAGAGTGGGCAGTGGGCTTTGGGCTCCCCGAAGACCGAGCCAGGCGCCTGCTGAGCTGTGCATCTGTAAGGGACAGTCCTGCATGCCCACTTCACCGGCAAAGCTCTGGGCAGCGACCTCCTTCACCAAAGCACTGGCTGTTCCAAAGGTACGCCTGAGTCCTGTGAATAGGGTCTTATCTGGAAGCAGGGTCTTCGCAGGTCTTCAGATGGGATCATTGGGTCCTAAATCCAATGACCAGTGTCCTCGTAAGAAGAGAAGGGGACACAGACACATGATGACAGAGGCAGAGACAGCAGAAACACATCTACAAACCAAGGAACGCCAAGGACGTTCAGAAGCCGCCGACGTCAGGAGAGATGCCTGGGACACTCCCCTCGGAGCCTCCAGACTGAGAGAGAACAGGTTTCTGTGTCTTAAGCCACCAAGCGTGCGGTCGTGTGGACGACAGCCCTCGGAAGCTCACAGAGATTCTGAGCCCAAATTCCCAGGAAGACCAGAGTTCTTCTCGGCACCTCCTCCCACCCGGAGGCCCAGAGAGCCACCCGGGTGTGCAAGGGGACCAGACCACGCGGCCAGCTTTCCCACAGGGAAGAAGAAGGGAGGCAAAAGCGAAACAGGGTGCTTGCTTTCCGGGGAGCATGGTTGGGTCCCCCTGCAGAATTAGGTTAATGCATCGTAGAAATGTCTGCAGTACACACCGCCAGGATTTCACCACAACTACGCTCTGGGGACGAGACTCGGGGGATGACCTCAGATGAGTGAAAGCCACTTGATGGGTTACAACTGTTCAGAAAATACTGAGGACAGCAAACTCATCAAGAATTAGTATCCAATGGACCTCAAAGACCTGGAGCAGGCACACTCATAAAAAGTTCAAGTGTAGAGATAACCCTAAACGTCAATGTTTTAGTCTAAAATCAACTATACAACGATGAGGCAGGGGAAATACATAAGTTGAGTTGATATAAACTCATAACAAATCATCACGGAGCTGCGGGCGCACTGATGCAACCTCAGGATGCATTAATAGAGGTAAGGCACTGAGAATGTGGGAGGGTATCACTCGGCTCCACTCTGGCAGGTCAAGGCCCCAAAGGACACTTGCCTTAGGTGCTGGGAGCCAAACAGCGAGGGGGGGAAAAGGTGCTCCAGCTGCAGAAACGAGACTCAGCAGGAAGGTTGCCTGCTTCCGACGCTAAAAAGCTGTCCAGAGCTGGGAGATTGGTCCCATACTCCTGAAGGACTGACCCGTCAGTGGACAGGTCAGGAAGAAAGACTGGTTTGATTCAAGGGAAAGTGTCTCGGCTGGGCCAGTCCAGCATGAAGTGAGCAAGGGGACCAGACCACGTGGCCAGCAGGAGCCACCGAGGCTGGAGGGGACGAGGCCCTGGGCAGAGTGAGGGCCAGCTGACCCTGACACTCAGCCAGCCCCGAGTTTGGGGGCTGCCAAGCCCCTCCTGCAGAATCACCTCATTTTCTCACTCTGAAACCATCTCAAACAGATGGGTGTTACATTTGGCCAGGACTGTTTCCAACAGCAACGCCAAACACACGTCCAAATGCGTCCCGGGCCGTCCCTGCCGTCGTTATTTTAGAAGGCTGCTGGGTGACCCCGGGACGCTGAGCCTGCGCTCCTGGCCGTGCCCCTCAGCTCCAGCTCCTTCCCTGGGCGCTGCAGGGTCCCGGGCCCCGCGCTCCTGGAGGACCGTGGGCTCGGAGGCGTGTGTTGGGGGAGCTCCCCAGCCTGCTGCTTCTGAAGGGAACTACATCTCTCCCCACAGGACAGGATAGCCATCTTGCATGAAGGCCCCACCATGTAAAATCTGGACAGTTACCCCAAGGCCATCGCTGGATTCATTTGAGGACATTGCCAGGAGTGGCTCTGAGCCCACCTGGGCAGAGGCAGGTGTCCAGACCACCGTGACCACAGGGGCAACAGGACTCTGTGGGTCCTCCTCCAGGCCAGGCTCGCGGGAGGGCTGGCCAGGCGCCGCTCCCAGAATCCTCTTGGCACCCACCCTCGTGTGCCGCACAGTTCCTGAGGTCCGTCTCCCCCTCCAGGCCGTTCCAGGTACTGCGAGCATGTCCCCCATCCATGTTCCCAATCACCCCAGGAGACACACACCGACTGTCACCACCCTGGCTAATGAGAACACTGGCATTTAGAGAGATTAAGAGATTCCCAAGGCCACGTGGCCCAGGGGTCTTCAGGGCTGGGACCCAAACACACCCAGGCAGGTCTGCCTGAGCCCCGAGCCCCCTGACCAGCAGGGCATGACTCCAGCTTCATCGTTTAGGGGCGGAGCCAAACCAACGGCGGACTGCAGTGGGGGGTCAGCCACCGGGGCCAGTGCTCTTTGGGTTTCGTTTGTTTTGATGTTTTCGCTGCTCTGGGTGCAGAGTGACCGGTGGGTCCAGGGCTGGAAGGCCAGGACGAAGTGCCCAGAGCAGCAAGCAGCTGCGGGAGGCCGGGGCCCTCGCTGCCGTGGGCAGGAGCAATGAGCCCGGACGCCGCGTGGGCCCTGGGCCAGTCGGAGCAGCGGTCGGTGTCCCGGGTGTGTCGTCGTGTCGGGACTCGGGCGGGAGTCCTCATCCTCTCTGGTGGCTGCAGTTCCTCATTCGATCGTCACAGTTTTGTTGTCAGATGGCCGCGTGCCTGTTCGTCAGCCGTCCCTCTCCGTGGAGATGGTGAGTGCGGCTCCCACGTCGGGCGACACCCCTCCCTGGGCGGGTTTCTCCTCCTTTTGCAGCATTTCTCTCCACACCATTTTATTTATTTACTTATTTTATTATTTTTTTTATTTTTTATCCTCACCAGAGGACATTTTTCCATTTTTTGTTCAGATAGAGTGGGAGGGAGAGAGAGAAAGAGAGAGAGAGAGAGAGAGAGAGAGACATCGATGTGAAAAGGACACATCGAGCAGCTGCCTCCCCCACGACCCAACCAGGGGCCGGGGACAAACTGCAACCGAGGTACGTGCCCTTAGCGGGAACCGAACCCGGGTCTCTCTGGACCGCAGGCCGATGCTCTAACCGCTGAGCCAAACCGGCCAGGGCTCTCCACACCATTTCAAAGGTAAGATGTAATCCACATGCCGTCAAATTCGCCTTTCAATGTGCACAGTTCAGCGGCACCCCCCCCCACCGCTGCCTGGTTCCAGGGGATGTTCATCGCCCCAAAAGGGGCTGCTGGTTTGACCTGTCGGTTCCCCGAGGGGCCACTGCCGGGAGTCGGTCGTGAGGGTCCCCAAGCCCGAAGGCACAGGAAACAGCCGCAGGGCCAGGTTCGGTCAGTCACGGGCAGGCCCTCGGGCCCGGAGCTGTGCCGTCTCCTCAGGCGACCGCTCCTCGAACGGCCCCTCAGAGACCCGAGCGTGGGGGAACGACCTGGGTGGGTGCTGACGCGGTGGACGGCGGGGAGCTGCTGACCGCTCCCGGGCTGGCTCGCCCCAGGCCACGCTGGTCCCACTTTGCTGTGTCTCCCCCAGGGCCGCCGGCCAGCTCCTCAATGACACACGTGAACAGTGACATGTCCACAAGCAGGAGTCCTGAGAGGTGGCACATGCATGTTTTCCAATGCCCGTCCCCGGGACACGGCACCGCTCTGACTACCTAGAGAGCTCTAACACCTGCGATTACGGAATGAACAAGGCACGGCCCCTCCCAGTTCCCCTCTGCGGCACCCAGACACCAGTCACTGGTCAGTGATGTCCATGCTGACACGGCGCCACCATTGATAATCACACAGATATTTCCCCATGGAGAAGAGGCCCCATGGAGACGCTGGGAAGGAGGCTCCTTCGTCCCACTGAGCCACACAGCGTGGGTATCGTGTCACCAGGGACCGCGAAGCGGGACTGGCCAGGCCAGCTCATCGGGAAGAAATGTCCAGAGTTACCTTGGGCCGCACACGGGGGGGGCTCTGACGAGGCTCCTGTTTTCTACATAAGAACATCCAGGTTTGGGCTTAAAATGTCCAAAGGGATGCAAAGCTTTCCGGTTCACCACGGCCACCGGGGGGTCTCTTCCCCTTGAGCGTGAGCAGTTCTGGGTCCAGCTCCGCTCCCCTGCACCACCCAACCCTGGTCCTCGGTAAAGGCCGTGGACCAGAACGCAGAGCCTCTCGGAGGGAGTACCCACGTCCCTTTTATCTACGAGCCTGTGTGGTTCACAGAGAACTTTCACACGGCCCAGTGACCGGACGGATGGCGGGTGTCTGGCGGGGAGGAAAGGCAGGCACGCAGAGGATCGGCAGCCGCACCGCCAGGCCGAGGGCGAGGAGGAGGGCCTCGCTGCATGGCCGGGGCCACTGCCCCCCAGGGCTGCCTGGGTGTGACCCGTGCCACCCCTCCACCCCCAGCACTGTCGGTAGGAGAGGTCCCCAAACTCCACCTGGTGGCCCCGTCGATGCCACGTGCCGCCCGAGCCCGGCCGGCAGGACACGGTCACCTCTGAGCGCGCAGACTGAGAAACCACGGCGCTTCTCCCCGTGACCCGTGCCGCACAAAACCGCCCTTTACTGACAGTCCTGTGGGAACTCTCGGGCCTGCCAGTGACTTTATAAACACTCCCCAAGAAAACAAACAGTGTTCGACACAGGAATTTTCGGCATGAAGTTCTTCTCGCAATAACAAGATGCCGGGGGCTAAGCTGAATGGCCTTCAGAGAAGGCCCAGCTGTCCCGGCCTGGCCTGGCCACGGCCACCTCCCCCTGGCCGCAAGGGCCGAGGCAGCCCCTCGCCTGTGTGCGGCTCACCCATGAAGGTGACCCCATGCGACTTTCAGGGCCCAGGAAAGGTGTGTCAGGGACATCCGGACAGGCAGCCTCAGGGAAGCACAACGCCTGAGTTCACCAGAAAATGAACAGGCAGCTTCAGACCCTCGGCCACGGTCTTCCTCCAGACCACCGCTTGTCATTCCTACCCCTCCAGAGGCTCGGTGAGAACAGGTGAGAGAGTGCTGGGCCGGGGGAGGACGGGGTCTGTGGCTGCCATCACAGCCTTGACACTCCAACGGCCTTTCCCCGCACCCCCCTCCTGCCCACAGGGAGTTCTGCGAATTCCCTCTGAGAGCGTGTACACTAATAATCGACGCACCAGCACCTCCTTCCCAATCTTCACGCAGACCTGCCGGAGAGAAGACCCTGCCGGGCGCCGGTGCCCACGCTCCCCTCCTGCCTCGACCTGGACACGCCGGGCTCTTCGCAGGTTTCCAGCACTGGCCGAGTCGCAAGGGAGACTCTCAAGTCAGAGGTCGACAGCAACTCAAAAGCATCGGTGCCTCCCAGCTCCCTGCCGGGGCGCTGGTTACTTCCCGAGTCGGCATCGTGCTCTCTCTGATGGAGAGGAAGTGAACGGGCCAAGTCCAGGCTCAGGCACCCACACAGACTGGGCCCTGACCACTTACAGACCTTTGCAAAAGTGGGGAGTCACCCTGTGGAAGGTTCACGGTCCAGTCCCTCCCAGAAACTGCTCCCCTGAAAAGACCGGCCACACCCAAGGTCAAGTCTTCCAGGGCAGACCGCAGCCAATGGCCGGTAGGTGGGAGATGTCTCACTGGGGCAGCTCCGAAGGCCCATCCCAGCTCCAGAGCTCACAGGGCTGCCCCACACGTACCCCTTGTACCCCTCCTGCACATAAATCGCTGTCCCAGAGTCTGCCGCCAGGGACCCGGCCATCGATAAATGTGAAAACCTTGGTTCCTCAGCCACACTGACGTGGGATCGAATCCCAGCCTGGCCACTTACTAACCAGCTGACTGCGCACAGGTGCCTTAACCCCCGAGCCCACGGCCTCCCCTGTGAGCACGGCACCTCTGCCCTCTCACCGCCTGCAAAGCTCAAAGGAGGCAATGCCTGGAAGGGGCGTGGCCAGAGCCGGCTGGAACAGGTGCTCAGTCAATGCTGGTCACTTCACTGAGGGCTGCCCCAGCCCGACCAGACGAGCGCCCGGAGGGCAGACAGGAGGACTGGACTCTCCCATGCACATACTGCGTCCAGCACGTCCGCGTGAGTCAAGGGAGCTCAGTCTGCTGCTGCTTCTTCTTATTTGCAACTACGGAGATCTAATAATAACAGCTAACAATTATATGACACTTTCCATTTGTCCTGTCATTTCAATCTCACAACCCTAGCAGTAGGACTATCACCCCCATGTCACCGACGAGGACATGTGGCACAGAGAGGTTAAGCAACTTGCCTGAGGTCACACAGCCAGTGAGGGGCAGACCACGTGTCCTGTCCCCCAAGGCTGTGTCCCTGCTGCCTCGATCCTGGTTCACTCTCTGCTCACCATCCTCACCCCACCTCCCACCCTGCAGACGGAGCCAGAGCCATGAACCCAGGGTTCCTGCTCATTCCTCTCCGTCCCAACGACCGACTGCAGAGACACGGATGCCTGCCACGAAGGCCTCATTCCTCTCATTCCTAGTTTATCATCACAACAGGACTGATTATCCACCAGTCCAGGGGTTGCGAAAAGTCAGTTTATACAAGCAGATGAGGGCAACAACCCCCCACGTTCCCAGGCTCAAGGCGTGTGGGTCAAAATCACGTTCTCACTCTCAACTGGGCTCAATTCTCCTCCTTTGTGACTCGTCACCATGAAACGTGGAGAGTCGACGCTCCTGCAGTGGCCGCTTCTGTGCAGAATTAAACCCAAAATAGAGAGACAGCAAAATCCTGACAGATGGCACCTGGCGACCCTCCAGATACCCCATCCATGACCCACGTCAGGGGGTCGGCACCCCCAGCCACAGCTCACATCTCGTGGGGCCACAACTACCTCTGAATCAAAGGCGAACGCTTACCGACCATCGCGAGCGGAGAGGCGGGAGGCCAACGCGTGTCGAGAAGAACGGCCTTTCCCACAGAGGAATCGAATTGAACGAGAAATTCTGCTGGTAATTGGCGGCTTCTTTTTAACCCACGGGGCAACCTAGCCCCGGAATGCACCACTTGAGTTTTAGATGGTCGTTATCTCGTACACAGAGAAAGTTACAGGAACTCCTGGCTGGCCCAGGCCGTGAGAACCATCCATCCTGTCCGCTGTCCCTCTCGTCCCCTCCAGAGAAATAAGCAGGCTGACCATTTACACCTTTCTCTGCAAACTTCCAAGTGACTGATTTGATTTGCTTACAATTCCAACATTTTCAAACCCCCCACCTCCGATCACTTATAGACATAAGGGCGAAAGGTGACTCTAACTCCAGAAATAAAAGCGCCCCTCCTCGCCGCCGAGCCAAGATGTAAAAGGAAGTGGACCACTGGGCCCAACCCCACGGGCAGCAAGCCACCCGGGCGATCGCCCTCTGGCACAAGTGCGAGGTCACGGAAGCAGCGGCGTGGCCAACGGCCCAGGACCCGATCAGACTACGGAACGCGGGCTCCAGTGTTTGTTTCGAGAGTGACCTAAACACCCGATGTTTATCCTCCTCTCTGGCTCGGTGGGAAGCGAGCCAGCCACTTCGGAGAGGCCATGAGTCACGGGTTTCTAAAAAGAAGGAATTCCCATTGTTACACAGCTTTATAGATGTTTAAAACGCAGTGGAACAGCAGCTGCCATCAGTAAGCCACACGGAAACCGCACACGTGAACAGGCGCTCCCCGCACCCCGGCCGTCACCGTCTCCTGGCGGCATGGCCCCCATTCCCGACGACCAGAGTGTGGACCGGGCAGAGCAGGCAACTTCTAGGATGGCCCCCAGGATCTCCACGCCCTGGGATTCGGGCCCTGCAGCCCCCACCCCTTGAGGGTGGCCTGCACCCCATGACTTGCTTCTCAGCAAGAGCACATGGCAAAGGCGTGGGGGGCTGTCACTGCCGTGATCCGATCACGAGAGATGGAGATTTCGACAGGTAGCGGAGTTTGTCCCTCGCTGGCGGTGCTGAGGCACACAGACATGATGGCGAGGCCCTGGACAAGGTCCCGAGACAGCCTCTGGCCAACAGCCAGCAAAGACCGGAGGCCCTGCTTCCAACAGCCCCCCAGGAGCTGAGTGCTGCCGACACCCACGGGAGCTGGAAGCAGGGCCATCCCTCAGCCAGCTTTCCGAGGAGACCACCCCTGGGGACACCCTGACGGCAGCCGAGGGAAGGCGAGGCGTGGAAGTGGAGGGCCTCGGAGAGCCAGGCCAGGTGTGACGCCCAGAAACTGCTGTTTAAGCCGCCACGTTTCTGGGTGACTTGTTACACAGCCGTAGGTGACTGACAGCAGCACCCCAACACTGGTCAGCTCCCCGCCACCGGCCGGCACCACGCGCCCTCCCTCCTCCTGGGCAGCAGTGCAGCCGGCACGACAGGGCCACGCCGCGCCCTGACGGTGTGCCCGCTCCATCGTTCACCCGGAGCGTGTGCTCAGACCAAGCACGGTGCCCAACATGTGATCGGGGCTCGATAAACATTTCAACTGACGGAATGTTTCCATTAAATCTCGGACCAGGAAGGCAAGGAGCCTTCGCTTTCACTTCCCAGAATAAATGGAGTATTTGTTCTTTGAAAGAGAAGAGCCCTGGCCGGTGTGGCTCAGCGGTTAGAGTGTCGGCCCGCACACCAAAGGGTCGTGGGTTCGATTCCAGTCAAGGGCACGTACCTGGGTTGCACGTTTGGTCCCCGGCCCCGTCAGGGCGTGTGCAGGAGGCAGCCGATCGACGTGTCTCTCTCACATCGCTGTTTCTCTCTTTCTCTCCCCCTCCCTCCCTCCCTCCCTCTCAAAAGCAAAAATCAATGGAAAAAGTATCCTCCTCAGGTGAGTATTAATCAAAAAAAGAAGAAGAAGAGGATGTGATGACTATGGGATGGCCATCTCGTGGCCCGTGGCCCTCTTAAGGAGACAGGCTTCAGGCTGGGGTCTGGGAGGCGAGCGGGCAGGTTCTCCCGTGACTCGGCTGGCTGGGCTCGGGCAGCTGGACGGCCCTCCCTGCCAAGGCTCGCCGTCACCGTGCTCCGGCCCTCGGAGGGAGGATCGGAACCGCAGGAAGAGAGGGACACTCGGGGAAGCTGGACTCTCCGTTCTGCCTGCTCAGGACGCTTCTTCCCCTTGACCACCTTCCTTCTTGGTTTAATTGGCAAACTCTTACTCATCCTTCAAAACCCAGCCTGGCCCCGGATCCTCCAGAGCAGCCTAGGGAGACCTGCCCGCGCGGCGCTCACCCTCCCTCTGCTCCTCGGGGTCCGCAGAGCGCAGTAGCCATGCCTGTCGCCCCGGCCAGCCGTGAGCCCCACTTCCCCGGGGCCCAGGACGGGGCTGGCACTGGCCGAACCCAGCCCGGACGCAGGCTGGCGCCCCCCTCTCTGTGCTGAGGGAGGGACACGAGGCTGCCGTTTTCACCTGACCCTCTGCGGCGGAGGCGAAGCTTGGCTTCCTCAGAACGGGGAACTAGGGGACGCGACAGGAAGACACTGGGGAGCACACTCCTGGGAGACGGTCCAACCTGGGAACACAGCTGGGGCGGTCTGGGGGAGGCGGCAGAGCCGCTGTGGAGACAGCTCCGTGGGCGGCCAGGGGTCATTTAGTCACCAGGCCTCTCCTTTCAAGGCTGACCGCCATGTATCATGTCTCCCCGAGGGCCCCACGGGTCTGTGTCAACTGTTCTCGATCAAGGGGGACCAGCCCACTTCACGAGCAGAGGGCCCAACTGCTGCCCCAAAGTGTGGGAACTGGCAGGCAGGACGCGGGGGGCTGCTCCCAGGTCCCACTGCCCCGAGGTCCCCTGCCCCGAGGTCCCGCTGCCCCGAGGTCCCGCTGCCCCGAGGTCCCACTGCCCCAAGGTCCGCTGCCCCGAGGTCCCGCTGCCCCGAGGTCCGCTGCCCCGAGCCGGGATGCAGGGCCCCTGAGGCTGGAGGAGGCCGAGCAGAGGGAAATCGTTGCAGCAGGCGGACGAGCCGTGTGGCGTGGCACGGGGGGACTGCGGGATGGAACAGAGGGGGGTCATCCAGCTCTCCTCTGCCCGGTCACCCTGACGGCAGCAGGGCTGCTCTGAGAACTCCACGAGGGACAGAGCCAGGGAGCCGTGCCCAGGTAGGAGGTTCAGGATGTCCATCTGCAGACGCATGGGAAACGTCAGGAACCAGACATGTGACTGATTGACACAGGCGACGCCCGTCCGCCCGGGAAGCCGTGGGGAGGAAACCCACTGAGACAGGAACCACCGCACTCTGGGCGGACGTTGTGGGGGTTTTTAAAGACGGTTTCCCGATGTATCTTGTAAAATTTTCACGACAACACGTCTTGTTGTCATCCACAAGGACATGGAGCCAGGAACATGTGCCGCCCTTGGAAGGGGTCGGGCTGCGTCCGTGCCCACAGGCTGCTGTAACAAACGACCACAAATGTGTGGCCTGGAGGCACAGGGACGGATTCTCTGAGTTCTGAAAACTGGACATCTGACACCGGACGCGGGCAGGGGGGTTCTTCCGGGGGCTCCGAGGGGCAGTCGGTGCCTCCTCTGCCCCGCTCCTGGTGGCCGCAGAAGGTCCTCCGCATTCCTTGGCTTGTAGCTGCGTCACGCCAACCTGACTCCATGGCCACACGGCCCTCTCTCCCACGTGTCTGTGTCCTCTCCTCTTCTCAAGGGCACCGGTCACTGCATTCCGGGCCCATGCTGATCCAGTATGACCCATCACCCCAGGACCTGTGCAAAGACCCTATTTCCAAACAAGGTCACAGTCACACACACAGGGCTGGGAGCTAAAGCTCCACATGTCTTTCCGGGGGCCACACTGCCGCCTACGAGAGCTCGTCGGCCCGGAGCAAGAGCAGACGCAGGGGGCCGAGGCGCTGCCTTCAGAACCCGGCCAGCTGCCCCATCTCGGGTCAGATGCGGTCTGCGGGGAAGAAGCAGGGCCAACGTGCGGCCCCTCCCGAGGACAGACCCGGTCTCGCAACGGGACGATGCTCCCACCGAGCAGTCCTGAGCTGCGCTGGCCTCCTCGGTGGTGTCAGCGAGAACGTCGGGCTACGTCAGTGGAAGGCCCTGGCCCCCGGGGACTGTCATCCACACAGGCACCGCCAAGAACCGAAGCCTCCAGCTCCGGCCGGCGACCCCACACTGCTCAGTGTCACGCTCGCCCGGCCTCACCCACACTGGGCGACCCCTGCTCTTGGCGACCGAGCAGCTGTCGTTCTTCTTCCTTGGGTCTCGGGGAAAGCCGGGGCCGGCACCCTCAGAGCCCCAGGACAGGCATGGTCAAGTCAGGGGACGGGAATCCCGGGACTTAAACCCCGCAGATTCCAGGGGCATTTCTCATTTCCCGACAGAGCCCACGGAGCAGCCCCATGTCCCCAAGTCGAACCAGCCAGAGGCTAAAGACCACAGCCCAGGGTCCGAAGAGCCAAGAAAGCAATCCACAATTTGTTTAGACACAGCGAAGATTACCCCAAGAACAATATTTACATAAGAGATGCCACTAACATTGCAAGTGAAGCTTGTTTATTTTAGTTCTTTTTTTTAAAGAGGCACAACCTTGCTTATGATGAGAAGAAAGACGGTTCTTTAAAAGGTCTCCTCCTCCACGACCCCACCCCCACCGCCTCCGCAGAAAACCGACACTGCTCACCTCTCCACGGGGTCCCTGAGCATGACGATGAGTTTTGCGTCCGGCTGGAAGGCGTGGATGAAGTCCTGGGTCAGGAAGGGCGGCTCGCCGTCCGAGCTGTTGTCGTAGAAGAAGGTCCAGGCGTTGTTGTCCCACATGGTGGACGCGCTGGCCTCCCCTGGAAACAGAAGACACAGCAGGTGGGCAGGGCCGAGCGCCGGGCTCCCCCAGAACAGCCCGCGTGAGGGCCACGCCCAGCTCCACGCCTTCCCTTCCATAGCTGTGAGGGCGCCAGCTGGTCCTCCACACTGGCAGATGAGTCTCTAGGGAGCGGAGGCTGAGACCCACCCTCTGCCACAGGGCCACCCCCCATCCCGCCCAGAACCTCGATCTGGGAACCAGGTGGTCCAGGTAACACTGCGCATGCCTCCTCTGGCTCCGCTCTCCAGGACGCGCAAAACCTCCACAGCACCGGCTGCCCAATTCCACGACACTGAACTGTGCCCCTGGGCCCACGGGGCATAGCGCTGCGGCACTGTGAGGGCCCCCTGAGAACGTACTAGATGGTTTCCGTCAGAAAGCATCAGGGCTGCAGGAGCCGCTGGGGAAGTGACCCTCGTTAGGAAACGGGGTGTAATGTGCGTGGATCTCGCCCTGAAATCACACCGGCTGATCGGGGCACAGAGGGAGGAAGGCGCTGCCGGAGGGCTCCCAGGACCCCCGCCTTGGGCTCCGTGCCCACCCCAGCGCCCCCACAGCCGCACCCACTCAGTCCCGTCTGGGGAGATGGCGCTCGCCCCCGTTCACTGTGGTCGGCATGAATGGGGGATGAAAACGGTCACTAGTCTAGGATGGGGCGAGGCCAAGGCATGGACATTTCAACACTTCTCTCTCAGAAAAATGGACCGATTCCCAGACTTTTTTTTAGGACAGTCTTCAGAGTTTTGGAAAGAAAGGCAAATCAGTCCATCACTTATATATCCCGCTTCCTGACCTTTTCCATGGGACTCTGGCACATCTCAGAGCCACTCACGCAGGAAGAATCCGACCCAAGACCCGGCCTCTGCCCGGGGCGGAGCGTGTTTCTGTTCTGGCCTTCTTTTTACTTTTTTAAGAGATAACGCCGTAGAATACAGAAAAGGCAAATCGATCAGAAGCCCTTTGACAACTCCACCGACAGCAAGCGAGGGGCTATCAGGACAAGCATCTTAAACTAAACTGGCACAGATTCCGTCAGATGTCACAATGAACCACGAAGCATCTGTCTGTCCACCTGTCCATCCATCATCCATCCTTCACTCATCCTCATCCATCCGTCCATCCAAAAGCGTTCGCTTGGTGTGTAATGCATGCCCGGCACTGCCCTTGGCAGTGGGGACAGACCAGGGAAACGAGACAGGTGACCCCCTCCTCTCTCAGAGCATACGGTCTGCAGAAAGACCAACAATTCAGTAAACAGAGCCCCCATGTGCACTGTGACGGGGCAAAGCAGGGGCCACGAGCAGAGGCAGGCACCTTGCGACATGCCTAGAGCCCCAGCTCCAAAGAATCCGGCCACGCGAGTCCCTTGTGACTCCAGCCATTCGCCCAGACCACGAGGAAAGCCCCCCTCTGTCTGACCCATGGGCGGAGATGAAGAAAGCCCTTATAGTTCTAGCAAGGATCTAACTGGAGGAAGCTAGAGCAGAGCTGATGCACAGTTCAGGGCTGGGAGGAACCCAGAAACGATCGAGTCCAACACGCCCATTTTACAGATGTGCAGACTGAGGTCGGGGCCACAGAGCAGGCTGGGGCCCGAGCAGGGCTCTGCAATGGGTACACAGCAGAGCGGCAGACGGGTTCTTTCTTCTTCCTTTTTAAATGTAGAAGCTCTCCTTCCTCATTCATTATCTAGTCTCTGTTCCCTGGCCCGAGGATGCCTATTTTTAGCCTTTTCTTAAGAACCTGAGATCCTTCCCAGAGGCATACGGGGGATGGGAATCAGAGTCAAATATTAATCAGACTTGTGGCGTGGGGTGTTTGGACCCCAAGGCTGTAAAAATGTAGCTAGTAGCCAGTTCACACTGCGGGGAGAGGTATGGTCTCATATGGCTCCCAGGACTCAGCTCTGAGCTAAAATAAAAAAATTTCAGATCAGGTCTTAGGCCCCTCAGACAAGAGAAGCATAAGTAAAGAGCCGGCTTTTACACGGTCAATCACAATTCCTCCTGGTCGCTAACAGATTCACTGAATTTGGAGAATCGCAATATAAGAAGATTTAGGAAAATTTGTTAAATTGGTTACCTGCCAATTTAAGCAAAATATGTCATTCGATTTCTCTCTTTCCAGAGACAAACGGGGACGAATTTCTCCTGAGCTGAACCAACACCAAGACCAAACAGGTATGTTCTCAATAAAACATTCTTGTGACTTAAAGAAACAATTATTAATCAAAGCACCTCACTCTGAATGTCTGAAGGCATCAGGTGGACAGGGCTTGGCTTTTTCAACAGCGATCAGCCGGCAAGGATGCCTCGGGGCTGTGTCTGGGGGGGCTGCCTGCTCGGGGCTCCAGCAGCCGGGATGGCAACACCCACACTAATCGGTTAATTGCGTGTATGATCCCCATCCAAACTTAGACTGGTTTATCATTCCAAGCAGCCAAGCATGTGTTCTTCATTACAACAAAAACAAAGAGCCCTGGTCGGTTTGGCTCAGCGGTTAGAACGTCGACCCGTGGACCAGGGAGTCGGGTTCGATTCCGGTCAAGGGCACGTACCTCGATTGTGCTGGTTGGGGTTGTGCGGAATCAACCAGTCGGTGTCTCTCTCCCTCCCTCTCCCTCTCTCTCTCTCCCTCCCTCCCACTCTGTCTGAAGATAAATAGAAAAAAATATCCTCGGGTGAGGATTTGAAAAAAAAATTTTTTTTTTAAATAAAAACAAAGAAATGGTGACTTTTTTTTAAAAAGCCGTTTCAGGTGCACTGAGCCTCCAGGAAACTAGAAAGTCAACTACCATTTCTGCCCTACAGAAACCACGCGAGAGACGTGAGTGTGTCACTGTTACGTGGGGTAAGGGGACGGCCAGGTGGGCACGCGTGCCCGCCGGGCGCCCGCAGGTGCAGAGCTGGGCCTGGCCCGGGCAGAGGCGGCCGCCGAGCTCTGCGGAAACCCTACCGATAGTGATGCTGTTGGTCTTGCTGTGCTCCTTGGCAGAGCTGGCCTGCAGTCCCTGGTGGATCTGGTGTGCGGCCAGGTCAAAGAGGTCCAGATAATCTTCCACGGGGTAGCGGTCCCGCAGCCCATCTCTCAGGCGAACGATTCCTGCGAGGACCAAGAAGCAGGAGTTACTGAGGACAAAGCTACCACTGCTGGGCTGGTGGCCTCCTGGGGAGTGACGAGGGCCAGCGGCAGCAGCCACGGCTTGGCCCAGTAAGCTTCGGGCGGAGGCAGCTTTTACCCACTTGCTTCAAGGGGTGGCATGCACCACCGTTTAGCTGCACGGTGGCAACTAAAAGGACGTCGCAGGCGTTCAAGAACTAGAAACGTGTTGCTTGGAGAGCCAGAGAGTTTGGGGCTGGCTCGCACGAGCACCAGGTGAGACGCCGAAGTGACGGACAGCAGTGGCATCGGGGATGCACACACTGCACCGAACAGAGGACGGCACTTTTCTCTGAGGCTCCGTCTCCTGTCCTGTTAGATCAAGCAGCCTGTCCGTCTGTCCAGGCAATCAGGAGTATTGATGGTGCCCGGACAGACACCTGGGTTGAACAGCAGTTATCCTGGCATCCTCCACAGGCAGCCTCAATGTGCCCCTCGCCTTAAAAGTGGGTACACTTCACTCGCAAGCATACTGACCCCACACTGCCCCAAACCACAGCTGCCCAGGTTAATGGGAAGTGGAGAGAGAACGCCCATGGACAAAACAAGAGGTTCAAGGTGTCGCTGGGTCCCTGGGCTTCCCTGCTCCTGGCCGGGCACCCGACTTTCCATTAGGGAAATGTGAACTGTGGGGGACAGCACCTCCAAATGAGTTCGAACGTGAAACCCTGGCTCCCACCGCTGCCGCTGACAAACCCCAAAAGACATATTTATACTTTTGTCCACTCGGGGAGGAGCATCGAAAGGATGAAGTCCATTGTCTGTCGGGAAACACATAAGTACTGGTTTAAACTTGGGTTCCGCTAAGGAAAACTTGTACGATTCCCTTCCAAGCAACCTGGGTCCTTTACCCAGTCAACGCCCTCTGGCTCGCCCAGACTTCAGCATTTGTCATCCCTGAGCTCCAGTGACCAAATGTCTCCTGGCACAGGAAAAAGGTTAAGGCGAGCAAACAGTGACCCGAGGGCCGCAGGGTGGCTCAGCGGGGCGGAGCAGAAACCAGCAGGAGGGACGGCCGAGTCCACGGTCAACTCCCTGGGGAAGTGGGGGCCGTGAGCAGAGTCACCAAGAACGATCTCCATGTGGTTTTCCTCCAACCCTGAGCCAGATGGGGCAGGTGTGAGAACACAAGGCACAAGGCAGCTCAGGAACATCCTTCCAGGCCCTCTGCTGGGCCAGCCCCTGGCAGCCTTCCTTTCTGTCTCCTCCCAGTGCCTGGGCTCCAGTGGGACAGGTTAGAGCTGGGAGGGCACAGCCCCAGACAAATGTCCAGACGGCTCCCCAGGACAAGAGGAGCTGCCCATTCTGCACCCTCCCCCTGCCCTGCACACTGCTGGCACTCAGTAAAAGCCCCCTGGGGGTGGGGAGCTGGGTTCCAGCCCATTGGAGGTTGGCCTGGGACCTTAGACAGGAGCGGATCTGATCTGGGTGTCTCTGCGGGTTTCCTGCCTCCCTGCCTGGAGCCCGCCCAGCGCCTGGCCAGAGCAGGCTGCCTGGCTCCCACCCAGCCCCAGGGCCCGCAGAGAGCAGAAGGCGTGAGCGGCGGCATGAGCGCGCGATGGAGGAGGCGGGGCCCCGGTCACCCCACCCGCGGGCCCCCCGCCCACAGTGGGGACCGCGCGCGCGCGCGCGCACCAAACCGCTTGCGTGTCCACCAGTGCGGCTCCTTGATGGCGGAGAACTTGACCTCGGGGTGCAGCCGCAGGCGGTCGTACAGGTCGGTGGTGCCGCACTTGGGCTGCCCGATGATGTAGAAGCGCGGCAGGCAGCGCAGGCGGAAGTGGCGCCCGGCCGCATGGGCCAGGCGGCTCCAGAAGGCCTTGCGCAGCGCGTCGAAGGTGGCGCGGAAGCGCTTGGAGTAGAGCGCGTAGGAGTTGGTGAGGTAGGGGTCGGTGGTGTTGCGCCCCGGGAACTCCTCGTACCAGCACGGGCTCCTGCTGTCCGGAAGAAACTTGCTGGGGATGACCGCGAACATCTGCCGGAGAAGGAACAGGGGGACACGCCCAGAGGGAAGAAGTGAGCCCAAACTCTTTCTAACGACAACATCCTGCTCTAGCCGGGCCGTGTGGCTCCGTGGCTGGGCATCGACCCATGCACCACGGGGTCACCTGTTCGATTCCCGGTCAGGGCACATGCTCAGGTTGTGGGCCCGGTCCCCAGTGGGGGACATGCAGGAGGTAGCCAGTCGATGTTCTCTCTTACCGATGTTTCTATCTCTCTCTCCCTTCCTCTCTCTCTAAAACCAGTAATGCCCTGATGCCCAGTTCAGACTGCAGGTGTTCTCTGACCATGCCTGAATGCCACTTCCAGCAACACTGGGTAACAGCCAATGTTTTCTCTTACTCCAAAATTTAAAAAAAAAAAAAAAAACCTTTGGAGAGAATGAAGACAGAATTTGATCAAGATTCGCCCGACCGTGATTTATCTTTGACACATGCACACACAGGACAGTCTCGTTACACAGCTGGCATCTTTTTACTAGTTGTTCATTCAGTGGCCATCAGAGACAAAAATACAGAGGAGGACAGAATGGAAACGGGAAGACGGTGATCCACGCACGCTGCTTTGATCGCCACGACCACGTGCCCATCACCCTTCGACATCTCCAGCTGCACCGTTCAGTGCTGTGAACCCCTTCTCGGCGGAAACATTGTAAACAGACAGCACTCCCCGCGCACCTGGGTCCACCAGGCTACCAAACTATCCCGGTCACACTGGAGACGTGTTTCCCAAAGACGGGGACAGAAAAGGAAGCACCGTGTTTTAAACTCCGCCCATCAGCAGCGATCAGCACGAGGCTACTCACGTGCGGTTCCTGCCGTCTGAGGTCAGCTCTGTCTGGGAGCTGTCTGGGCGTGAACTCCAGCCTGGCTGTGATGCTGTCGATGATTAATTTAACGCTCGGGTAGTCCTTCACGTAGGAGATGTTATTCACCGAGGACTGGTGATGATGCTCCTTTGCGTCACCTGGGTGTTCGCCGTCCACCGCGCTGGGGTTGCTGGGGAAGGCCCCGTAATGGAAAGGCGAGGCGATCAGAAGCTCCTGGTGGGCTCCAGAGAGGATGTACGAGGCCATCACCAAGGTCATGATTACCAATCCAAAGACGAGGCTGCATCGCTTCCCCTTCCTGAAGCGCAGAAGCCCGCCCCAGCTCTCGTCCCCTTCGGCCCTCACTTCGAGAACAGCCAGCAAGTTCATCTGCTTCCCATCCACACGGAACACGACTTTGTTTTCTCCCTGGCACGCGGGGCACTCCTGGCAGCTGTGATGGGGGCCGCCTCGGCAGCCGGCCCACTGTTTGTGCGTGTGGTCGGGCGACAACTGTACGCAGTGCCTCATGGTAACGCCCTGGGACGGCCGGCCCACCGAGCCATGGGCGAGGAGTCCAGGGCAGGCGTCGCGCTGGAAAACGGGAAAGATGTCCGACGATGACAGAAGATGGGGGGCGGGCACCAGCAACAAACATAAAAAGGAGCCCCAAAGCTCCCAAGAACGAGGACGGGCGCCCTTTGGTCCGACTCTGAGAGACAACAGAAGGAGGTGATCTCCAATTGTCATGCTCTGTCGGCAACGCGGCCACCGTGGGAAAAGCCACACGCCGGGGAGCAGTCCTGCCCGTCCTTCAGGTTTTTCCCATGGCCCCAAATGAAGTGGACGAGGGCTCGCTGGAGAACTTGGAAACCGCCAAGAGACTGGCAGATCTCATGGTCTCAGGCAGGGGTGGGTGGGCGCGCCATCCATGGAGATGCCCTGAAGGTCCCCCTTTTACATGCCGTGTTCCTTCCAATGTTTCGTCGTCAGGGGCAGAAAAACTTCAAGATGTCAGATCACCTAAACAACAAAGAGAAGAGGTTTTATTCCATCGTGCGGTAATAGCAATGACCCGGGGGGTCACCTCCAAGGAGAACTTCTGGTCTCAGCCAAGCCCACTGGGTCACAAGCAAGGCACAGAAACCACACAGGATAAAGGGAGGTGTCAGGGCCTTGATGCCTGGCTTTGGGGTTCAATCTCTGCCGGCAAGTGTGGCCCCAACACCAGCAGCACCAGAACCACCTCATAACTGGCCCAATTCACAGATCCCCCAAAGCCTCCACCTGACCCAGCTAAGTGACCGGATGCCCAGTCCCAGGGCTTCGCAGTCACTCTCAGATCCATGCTGTCAGTGACCGTGAACTTGAGAGATGAACTGAAACATCAGTGCTTTTCAGCCAACTAAAACGTCCATGAGGAAGGACGGTCGGGTTGGGAGCAGGCAGGGGAAAAATGTTTTTCTCTCCCGCCAACACCAGTCGTCTCTTCCCTAGAGCTCACCGTTATTATCAGTTTAGGAAGCAAAAGTTAATGAAAATTCAGAAAGACTGAAATGCCCCTCTTCTTCCTCAGAGAGCATCCTATAAAGAACCACGTGACTTCGGTTCTGAAGCAGTTAGATCCAGCCTCTCCCCCGTGTGGCCCTGCTCTCCAGACCCCGAGCTTATTGTCCGTGTTCGTCATCTCGGGAAAAACAGGTTCTCAAAAATCGACTCGGAGACTCCTGTGGTTATAAAATGTGATTTCGCCCGGATGACGCTTCTTTGTAGATGTGGTTTTAATAAAGCAAAGATGGAGGCCTACTTCGTTTCCAGCACTGGGAGACCACCACCAACTAGCTGTGTGACCTTCAGCAAGCCGGATAACCTCTCTGAGCTCTGGGCTCCCCACCGGTAAAATTGGGGTAGGAGAACCTCCCTTATACGTCTGTGAAAGTACTGAGTCAGTCAGGGAACGCGAAGAGTTTGCATACTGTCCACACGTATTTGGCATCCCCTAAGAGGTGGATAACGTGGATAGTAGTGGCATCATCAGTGACTGTTACTGTCATGATTCCTAACTGTCCACGAATGCCATGAACATTTGAAATGGAGTCAGAAACGGGAGATCCTACCACACTCGGTTTCCTTAGCGCCCTTATCCAAGGGTGATGGACGCCTTCCATCTCTGTGCACACACCCTCACACCATCCTCGTGGTCCCCAGAGAAGGTGGCATGAACTGACCCTGCAGGAAAGCCTCCTCGTACTGGCTAAAGGGCTGAAAAACCAGAACCCACTAGAGAAACATGTCCTCCCCCGGACCAGCAGGCCCACGTCTTAGCAAAGCACGTGGGCCGGGAAAGAGCCGAGTGGCACGTCCTACGGTGCCTCCCACACCACGTTCCACGTGCTGTCGTGGGTGCTCTGTGCTTGAGTTACCTGAGCAAAGGTGGAAGGGACAAGTGACAGACTTCTTGACAACAGGGCTTTTCGGGGCCTTTCGTCTGCTCCTAAGCCCTGGGGATCCACAGGAGAACAGAATACACACAATTTCCGAAACATAAGCGGCCTCAGAATTTCTCCCTGGGGTCTCAGGCTGAGAAATGCTGGTGAGCGAAAGCTGAGACGGGGCCGGTGGTTCTGGGGAGAGCAGAGGGGTGGGGGCGCGGGAGCCAACAGCTCTGGGACCAGGTACATTGCGGGCCCCACCGCCCTCAGCCCAAGAGCAGTCGGAGAGGCGCTGGAACCTCACTCCGACCTCTGCTTCAAACTGATCGCCACCCCTGGCCTTTCTCTCGGTACACACCACGCTTCCAAACCAAAGAAACAAAAGGGCCAGCTCCCCGACCTGGCAAGGCCATCACTAAGCCAAGAAAACACTGTTTTACGCAGCAGGGACAAGGCTCCAGCCGGGATCTCGGTGGGGAGCGCGTTCCCTCGGTCTCTCTCGCTGTAGAAGGCCTAATTAACTTTTTTTAAAAAAGAAAACATGGTCTTTGAAACTCCAAGACAAGAATGTACAATATCTGGACCCAACAGAATGGGCAAAACATCCCTAAAGGAGAACAGAGGTTTCTCACTACCAGCACAATAGAGAGACAAACCCGGGTGGACGGAGAAGCTGACCGAGGGGACAGCGAGTCTGCGGGGTGTGGTCAGAGCATCCGAAGCGGGGGCATCTCGGGGGCCTGAGCCCCTGACCGGGTGCTGCACTTACTCCCAGGAGTCGGTGTCAGGACTGAACTGATTGTAGGACGCCAGCTGGAGTCTGCAGAGCTGGGGGATTTGTTGGTGGGGGGAACATCCTAGGGGGCCCTCTTGGAGAAAAAATACAAAACTGGCGTTTACAAGTTTTACCAAAACATATGGCCAGTGTATAGCATGTAAAATACACCTTGGTAACGTTGATTAAAAATGACAGTCGGACGACCAGGTGAACACGTGGCTAGGCGCCCTTGTAAGAGCAGAGCCGACCCTCGTCCTACAGGATGGAGGGTGCAGGGGGACCCCGATGGCAGGCCCTTCCCCACCTGGAGCACATGTTCCACCAGGAGGTGGGGCTGCAGACAACAGAAAAGCCACCATGAGTGCGATCATCACCTGAGATGCTGATGAAGGATATGAAGACAATTAACAGAGGAGACAAGAGGGCCATTCACACAGAGGTGCTCGGTGCTGCACTAGGGCCGGGTCATCCTTTGTTGTCAGGGGCTGTCCTGTGTGTGATGAGATGTTGAGCGGCATCCCTGACCTTCACCCCCACCCCTGTGAGAGCGGCCACCTTAGAGGAGGAGGTGCAGCAGACAGGATGGCCAGGGAAGACCTTGTGTAGGAAGGGACATCTGAATGACAACCAAGAAACCAGCCACGTGGGGATCCGGAGAAGCAACAGCCCCACGAAGGAGAGAATCTGGAGCTCAGAGCCCTCGAGGACCATGAGAAAGCTGACCCTTCGCTGTGGGGCAGGTGGGGCGTGAGACCCAGTTGGGAGGGGAGGCAGGGACCAGACTCTGTAGGGCCTGCACGACCAGAGTCAGGGCTGGGATTTCTCTATGTGCAGAAAGGAATGCATACGACGTATTCTTCCAAAAAGATCTTTACCACATGTGTGACGATTCCCTCACACAACACAGTGGAGAAAAATCAAACCGATGTGACTGTATTGAGGACGGTGGGTCGCTCCTCTGTTCCTGTGCTGCCCTTCCACAGGCCACCAGTGATCCCAGGAACAGTCACTCAGAAACCCAACACTCGGGTGGCTCTGCCTGTGAAAACGAGCCCCTCGTGCCCCTTGCACTCACCTGTCTGGAATGTCCACATTTTGGTGCCAGTGGACTCGGGTCAGACGGGACCCTTGGCACTCCATTCAGGTATTAAACCTAAGTACTCAGGTATACATTTCAGTGAGATTGCTTCCCAGCCTGGGCTCAATGCTGTGCCCTGTGGAGACAGGCTATAATGGTGGGGACCCAGTACCCCTGCAAGAGATCAGATGACTGCTCCCAAAATAGAAAGCATTCAGTTCCCTGGCTAGGGGGCCCCTATTAACCTATGCACCCCAAGCATCATTAGCAAGCCATTTATAACAAAATTGTAATTGAGAGATCCAGAAATACCGCTGTAGATTAAGTAATTGAATGCCCCCTCGGTGGAAGATCGATAAAGGGCATCCAATTTCACCCTAGGAAAAACTTATTAAATTATGGTGGCCATGAGCTGATACAGCAGAAGAAAGATGTATGAAACTTCAAAAGAAATCTGGATGGATTTAAACAAATAGCTTCATTTAGGGAGAACATTTACATCTGCCCTCTGGGAGCAAAGAGGAAAACACAGCTAATAACATTATTTTACTTTAATGTTTTAAGGGGGAAAAAATGGATGGTTCTTAATTAACCTTTACTAAAACACAAAGCCTCCTTCTGATTAGTGTGTCTAACTGCCGACATTTCTCTTTGGGCGATAGGTGTGGAAATACATCTTCCCAAGGAATATTAATCACGAGTGGAGGAAGGGACATTTTTCACGTTTCGCTTAAAGATATCGCAAGATGGCCACTGAGACAGGAAGCTCAGCAGACTGGGCATTCTGCACAGACAGTAGGTGGTCGGGTCACTCTCATACCTGTGGTTGAAAGCTCTCCATCCCAGGCACAGTCGATACACAGAACAAAGCTGCAGCCCTAGATGGACAGTCACTGGCCTGCGGCATGGTGGACAGCATGCCGTGAGCAGCCATGTGGACGAGGATGCTGCCGTCATGGCCACTCGGGGACCTCAGACAAGTCACCTAAGGGATCTGGGCCTCTGTGTTCTCCAGAAAAGTCCCTGACGGCACACAGATCACACACAGCACTGACTGGAGCTTGGGTGCTGGGGCCGGGCACCTGGCTTCGACCGGGAGCTCATGGCTCAACCTCCCTCCTCCCGTCTCCCGGGAGGTAAATCAGGAACAGTCCCAGGACCCACATCAGAGCCCTGCTGCCAGTGAACCAACTCGTGGGAAGCGCTTAGAAGAGCGTCTGGCCCATAGTAAGTGCTACATACGTGTTAGCTGTCATTCTGCATACCAGTCCTGGCCCAGATGGAGTACTTGCTAAGGAGCAGTTTGTGACTCTCCACTGTACACTGCATCACTGGTTTCCATGCATGACCCCTCCCTGCATCCACACCCCTCACCCTACGGGTGACTCTGCAGTTCCTCCAACTAACGGCGTGGAATACAGCCTCCCCCACCCCGGTTTGAGTTTGGAGACTTGCTTGGGCCAACAGAATGAGGCCACGGTGACAACGTGCCAGTCCGAGCCCGGGCCTGAAGACACAAGTCGTGTGCCCTCGGCAGCTCTGCCGTCACCGTGGGAAGAATGTGGTTGTGCGGCCAGAAGAGCCACCCGCCGAGCTCCACCTGGAGCCGCCATCCCCACAGACATGTGAGAAATGGCAAGTGGTTGTTGGAAGTCACTGGGCTCTGGGTGTTTTGCTACGTGGCAGAAGCTACCTGCTGCCCTCTGCCACAGGGTACAGATGACAGATGTCACTAAGTCAACCAGGGCAATTCTGCACATAGGAGTTCCAAAGGTATGTTTACGAGTGAATCGCGAGCACTTTACCCGAAGACCTGGTGAGTCAACCAAAGCAATCCTTTGCCGGAAAGAACCCCTGGGCTAACGCCAGAAACAGAGACGCCAAAAGGACGCCCAAAACCGAGACGGCAGCTGTTCCCAAATCGAGACGTAACAACTGCCCAAAAGTCACACACCAGGTGATTTTCTGGCAAAAGGTGTGTTGTGACGACCACAGCTGTTCTGTTTGCGTTGCCCAGCTGACCCCATTCTCCAGCTTCCTGGGGAAGAGGCCTGGCTCCTCCCTCCGTTCCCAGGTTCCAGCAGGTCTTCCTTGCGTCCTCTCCTGGAGCAAGCCCTTCCTGCAGCCTGACCCTTCGGGCTTCCCTGCCAGAGTTCACCTTTCCTGACACCTGAGACTCCTCCTCCCGCTGTCTGGACCGAGGATTCTCACACTGTGCGACCAGCAGGCTCTTCCGGCGCCGCCCAAGATGCGTGTCACACGAACCTCGGCCTGGCAGTGATTTTGAAAGCAGACTTCTTCGCTCTTCATGAGTCCATCGCCAACACTGTACCTGTTAATGACCACCTTACACGCTTTACAGCATAGAGAGTATATTCTAAACTATGATTTTGTTCCGTAAAAAATCGGCATTGTCACTGAGAGCGTGTCCCCGGTGTACAGCCTCCCGTGTGTCTGGCCTGGAGACCCGGCTTGACCTCCGCAAGCACTGAACCATTCTGTGACCCGACTTCCTCGTCTGTACAATGGAGATGAAACGGTCTCCCCGTGTGGACGTGAAGAGAACACGCACTGGGCACCTGGCACAGAACAAGCCTCCGCCGGGGACAGGTGTTCGCACGGCCATAGGAGAGGCCGGGGCCCCGCTCCAGGCCCGCCTGCTCTGTGTCTCACTCTAGGCACCGGGTCCCGTTTTCCCGTCTGCCACAGACCGGAAGCAATGGATGAGGAGGGGCAGGTGGCGGCTCCAGGCGGGCGGCAGACGTGGGACGTAGGAGTCCTGTTTTACAGTGGAAACAAGACAGTGAAAGGCAGAGCCGACTGGATCACTGGGTGCCTCGGTCACCAGGTGAGGAGCCTGGAGAATCTGGGGCAGCTGTGGGTGCCGGTCGGGAAGAGCTTAGCCCTTGTTTCACTGCTCACCAGGGAGGCTCAGTTTTCCAGAGAGTGTCCGTCCCCCAGGCTTAGGGGTCTGGGCTGAGTGAGCCACTCCTGGGAGGAGAGAGGCAGCAGAGACAAACTCCCGGGAGATCCAGGGACTTCTCCTGCCGAGTCCTTCTCACTGAAAAACCTGGGACACCTCGGGCGTGACGTGGGCAGGCACAGCTCAGGCCAACACTGGTGCAGCCTCCTGCAAATCAAACCTGCAGGAACCTGGCTCACCCGGCCCTGCATTTCACAGTCAGGGAAACTGAGGCCCAGTGCGGTTCTGTACTCCCCCAGGGATGCACAGCTCATTGCAAAGACCGGGGGCCTGATCCCAGTCTTCCCCCGAACCTCATCCACAAGGGAGCCCGTCCTAACCTCTACCTCATCACCGGCCTGGCCGTGGACAGCCCGGCTGTTCGCCCCGCACCCCATCCCTTCGGGATCCCTTCCGAAGAACAGGTCTGCAGTCTCACCCAGAGATGTAGACGGAGCCCCAGGGAGCACATGGGGGACCCATGTGGGAGAATCGGGTGCATCTCCTCCAGCTGTGCAGTGTGACGGGCCACAGGGACGGCACCAGGACAGGGACAAGGTTCGCAGAGGCTGGCCTGGCACCAATTGTGGGGCGGGGAGGAGGGCAGAGAGCTCACACTCAGGATTATAGGGGCGTGGCAAAAGTAGGGTTACAGTCGTAATACAAATAAATGACACAAGAATAAACTGTTTCACGGACCGACGGCTGCAGCCCCGCTTTTGCCCACGCCTGTCTATCCAGGACAGCCCCAAAGCCCACCAGCCCGAGGTGTGCAGATCCCAGGAAGAACCAGCGCGGCTTCGCGGAGCCTGTCACACCCTCATGACAGCCATGTCCCGCCGCTGCCCACAGGATCTCCCACACCGAGGTGGGAGGCGAGGGGTCTTTGTAATGATCTCTGAGGCGGGTGGCTCTCCGTGGGTCGTCTGCTCCACCCTGTGTCCTAGGCCAGGAGGCCCGGCAGGAGCTGGGTGACTCTACAGCGAGGGGCAGTGATGGTCCACCCTTCATCAAGCCCGTGTGGGTACAGGCTTCCCACACACGGCTATGCCTGGCACAGGGTGGCCACCCACTGAGGCGTTTCTAAGTTAACGAGTGAAGGAGCAAGCTGCCAGCAGATCCCTGGAGCAGGGCTCTGGCCGCTGAGTGACAATGAAAGCGACAGGAGCAAACATTTGGTGAGGCCTTCCTTGTGTCCAGACACCAGGCTGGACTTTACCTGGACTGTCCTGCTCACACACCATGATCATCTAAGCGGAAAGCACAATTAGTGTCCCCATTTTACAGATGGGGACACTGGCCCAGAGAATGTGATGCTACATCCTTCCTGCCCCCAGGACTTAGAACACAGGAGAGAGAGCTGGCCTGGGGAGCCGAAGGCCTGGGCAGAGCACCTGCCAGGCCCCTTCACCAGCCGCAGGACTGCAGGCAAACCCCATCACCACCTAGACCCTCGGCCTCCTCTTCTTAAAGCAGACACATCACCACGTGGCCCCATGACCTCAGGAACCCACGTACGTGATCAACTCTGTTGTTACCCTCTTTGCATGTCTTTGAGGGTTCAAACATCCGCACCAACAAACCTAACCACCAGAGAGGAGTGACCCATTCCAGACGAGGGGGCGTTCGGGCTCTTGCACGGCTAGACCACAAAGATGAGAAGCAGATTCCAGCTGCCTTCCAACATGAACAGGAAACAAATGAAAAGATGGGACTCCGAGTACAATGTGCAGAGCCCGAAGGAGCAGGGTGGCCCTGTCGCCACATGGGTTCCCACATCCCTCCCCCTGGCTGGGCATGACTCAGGAAGAGGGTGAGGGCTGGCGAACAGCCAGTGCCCAACCCAGAGGTCCCCAGGACGGCGCAGAGGACGACGTGCACAGGCACGCAGCTCACGTGTGCAAACCAGCTGGAAGCGCGGTCCCGCAGGCGCCCAGGACAGATTAGAGGCGGCACAACTGGATGGGAGCAGCTGGCCTCCCACCAGATGGCCCTGCCGATCTAATACTTGTAAACATCATTTCATATCCAAAGATAAGCACGATGAGAATCCGGTGAACCCTGGAACGGGAAGAATCGCCTGACAATCACCTCTTTGTTACTTCTTCCTGACGGAGAGAGGATGCTCCTGACAGAATTTCAGTGTCCTCTGGGGGATCTTAGGACAAGGTATGACAGGGTTTCTCCAGGGTGTCACCTGCAGTCAGGGAGCATTCACTGCCCACGAGACAGGTCTGCCCCTTACAAGTGTGGGAGGAGGCAAGGACTACACCTCCAGCACCAACCCCAGCCTGGGCATGTAAACCCCAGAGGTATGTGGTGTGTCAGCCATCCCAGAGGTAGAAGGAGCTGTGCCAGTCCCACCAGGGGTATGAGGAAGTGTGTCAGCCCCCCAGGGGTGTGCAGAGGCCTGCCAGGACCAGCACAAAGCTACAAGACAATTTGAATCTTCCATGTTTAAAATATTTAAACATTTGAAACATTGTTTTCAAACTAAGTGATACTCAGAAGCATATACCATGTTCATGGATTGGAAGAATCAACATCATTAAAATGTCCATACAACAACTCAAAGCAATCTATAGATTCAATGCAATCCCTATTAAAATACCAACAGCATACTTCACAGACCTAGAACAAATGCTCCAAAAGTTTATATGGAACTAAAAAAGACCCCAAATAGCCACAGCAATCTTGAAAAAGAAGAACAAAGTTGGAGGGAATCACAATTCTGGATCTCAGTTTCTACTACAAAGCCACTGTAATCAAAACAGCCTGGTACTGGCACAAGAACAGGCATATAGATCAATGGAACAGACCAGAGAACCCAGAAATTGACCCAAGACATTATGCTCAATTAATATTTGACAAAGGAGGCAAAAGCATACAATGGAGTAAAGATAGCCTCTTCAATAAATGGTAATGGGAAAACTGGACAGCAACATGCAAAAAAAAAAAAATGAAACTAGACCACCAACTTACACCATACACGAGAATAAACTCAAAATGGATAAAAGACTTAACTGTAAGTTACGAAACCATAAAAATCCTAGAAAAAAAAAACATAGGCAGCAAAATCTCAGACATCTCACATAGCAGAATTTTCACCAATACATCACCTAGGGCAAAAGAAACTAAGAAAAAAAATGGGACTACATCAAACTAAAAAGCTTCTGCACAGCAAAAGAAATCAGCATCAAAATGGAAAGGGAGCCCACTACATGGGAGAACATATTTGCCAGTGAGACATCGGATAAGGGGTTAATCTCCAAAATATATAGAGTGCTCATACAACTTAACAAAAGAGACAAACAGTCCAATTAAAAAATGGGCAGAGGACCTGAATAGACACTTCTCCAAACAGGACATACAAATGGCCAAGAGACATATGAAAAAATGCTCAACGTCACTAATCATCAGAGAGATGCAAATTAAAACAACTATGAGGTATCACCTCACACCTGTCAGAATGGCCGCCATCAACAAATCATCAAACAGCAAGTGCTGGCGAGGGTGTAGAGAAAAGGGGACTCTGGTACACTGCTGGTGGGAATGCAGACTGGTGCAGCCACTATGGAAAACAGTACGGTGTTTCCTCAAAAAATTAAAAATGGAACTGCCATTTGATCCAGTGATCCCACTTCTAGGAATATACCCTAAGAAGCCTGAAACACCAATCAGAAAGAATATATGCACCCATATGTTCATAGCAACACTATTTACAATCACTAAGATCTGGAAACAGCCCAAGTGCCCATCAGTATATGAGTGGATAAAAAAGCTGTAGTACATATACACAATGGAACACCATGCAGCTGTAAGAAAGAAAGATCTCTTACCCTTTGAGACGACATAGAGGAACCTGGAGAGTATTATGCTAAGCGAAATAAGCCAGAGAAAGACAAATACCACATGATCTCACTTATTTGTGGAATATAATGAACAATATAAGCTGATGAACAAAATAGATCCAGAGACATGGAAGTAGGGAACAGACTGACAAACCTCAGAGGGAAAGGTGTGGGGGGCAGGAAGAGATAAACCAAAGGCTTATATGCATATGTGCACAACCAATGGACACAGACAACAGTGCGGTGAAGGCGGGGTGGGGGGCAGGAGCAGGGAGGAGGGTGTCAAAGCGGGGAAAAAGGAGGGACCTCTGTAATAAGATAATCATTGAGGTAGGTATATATGCTGATATACTAGAATAATTTCTAAGCTGTACTAATACCAAAGCAAGGGGGATGGCTGTACCTACGTGAAATATTTCTGAAAGGAGGTGTGAAAAACTGTAAACAGGAGAACTGGGTCATTAGGGCACAGGAAGAAAAGGACTCTGTATACTTTCTACCACACATTCTTTAGAAAATCTCTTTAATTTCATTCTATTTGCATGCTTTATATGTTCAAACTAAATAAATATTTACATACGGAAAAAGATAATAAAATGCATGAAGTTATACTCAGACACATCACCACAGGACACGAAGTCTGCGGACAGCACCACTCGCCGTCTGGACCGCCGGCTGCTTGGGGCCGGCCCGGGGCCCCCAGTGGGGATTTACCACCTTCTGCCCTCAGGGTGCCCTGGAGGCGAGTTAACGAAGCACCAACAGGCCAGGGGAGACGAGTTAAGGAGACTGAACACCTGCTCTGGGCAGATGCTGTGCTGCCTCTCAACGCAGTGATCAAGGCAGGTGTGACTGCTCCATTTGGCAGGCAAGCAAACTGAGCTCTGAGCAGTGACCTGGCTGGTCCTGCATCACACAGCAAGTAAGGGGCAGCGCTGGACTTGACACAGCGGAAGCCCAGCCTGCCACTCAGGGTGGGGAGGGCGGGGCATTCACACAGCACCCAGATTCCAGTCCCATGAAGGGGGTGGAGGGGGCAGACGGTGCAGTCACTCCGGATCCTACACGGACATCATGCTTCCAACGTCCCTCACACAGAGTAGTACTACTTCTGTAACCACAGAGACAATAAAGATGAAATAACAATAACATGTCAGATCAAGAGGTGTGGCAAACAGAAAGCGGACTGAGCCTGCTTCGCCTCTTCGGAACTGGGCTGCGGCCTCCCTCCCGATCAGGGGGTGTGGGGTGGCAGTGAGGCCACCGCTCAGTGCCCCAGGCAAGAACCCGCCCCGAGCACAGTGGAAGTTACCCCGGAGCCTCCCCTCATCCCCCGCTTCCCGTCGCCTTCCATTTAACATCTTCCCGCCAGACATACTAAAACGCTCGATTGCCATAAAAAACTCAATTCTCATGTATCTAAGAACAATGAACTTGAGACGGAGGCCTGCCCCTGCCACTGCCTTGGAAACCCCAGGCGACCACAGAGCTCCCAAAGTGAGCACACGCCTTTATGGACACGCACAGTCCAAACGGTGAGCGCAAGGGGCAGCGGGCGCCTGGACAAGGTCTCCGGACCGCTCACCAATGCCAATGAGCCTCTGGCTGCGGTGATCCCAGATCACGCTTCACGTGGCCACACACGCCTGAGAACGGGCAGGAAAACCAAATCCCAGAGGTGTGTAAATGCACACACGCCTACCTGGTTGCTGTGTGCCCTTGGGCAAACTCCTGTGCACTCCTGTGCCTCCGTTTGCTCACCTTAGAATGGACACAATGCCAGGGCCCAAGTGTGGAGAGCTGCGAGGATTAAAGGGGATGATCCCTGCAACATGCTGGTGGGGTGTCCACCAACTCCAAGTGCTCAATAAACGGCCTCCAAACCACCACGACCATCCTCACTCCTCTTCCTTCCCTCCCTCCCGTGTCCGCCAGCAGGATCTCAGCTCAGCGGCAGGGACTCCGGCCTAGAGCAGGAAGGCCAGCCACGTCCGGATGCGAGGCAGGAAGGAGAGGGGCAAAGGCTTCATGTCAGCGATGTCTGGGCAAGACCAGGAGGCCAGGAGAGGAGCCCTCCCCGCGGTGACATGGCAATGGGGACGGTCGTGCCACCAGGACACGGAAGCCAGGAGCTGCTCTTTGGATGGGAGGAGAGACCCGGAGAAGAAACTAATCTTTTATGTTTTTTTAATTTTTTTTTTTTTAGAGAGAGAGAAGAAGGGAGAGAGTGAGAGAAATATCGATGTGAGAGAGAAACATCGATCGATCGGCTGCCTCCTGCACGCCTCCCACTGGGGATCGAGCCTGCAACCCGGGCATGTGCCCTGACCAGGAATCGAACCGGGACCTCTCAGTCCATGGGACGACACTCCATCCACTGAGCCACACTGGCCGGGCAAGAAACTAATTTTTTTAAATGGTAGTTTCAATCCTCCTTTAGACTCTTATAAAACAGACCCTGACCCCACTCAAACCTGAATGCAGACTCCCAGCCTCTGGAAATCAGTGGGTCAGGCCAGCGCCGCCCCACAGCTGTGCCACCCAACATGGGCCGTGGGCGCGGCGGTCTGTCGGGAAGAATTCTCCTCTCCTCATTTCTGAAAGCATTTGGTGCTGTGGGCTTTTTATTTTCCAAAAAAAAATCTCTTCAAGTTTCAATACTTGACGCTGGAGAGGTGGACACTCACAAGTACTGTGACGAGGGTGTCGTCTCCAAGAACACCTGGGCTCTGGAGCCCAGCTAAGGTGCCACTTACACCCCGCCACCGTGCCACGGGCAGTGGGCAGGGGCTGCGGGCCCAGAACAGACGCCCCCTTTCGCTTCGAAGGGAAAGCAGAGTGGGGACAGGAGGGGCCGTGACACAGGGTGTGAAGTCAGACGGCTGAGCTGGGGAAACAGGTCCAATGCTCTCGGCGTTAAGCACAGAAAAGCAGGACCTTTCTGACCAAGGCCTGGAGAACGCTCGTTAGGAAGGTCGGGACTCGTCTGCAGACGGCAGGCTTCCTCCTAGGCTAAGAAACAGTCTCAAGCTTTTATTTTAAGACGACGTTGAGAACGTCCTTACAGCGGACTTCCGATCGAGAACTGCCCTGGACTGTTTCTTGGAAACAAGGACTGGCCGGAGCACACAGCTGTTCGGAGCCAGAATCGGCTCAGAGTCAGCAAGAACCTCCCCCGACGCCGGGGTCCCTACGACGTCTTCCCCATCCTTCCACGGCCCGGAGGCCATGGAGCCACAACACAGCGATGGACGTGGAGTCCACGGGAATGCAGGTGAGCAGCGCAGGACGTGCCTGATAGGGGGCACCTACAGCTCAGGGGACACAGGATCCCCAGCCAGGTGACTGGGGGCGGGCCATCCACCCTCTGAGCCCCCGGTCAGCCGCTGGGCTGTAAATGGGACATTCGCCACCCCCGGGAAGTATTGTAGAGGGACGAGGGAGAAAGGGAACCGTGCCCCAGGTGGGGGTGCTGCCTCTGGCCCCCTGGTCCTCACCCCACTGCCTCGGTTTCTGTCTGTGTGTCCAGCTCCCAGCACCACTGGCCTCCCTGACCCACGACCTCCAGCTCACCCTCCGCTGTCAACCAAGGGCCCCACCCAGGGCCCAAGTCGGCCCCCTCCTCCAGGCAACCCCTTCCACCCCCTCTCGGCGTGTGCCTGCCGCACGGCCCCTGCGGTCCCCACTGGCTGTCAGCTCCACGAAGGGACAGCGTCTCTTTTTCGTGGCTACAAATATTTCCTGAAGGAAGGCAGGAGACCGGCAGCACGTACACAGATAGATCGGTCGTAAACAGAGAATTCCCGGTGAATGTGGGTTTTTGTACTTAAAATATAATTTTAGCCCTGGCCAGTTTGGCTCAGTGGTTAGAGCTTCGGCCCACGGAAGAAAGAGTCACAGGTTCGATTCTGGTCGAGGGCACGTACCTCGGTTGCGGTTCGGGCCCTGGTCGGGTCGTGCGAGAGGCAACCAGTCGATGTGTCTCTCTCACATCAGTGTTTGTCTCTCTCTCTATCTCCCTTTATACCCCTCCCTCCCACTCTATCTGAAAAATAAAATGGAGAAATATCCTTGGGTGAGGATTTTTAAAAATAAAATAAATAAAAGGAATTGTACGTTCCGCAGGTTTTAACATTCTGCCTCCCTAGGACTAGTTCCATCACTAAAAATCCATTTCCTGGTACCAGTCGAGCCCACAGCTGGCCCTGGCTCCTCCGAGGCACTGTTTGGTGGGCTGCCCCAGGCTTCACTGGCCTCTGGTTCCTGACACCCCCACAGAGCCACCTGCCCGCCCCCCAGTTCTGCGGGAGCAGAAACGAGGGCCTCCGAGGGCCCTGGCTGCATCTCGGTGCGTCCACCTGGGCACCTCCTGCCTTTCTAAGTGAACTTCCTGCTGAACAGAACACTGACATGCTGTCCCCGCTAACTACAGGATTCTTATCTGCGGCCAGAGGTTTGTTTTTTCCACTTTGTTGTGTTTTTGCCCATTTCCAGTTCTTATAGCCCTTTCAGGCAGATTTCTGAAGGCACGCCATCAACACAATTTTTCAGGGCGGCGTTCAGGACAAAAGAAGAGGAAAAAGTCCCTTTGGACGAGTTTCCCTTTTTTCCTGTAAAGGAAATTTGGAGACGTTTCAAAAACAGCAAGTATTCAGAGTCGACTACAGATCCACATGACCTCTCTCCTCCTTTCTGTGTGGGTCCCTCAGCTGCCTTCCCCTCCTCTCTGCTTCAGAGGAGAGCACACCAACCACCTCCACAATTAAACGAGCCCCCCCACTTGCTTAGATGGATCGTTTTACTGCTTTTTACGGGTGGGGGAAACTAGAATTCTGGATTAAAAAATCATCCACGGCATCAGGAGGTGCCAGGCTGGGGGAGTCGAGTGTCAACCCGCAGCCGTGGGGGACAAGAAACAGATGCTTCTAGAGGCTCTTCAGCTCGAGGTGACGGTCACCAGGGGTCCCTCCCACGCGGCAGGGCGCCCGTGCCTCTGCGTCCTGCCCGAGCTGCCCCCTCCGCTCGTGGTACTGGCAGAAACAGGCACGCAGACGCTGCCACCCGGCAGTCTGGGGTGTTTTCACCTTCTGATGACAGAACGGCTACCACTCGGCGAGACCGCCGTCGGCTGACTCAGTTTTTCTGAGGTTTTCACACCCTGTTGGCTGTTGTAAAACCCTGAGCACAAATGAATGAGGAGGAAAACAATCCCAAAGATGCTCTCCCCAGACACGGCCAATGGCGTTCCCTTCACAACTGGAAAAGGGGAAGACGGAGACGTCTCCTCGTGGGGAGGGCACCCCTGCCTGCCCGCTGTCGCCGCTCCCCCGGAGGGGTGGGTCAGCACACTCGGGGCTCCTTCTCTGGGCGCCTCTCCCTGTTCCCCTTCTGCTCTGTCCACAGCTTCCTGAGGCCACACAGGGCCCTGGGGTGACAGAGCAGGACTTGGGGGAGCACCTGCCATCGGCTCGCCCCTCCCCCTACCCCTGCAAGGATCGGATCCACCCAGGGGGCTGCTCGGAGCATCGGGGGACGTGCAGCACCCCAGACACCCCATTCCGCACCAAGGCCACAGGACACGATTGGGGACTGGGCCTCTGGCAGGCAGCAGACGCCAGGCCTCTAACGTTCTCCTTGGGGACCCCAAAGCAGAAATGAGGAACATGTTCAAAGGCAGCACGGAACCCTTAGTTACTCTCCTGCAGATATTTCCTGGCCAGTGATGCACGTTCGATGGAGCTGCTGGCCTCTCCCTTCCACTTGCTCCGATCGAGCTGCTCCGTGGTCAGTGCTCGGCCGTGGGGAGGGACACAGAGAGGGCAGGCGTCTGTCCTGCCCGCCCAAGACCTACCGTCCAGCTGGGCAAGGAAGCCACCAGAACAGAACCTCAGAACCAAAGCCAGGCACCCGAGAGACCGTCTGTTTAAAGCGCTCGTTTCCCAGGTCAGGAGGTCCGTCCGCCGGCCCCACACCGGGCAGTCAGAGGAGGGCATGTGCCTGCCGAGAAGCCGGCTTCGGGCAACATGAGAGATGTAAACCAGTATCGTTTCCCCGAGTCGAGCTGGGTTTTCAAATTTCATTAACGGTTGCGTCTAAACACGGAAAATGAAAATGATGTATTGAGATACTTATCCAGATACTTAATGTCAAAACTCACAGAACCTTTGCCTCGATTAGTGAACTAACTGAAGCGTAAAACGAGCAGATGGCTAATTCCAGGACTCGCGGCCTCCAGGTCTCCCCGTCTCTGGGGTCAGAGGCAGAGCGGGGGCTGCGGAGACCAGTCTCCCTATGCTGAAGCCGCGGGGGCAGGGTGCTGGCTATGAGCCTGGGTCATCGAGACAGCCTGACCCCAAGCCTGCCTCAGTTTCCACCTGAACAGCGGCATGAAGATGATCCTGTCCAGTCTAACAGAACTGCAGGAGGGTGGTCCTGGCACCCCTGCTCTCTGGGTCTGGGCCTGGCCAACCCGTCAGGGGCTCTGGGTCACACCCCTCTGCATCCCATTCTGGCCTCCCCTGGAAGGCTGGCTCCCCAGAACGCCTCCGAAAAGCATGACTCCCCTGGCCACTGCCACAACCGATCCTTCGTATTTCGGTCCAGAAGATCCAAACGTACACGTTCACGTCTTCCACATGTGTTTAAAAAGAAACACCACGATCTTATAAAAAACCGCTTTCTCTTCACCCGCCTCGACAGCCCCGCTCTTAAATACCAGTAAACTATTAGGAAGACAGGAAAAGTTACTTTTAAAAGAAGACCTTGTCTTGAGAAGAACTGCAAAGCATTCCATGTGTTAGCGTGACACACAAATTAAAATGACGAGAAACAGGATTGTTTTCCTTTTCGGGCTGATGGTATTCGGGGCCCTGAGCCCAAAAAGAAGGCTCAGCAAGGAGACAGTCCAAGCTGGGAAGCTGTCTCCACACAGCTATGAGCACGTCCCCCCGAGCTAAGTTGCGGTCAGACGCGAGTGGGACCTGGCCAGCCGGGGAGGGGACTCTGCCTCTCGGAGTGGGGAGACGTCCTGTGTCCCTGCACAGATGTCCGCTCAGCATCGTGCCCCAGAGGCCACTCCGTGGAGGTGGGGAGTCTGGGCTTGACCAGGCGAGGGTGCAGAGTCCCATAAACCAAGGTCCCACTTGAGTTCCCACGTCTCGCTGCACTCCCAAGCACAGGGCGAATCAGATTCAAGTGAGTTCTGCAGGTGTAACTCGAGCACACAGCAAGGCCACCCAGGCCAGAAATGCAAGAGTCTCGTGATGGCCAAGTTCATCCCTGCTGTTCTCAGACAGCGGGCGGAGGGAGATGCAGGAGCCAAGACTCCGGGGGTCGTCAGGCGGGCCCTGGGGGGTGACGGGGGAATCCAGCATCTCTGGCCTGTCTCAGGCTGCCCCCCACCCCAAGAGGATGGAAGGAAAAGCACAAAAACGCTTTTGTGGGCGGGGCCTGGGGCCAGGGGAAGGCTGGCAACGGCTGGGAGTCAGGCAGGTCAGTTTATGGCTTGAGGTTGTAGGAATTTGAGTCACTGGCTTCAAACAGGCGAGTGGAGCAGAGGACTGATAAGCCAGCTCCCGTGTCCCCCACCCAGCTCCCGTGTCCCCCACCCAGCTCCCGTGTCCCCAACCCAGCTCCTGCCTGGCGACACCTGAGCACAGGACCAGCCTGCGGCCCTCCCCGGCAGGCCACCTCATCCATGCAGAACCGGACCCCAGTCCTCCCAGAGGAGGGGCCCAGACCTCTGTCCCCGCCGTGATGTGGACACATCCTGTTCCCCAGGCCTGACCAGCCAGGTTTTGAGCACTGGGCTGCATTAGATGTGGGATATAATAGGCGTGAGAACCCTGCACTTGGAGTTACAGACTAACGCACAGTGTAGACCCAGAGCTCCTGACCCCCAAGTCCAGAGCCCGCCTACTTGACATAACTCAGGGAGGCCCAACCCCCCACCTCCAAGGGCCAAACTTGGCCCTCAGATTAAGACAACACACTCCCAATTCACCCAGTCAACGACGCACCAGATCCCTGCCTCGTACCGGGCCCACCTGTACAGCAAGATCATGGCCATGAACTCAGCCAGGCCAGCAAGGGAGGCACCCCGAACCCCATAAAGGAGAAAATGACAGGTGGGCTCAGGGACAATCCTCCAAGCAGTGGTTCCCGCAGAGACAGAATGTGGGCCACACACTCAAGTTCAAATGTTCCAGATGAAGTCCACTTTCATGTATTTTGGTCAACCCCATACATCCCAAGTGGCTGCAGTGTGTACTCAGAGTGACCGTTCTCCATGGACGAGGTCGCACTGTCTTTCTCACACTGAGTCTCCACCAGCCAGTGTGTATTTCACACTGAGCACTTCTCCATCCGGATGCTGGGTTTCCGTCAGAAGCACCCGAGCTGTAGTTAGAGCTCACAAGATCTACCGCTGAAAAAGGAGTTACATGCCCAAGTGGCTTCAAACATTCTTAAAAGTGTTCCAATAACAGAACTGAGTATCAGTTTTTAAGTTAAGATGAAATGCAACTTAGTTTCAGTTCCTCAGTTTAGTCGCAGTTTAAGTGTTTCCTGGCCACGTGTGGCTGGTGTCACCACCGGGCAGGGCAGGTGCAGAGCATCTCCACTGTCACAGGAAGTCCTGCTGCTCGGGGCCGCGTGGGACCAGTTCCTATCCCTCCTCTCCCTCCAGCCTCCCAACATAAGGCACAGGGAAGTCACCGTTTCCCCAAACTGACGTGCAACTCCGTAGGGCACTAGGTAAGAGCACAGCTTCCAGGCCCTGCCCCGGATTTTCTGCATCTACTGCGGGCAGGGGAGGTGGGTGGCAATCACCACAGGTGACTTTTGAGCTTCAAGCTCGTGGCCCCAGATTTTCCTTCCTTCCAAGCCTCCCTTACCCAGCCGTGGCCATTGTCGTGAGTTAGGAAACGACAGAGCCAGGGAGGAGCGTACACCTTGGAACTCAGCCAGGGCTGTCCCCAGTGGGGCTCCAGGCTCAGCGACAGTGTGAGTCCCCTCCCCTTCGGTTTCCTGTCTGTAACAGGGAGACCAGTAGGCCTGCACTCCAAGTTCTTATCAACACACAGGGACCCAGGAAATGTCAGCTGCCTCCACCCCCATCACACCAAAAGTCAGTCACGTTGAACATCAGTCACACCGAACGTTGATCACACCAAACATGTCACACTGAACATCAGTCACACTGAGCATCAGTCACACTGACAGTCACACTGAATGTCAGTCACACTGAGCATCAGTCACACTGAACTTCAGTCGCACTGAGCATCAGTCACACTGACAGTCACACTGAATGTCAGTCTCACCAAGCATCAGTCACACCGAGCATTAGTCACACCAAACATCTGTCACACTGAGCATCAGTCACACTGAACTTCAGTCGCACTGAGCATCAGTCACACTGAATGTCAGCCACACCAAGCATCAGTCACACCAAGCATCTGTCACACCGAGCATCAGTCGCACTGTCAGTCGCACTGACCGTCAGCCACACCGAACGTCATTCAGGTGGGAAAGAAAAGCTCTTCACCTGCCTTGCACACCGGGCAGAGAGGTCTGACTAGGTCAAGCTGCCTGAAAGAGGGGAGCATGCAGAACCAGTCTTTCTGGGACCGGAGTGACTTCCACATAAACCCCTGCAGGCGTTGTGGCGAGGAGGCAGCCCCTCGCCCCAGGAGAGAGGAGCCCCAGGCCTACCCCTTCCGTCTCAGCGGCTGGCCTGCAGGCTTCCCCTCCGAGAGGCAGAATCCCAAAGGGCGGAGACCGAAGTGTGTCATCTGGGCCCCCCACAGAGCAACAAACCCCGTCCCCAGGTGGGGTAAAGGCCGGCTTTGGGTGAAATGTGACCACAGGGTGCAGAACCCCAGTAGGGACAGCGGTTTCCTCTGGAGCAGCACCGAGTGGAGAGAAGCCCCTTCTCGGCCATCCGCACACCCCAAAGCTGCAGGAGGGCCAGCAGTTATTCCTGGGGGTGTTCCCGATGGGGAGCATCTCATGGTGTTTTCCGGCTCTCACTTCATCTTTCCAGAGACTCATCGCCTGCTGGTGGGAACCGAACCCGGTGCAAGTGCTTGGCAAACTGGCAGCACCCACCGAGGCTGAGCCCATCGTTCCCAGGACCAGCAAGTGCGCCCCGGGATGTGCCCACCGGACGTGCACTCGCCCTGAAGCCCAGAACTCGGAATTGCAGAGCCCGCCCCGTCGAAAGGACGCTGCAGCTGAGCGGTGACCGTGAACAAAGACGGCTGAAACACCGGGAAGAATCTCCCGAATGCGGGATTGCGCTCGGGGAAACCAGGCGCGAACGAGAACAGCTGCTTGGTCCATTTACAAGTACAGAGAACAGGAGAAACCAGCGGGGCCGGGGAGGTCGGGATGCTGGTTTCCCCTGCCCGGGCGTAGGGAGTGCCAATGAAACCTGGGGTTTCTGGGGTGCTGTTCCTATACACGCAGGTGCTGGGTGCACGGGTGAGCTCTGTTTACGCAAACCCATCGAGTCTGCCCTGTACGAAGCCCAGGGAGAAGCAAAGGGCGTGCAGGTGACGGACACGAGTGTGAATGTGCCGATGGCGTCCAGCCCTCTCGCCCTGACCACGAAGACAAGCGCTCTCCCATCAGATCAACGCCCGTGTGCTTTCTGCGGCGCCAAACCGAAGCCTGCCCTGTTCATGCGTCTCAGGGTGGTTAACAGAGCTCGTAACCACTTCGGGCTGATTTTACAACCCAGCTCACAGTCGACGCCTGATGGCCTCCAGGCGCCAGGTTCGATGGGTTGCCAAGGTCTCAAATGGCTCCTCCCAGAGTGGACTTGGCCGGGAGGCCGCAAGCACCAGCCCTCCGGGCCCCACCATAGGCCCTGCCCAGCTTGGTGGCCACTCATACAGAGGGCGGAGCGAGGGGCGAGGCAGGGTTCTCAAAGGGCGTTCTTTGTGTTCTTTCAGCCTTTCCGTCACCAGGCAGCCCAAGCCGTCCTGTGGCACTCGGGAAGGTATCATGCTACCTGAGCCCAGTGTCCTCCCACTTCGTGTCCCTCACGGGGACATGTGCAGCCCCACCCTCAGGCTCTGCCCCAGCATCTGCAGACTCTGCCCCTCCCAGAGGCCTGCGAGGACCTGCCCTCCCTCTGGCGGGGCCCAGAGGGACCCGGGTGCTCCCCTCTCCCCCGAGCTTCCTCCATCATTACCTGGACCGGTCTGGCACCACACGCACCTGGGCCAGACTGGCTCCACACCCACGAAACACTCACACATTGCTCCCCCGCCACCCCACTGTCTCCCCTCCGTCACACTCATCACAGTAGAAATCAAACGATCATTCGACTAAGTGTTTACGCCTGGTCCACCCACTGGACCCCAGCTCCACGGGGCAGGGCCTTAGCCACCGCCGACTGCCCACCAGCCGGTGTTTCTTTCCTCGTCTGTGACCCTCGTGGGTTAGGGCTCCGGCTGTCCGTGTTCTTTCTCCCCCTCCCCGACGTCTCCTGTAGCCCAGAAGGAGCGGAGCACAGCCGTGGGGCAAGTCCCAGAACCGAAGCTCAGCCCAGCCCGCCAGCGGTGGACTCCGGCAGGTTCCCGAAGCTCTCAGTCTGGTCTGCCCCTCTGTGAGCGCGCCTTTGACTTCTCGGGGCTGGAGGGGAGAGAAACTGAGTCACGCAAAGTACTGAGCACAGTTCCTCCAATGTGACCACGTGATTTTCGTCTGTCTTATCATTTCCTTCCGTCTGAGGCCATTGTCCAAGAACGCAGCTCCCAGGCGCGAAGAGGGGTCTGAGGCCTGACTCGGTCTGTTAACAGATTCCACTCCCCGTGGCGGTGCTGGGCACGGGGCACGGGCACGGGCACGGGGGCGGATGAGGCAGACAAGACCCGCCCCCTGCAGGGCGCAGCCTGTGCAGGGAGCCTGCCTGGGCACCTTCCTCCTTCGGTCTCTCTCTGGTCTGTGCACGAGGCTCTTCCCCCGATCGCTTTAAACCAGACGTAGTGTTCCAGTTATCTCACCCGGGGTAATAAAAACATTGTGGGCTTTATTCCTATTACTTTTCTTTTCGCAATAAAATGCTGTGGCTGTCTTAACAGAGAAAGCAAATAGAAGCAGCTTTGCTCGCGCACACACACGAGGGCGGCCACGCTGTTACTATGTTACTAAGTACTGGGTGAGGGTTCCTGCGCCGGGGAGGGTCCAGCTGCAGACACCCTGGGACACCACAGACCCTCTCCCAGGCTCGAGCGCCCCCAGGGCAGCTGCGGCTGCTGGAACCACTCCTGACCGCTCTCTCCCCAGCCAGGAGGTACAAAAGGCAGCTTCCAAGCCTCACAGCCCCCTTCAGACCCATCGACTGGCGACATCGGGACAGCACAGCACCCTGGCAGCTCCCATCTCCAGTGTCCTCTGTGCAAGCTGAGGACAAAAGGAAAAACCCAGCAGCGCACCAAGTCCCGGGAGACGAGGTCCTGCCAGGTCCGACTTGGACAGCTCTCCTCGTGTTCTGAGCCGAGCATTCACCCACCCCCATAAAAATAACTTTCGTCCTCATTTGAGACTCCCAGTTCCAGTTTAAAACCTGAAAAGTCCCAATTCTCCTCCAATGAACTTCCCCTCCCCCTGGCAGCCAGCCCGGGATATTACTTCCTACTTCTCCACTGGCTTCCACGAGGAGAAGCACCCACTCAGCGGGTGCAGGTCCCAGCTCATGGAGCAGGGAGAGAACAAAGCCTTAACACAAAGCAGAGCTCGTCAGGCCCTGCGGCCCCTGGCTGCAGAGATGGGTGCCCAGGCGCTGGGGTTTTTCCTCGACAAGACGCGCTGTGCCGCCCTCGGGTCCCCCAATTTTGCACACTGGCTTTCCCCATGGTTGGAAAAGGACAAGGGTGACCTACAGTGGTCCTGAAATCCTGGGCTCTCTCCAGGGGCCTGCCACTCCGCTGGGAGGACAGAGCCCAGGTACCGGACACTGGAGAGGGAAAGCCTAGAGGGGCTGGACAACCCTCCTCCAGGGACGGAGGCGCGGGGCGCAGAGACAACCCTTACCACGGCCAGGGGCTGGCGATAACTGCTTGTCAGCCTTTTGTATGGGGTGTCCCAATAAAGTGTATACACGACTTTGAATACTTATGAAGCCCGTGTTTATTAAAATACACTTCATTTTCGAAATGTAAGAGAATCTACAGACTCCCTGCATACATTTTTGGGGGACACCCTGTATTTAGCAGTGAAAAATCACGACTTTGGGTTCTCACACACCCAGAAGGGTTTCCATTTAGGTTTTCTCCTCCCCTCTGAACTGGGCTTAGAGAATACTGATCTTGTGTCTGTCCATCCTAAAGAGCCCACAGGAGGATCTTTCCAGATTCCTGATGCGTGGAATCTGAGAAAGCCCCGTGAAATCCACCAACAGACGGGCTCCAGGAACCAATTCAGCTCAACGAGTCTCCCCGCCATGTGCACAGGGGTCAGGCACCCCAGCAGACCCCTCAGAGCACACCGAGGCCATGCGGCTGCAGCCCTGACCCGGGCACTTCCCATCCACTGCTCCCACGGGTGGGTAGCTGTGAACTCATGTAAAGCGCCACACAGACACCCAGGGCCACGGGGGCTGCGCTCGAGTCACAGGGCCCGGTGCTCAGAAGGGCCCGTACTCCGTTTAAGGCCCCTGCTACCCTTGTTCTGAAAGTCTTAGTACGTTTTTAATACGGGCTCACATTTCCACGTGGCGCTCGGCTCTGCGGGTGTATCTACAGCTGGTCTGGGGACACCTCCGGCGTCACAGTCAGGATGGAAAGGAGAGAGAATCACGTCCAGGGAGCGACTCTTATTCCTGGCACGTGTCACAGCGAACGAGCAAACACTGAGAAAACGAAGGGACCTTTCCAGGCGCATCTCAGAATCAGAATCTTCCAGCCACACCCGGAATGAGGCTGGCATAGCACTTTCCGCAAGCCCGCGGATCAGCACACTGGTCCACAGCAGCGTCTCCTCAAAGGCAGCTCTCCTGTGCGTCAGAAACTACGGGCCTTCACTTTATCACGGTAATGCGATTACACGTCCATCGCTCACTGGCCACCCCCTCCGCTCCAGGGCAGGCCGCCTGTGAAAGTCACAACCGGAAGCCTCGGCTCCTCCAGCCCTGCCAATGGGAAAATCTTTACCGGGATGGGTGATGGGCTCGTCCCACAGCCTGAAAAGAAAATCCAGCCCTTCCACCAGCGCCACGCTCTGTTAGTTTTTACAACGGTCCCCAGGATGGTGTGGTTTACACACCATTTTCAAACAAGCTTAATTTTAACCTTCGTGTGTGGAGACTGCAAAACCCATTAAGCACTTGCTGACAGGCCCTCGCATCTCGTTCTGGTGGCATCTCACGACGGATGCGGCCCGTGAGGCTGAGAACCGGCAGCTCCGCACGACGCCTTCCGGTTCCTGAAGCATCGCTCAGACCCACAGCCGAACGGAGGGGCGCAGACACTGCACGCTGCACGGGGAATTTGCATCTTTAAGCAATCGGTTTGGTGGTGGTTTAATTAAAATACACCAGAGCATCATTCAACTGGAATTGTGGACCCAGCAAACCAAGAAGGCAGCAGGCATCTTCCCAACCTTGAAAGTACCTACAAGGGACAGGGTGGAAATTTCACTCGGATCTTTGAGTGTTTTACTGGTACAACTGTTTTCACCAGTAACACCAACCGCACTCAGGAATGGGCATGCCAGCTCTTCTCAGCCAAGCCCTTTGTGTTGAGGAAAGGGACTCAGAGAGGTCAAGGGACCAGCCCCAGAACACAGGGCAGTCGGGGAGAACGAGGACCAGAAATGCACAGGCCTGAACCAAGGAGGGCAGACCAAGGTCAGAGCCAGTGACGGCTGAGGTCAGACTGCCGGGGTTCAAGTCCTGACTCTACCACTCGTGAACGTGAGCAGGGTGAACCTCTCTGGCCTCAGTCTTCTCGTCTGTGAAATGGGCTTGTTGATCACGTCTACCTTAAAGGTGCTGAGAGTCCGTGAAATGAGGTGGATGAGGCTAGCGTGAGTACTCACACGTCGGTTACTGTATCAGAACTCACGTTCCCAGCTCCCTGTCCTGCATTCTATCATACCAGACTGGTCTCGATGGTTCCTTATCTCCAAGACTCTCTCAGGTGGGGAAGCAGGTTATCTGTGTGTACACAGCAGGGATGCTGCGCCCACAAAGCACCACGTGAGCGGGTGGAACACACGGAATGAGTACGCCGTGGCTCTTCCAGGACTGACTGACCTGGTGGAAATGAATTTTAACGAATGGCCAAAGGGAGGCGATCCAAGGTGATCTAAAAGATAAACAGCAACCCCGAAGTCTCTGGAATTCCGAAACGCTAGCCAAGGGCTGTAGGTCCCCAGGTGGACTAAACCCGACAGCAGCAGAACCCGGTACCAGCGTCCCTTTCCTGATGCTGAGACTATTCTACGGCCGTGGGGAAGATGTCACCGTGGCGGGAAGCTGGCGGAAGGGTACGCCGCAACTCTGAACTACTTCCGCAGCTTCTTGTGAGTCTGAAATCACGTCAAAGTAAAAGGCTGAAATAAAATGACGAGGCAACAGCTCAGAGTGCCAAAGATTAAGGGGACTCTTGGCAACGTTCCAACATGTCGATGCAGCCCTGTCCAGACATCACGCCCACAGGCATCTGGGGAGACATGTTGAATGAGCATCTGGAATTATTCTAAACCAAGCTATTCTGGAAGGGGGCAAAAGCTTCTCGCTTATGTCTCCATTTACTAAAACACAGAGAAATTCACTTTGTGTCCATTGTTTCAAAATAAATCATAAACAACCTAAAATAGAGCTGTATATCGTTACAGCGACTGATAAACACTTATCAGGAACACTCTGCCATGTTACACCCTTAAGGAAGTCCAGAAAGGACCAGAGAGAGATTTTAAGATCAAGAAAGTAATTGACAGAAACAATCTGTTGAGGGCCTACTGTGTGTTGGGTCGACCAGTTGGTCCTTGGGCATCATTCCCAAGAAGGCAAGGCTGTCGTTAACATGTTAACACGGACTGACGAGATGCTGTAAGGAGCAGTCCCGAGTACAGACAAGACCCAGGAGGACCCAGGAGGCCAGAGTCCCAAATAAGCTATTCCCACGAAAACCACGGTACCTGGGTGATGGCAGGACCTGGGGGTCCACTCTAGAAGGAAGGGAGATGATTGCCAGAAAGGACAGTGAAGGGCAGGGCCCCCCAAGGAGCTGAGGTTTCTGCAAACAGCTGGGAAAGAAACCTCCCAGTAACAATGGGGGGGCAGGGGAGAGCCTCCACTTTAGAGGGCTCAGGGGGAAGTTGAGTCCTGAGGGAGGGCTAGAGCTGGGTCAAGGCCAGGGCAACAGAGCAGTGCTCAAGCTCGCTGTGCCCTCGTCCCAGAGGGTCCCCTGTCCCCGAGCCGGGCTGCCTGGAATTGCACTGAATTCAGCCGATTAGTGGTGTGCTCACTGCTGGGACTTCACGAGTTCAGTCTTGCTTTCCTGAGTGTGGTTTCAGCTGTCCGCCCAGACTCCCCCCTCAAGCTTGTGCTTCCATAGAAATGACCTGCTCACCAGCCAAACCTGAAGTGAGAGGACGAAGAGGGTAGCTTTCCCTTCATCTCGCTAGCCCGTTTTCTGAAAGTGCCGCCGCCATGGTCCGGCCAGCGCCGGACAGTATTCCTCACCCAGAGATGGGACAGGAAGGGGTGGGGCAGTGGATGATCACCTGAGGGTGCAGAACAGAGGACAGACGTCAGCCACGTGTGCCATAAACCATCCTATGGCCAGCTCTCCCAAGCCCAACCAATCCCATCCCATCACTGGCCCCTCTTGGGGTCTTGGCACTGGCTGTCCCCTCCGCCCGCTCTTCCCTCTATCCGCTGTTCCCTGCATCTGCTGTTCCCTCTATCTGCTGTTCCCTCCATTCGCTGTTCCCTCCACTTGCGATCCTCCTCCCAAGTGTCAGGCATCAGTGCCTTCCTGTCACTCAAAAATCAGCTTGGATGTCGCCCCCTGGGAAAAGCGGTCCCGATCACCCAGTCAGTTGCTCCCCATCACACGGCGCTAATTTGTTCCCTGGTACTGGTGAACTCGAGAATATATGCTCTGGGATGCAGGGACCCTGTCTGCCTAGTTGCTGCTGGGTTCCCGGCTCCTAGGCCCCTAGGACAGAGCCGAGCACAGAGCAGGCCCTGCTCACTGGAGGGAGGTGCAGAGCCTGAGTCAGAAAGTCGGGGAAGGTGGAGGGTCGGGCTCCCATCACTTCACCTCCACGGGTCTCAGTTTCCCAGGCTATGGAAGAAGGGTGAGCGGGAGAGGAAAGGAACCAAATGCTCTGAGACCCTTGCTGTCCCCACACCATGGGTCGAGGCTGTCAACTGTCCAGTCTACTCTTGCCCATTCTTGCCTTTCTTTCTTCCATCCACCCATCCGTCCATCCATCCATTCATTCATCCATCCAATTATTCTTTCCCCTGGGCTGGCCCTGGGATACAACCTGGAAGGAGACACTGATCTCGAGGGATAAATAATTTTGCAGTGGGAGAGGAAATGGAGGTGATTCCCGCACCGACCAGCCCAGTGCCAGAGGAGACTCCTGGGCCTCTGGCTGGGCGGCTCTGGAGACGAGGATGAGGCCGCTCGTGGGGAAGCAGATCTCATCCCCAGATGCTTCAGAGTGACGGGAACTGTGTGTCTACATCCAGGGCACCTGGACAAGAAACTCAGTCACCGTCCAAGTCCCAGCGCAGGCTGAGGACAAAAGAGGCTCCCTCCCGAGGTCACTGTTCAGGCCACCTGTCCCCCACCTTGGCCGTGGGAACACTGGAAAGTGGCTATGTACCCCACAGAGGAGTGATTCTAGTCACTGCTGAGTTCGTCGGTGGTTCCTAGCTAAAGGGCTCAACATGTGTGCGTGCACACTCACACACACACTCACCCCCCCAGGGCCCACCCCCCAGAACTGATGTAGGGCCCGAGTGTGTGTATTTCTTTCCAAAAGCTCCAGGGGGCCCGGATGTAGCTCCTGAATTCAGAGCCAATGAGTTTCCTTCCTGCAAAACTGACTTTTCTTACACTCGTCAAGGTGCATTGTCGTCAACAGTGACACGTACCCAGAAGGGTCTTAACAGATGAACTTTCCTAAGCACTGAGAACATTCCAGCAAAAAACACTTCTTCTACTGCGGCGGAACGCAGATGGTCCCGGAAACCCAGTGCCTGGAAAGCTCATCTGGGAACACAGCCTGGGGCCCGGATGCAGGCCCTTGGGGCAGAAGAGCCCCACCCCGGGGAAAACCGCCCCCCACCCGGAGATCTCCCCAGCGGCCCACTCCATTCCTTCAAACCTCTGGCCCAGCAGAATTCTTTAAAAACAGCTTCATAACGTCCCCTGGGGTCTCTTGTTTATGGGCTGGGCCAGATCAGATAAAATGTCATTCTCGGAATTGGGTCCTAATTTAATTATTCCCCAGATAGGCGCTGGCCTCCCGCTGCCCCAGGGAAGGACTAGAAAGGAGCTGGCGCCACAGATGCAGTGTCTGTGGACGACCAGATGCTCCAGAGCCTCCACCAGGTCGAAGGGGTTGGGTCAGTGGCCTCAGCAAGGCCGCCACCATCCGTGCACCCAACCAGCCTCGTTCACGGTCCCAGCCCGTCAGCACGGGGACCTGGGCTTTTCCTAAGAGCTTCTCAGGGAGAACGTCCGGCTCACTGGACTGACAGTGAAAACCCGAATTCACACCTGCCTCCACGTGGCCTCTCGGAGCCTCAGTTTCCCCATCTACAAAGTGGGGCTGGACGAGGTTTCCCCGAGGGCCTATTCAAGATCTAAAATATAGGCAATTCTAAGGGAGGTCAGAACCCCATCTGAGAGTCAGGCCTTCTCTAGGACCAGAGAAAGCCTGTAAAAAAGGAAATCGATCTTCTTAAGAGCAAGAGAAAACCATCTCGTGAACTACAACGTTAGAAGTGGAACGTGTCCACACGCACCTGTACGTGGGTGTTGGCGGCAGCGAGATTCATGAGCCGAAAGACAGAGGCAACCCAGGGTCTGTCCGCAGAGGGGATAACTAACCTGTGCTCCGGCCGGACAAAGCCACATGGTTCGGCCATAAAAAGAAGGATGTACTGACACATATTACCACCTGGATGAACCCTGAAAACAAACTGAGTGAAAGAAGCCGGCCCCAAAACAGCACATACTAGATGGTTCTATTCCTGTAGAGTCCGGGATAGAGAAACAGGGAGAACAGAAGATTTCCCGTGGCTTAGGGCTGGGGGTGGGGGTGGACAGGGAGACAGGAGGGGCCAATAAGAACGGGTAGAGGTTTTCTTTTCAATAGATGAAATATTCTCAAACGGAATGTGGTACTGGTTGTACATATCTGTGAATATACTAAAAACCACTGGACGGCATCCTTTCAATGGGTGAATTGTATGATATGTGAATTTTAGCTCAGTAAAGTTGTTTTTAAAAAAGAATAGGTTGAATGGGCCAAAGGTCTGTTCCATGCTTTTAAAAAATAAGTCAGATGGGAAAAAAATAAATCGGATGAGAATTCGTAAAATACACACACACACACACACACACACACACACCTCTCTTTAAACAGTTCTGCAGCTTCCTAACTGGTCCAAGGGTACAAGCTGATTTTCCGTGGGCACCTCTCCTCTTTCTCCCACAAACCAAGAAAAACTGCTGACTCACAAGTGGGCAGGCCTGCATTTTTCTATTGATTTATTTCCGTTTTCACAACTAAAAGCAAATTTATTTTCTACCGCCCGAATGGCAACCACCGTCTCATCTACTATTTAACACATCATTTTTATTCTCCGAGCCAAACTGTATCCCAATCACAGATCTGTGGGTTTGCACCTGCAGATGATTTTTTTTGGCTTGGACGAGATTTCCGATGAGGCAGTCCCATTTGTTAAACTCCCGCCCCTCCTTTGTACATCTTTCCACAGGGAACTTCTCACCAAAACGGCTCCAGAGTGGGCAGAAACAGCTTTTCAAAGTTAGGGTGACAGGACTGTGGCTGATCCCTTCACCCATCCTCTGTTGTCCCTACGGGAACTTTCTTAGGCAAGTTCAGCCTGTCCTAAACACTGCTGTTTTCTCTGACGTTCAAGACAGCGTGCTCGAGGTGGGGTTACATGGGGCCTTTCGGGAACACATTATCTTCATGAAGAACTGTGACAGACAATCAGAAGGGTCACGTCATCCTGGGTCAGGCTAAGGGTGACCACAGAAAGGCCATCGGGAGTTTCCCACAGTTCAAGAGCACCCTGGGACACAGGAAGAGGGTCCTCAGCCGTTCCTCAGCCCGGGCAATGTTTCTTTCAGCAAGAATGTTCCCTGACAGGTCAGAGGAAGGACCGGAAGGAGGAAGTTCCATGTTTAACACTAGCTGGCACGGCAGGGCAGCGTGGGGGCCAGACCCCAGCTCTCCACTCCTCTCCCCTCGGACCACACCCCACTTCACTTCCTCTCTGGAATGGGGCTCAGCATCCTGGGACCCCAAGGAAGGAAAGGCTCCCAGGAAGACAGATAGATGCCTGACACTCCATAGCCAGGACGCCACGCCCTCTGCAGGATGTAGAGGGAGAAGGCGAGACGGGAGGACCTCCACCTCCACCGGTCTTGGTCCTGCGGCAGCGTGTGCAGGGGGCAGAGGAGGGGTCGGTCCCCAGGCTGGCTGGGGACAAAGAAGGCCCTGGTTCCAGCCAACCAGGGGCCACAGCTGGGGAACTCAGGCAGTGCCGGGCCCCCACTGCTGCCCCACGTGCCCTTCACCCTGTGGTGGTAGAAAGTTGCCAGGTGGGACACAAATGCATATGGGCTGGCTTGTCAACCAGGTGACCCCGCCTGACAGACCGTTTGTAGAAGCTCTGGGAGAGAGGGTTTCCATCGAGAGCTGCCAGAGAACAACGCCACACACGCACGCACACATACACACACACGCGCGCGCACACACACACACGCACGCACACCTGCACCGGCCCGAGCAGAGGCCCTGCCCAGCCCCCCTGCAACGCCCATCTCTGGCTCCAGAGCAGAGACGGAGGCCAGGTAAGTGGTGATAACCTGCCTCCAGCAAGTGTCTGGCAAACCTGGGCTGTTCTTCTTGGGAAACATAAACGCTAAACTGCTCCCAGGAATCCGATGGAGAAACACATCCCACGGAGGCCCTCCGAGGGCAACCTCGAACCAGAAACGAGAACCTCCTGCTCCCCCACCAGGCCACAGGAAGGACGCCGATCCCCGTTCTTCTCAACGTCTTCCCAAAGCAACAGCGATTCTGAAATTCAGCGTCTGCTTACAGGGTGCAGAGATGAGCCAGCCGGGGCCCATCCCCCACCGGGATGTCCAGGAAACTGAGGACAGAGGAGTCCCACGATCCCACGGAAACGCTGCCAAAACATCGCCCTCCGGCCAGGCTGCAGATGAGAAGTGTGTGGGGAAGACACCCCTTGACCACTCCCCGGGGCAGCCCCACTGTCTCGTGTGCTGGAGATCCGTGCCGGCACAAGCAGGGTCTGTGTGTACATCGGAAGACTCTCCACATGAACAGGCGCACGGATGGGAGGAGCGTCCTCTGCAGACCAGTGGTCTGATCTGCAGCATGCGAACGACCATCCCCATAAATACCTGCCCCGGCACACCTTATACTTTTAATGCAAACATTTACACTCCAAGCAAAGACGCAAGGGACTTAAAGACAAGCTAATTCCACCCGATACAAGAAACGCCAAGGACCCCACATTTCTGCCTGATTGGACGGCTCCTGCTTGTATTCACGAGACACCACACAAACGTCCATACTATTTTTCCCCGAGACTCCCAAGGCACAAAAATCTGTGCTTACTACCTTTGACTAGCCCAGAAACCTAACGCCAGCAAATCCAAGGTCATTCCATTAAGCTCTTGGCTCCTCCGGAAATTCAGCGACCCACGTGAACTCTCCTGTGCCATGCTACCAAGTTGGGGACGCTTTCCTGGTTCTGGGTGCACCCGGGAGCCCACAGGAAGCCCATGACACCCTTTCTCCAGGAGACACAGGCTTCCGAAAGAACCGTGGTTACTTGATGCATTAAGTCAACAAGCGGTAGACTCCCGTGACTACGTGTGGCCCCAGACGCTCTCCTCCCCCTTGAGAGGCTCAACGGGTCGGGATGAGCAGACACACCCGGAAACTAGACCGTGGTGTAAAGTGGGATGGGTCCAAGCTTGAGTTCAACAGAGTAGACTGCCAAGCTCAGAGGAAGGGGATGCTCGGGTGGGGGAGGGGAGCCGCACGGGAGCTACGGTAAGTTACTAGCGAAGGCTTCCTGAAGGTGGTGATGGGAGAAGGGGACAGGGCTGACGGAGGTTCGGCCCTGTGAGGGGACCAAGAGGAGGTGGGGAAGGCTGTCCAGGCCCAGGCAGGACCCCCAAATGCAGCCTTTCAGCCAGAATGGGGCCTGAGGTCCACGGCTAAGCCTTATCCCAGCTCATCACTCCCATTATCTGCAGACAGCAGCACAGAGTTGACAAGCTTCGCAGTCTGACCTCAATGCCCCACTGTCTTCAGCAACTGCATGCTTAGAGGTGCCATTTGTCAACACCCCGCGCCCCCCGCCTCCCCGGGCCAGGCCCTGGGCTCAGACTTTACAGTCACCGTGGGGGTGGGGGACTCTTCCTCCCACTCCTGAGGTTTCCTTCCCGTGGAGAGAGCTCCAGCTGTGGGACTCTCCCCCAGGAGTATGGAAGAGGACCTGGACGTCACAGTCAGCATTTCGCCCGCCGGCTGCCCGCAGAGGAAGGGGCTGCCCGGGAGAGGCCCAGCTACCCCTCTGCCTGTGGCTGCGGGAGGCCGGCCAGCCTCACCGTCCAGTTCTCAGCTCAGGACCACACGCCCGCTCACTCAGCGTTCAGTCACATCCTCCGACGTCAGCGTCAGTGGGGAACGAGCGTATCTGTCCCTACCCATCTCCTCTCCCCGACAGGTTCAGAACTCAGCCAGGAAAGAGGGGTTCCATTTGAGGAGCTCCTTTGAACCCTACATTGTACTCTTTCTAACACTCAAACCACACTACAAGGTAGGAATTATTAGCCACCTTTTACAGACAAGGAAACTGAGGCACAGTAAAAGAACAAAGAAGCACGGGGGGGACTTAACGCCAAGCCAGCCTGGTGCCCACGCTCACCCACCCCGATGCTGCCCTCCAAGGGGGATTCAGCACCCAGGCTCAAAGAGCAACCACGTGGAGGTCAGCAAACATTTGGCTGACGGGAAGGTGCTGGCTGAAATCACTCCCATCAGCACAAGAAGCTAACAGGCGTCAGGAGGGGCAGACAGAGCTACCCGACCCCTTTCCGCGAGGGGTAGAAGAGTAAGACAAGAGTACACCGGAGACCTCCCAGACCCTGAAATGCAGGTTCCCCCCTCGCAGCAGAGATGCCAGGAGCCCGGGACCTTGGGGCAGCTCCTTACAAGAGCTCAGCAGAACCGGAGAGAACTTTCCCGAGATCCAGAGCTGCCCCGGGAGGAACAGAACCACCACCTCTCGTGGCCTTTCCTCCCACTCCCGGACCGTACCCCTATCTTTTCGACCACAGGGAGCACCACGGACCAGCAGGCGTATATTCCATGTCAAGAGAAAATGTGAAACCACATTGTACGAAAAACAATCGCGCCTGGCCTGATCTCGTGATCTGCCCATGCCGGGGTATTTTCCAGGCACCTGGGTGACGAGGCTGCTGTTTCAGTATTTTCATCACAAATGCGATTCTGGAAAGCGGCCAAGTCTCCATTATAATGACACCTCTGCTTTTGAGGATCTGCCAGCCTCGCTTCCTTCTGCGAGCCGAAGGCCTGGACCAGGATGAGCTCGAGAAACCTAAAACAGGTGGCAGGGACAGCCTGCCCAGGAAGCAGGCCCGGACCCGCGCTCAGCTCTTCCAAGCTCCGAGTACAGCTCACTGAGTGGCATTCAAAAGCTACCCCGGGCCATTTCCAGGGAGAGCTGCCGGCCTGGTCTGCCCTCTGCCTAATTGCGTCAAGTGAGGACACAGCCAGCCAGGTCCCAGCCTGTCCACGGTGTCGGCCGACAGGGTCTTGGAGCACAGCTGTGTGCCCAGCCCACACTCGGCACAGAGAAGCAAAGCAACCAGCCCACGGACTGGCTAGAATCCACGGCAACCTGAGGCTCCTGGCCTTATGGGGTGTCGGGGAAGCCCTTTGAGGTAGGATATGCTAGAAGTCACGCACCGACCCCCAAGAAATACACACAGCTACATAAAACTGCACATGCAATTTCAGGGACTCAGAGACACCCCCCACGGCTGGTTATGAGCATTAAGGAAGCCACCAGAGCCCATGTTTATTGAGCACTTACTGCATGGCAGGGAGCGCTCCAAGCACGCGGCAGGTGTTAGCTCAGGCTCGGGACCCAGCTCCAGGCCAGGGTGTGAAGTCATCCTAACCCACTCGGCCAGGCTGCGGCTCCGCCCTCCCCAGGCCCAGAGCCCTGTCAGCAGGTTATGTAACTGACTGGTTCACGCTCCGCCCCGCCCACTCATCTCAGTGCTGCCTCCAGCGGAGTGCTGACTCTGCCCCTGCACCTGGCCTGGCCTGCACCTGGGGGAAGGCGTGCCCGTGCTCTCAGGAAAGATGCTGCCCAGTTTCCTCCACATCCCTTTCGAAATCAGCGCCCACGGAGAACCTGCGGGCCACTGTCACCTCCCCCACCTTCCCCTTCCGAGATCGTCGTTCTCCACCCTCCGCCCCCCACCCCCACCTCCGATTCACTCCTCCCTCCACTCTCACTCCTTGATCCTGGGCCTCCCAGGGCTAAAAGCTGGGTCTGTGTGATCTCAACGGGCCTCCCCGCCCTCTAATTGAGACAAAGGGGGACACCTGTCTGACCTGCCTGGCACAGGGCCAGCTGGGAGCCAGCAGGAACCCAGCAAATGACAGCTGTTGTAATCAAATGTCTTCCTCCCCGACTTAAAAAACAATTCGATATTGGCCCAAATTAACATGAAACCTTTGCTTTCCTTCCTGGATATCTGGACTGGATACACTCTCTAGATAGCGCCGGTGTTTGCTTCCTTTCATGCTGTGAAAACACAGGTCTCCATATAAATCATCTTGTCCTTGTGCTTTATTTAAAGGAGGGGCGTCTCAGGAAGGAAATCCGACCCGGCTCTGGAGGACAATAAAGCAATACATTGCGCAAATCACAACACTCCCTTTCCCAATACCTGGTCAGCTAAGTGAGAACACAATCTCTCGATTCACAGACAGGAACAGAGCTGCCCGCGGAAGTAAGTCAATATCATCCCTGCGCATCCCAACCACAGACCGGAAGGGAAGACAGGGTGCATTACTGTCTCCAGAGGCTGACAGCATCCCTTCTCATTCACAGGCTGCTAAAGGGGTGCCGCTGACTAAGGGACGGCTCACAAATGACACTCCCGTGCCAACGGCTACTTGTGAGAAAGTTTCTGCCTTCAGAATTAAAGAGACTCCTCTGTCGTACAAATGTGTTCCAGGGGGCATTTGTGAAACCTGGGCCTGGGGAGGCACGAGGAAGGGATAGGGTCTGGATGCGTGAACGGGAAAAGCAGAGGCGCCAGCCACAGAGAGTGTCTGTTCAACTAGGAGCTTCCCAGAGGCCGGGCCCAGCATGGTGGCATGAAGGGGCAGGCCCAGGCGCTGGGGATCGGAGACCTGGGCTGATTCGCCGCTTACTGGCTGTGTGAACTTGGGCAAACCACCCCAACGCTCTGAGCCTCAGTTTCCATATCTGTTAAAGGAGATGAGTCCCCCACAACCCACCCCTCTCTAGCACTTTCCTTTGCCTTATTGCCCTCCCCGGCTCTTCATGCCACTCACGGTTCATGGTCCAACACAGGCATTTTTGTCTGCTCCCCTCCCAGGAGCTGGAACCATGCCTGTCTTTTCACTGTATTATTGCCGGGTGCTCAACTAAGGGATCTATTTGGTAAATGAAATTACATGGAAAATCTTGTGCAGAGTGTCACTTTCCACATGATGGGAATTCATCAAATAGCCACTGAATGAATGCATGACCCAAAAGAAAGTAATGGAGCCTGGCACATGGCCACTGGCACAGTGGGGACCTGTCAGTTCTTAGTCCCTCAGCCCTCAGGGTGTGATCCCTATGTCCTATCATGTGTCACATCTCTCTGGCGAGGGACACCCTTCCCAGAATACAACACAGGGCCTGATGTCAAGCTTCAGACCTCCCAGCAGTGTGCTCGCCTAACCCTCTGACCAACTTCTGGAATCGGAGCCCACACTGAAATCTCCAGGCTTGAGAATTCTCTTGAAAATTAACAAGACCTGTCAAGTCTGTTTCTCTCCCAAATGGCTGGAGCTGAGTCAAAGCTGCCTTTTACAGGTGGGTCATGGGTTCACCTGTTCAGGGTATCCCGTCTCCTCTCCCCAGCCCCTTGCGCTAGCAAGGACAACTGCCAGTCAGGCCCCAGGTGGCCGCAATCTAATCACAAACCAGCATTCCAGCAGTGCAGGTTCAAAGGGCCTGGGGCTCCTGGGGCCTAGCTGGTTATATCAGAGTTTCGAATCCACTTCCCAGCCTCTCCTAACCTCTCCTGCCAACAGCACCTCTTCCAGCAGGGATTCATCTTCTCTCTTTCAGGCATGTGGAAAACCAAATCCTTGCCTCTCTGGGCCAGGGCAGCAGGGGAAGAGAAGGCTGCAGAGAGCAGCCACCAAGACAGTGCTGGGATTCTCAGTCAACACCCTGGTTCAGGCATCACAAGCCCTAATCACCAAAGAAAGGCAGGGTACACGGCCCCCCAACATCCTGGATGAATCAATCCCGCTTGCTTCACCCACGAGCCAGCTCACTGCCCGGTCCTGCAATGCACAAGAGAAACAACACAAAGACATTGTTGAATTTCCTTCAGAAGGCCCTAGAGATAGATGGTCCTCCTGGGAGATGGACCTTGGAGGGAAGACCTGACCTGCAGCCTCACTCAGCGCAACTAGGTGGGGAGAGGAACCGCAAGCCCGCTTCACTTCCCTGGCTCGTCTCCCCATCAGAAGGAGGCAAGAACATTTTCTTGCCAATCTTTCAGGAGTATTAGAAAACTTATTTGATAAAAACTGCCTAATTTAAAAAGCATTTTTATTCCCATGCTATCTTAAACAAAGTCATCTATAATCTGTACTGTGTATCAATCAAGACATCCTGTTTCAACATACAGTTTGTAAAATCAATACGTGCCATGCTCTGATTTTGCAAGGGGGGTGGGGGGGTGGACCAGAGAGAGCCCCTCTGCTCAGCCTCACAACGCGGTGCCCCATCCCTTCGCGGGCGTCCTGGGGCTTTCCTGGAGATACAACTTCAATCCGAAAACACCGTGCCTTTAACTCGCCCAACGTGAATAAGGCGAAGGACGCGGGGGGCGGAGGGGGGGCGCGCACCGGAAGATGGGAGCCCAAGGAATGGGTCTCAGCCCCAGCTTTGCCGCCTCCTTCTCCAACCTCCCTACAGGAGGCGCGGACGTCCAGCCGCCAGCAGCCGGCAACGGAGCCCCATCCTTCAGCGTCAACACTGGCCGCTCCAACCGCGCGGACCGATCCGGGCCGCGGGGCGGACGGGCAACTGGGCACCAGGACCGCGACGGGGCGGTCAAGCTGCCGCGCCCAGGGCCCGGGCGCCTCCGAATCCCAAACACACACGAGCGCGCACGCCGGCCAATCGGTTCGCTCCTCGGAGGAGTCGAAAGGCGCTTCCACCGCTCTTCATTCATTCCCCCCAAGGCAAGGTTCTCTTGTACGGGCTTCTCCATCCAGCGATCCCAAGGGGCTCTTAGGGGCTCCATGGGCGCCACGACGCCCCCCCCCATCTTCCCACAGCCACCCGCGTCCTCTCCACTCGCACACACAGCCCCACAGACTCGCGCTCCATCACGAGCGCCATCGTCGCCCCCGCGCAGGGGCCGCTGCCACCTCGGCTCCCCACAGCTTCGCTGCCGGCGGCCGCTGCTCCCTGCCGCCCCGCCACCCCGCCGCGCCACTCAGACCTGCCGCTCTCGGCTTGCCGCGCCCAGGCCCGTCAGGGACGCCGAGCCGCCGCTGGGAAGCGCCAGCAACTCCCGAGTCTCGCTGCCTCCCAACCCGCGGCGGGGCGCAGGGAGGAGGCAGGGGGCGGAGGGCGGAGAGGAAAGAGGAGGGAGCCGAGAGCAAAAGTTCAGGCCGCTCGGGGCCTGGCCGCGCCCCTGTCTCCTCCCAGGACCGCCCCCGCGGTCCCCACCCCCGGAACCGGGTTCCACTGGCGTCAGCGCCTGGGACCCCCTGCCCCCCCTATTGCACGCCTCCTCCGCCCAGAGCAGTCTCGAGACTGAAGTCGGGGATCGGGGGGTGGCTACGAGCCAGAGTCGGGGAGAGAGTGACGGATGCCCAACAACCTGCCTCAGCCCGCGCCTGGAAACTTCCCCGAAGTGCGCGGCCGAGCGGAGCGCGGGGCTGGGGAATTCCCGTCCCCCCTACTCCAAGCGCCACCAGCCAGCGCGAGCTTACTGGGTGAAAGCACTGGTCTGTCCGTCCGTCCGCCTTCCGCCTGCAGCTTCCAAAGCGGGGTGGCGCGACTCCTGGGACCGTTTTTCTGGTCAGCCGACCTGTGTGTGCCCCGCGGCGTGCGCCCCCCGCAGGCCTCTGGCTGTCCGCAGCGCCACCACCCCATCGCCCGGTCCCCGGTCCCCGAGCTCCGGCTGCATTCTCTCGAGCCAGGGAGGGGGCGTGCGAGCCCCGGCGCAGCCGCTGGCCAGCCCTTCCCGATGGGTCCCCGGCGCGCGGAGCTCCCGTAGTACGGCCAGGACCGGCGGCGAGGGGACGCCCTCCGCTGGGGACCGCGGTAGCTTCGTGGAGACCGGGCCGAGGAGCACCGGGCCCAAACCTGCCTCGGCCCGGCGCTCTCGCAAGTTCATTGTCTGCCTGGGCCGCCGCCGCCACCACCACCGCGCCGGGAGCGCCGTGGGGATTGAGGCTGCGCGCAGCCTCCGCCGGCCGGGGCTCCCTTCGCCCAGCCCGGGCCGCTGCCGGCGCTGCCGGGCGGGAACGCGGAGGGGCGCCGGAGCCGGGAGCCAGACACTCACCCGCCCCTCCTCCCTGCCCCCACCCCCGCGCCTGGCACCCAACTTGTACCTGAGAAACCCGAGTCCAGCCCCGGAGCCTCTGCGGCTCCGGCTCCGCGGGAGCGCGCCCAGCCCTGCGCCTGGAGCTCCGCATCCAGGGCGCGTCAACCTGACTCCCCGAGCGCAGGGAGGAAAAGTTTGGGAGTGACGTGCAGATGGCGAATGAAACATCCGATGAGAACCCTCCCCCCGCCCCATGTCGCGCTGACACACATCAGCTCGAATCTGGAATGTGAGATCAAGGCGTGTGCGCCGAGCGGTGGGTTTGGTCCCCGCCCCCTCCCCTTCCCTGTAAACAGGGTTTGTGTGATGCGGTGATTTCAAATAGAAAGCAAACCGAGACCCCAAAAGTCTGCCAGTGACCCCCTGCCTGGGACATTTTTAACGAATTTGGCGGTCTGGAGCCGTCCATACATTGATATTCAAGGCCACGGCGCTGGTGGGTTCTGCGCCCTCTGTTGTATTTTTGCATCCCGAGGAAGGCTCTCCCGGCTCTTGGGCCCGGCGTGTTTGCTTCTTCGGGAGGGAAGGCCTGGCGGGACCCTGAGCGCCACTGCCTGCCGCAGTGGCCGGCAGGCGGCTGCTCCAGGAAACCACCTGGGCTGCCCGAGGTCACGGAAGCGGCATCAGTGGTCAATTCCCCGGATTCTGGACTGAAGACGCCATCGGTTAAAGAAAAGACACTTTGAATTCTGGAAGACTCGACTCAAGGGGCGCTTATAGCACCAAGCCCAGCCTCTCGGGAAACAGGTCCAAGGGACAGAAAAGAATCCTTGTTTCAGTCACGCAGCCCTTTGCCTGCCCATGTCCCCGTGGCCACAGTCCAGAGCCCTCCTCCCAAAGCAACCAGAAGTGGAGGCAAAAGTGTTTTCTAAACTGGGGCCTGCTCACCGCTGAGGGGTGCTTCCTGACAGTACCTTGCCCCCTTTCCTCTTTTTCACTTGAGGCTTCCTCACCGCCCCCCCCAACCATAACCTGCCTGGAGGTCATCAAATTCTGTTCAGTATCCATGGCAATTAATGCAGAAGTCATAATCAGAGGATTATAACTGCAAATGGGAAGATGGGATGAGAGGAGAATTCTCCAAAACTGTTTCTTGTTTCTCTGCAAATAATACCTCTTACAGAAAATCTACAAAGAAAGATTAACGCAGCAAAGGGACCAGTCCTAGGACCTCAGACTGGATTGCTTTTCCCATATAGAGTACACTTGGTGATTTTTGTTCATTATTATTTTTTTAAACAAAACCCTTTTTCTGGAAATACAATGAGCTGCTTTTTGCAGGGTTCATAATTCCCAATAGATGATGATGCCATTTTTCAAGGTCTTACACGTTGTGGCTTTGGGGCTTATTTATTAGCTCCCGAGAAAAGCCTGCCTTTCAGTGAGGTTTATATACTCGAGTAATTGCATCGGAGGACACAGTGCAGGGCGCTGTTAAAAGGGTTGGTTGTACATGCGTCTGCGAGGAAGGCCCTGGGCCAGGCAGCTGTCAGGCCAGCGTGTGCAACGGGTTTAAACAAACACAGGGAAGGTTCTATGGAAACACGGAGGAGGAAATCCCTCCTGTAAGGGTGTGTGGAACTTATTCCACAGCCGCTCATACCGCAGCCGTCTTTCCTCTCCTCCCTCCAAGTAAACACATGACTCCTTACCGAGATGGCTCTGGGCCCACCCAGATCACTTTCAAATTCAGGTGTCAGAAATCACGTTTGACAAGGAGCAAATGGCTTTTAAGTAAAATCATGGAGCCGCTTTGATACGAATTCCACCAGGGACTTTCCAAAGGTATTTATACACGTGCCTGAGATTAACTGGAGGGCGAGTTTTCCTCTCAACATTAATTTCAAAAAATATCCCAGAATCGCCCTTGAGCCTGTTTGTTCTGGAGAGTTGAGAGAGCACTCAGATGCCAGACGTGTGTGACCGAGTGGGTGATGGATAGATACACGCAGGTATAACTGCGAGAGAGGTTAATGCCAACAGGACATTAGCAAGTAGGGGGTGAAAAAAATGCAGATAATTTGAGAAAACAAATATCCCCCCCTCATATGCACATTCTTAGGGCGCCATAATTCTGGAGTTAAATTGCCTGGGTTCAAACCCTAGTTCCCATCCCTACTAGCTGAGTGACCTTAGGCAAGTCACTTCTCCTCTCTGTGTCTCCATTGGAGTTTATAATAGCACCTACTAGTGGTAGATTGAGTCGTTGATCCCATGGGGGACGACTGGTCGACATCCTTGTCCCAGTCTCCCCGTGCATGGATATACTTCCCCCATTCCTTGACTTTGGACTTGGCCACATGACTTGCTTTAGACACTGAGATCTGGGGGACTGTGACTGAATCAGAAGCTTGACGTATGTTGCAGGCTGGAGCCAAGTCACCCCACCGACAGCTGGACTGAGCACGGCCGGGGTGGGGATGCTTGCTCTAAGCCAGGAAATGCTGGGGTTTTGTTACACAGCATCTGTGGCAGTAGCTGACTGGTACATTCACTCAGTCAGCCGGTGTGAAGATTAGTGACAAAACATTCGACAAATGCTAAACACAATTTTTGGGACATAGAAAGAGTTCAGAAGTATTAGTTCTTGTTCGTAAACAACATTAGCAACAGTGGTTTCGCAGTCACGTATTAACTTTTTTAACTGATGGCTTGAATCTGTGAACAAGTATGACTTGAATAAAGACTCTGTAAGAAAGCAAGAACGTCACAAACCTGGAAGACCAGGCACCTGCCATGATCCTCAAATCACATTCATTCGCTCATTCAGCCATTCAGCAGACAGTCCCTGAACCCCTGCTCTGGGCCTCACACTGGAGTAAGTGTTGGAGCCACTAAGATGACCCATGAGGATGGGGACCTCCAGAGCCCCACCACGTGACAGGCACAGTGCTAAGCCCTTTCCCGTGTAAGCCTTGGGAGTCCCTATTATTTATCTCCATTTTTCAGGCCAGAAAACTGAAGCTCAGAAACCAAACAACACAGGAAAAGGACCACGGCCACTACGTCAGGGTGCTGGTGCCAGCGACTTCAGGTTGATGGCAGAAACACCTGCTGGGAAAGTGGCGTGAGAACGGAGCAAAGGGGTGAGCACAGCGGGCGTCACTCTCTGTCGCACGTGCGCTGGGGGCTCAGAAGGGCGGTGGGCTCCGGCACCAGCTGCTCCGAGGCCTGCAGCCCCTCTCTGGCCTCGGTTCCTTCCACCGCAGGGGAAATGACCTTGAACGCTGCAGCGCAGGCGTTTTCCAGAGCTGCCAATTCCAGGGGAACTGCCGGAGGAAGTCAGTCCATTTGAAGGGAGTGAAGGGACAGGAATCACATTCTGGGAACTGTTCCAACAGTGCGAAAGTGGGGACAGCGGACAGCTGAAGAGGAAAGGAGATGAGGCCAGGCCTTGGGCACTACTCATTCTAGGCCCTGCTGACCGGCCACAACCTTGCCCAATGTTGAAGCTGGAGCCCTTGGGGTCTGCGGCTGCCTCCTGTCCCAATGCCGTGCCCCTGAAGGGAAAACCACTGGGGACACCCGCCAAAGGCCTTTGTGATCAGCGCGTGCATTAATTCTCTGGTAACACTTTTGCAGAGACTGTGAGGTTTCAATTCACCTTCACTTTCTTCCCACCTTTGAGCTTGTTTCCAAGGGGACGGCATGGGGGTGCAGGGCTGCTGGAGGCAGATGCCCTTTGCTGGGAAGGGCTGTGCCTGGGTGAGAGGGGGCCTTGGGGATCAGGGCACAGCCTCTCAAATTCTTTCCCATGGACCTGGCTTCAGATTGCTGCCACCGACCTGCCTCCAGCCCTGTGACTTTGACAAATTTAGACTTCTCGGCAACCTGAAGTGCATTTCAATTTCATAAATTTAGAAAGACTCTGTGAGACAGGTTCCTTCTGCAGCAACGCATCCATTAAGTGCACTTTACGCCGATTTCGCTGTGCTAATCCATCACCAATCGCCGCGAAATTTGGGTTGTGAACATGTCCAACCCCCGATCCAAACCTCTACCCGATTCAGGCTACTAACAAACAGGGTATCTTAAAGCTGCAGGCTTCAACTCTGCATCAAGCTTCAGGGAAGAGAGGAACGGAGCAGTCTTAAACAAACGTCCGGGCTTGTGTGCTAGCGTGAGAGCTGGGTACCCTAACAGGGTCCCCCCAGGTGCAGTTACTGACTCCAAAGGCGCAGCCACAGCTCCGAGGTTGTAGAATTATATTTCGGAGTTCCCTCCTGAGAAGCCTGACAGACCATCAGCTGCTGGAGGGCTGAGATGGAGCCATGGCGTCTCTGGTTTCCCCGCCCCAGCTCAGGGCCTCACCCGGCCTACACGCCCAGGAAACACCCGCTGAATGACCTGCTTGGAATTTCCTAGCTTGACCCATGACCAGTCCACCAGACTTAGTAAGATTTTCACTATTTCCTAGAATCAAATGTTCTCCCCACCGATGAGACTGAGGATCCGAAAAGCACAGGCAGAAACCTCTGAAGGAAATCAGACAAAGACCCCAAGGGATTTCAATGGCAGCGCCGTCGGAATGGTGCCCCTCTTCCTTCTGCCTGTGTGAGGCCAGGAGGGAACTAGGGTCAGTAATTGACGATACAGAGGACCGACTGGTGATGAAAGAGACATGATGTCATTGTTCTCCTGGCCTGAGACTATTGCTGCTAATTGTTGAAGGGAGGGCCGACTAACTAGATGTCGAGTCGATAAGATAAAGTTTACAGCCTGCGTGGTTTCCCTTTCCTCTGTCCTAAGACCTACAGCAAACAGGGCTGTTGACTTGGGAAATTTTGAGTTGCATTGCCTGCTCTAGATGTGAAATCCCCAAGCCTTCAAAATCAATTTCATTTTCCTGGTTGAGTGTTTAATGCAGTCAAATGTTACAAAGGGGCATCTGGGAGCAAGAGATGACACACACACACACACACACACACACACACACACACGCACACATCTGCAGAGGCGCCACGCCTTGTTGGTGACCGGGACTCGTTTCCTGCCCAGCTCTGCTGCTGGGTCACCCAGACCTGCTTCACCCCCGCAGCCCCAGTTCTGGGAGTCCTTCTCCTCCCGTCCCCCAGGTCCACGAGGAGACTGCAAGGGCTTTGCCACCTCGTAAGCCTCAGGCATCCTGAGCGTTTGCGGAGGTTGAGATGAGGGTACTCAGCCAAGGCAACTCGGGGGGCTACACCCATGGGCTGCATCGGTGGAACCCAGAAGACTCTGGCTTCACCGCTGGTCCACTGATCTGCAGTTGAGCTGTGGGCCCTTCTGATCGACGGTGAGGCTGGGCCTCCTGGCCTCCCATCACCTTTCAGAGACCTGGACTTCAAATCCACCCCATCTCCTAAGCACACGGGCAGAGCAAAGAGATGAGCCAACCACCTGACTACACTGAGGCCGCAGGGAGGGAAGAGGAGTGAAGGGGAAGGACCGGTCTCCCCTCTCTTCAAGGAGCCTCATGGTGACATGGAGACAGGGGAAGAGGATACTTGTCCCGCCCTGACCTTATGCTGGGCACTCTTCTGGGGGCCTTACATGTTCCCCCAGACCAAGACACTACTGCAGGGGGCGGAGCTGGCCGATGACGGGGCCTGAGGCACGGCGGAGCACACACCTGTCCGAGGAGACATCTGGGGAGATCTCAGCTCTTGCTAGATGGGTCAGGGGAACCAGAAATCTGAGTTTTATTGTGAAGTAGCCCATTAGAAATCTTTGACTGGCAACTAAATCAGACAAAAAATTGTACAATACAGTGGGGTGAACCCAGTCAGACTGCAGGAGAGATGTCCACAGGCCACCACTTCTGTCCCTCTGTGCGAGCGGCTCCCAGACTCTTCAGCTGCACTGAGCCTGTGTGGGCTGTGAGGGCCAAGAGGGCACTGCCCCATGTCACAGCTGAGAAGACCGAGGATTGTGTAGCTGGCCAGAGCGCACAGATTCGCAAATAGCAGGGCAGGAGATGGGGTGGTACCCCCAATCCAGAAACGAGCCCGATGTCGCCGGAGAGTCCACCCCAGTCTGTCATCACCCAGAGGGCAGGAGCACTAGCCGGGGTCTCCTCCAGGAGGGTGAGGGGCCACCAGTGGCTCTTGCCACCAAAGACGGTGAGCACTGTCAGGCGGCAATGTAACCACCATAATCCTCGCGACCATTTGTCGTCTCTTGTTTGCTCCTTTTATTCTGTGGCCCAGGCCAGCCTGTATCACAGTCGATGTGGTGTTTCTGGCCTCTGGTGGGCCCCGGGGGAGGGAGAATCTGGGAGAGAGAAATCAGACTCAGAACCAGGAAGTGAGCGGGGCAGCTCCTGGACCCAGAGGCCTCTGGGCTCTGCAGAGCACCCAGGCCTGGCGCCCCTCTTTCCAGAGCCAGGGGGACCCACTGTCTTTGCATGGACATGGGGGGGACCTATTGGTTCTGAGTCCTGGCCTTGTCTGCCTCCCCCAGGTGCCCACCAGGATTGCATTGCAGATGAAGTCTTGAGTGACCTCTCCACTCCCCCACCCCACACTGGTCTTTCCGCCACCGCCCACCCCCACCCCCAGGCTGGGCCTGTGAGCCGCTGTGAGTCCTGGGTGTCAAGCACCAAGTTTCCTGGCCACCAGCCTTCGCACGGGGCTTCCCTCCTGCCTCACAGGGGCTCAGGGCTGGAAGCGGGTGCCTTGGGTAACTGCCTCAAGAGGACCCGGGCTTGGCTGCCCTCTCCCCGCAGGAACCAGCGCTGCCGATATTTGCATCACACCTGGTGTCACCAAACCAAGTCCTCACTTCGGCTGTGATCAGAGCGTACGGCTGCCTCTCCGGTGGGGTCGTTGTAAAAACAATTATTTCCTCTTTCAAGTCGGCCCGAGAGCTGGGCGATACTTGAAGAGTCGAGGAATCAAATATTCATAGAAGTGACTGCGTAAGTCTCACCTGGAATGTTAATTCTGTGAGGGACAACAGAGCCAGCGCTTTTCTTTTAAGCCCTCAAAAGGCACTGTCCCCGGTCTCAGCGAAAAGCCTAAAAAATAAACCCAGTCCCGCAGCCAGGCCCTGCCCCGGGCACAGAGCCACAGAGCCGTCACCCCGGGGTCTCCAGGGCCGTGCAGGGCACACAGGCTTTGGTGTTTGTCCAGCCTGCGGGCCCTGCGCCGTACCCCTGGAGTCTCGAAGGGGAGACAGTGACGCACCGTTCTGTACACGGAGCGGCAGCCTCAGAAGGAGCAGCAGTTTTGCCCAAGAACTCGGAGCTGAGAGGTCCTAAGTGTGGCGACAGGATTGAATCCCAGGTGATTCTCTCCCTACCAAACCCTCCTCACTCACAGATCTCAGCCGCCAGCCGCCCAGCGGAGTGTCCTTTCTTGGACCCATTTTACAGGTACGGACACTGCGGCTGAGGGCGCTCTGCCTGGGACACGGTCCGCGAACCCCCGGAATGTCCACCCACCTGCCCTTTCACCCAGAGGAGGTTCCCAGCACCCTAGGACCCTGACCCACTTCTCCTGGGCTCGGGCCCCCACGCGGGTGGTGGCTTCGGCGTGTGTTTTCAGCCCTCTTGCTTTCCAGCCGGCATTAAAGACATCCACACACCTAAGGCCCAGCCGCAGGCTTTCTGCACTTGGCTAGTTTCCTGCTGACTCAGCCAGGCCGGGCAAGGGCCGCCGGGCCGCCTCTGGCCAACACTGATCGTCCAACAGGAACAGTCGTCTGTTTAATGAGGCGCTCAGGCCTTTACAGGGCAGGGAGGCTCAGACAAGTGTGCCCTGTCCCCCAAACTTACCCCTCGGGGGCAGGGCTCTTCAAGGGGTGCTTCCTCCTTGAAGAAGGCTTTTGTAACAGGCTTCCCTTTGCAGAACACCCACAGCCACGACTTGCTTAAGCCAGAGCCCGGCTTCCGGTTCCTATTTCCACCCCATGTGGTCCTGCTCCGTGAATCGGACAAATGACTGAGCCCCTCTGCCCTTCTGCTTACCCGTCTGCCAATAGCTGGAATCAGAGGGATTGATTGATTTATAAAGAGCCCGCCTCCGATGATCTTCGAAGAACCTCCAAGTTCAGGGCTCCTCCCTGGCAGCTGAACCCTGGCTCTATGATGACTTGAATGGACTTTTTTTTTTTATTCTTCACCTGAGGATATTTTTCTACTTATTATCAAATAGAGTGGGAGGGAGGGAGAGAGACAGAGAGAAACATCGATGTGATAGAGCCACACTTCTCTCCCAAGCCCTAGAATATTGTATTCCACTGCCCCCTGGGCACACCCACCTCTGAGTTCCTCATCTTCCCCCAAAGCTGCCCCCACCTCCCGACTCAGCGAAGGCCAGTCACCCAGGTGAGGAGGCTGGGAATAGCTCTGACTTCCAGCTGGTCTCGTCATTCTGTGTGTTGACAGCTCAAGGACCCGGCCCCTCCTTCCTTGTCCCATTGCCACGGCCCCAACTCAGGCCTCCACGCCCCTTATGGAGATCCTTGCAGTAGACTCCAATGGGTCTCCTTGCCTCCAGCCGTGCCTCCAATCCAGAGCTCTATAGAAAGCTCACAGTTTCCCAAACACCCTCCTCCTTCTGGCCCCTGGCCTTCAAACATGTTGCTCCCTCAGCCTGGGAGACACACCCCACCGCCACCCTCTGTGTAGCAGACACATCATTGCTCATTGAATATCCATGTGCCGTCCTGCATTTCCCAGCCCAGCCTGCAGCTCGACTGGGCCATGTGACGAGTCCTGGGCGATGGACTGGCAGCTTTTCACGTACTGTATGGTGAGATGGTGGACCCCCAGGCAAAGAAGCCTCCATCACTGAGTCACTGCAAGGAATATACCTAGCTGTCGAGTCTCAACATGCCTGGCCTGTGCATGAACAAGAAAGAAATTGTATGGGTCCAACCCCTGAGATTTCAGGGTTATAGTGACCGTAGCAGAGCCCTAGCCCATCCTGACTGATAACCTGGTGAATTCCCTTTCCTCCTTCACACAACTTGAGTCACCTCCTCAAGAAGCCTCCTACCCAGGCCCCCAGTGAAACTCAGGTCCTCAACCTGTGCTTCTATAATGAACTGTGATTTCCTGAAGGGGAGGAAATTTTTCATCTTCATCATCATTGCCATCATCATCACCATCACTATTGTCATCACCATCACCATAAGCATCATCAGCATCATCATCACCATTATCATCACCATCACCATCAGCAGCAGCAGCAGCAGCAGCATTATCATCATCACTATCATCATCATCAGCATCACCGTCAGCGTCAGCATCACCATCAGTATCACCATCACCATCACCATCAGCATCAGCATTATTATCACCATCATCCTCACCATCAGCATCACCATTATCATCACCATCAGCATTATTATCACCATCACCACCATCATCATCATCCATCACCATCATCATCACCATCACCATCATCACCATCATCACCATCACCATCATCATCACCATCATCACCATCATCATCACCATCATCACCATCAGCATTATCATCACCATCATCATCACCATCACCATCACCATCATCACCATCACCATCATCATCATCACCATCACCATCATCATCACTATCACCATCATCATCACCATCACCATCATCACCATCACCATCACCATCATCATCATCATCACCATCATCACCATCACCATCATCATCACCATCATCACCATCATCATCACCATCATCACCATCAGCATTATCAGCACCATCACCATCACCATCACCATCACCATCACCATCATCACCATCACCATCATCATCATCACCATCACCATCATCATCACTATCACCATCATCACCATCACTATCACCATCATCACCATCATCACCATCATCACCATCACCATCATCATCACCATCATCACCATCATCATCACCATCATCACCATCAGCATTATCATCACCATCATCATCACCATCACCATCACCATCACCATCATCACCATCACCATCATCATCATCACCATCACCATTATCATCACTATCACCATCATCATCACCATCACCATCATCATCACCATCACCATCACCATCATCATCATCACCATCACCATCATCATCATCACCATCACCATCATCATCACTATCACCATCATCATCACCATCACCATCATCACCATCACCATCACCATCATCATCATCATCATCATCACCATCATCACCATCACCATCACCATCATCATCATCATCACCATCATCACCATCATCATCACCATCACCATCACCATCAGCCCCATCATTACCATCAGCAGCAGCACCATTGTCTATCTCTTCTTACTATGTCTAAATGCTTTACACACATACTGTATCTTATCTAACCCTGGTAATCACCATCTGATATATGTGCTATTTATTGTTCCCTTTTTGTAAACCAGGGAACTGACCTCCGAGAGGCCCTGTGGTTTGTTTAACCAGCCAGATGCCGAGGGGAAGTCTGTCTGTCCAAACCCACAGCCAGTGTGCCTTACCACCACAGACCCCTCCTTGTCCACCTCCATCCAGCACTCAGCACCGGCTCTAGCATGCCGTGGGTGCTTCACCAAGTGTGCTGACTGAATACATAAATGGTGCTTCCTTTCTGACACTCCCTTTATGCACTAGAGCCTCAGGGGGAGGCGGGCTGCCCACTGGTGCTGGGGCCAGTGGCAAGGCATGCCCAGAAAGATCCTCCTCTTGTCCTCTCACTCCAGGGCAGCTGACTCAGACATTGCCTCTCGTCTCAACTTGCAGAAGGTTCTGCGATGTGCCTTTACACAGAAACTAGGGAAGGATGGGATGGACACAGTCTGCATTCCTTGCTTCCACTTGACTCTGAGATAAGGGATTATTATCCCCACTTCCTAGATGAGAACACTGAGGCCTAGAGATGTTAGGCAATTACCCCACTCAGGCAGCGCAGTACCATATCAGAGTGAGCCCAGGTCCTCCCAGAGGAAGCCACGCGATCTCCCGGCCCGGTGCTGCCTCTGCTCTGGGGGAAGGAGGAGGCACGCTGGGCGGAGGCCTGAGCCGCCCATCATGGGCCCTGGAGCCGGGTGGAGAGGGGAGCTTGCAGGTAGCTCTGGTAGCCTCGTCTCCGTCTCCGGTGTCACATTCAGCACAAGGGAACCATTATGCTGATTGTCCTCTTTCCTGGGCAAAAAGAAAGGCAAACCTGAGGGAACACGTGAGAAGATTGTTTGCAAGACCCCGGGAGGCCGGCTTTGGGACAGAGCCTGGGTGCAGGGCGGAGAGCTGCCAGGTGGGCAGACAGTTTGCATTTTGTCCTGTAATGGCTGACCTCAGGATGCCAGGCTCTGGGGAGAAGAGATGCGACCCAGTGAGACAGCCAGTGGGTTGGAATTCATTCTTCATGATGGGCTCGTGGCTTCCCCCGGGGATGAGAAAAGCCACAACCGAAGGCCATCGAAAGAGACAGGGAAAGAGAGGGCCCCTCTTCCTCCCTGGAACAGTGTCTCGTCCGTGTCTGCCCCGATGCCCAGAGAGTGCCCCAGGCCACTCGCCTGCAGCCCGAGGACGAAGCCCAGGCGCAGGGCTGGGCAGAGCCAATGGGATCGGGGGAGAGGCGGCCAGGCCTGGGCGTCCCCTCAAGAGCGTGCCTTGCTCTGGACTCCAGGCTGAGACAACAAACATCCTTGTGGTCTACACCAGCTGGAGTCGAGGCCATCTATTACTCAGAGCAAAGTCATCCCAATGGAGGCGCCGGGAGTCGGACCTTATCCTGGGGCAATGGGAACAGATGGAAAGTGTACTGGCGGATGGACGCGTGGGCGGACAGAGGCGTGGACAGATAGACAGGTGGCCACTGCTCCATCAAGACGGCTGCCCTAAAGGAGACGGAGTCTCTGGGGGGGCTTCCGTCCAGCCCCACACCCCGCAGAGAAGCTGCACTGGGCGTGGGAACCTCACAAGGAACAGTCTGCTCACTCAGCCCCTGAGACTGTGCCACAGCCTAGGACATCAGAATCCAACACCACGGGCCTCCCACTGGCCCTGTCACACCAACCAGAGGCGCAGTGCCCGTCACCTCTCCGCCCACAGACACAGCGGGTGCCTGGCTGTGAACACGGGGTCACTGGAGAGCATGTTTGATTGAAAACACCGCCACGTAATCACAGCTATCACCTCCGTCTCCCCTTTACCAACGAACAAAGGGGGAAACCTCAGACCGGAAACTCCAGAAGCACCAGTGTGGGGACCTTGGAAAAGAGGACAGATGACAAAGTCAGGGCTTGTGCTACTCGGATGCGCCCGCAGCCCGAGGCGGCCGCCCCCTGTAGCCTGTGTCCTTCCAAGCTGAGAAACAGACCCCGGGTGCTCAGAGCCCCATGAGACATTCGTGTGGCGTTAATGAAGGTCTCTCGGGAGCCCCTGCTGAGGACAGCACGTCCCTGGGTTTGCATCACGGCTCCGCCATTTCCTGACTCTGCACCTCAGTTTCCCCACCTGTACATGGGGAGGGCTCCTTGTTGCCAGGGTCAGGTCCATGTCGGGTAGAGGGGAGCCTGGCTCGCCGGAGGAATTGAGAGCCAAGAACTGAGGAGGAAGGGAGGAGGGGGACCCAGCGGGAAGAGCAGGGCTGGGCTTTCGGACACACTGTCCCTTCGTTGGAAATGAACGTTTCCTCACCCAGGTTTTCAGCCTCCCAAAGTGTTGTTCTCGTCCAGAGACTCCACATAGCACCCCTGGGTCCTGCTCTTCGATGGATCGTGTTGCGAACGCTTTCTGTGTTGGGCCCGCTGAGCTTCACCCACCCTGAGTCCACGTTATCACAACGCAAACCAGGGAGCGCTGGGATGGACACGCCGGGCCCCCTTGGATGTCCCCACACCCTCGGCACAGCTGGCCACAGAGACACCCCGCTGCTTACCGCCAGTCAATCCCGTAAGGCTCCGGGGGCTCTTCTCCATTCAGAGAGGCGCCTGCGTGGGCATTTTCCCGTCTGCTCTCCAAACTCCCAGGGCACCTCCGAGACAGTGGCCCTGTGGCCAGCACTACAGACGAGCCCAAGGTATGGGACTGTCACACTCTCGCAGACAGGGGCCAATGCAAAAGACGGCTTTGTTCTAGAACATTCTCTGCATTTCCCCCTGACCCAATTGTCCTGCAGTCTCCCTTTCCCTGGTATATAGTGGAGATCTGGGACCAGCTGTCCCTATTAGCATATGAAAAATCTTCCCGTTCCACTGATTGTCATTATTTGAGAACGCCCCCCCCCCATAATTCCTGCAGATTTAAGAGCAGAACATGGTGTGAACACAGAACAATTCGGGGAGGGGGGTAGAGAGGGCAGGATGCAACAATAAACCTTTGTCCCCCATGTCCCCCACCACCATGTCCCCCACAGCCTCCACCCGGGGGAGGGGCCAAGCAAGAGCTGGGCAGGATGTCAGGGACCTCGCCTAGCAGGCAGGACACCAGTCCCTGTGACATCAGGGGGACAGGCAGGGCCAGCCCTGAGACCGGGCGGGCCTGGCCGAGGGGAGGGGAGATGCCACCCGCTCCAGAGGAGCTCCGGGGGCAGGCCAGGTCCAAGGGCTCTGGGGGCTTCCAGGACCCCCACCTGGGACACGGCGAAGGGTCTCATTCCCATGCAGGCTCAGGGCAAGGCAGCGACCTGTGTTCCTAATCACACACACATCACTGCCGCCCCGGGCAGGTGTCCTAGGAAAACCCCAGCACCCTGCCACGCGACAAGGAGATGGACAGCCAGAAAAGGCCACGTGGGTCCTGGCCGGTTTGGCTCAGCGGTTAGAGCGTCGGCCCGCAGACCAGAGTCCCGGCTTCGGTTCCCACTAAGGGCATGTACCTCAGTTGCGGTTCATCCCTGGCCCCGTTTGGAGTCGTGTGGGTGGCAACCAGGCGATGTGTCTCTCTCACATCAATGTTTCTCTCTCTCTCTCTCCCCCCCCCCCGCTCTATCTGAAGATGAATGCAAAAATGTCCTTGGGTGAGGATTAAAAAAAAAGAAAAGGCCAGGTGGATTCCGTGTCATTTCACAGACGGTGTGGGAAGAACGCGGGCAGGGGCTTCTGATGCGGACGGGAGGAGCACAGCCCCCTCCGGTTTGGAGGGGAGCAGAGATGGACCACCTCCTGAAGGTGGAAGCCTCTCTGTCGGGGGATATTGATTATCTCTGGGGCCAGAGATGGTTTCCCAGTTGTTCCTGATTGAAAGGTTTTCTATTAATTCCTACTGGCAGGCAGAATGAGAAATATTGAATACCTAATTGCCTTAGAAATAATTACACCCCCAAATGCAATATCTTAACCAACACACCACGCAATCGATGCCTCGCTGAACGGGGAAGGTTGGGTAGGCCGTGGAAGGTCAGCCCTGGTCGGGGAGGGGCACACTAAGGCATCGGGGCGGGGTGAATGCAGGTCGCCTGCTACTTGAGTCCTGGGTCCATCTGCAAAGCTGGTGGGCAGGAAGCCTCCCCCGTCAGGGCCCTGGGGACACAGCAGTGGGGTCCTTGGCTGGAGGCAGCAGTGGGGTGAAGGATGGAGGGCTGAACTAGGAGTCAGAGACAAGAGAGGGACCCATCACCATCCTGAACCAGTGACCCTGAGGAAGTTGATCAACCTCCTATGTTTCCGTCTCCTCTTCTGCAAAACGAGACCAACAGGGGAGGGGGTGGAAATTCTGCGAAATAACTCACCGGTGCCTGTGAGTGAAAGGGTTTTGCCACCTATAAATTCACCCATTCATTCATTCTAAAACACTGATTCAGCCCCTGCTCTACACAGGCACTGTCCTAGGGGACGGCTGTGAGCAAGGCAGACCAGACCCCTGGCCTCGGGGAGATTAACTCAGGGGGAGGATGTGACAAACGCAGAAACAGGTAAGACGCGTAGCGCGCGGTGACAGATGTGAAGAAGAGAATCGGGGAGGAGGGGGCTGGGCAGAGAAGTGGAGACAGCGTGTGCAGACAATGCACTCCAGCTCGGCTGCGGAGGGAAGCCAGCAGACGGGCGGCAGGTGGAGGGGAAGTGGGGTCATGAAGTTTGGGTTCCCGGGGAGAAAGTACCACCTGTTTGGATGTTGCTGGAGTGAGCCCATAGAGAGAGGGAACCTGGGTGCCGGAGGAAGAGGGGAACTGGCCAGGGCGGTGTCCCCAGAGCCAGACAGGACGGGATCCGGGCCCAAGGGTTGGTCTTCGCTGGACAAAGCCGTGGTCCATCCACAGAAGAAGAGAGAAGACTGTGAAGGCAGACAGGCAGGTGGGTGGGGGAACCTGTGGGTGGGCTCTTAGGTTGCCTCAGTTTCCCCATTGGAGCAGGCGCAAGGCCATCCGCGGAGAGAGGACACAGGGTGACCGTTGGTTTGTGCGCCCAGCACCTGGGGCGGTTTTCCTGAGGACGCAGAGTGCTTGCTTCTCAGAGCAATCATGCCCCCCTCCCCACCGCCCCAAGGATGGAAAGGGTGCCAGTGCGTTCTGCCACATCTCAGTTGCATCGCGGGGCAGGGGCACCTCCCCAGCGGGACCTCTTCCATCCCAACTCCCACAGCTGCGTCCCCCTCCCTCCTCCTAGGGGAACCCTGCCAGCATCACAGTTAGCACCCCACTTTCAGGACACTGGGGTGGGGTCTTTTAAGTGACTGTCCTAATTGCCTCTAGGTCAGCCCCCTGAATACTAAATATACAAACAAACAAAAACATCCTACTATTTATATGTTCCACTAAGAATTTGAAGAAAGAAAAAAATACTTAAAAAAACAAAAACACTCAGTGTTATCCTAAAAACACCTTCCATTGGAAATGTCCCTTCAGCCTGTCGGAGAAGGATGCCCAGGGGGCTGGGGGTGCTCTGAGCCACCCAGCTTAGGTGGCTCTTCAGACCACAGACTTGGCCCTGAGCCAGCTTGATCAAATCAACACCCTTCTGTAAAGATGCTCAGGGCGAGAGCTGGGGGGAGGGCACAGGAAGATCCATTTTCCTCAGCAGCACCCCCAAACGTCGGTCCAGGGCCCTGCCCAGTCTCTCCAGGGCGCTGCATCCTCACCTGCCTGAGACGCCAGACGCAGCAGAGAGAGCAGCTTCAGGAAGGCACCTGCGCTATGCACGGCAGGGCCAGCTGTCCATCCGTCGCCAGCAGCTGTGCGGCCTCTGTGAACAGGGCCCAGGGCAGGGCGTGGACATCCTTGGGACACAGGCTGGCATAGGAGACCCTGAAGGACAGGACTCGGCCAGGCACTGAGCCAGGGTCTTTGCAAGCACGGCCTGTCCCAGGCAGCCACTGGCCGCGCCACCGCCCTCAGCCTCTATGCAGTCACTGACTGTCGTGTGCTGACCCCTCCACGCGGGTCTCTGGCCTCTGGGCAGCGTTAGGCAGCAGCGGTCACCCTCCCTTGGGACTCCTACGCCCTCCCTGCCCTCGCTCCTCCTGCAGCCCTTCTGCTCGCCCCCGCACGGCTCCGACCTCCTGGCTTTGCGGATTCCAGGTGCGGACAGAGGTGACCAGACACTGAGCATTATTACATCTTAGTGGGGGAGGCAGCGAGTAAGAGAAAACATGTGGCTCAGGACATCTCCAGGCTCAGAAGTCCAAACCCCCTCCCCCCATCCTCCCCGCGCAGGGTTCCGGCCAGGTCGGGACCGGGCCCTGGCCTCGCTCTCCTCTGGGACTATGAGGAAGCCACTTTGCCTCTTTGGGCCTCAGTTTCCCCGCCTATGAAACGACCGGTTGGATGATAACCTAGTCTCCAGACCAGGACTGTCCCGAGGATGCTCTGTGAGGACAGACACGTCCTATGCCCATGCTGTCCCGTTCAGCTGTCACCGGTCACGTGGGGTATGGGACACGGAGCAACTGGATTTCTCATTTTGCTTAATTTTCGCCCATTTGAGCTAGCACACGTGGCTAGTGCCTACCACGTGGACGGCATGACCCTCGCCGCCCCAACCCCATCTCAGATGCTCTGTAATTATATGAGACCAGCAGCCAATATCTCAGCGAAGCAACCTACAAATTATCTGAGTTGATGGACAAAAATAGAGGACAGTCAGAGGTGAAGCCCGTGCTAGTTTTTAAATAGGTTGGTTCCTCCTTCCACAGGCAAAGCGCCCCGTGTCCCTCGGTGGACCGAAGGGAGTCCTGGCCATCATCGGCCCGAGCCCTCCGCCCTGGCTGGGCGCCGGAGTCTGCTGGGGGAGCCTGTCCGAAGCACGAATAAGCAGGTCCCACCCCCAACAAATGAAGTCAGGATCTCCGGCCGGAGCTGGGCGTTCGTCGTGGTCCCTAGCTCTCCAGCGACTGGCAGGCACGGCCCCATTTCATCCCACGGCCTCGCTGAACTAACGGGAAACAGGTCAAGAGCAGAGAGCGAGTTGGGTGGGGAGCCTGAGCTGGGCTGCAGCCCCCCGGGCAGGCAGGGGCTGCAGCAGGGCTGGCGGCACCAGCGGGCAGTGCCCCAGGGAGAGAGACCCAGCTCCTGATCCTCCTGGTGACTGAGCTGTGGCCCATGCTGGGGTTCCATCCATCTGAGTGCTTTTCATTTCCCAGCAGCGGGGGGGTCGCCGGCGCACACTGACAGTCTGAAGGATGGCATAGAGCAATCTCCTTCCCATTGGGGCGTAGTATTAAGACTGAGCCCACAAAGTTGAGAAAGATAACTCCCCCGTCACATTGTAAAATAAGCAATTTTCTGCTCCTAGGGAAACAGATTCATGTCGAAGCTCATTCCAGACACAGAGGGACTCGGCCTCGCACTGCACTCCGGTAGCTCTGCTCCAGGGGAAGGGAGGGGGAGAGCCAGGGTGGGGTTGGGGAGCCAGAAAAGGAGGAGAGGGGAGCAGCGTGTGCTGGGTTAAGGTCTCCTCTAAGCCAGTCAGGACGGTCCCCAAGCAGGGCTGGCTCTGCTCAGCCTCACTACCCCTGGGCAGGTGCCTCCTCCTGGGGGCCACTTGGCCGGGATGGACACTCTCAGGCAACTCCGACCCCCGGTTCCTTCTGGAACACAAAACTGGCCCCTTCCCCGTCTCGCTCAGGGCTTCCTCGGCCTGGAAGCCTGGTCTTCGCTCCCAGAATCCTTCTGCGCCCCTGCAGGCCCAGCAACTGGCTCACACCCAGCTCGTGCCTCGTGGGCGGCAAATGTTTCTTTTGCTAATTCCCAAAGTCAGCCTGGCCTGGGGACCCAGCTACGGCAGACCTGGGCTCAAATTTTGTCAAGTCACCCGAGCTTCAACTTCTGCCTCTGTAAATGGAACCCCCGTCCCGGGTGGCAAGGAGGAAGGGCGCGGTTAGCACAGTGCCAGGCACACAGCCAGGGCTCCACCAAAGAGTGTGTTCTGCCCCTTCCCCGCCACCTCCACCTGCCCAATGTCAGCCTCCCCAGACCTGAGCCCGGGTCTCATTTTCCCGTTGTCTCCCGGGCATTTCCCGGAGCCTGGCACAAGGCTGAGCAGAGTGCGTTCTGCAGATTCGTGTTCGGTGCAGCGAAGCCCCAGGAAGAGGACGTGTGACCCGTTCCTCCCGAGTCTCCCCAGGAATCAGAATTGAAACCCGCCTTTCCCGCCCTGATAACCTGGAAAACAGACCATCTGTGGCAATTTCCTCAGTTACAGCACAGGGCATCAAACACATCCCTTCAAACAATGGCAGGAAATGAGGGACGGCGCTGCCGGTGCTGCCGAGCGGCTCGGAGCCGCGTTTAAGATGCTGGTGGCGTGAAGGGGAGACGGAGCGGAGCGTAGGCTTGGCAGGGAAGGAAGACAGGAAGTGGGGTGTGTGGGGGGAGTGTGTATGGTGTGTGTGTGTATGGTGTGTGTAGCGTGTGTGTGGTGTGTACGGTGTGTGTGTGTGGTGTGTGTGTGTGGTGTGTGTGGTGTGTATAGTGTATGTGTGTGGTGTGTGTGTATGGTTTGTGTGTGTGGTGTACATGGTGTGTGTGTGGTATATATGGTGTGTGGTGTGTGTGGGGTATGTATGGTGTGTGTAGTGTGTGTATGGTCTATGGTGTGTGGTGTGTGTATGTGGTATGTGTGTGTATATATAGTATGTGGTGTGTATGGTGTGTGTGTGTGGTGTATATGGTGTGTGTGAAGTGTGTATGGTATATGGTGTGTGTGTGTGGTGTGTATGATTTATGGTGTGTGTGTGTATGGTGTATGTATGTATGTATGGTGTATGTGTGTGTGTGTGTGGTGTGTGGTGTATATGGTGTGTGTGGTGTGTGTATGGTGTATGTGTGTGTGTATGGTATGTGGTGTGTGGTGTGTGGTGTGTATGGTATGTGTGTATGGTATGTGTGGTGTGTGGTGTGTGGTGTGTGGTGTGTATCCTATGTGTGTATGGTGTGTGTGGTGTGTGTATGGTGTATGTGTGTGTGTATGGTGTATGGTGTGTGGTGTGTATGGTATGTGTGTATGGTATGTGGTGTGTGGTGTGTGGTGTGTATCATATGTGTGTATGGTATGTGTGGTGTGTGCTGCCTGTGGACTGAGCTCCATTCACAGACGCAGATGGAAACAAGGCCACCGCAGCCTGGGGTGCTTTCGGACCCAGGGGTTCTCCAGGCAGCAGGGGCCTCCCCCAAACCGAGGGGTCCGGGTGAGGTGAAAGGCTCAGGAATTCTGTGGAATCCCCGGAGGGCCCAGGACCTAGGAAAGCTCTCGGAGGAAAGGGTTTCTGTGTGTGCCATGGAGGAGCCCAGGTTTTCGATACGGTCTCTGACGGAAAGAGATGAACGGCTGGAGGACTGTTGTGTGGTAGGGAGTCCTGGACGGCTCAGGGGGCCTGAACCTGAATCCTCGCCCCCCACTGCCTGGCTTAGGAGCCGAAACCGCACAGAGCGCTCAGGAAAGGTCCGCAGAGCTCAGGTGAAGCCGGGACGGTGCTAGGACTCAAGTCTCTCTACGTCTCTGTCTCTATCTCTGTCTCTCTACATCTCTCTCTCTCTCTCTTGCCCCTGGATAACATGTACTCTCTCCTCTCTGGTTCTCTCTTTCCTCTCTTTTTTCTCTGCCACGAGTATATGTGATCTTTCAGTTTTAATGTCCACCACACACTGACCAGCCTTTGTGTTGCTTGGTCTGGACCTCCGTTTCCTAGCTATCTAGAAGGTGCCCACCCTTTGCCTGGCACTGTCAAGCACCAGGGACGCGGGTGAGCAAGGCAGAATGACCCTCACGGGCTCACATTATCACTTCTATTCTCTAGGGAAGTAGTTTGGCCAATCAAAGGACTGACTGGGTTCCTGTCGTCCCGGTTCAATCAGCCAGAGCAAGAAGAGTCACTTAGTACCAAAAGGACAGCTCGAGGCTTCAGCGGAGCTAGGAGCAGGCCAACCCCAACCTGCTGCCTGTCTTTGTAAATAAAGTTTTATTGAAACAGAGCCCTACCCCTCATCTACGTACTGTCTGCGGCTGTTTGCACTGCAAACCGGCAGAGTGGCGTCGGCCTGCAAAGCTGCAATATTCACTGCCTGGCCCTTTGCAGAAAAAGCCGCGGACCCTGAGCCAGAATAACAGGCAGAAAGACCCATGGGTGCCACAAAGTACAGTACAAAGGACAGTTACACTGTCTCTCATCCTGCCGGGACTTCAAGAGTCAGCGGGACCCCCTGGATAAAGTATCACACATTCTAGATACTATTTTTCATGGTTCCCAAATCCAGGCCCTTTGCACATGCAAGATGGAGCTCACCCGTGCAGGTCCAGCTGCGTGTGGGCGTGGATTCTGGGAAGGCTGTCTCAGGATGGCACGAACCCAAGCAAAGACCAAAGGGGGCTCAGTTGTCCACCAGATGTTGTGCTCAGCGCCTCCTAACCACGATCGAATTCATCCTCCCACGAGCCTTGTGAGGTCAGCACTGCTTTGCCCGATTCTGCTGAAACCACGGCGTGGGGCGGCCCCACCGTTAGTGCAAGATAGAGCCGGGATGGAACCCAGGTCTGCAGACACCGGGCCTCCCAGGCTAACAAGTTGGTTAAAACTCACACACACGCGTCATCCGCCCAGTTCACATTCGAGCGCCTCATCTGGGCAAAGTGGCCTGCTGCGTGCCTTGGGGAACAGCCAGAAGGTGACACAGATGTGGCCCTGGCTTCGGGAAGCAGGCCGTCTGGGGTGGGAACCCACACGGGTGACACCAGAGGCCAGTGAAACCAGCTCTTCGAGGTCTTCCTGGCGGCTGCAGCAGCCGAAGGGACGACACTCGGGAACGTTGCTGCTGAAAGATCTCAGGATGACTGCTGTCCACGCTGTAACAGGGACGGTGGCTGTTGAACTTCCCAGGCTGCCCTGCAGTAGGGTGGCCCGTGTGGCTGCTGTGGCCGGTCCCTCTCAGAGCGACCCACACACCAGGGGTTCTCCATGGGCTCCCCTTCCAGCTCCCTGGCGCAGCGACGGCCCCAACAAGACTGCAGGTGCCGGTGCAGGTGACCTTAGAGATGACAGAGGCAGAAGATGACGGTGGTACACCCTCCCTGGAGAATTGCTGCTGGCCCATGCGTGGATCGTCACACGACCGAGAACAAGCTGGGCTCACTGACCTGCTGAAATCTGGGGTGTGCTTGCTTCAGGAGCTAGACTGGCCCCCAGTTTTGTCCTGGGACTAAAATTACAGGTGGAGTTTGTTTGACATCCAGGCCCCCAGGGTCCAGTCTGGTGTTCTGACCCAGTGGATCTGGGTTGTGACCTGGATGTGCACTTTGGAGAAAGCGTCCTCTGTGATTCTGGTCCAAACTCTGCATGAGACCCACCAGTGCCCGGATGAACTCCCTCATTTTACACAGCGTACAGAAATGAGGCCCGGAAAGGTCACCGGACCAGGTCACACAGCTAGCCAGGAGCAGGGCTGGGACCCAACCGCAATTTCGTACACTAACTAGACCGGATTGTGCACTAACTTCCCGGTTGCACAGTACGTTCCCTGCTTGTACACTAACTTCTCCTGGTTGTACACTAACTTCCCTAGTTGGAGGCTAACTAGTCCTGGTTGCACACTAACTTGTCCCGATTGTACACTAACTTCCCTAGTTGGAAGCTAACTAGTCCTGGTTGCACACTAACTTGTCCTGATTGTACACTAACTTCCCTAGTTGGAGGCTAACTAGTCCTGGTTGTACACTAACTTCCCTAGTTGGAAGCTAACTAGTCCTGGTTGCACATTAACTTCTCCTGGTTGTACACTAACTTCACTAGTTAGAGGCTAACTAGTCCTGGTTGTACAGTAATTTCCCTAGTTGGAGGTTAACTTGTCCTGTTATACACTAACTTGTCCTGGCTGTACTCTAACTAGTCCTGGTTGCACTCTAACTAGTCCTGGTTGCACACTAACTTGTCCTGGTTGTACACTACTCCCTATTTGGAGGATAACTAGTCCTAGTTGAACCCGAATGCGCCCTGTGGACAGGCCCCTTTGTCAAAACCACGTCCGCACTGCTCTCTCCTGTCCAGCTCCCAAACCAGCTGCAGCCGTGGGATCCGAGTGCCCTGACCCCCCGCCCCGCCCTGGCTCAGCACCCCGCGGGTCCTGGCGCCTAGGAGGTGTTCCTTCACCCTCACGAGCCCAGCTGTCCGTCCCAGCGGCCAAACTGTCAGAGTCTGCGTGAAGGTTCTGCGCACGGTCCCAGCGGCGCGGCGGTTACTGGTTAAGAAGCTGTGGCCTCCAGGAGCACCATCCTCAACGAGGAGACTTAGATTCATTAGATCTCAGCATTTACCAGGGAAGAAAATGTACCTGGGGGCTCAGAAGAAAATTCCATTTCATATTTTAAAGTCACCACCTAGTTTTTTAATTTCCTAATGGATTTATAACAGGAGAAAAATGACCTCTTAACACGGTGTTCCTGCCAGACAGCAGATCAATTCCTGTGTGGGTTCGGCTGCACGGGCTCCCAGCTACACGGCCCTGGGCTTCCTTCCTCTCCAGGCTGAGCACGCTCACGGAAGCTTCCTGCCCGGAAGGAGCTAGTCGGGGGGTGCCTGCGCCCCAGCCCACCTGCCAGGGTCCCCGAGGGTGCCTCCCCCATCACCCACACACAGCCAGCCCTGCACCCTGGGATAGCCATCTGTGTGGGCCATCGGGGCTGGAGCCTCCAGAAGGAGCCTGAGACTTCACTCGCCCTCTGGTGAAAGAGAAGGAGACAGAGGCCCAGAGGCAGCCCCAGAGGGTGAACTGGACACAAAGCCAGACAGGACTCCAAAGCTGTCCCCTCCACCACTTGTCATTCATCTGATCCGCACTGGGCAGCGTGCCCTTGGTCTCCCAGAGCACAGGTAGGGCTGTGCCTCCTGGCCCGACCCCTTGTGGAGGGGGAGGGGGGCACGGAGAGAAAGGACAACTCTGCCAGCGTTTGCTGGGTGCACCAAGTGCCTTCTCTACGGCCAGCGTGGTGCCAGGTGTCTTCAGGTACCTTCAGTTCTCCTGGGAACGGAATTTTGTTCAGCTGGACCCCTGGAGCTAGCAACTGGAGAGAGGATTCCCGAAAGAAAGGAGATGCAGTGTTCTGTTCTGAGCAGACCCAGACGTAAAAGCACACTGTCTTTTCCGCTCTCGCAGACGTCGATAAGACTCAGAGAGGTTCAGATCACTGGAGGTCATACAGGTGGTATCCCAGTGAGCACGAGCTGCATAGCGAAGTACCATGTCCGAGGCGGTACACAACAGTGTCTGCTGTTCAAGCTGTCCAGGTGGGGGCGGGAGGCAAGGCCTGGGGTCTTGGCTGCCCTTATGGCCTGGCCGGGAGGGGACACAGGCATTTGGTTCCCCAGGCTTGTGATGCCACCTACCTAGAAGGACAAGCCCTTTTCCCTCCCCATCCAACCTCCTGGGTCTCCCCAAGCAGCCCCTCTGTATGCAACTCTGTTCCCTCACATCCTACCCACCCCACCCGCCCTGTGACCTTGTGTCGGTCACATTGCCCTTCTATGAACCCTCATTTGTAAACGGAGAGCGTGGATGAGACCGTCTCCAAGGCTTTTCCAGCACGAAACTGCTACCACCCAGACGGGTCCAGCACGTGGGAGCCGGGAGCCCGGCAAACCCAGAGAAACCAGCTCTTCCTGCTCTGCTCCCCCAGGGCAGTGCCCCCCACTCCGCATGGACCCCACAATCCTCCCTTTTCACCTCCACGACTCAGACGATTCTTCTTCACTCCCAAGTCCCTTCCAAGGGGACACGCAGCCCAGGGGTTGCGAAGCCGGAGGGGCAGCCTGGAGGGGAGCCCTCTCCTGCGGACCCTGGTCCGAGGCTGAGCCCCCCGTCCCCACGCTCAGGTGGAGCCAGCTCCGCGCCCCACGGAGCCACGCAGAACTGAGGGGGCCGTTCTCTCCGCACGCCGCCCTGACACAGCCAGGCCCTACGGCAGCCGATTCAAAGCTTCCCGGGAAGCCGCAGCTCCCTTCGAAGAGGGGTAATGAACACACAAAAGGAGCCTCCGATTATGATTCTCGCTGCAAGTTCGATTCCCCCCAGGAATCCCCCAGAGATGTTCCCAGAAGCACCCAGACCTTCAGTATCTGTTTCCCTGAAGGACTTCCATCTACGTGCATCTTCTCTTTTTATCATTAAAGGAAGAGGCTGCCTGCTGGGCTCCAGGGCTTTGTGCCAGGACACAGGAGCGGAGGGGACCGCCATCACCCAGCAGAGCCCACTCCCAGGCCACCATTTCTCAGCTTCTGCTGTCTGATTATAAACAGTTGTTCTTGTTCTCCAAAGGGCACCCTGATTTCCAGGGCTGGAGGAGGGCCTGCAGGAGTAGGGCCTGGAATGTTGACCTTGACCCAGTGCCACCAGGGCCCCCGTGTCCCAGCTGCCGTGAGAAGCAGGCTGTCAGCAGCACTGAGGCCCACAGGTGTGCCATGTGAGCCCCCGGGTGGAGGACCCTTACACCACGTCACACTCACGCACAGGAAGAGCGGGACCGACGAGCTCTCCAGCTGCCATGGTCTCCGCCTGCTGGGCCCTGCTCCTCCCGGGAGTGGGAAATGGGGCAAAGGAGGACCCAACAGCCTCGCACGCAGGCACACACATGCACACACAGAATGGGCCTGGGTCTGAGATGCACAGGGACCTCAGAACCCTAGGCTCGCCTGCTGGGGTCTCGGGGACATGTAAAGGGACTTTGGGAGAGACCCTCTGTGAGGCAGGCGGCTGCGTCTCTGCCAGGGGAGGCCCAGGTCCGGCTGGGCTGGCCGGGGGCGTGGGGAACAGCTCAGGGATGCCAAGTCAGCCAAGAAGGCAGCAGCTGGAGAAAGGTTTCAGGATCGCACCAACACCCGGAGTACTGAGCAGGGAAACTGAGGCAGCCACCCAGGAATGCAGAGCATACCAGCGCCTTGGAGGATGACGGAGGGTGGGGCTCTGCACAGTGAACCAGGGCTGGTGGCCAGCACATCAGACACCAGGCCAGTCACACTCTGCCAGCTGTGCCCTCGACTGCTGGGCTCAAGGCTGAGGCAGGGAGAGGTCCCAGGACCCAGGTCAGGGGGAGACGGAGAGCAGGCAGAAAGTGCCTGTCCCTAGCCTCCTTCCCCTGCTTGGCTTTCCAGTTTCTCTTCCCTGTGTCCCCCACCTCCCTGGGCTCCCTGGAGTTTAGGTCAGTCCTGGCAGACTGAAATGATCCCAGAAAATAGGAAATAATGAGGGTGATGGGCGCCGGGAGGTCATAAGTTATGGCATGAGAACATAAAGAAGGAAACACAATAGCAGGAGAAATTAAACAAGGAAAAGGGGCTTTGGAAAGCACATGGCACTCAGCATCTGGGGATTTCCCCACAGACCGCTGGGCAGAAGCCAGACCTGTCTTCTCTCTGCAGATACTTCTCTGAATCTCTCCCGTCTCTGATATTTCTACTCAGCCTCAGGCAGAAACTTGGAAGTTCCTAGATATTAAACATTAACATCAACATGTGCACTTTTCTTAAAGCAAAAACAAGCCAAGAGAGATTTAAAATTCAGCGAGCGTGTGATCATTTTTCCTGCCCCGTGGTTCAAGGGCTTGACATTTTCATTGGTTCATTGCACAAATGTTTATGAAGTGCCCAGTACATTCCTCACTTAGTTCTGAAGGTAATGGCACCCTTTGAACCTGCTGGAGTATTTTTTTTACACATTTTTAACATCTGCGCCCTCCCCAAACAACCAGTCAGTTTATTCCCACAATTTGTCATTGCGGAAGGGAAAACAGAAGCATTGTTCCAAGATGAATTACCTGGATAGAGCCGCCAGGAGACCAAAGAAAAAGGATGGGGCTGTGTTACCTGTGGTTACCAAGGTTGGATCCGGAGCCATGGGGGGAGGGGCTGGCGCGCTGGGAGGGCACCTAGAGACCCCACAGCAGGGGGCACTGAGTGCCTGCTGAGGCCGCCAGAGTCATGGGGCACAGGGGCAGGGAGCCCGGTGTCCCAGGGGGGGCGGTCTGGCTTCGAGGGCAGGTGAGTGCTGAGGGGTTGCCCTCCTGGAAGCCAAGTCTGGAGCTCGCCTGGGAGAGAAGAGAGGCCCTTCCCCCCGCCCCCCCCCCTCCCCCCCGGCATCTCCTCGCCCGTCCCAGGTGAAGGCAGGTTCTCAGGCAGGTGGGTGATGGGCTTTTCCTTCACCCAGAGCATCACCAGTCGTCACTTTTTGTTTTTTAAATCCTCACCTAAAAATATTTTTCCATTGATTTTTGTTTGTTTGTTTTTAGACAGAATGGGAGGGAGGGAGGGAGAGAGAGAGAGAGAGAGAGAAACATTGATGTGATAGAGACGTATTGATTGGTTGCCTCCTACACAACCCCGACAAGGGCTGGGGATAAAACCTGCAACCCAGGTGTGCGCCCTTGACCAGAATCGAACGCGCGACTCTCTGGTCCGCGGGCCTGACGCTCCCACTGCTGAGCCACACCAGCCGGGCCGTCATCACCTTTTAAACACCTTTTTGCACAGATGATTGCAAACAGCAGTTTGTTCTACCCCTGGGTTACACACGCCAAAAAGGGAAAGCACGTCTTTGACAAATTCTTTCTTTTCTTTAATTTATTGATTGATTTTTAGAGAGAGAAATCATAGATCTGTTGCTCCACTTATGCACGCATTCATTGGCTGAATCTTGTATGTGCCCTGACCAGGGATCGAACCTGCAACCTTGGCGTATCCGGACGATGCTCTGACCCACTGAGCTGCCTGGCCAGCGCCCTGACAAATACTCTTTCATGCAAAGTAAAGCAAGACATCAGAACACAGCTCCCAGTGAACTTGAAGAGGTGGCACAATGGGACGGGACGGTCCCTAAACCGGGGTCTGGGGACTGGCCCCTCCCCACAGCTCTGCTCGCCGTTCCTACATTTTTCTTGTACATTTCCTTACATGTAAGTCCAACCAGTCACTGAGCCCCTACTGAATGTGAGGTCGGTGCAGACACCTGAGGCTGCAGCTGTGGCCGAGACCCAGCCCTGCCTGCCTGTCACCGGGGTCGATCACAGCACAGAGTCCCACCTGCTCCGTGGAAGGCACATGGGCTGGGGCCGCAGCCTCGGGGACAGGTCCTGGGCTGTCCTGGGCCACAGAGGAACTGGCACAGGTAGAGCTGGAGGTGCAGAGGCTGGGGACAGGGCCGCTGGGGACAGGACCGCCGTGGACTCCAAATGCAAGGTGACCAAGGGTGATGTCTGATGGATGATGACTTCAGTGACAGAGGGAGAGGGAGCAGGGCTAGATGGGTGACTGAGTTCTCGGGGCCTTGGGTTCCCCATCAGAGCGGAGGGGTACCCGTGTCTGACAAGCCCTGACCAGACTCCTAGCTGAAGAACAGTGCTGGTCTGAGACCGACTGGAAAGCCATCGGCGCAGAGCAAGGGCCAGCCCTGCGAAGTGCAGACGGAACCCCGACTCTGCACAGAGGACGGGGTTTGCCTTAGTGCTCACTGACAAAGCCTTTGGACAAGGTTCTCCGAGGACTCAAGAGCTCCGAGTGAGTTTGGGTGGAAGAAAAGGCCACTTGCAAGCATCCTTCGGAGATCAGCGTTGGTGGTTGCTAGGCAAAAACGACGAAGCTGGGAAAAGTAAGAAAAGCAGCCATGGGTCCTCTCTTGAAAGTTCGTATGAAGCCCGGCCGGCGTGGCTCAGTGGTTGAGCGTCGACCCATGCACCAAGAGGTCGCTGGTTCAATTCCTGATCAGGGCACATGCCCAGGTTATGGGCCCGATCCCCAGTGGGGGGCGTGCAGGAGGCGGCCGGTCCATGTTCTCTCTCATCAATGTTTCTATCTCCCTCTCTCTTCCTCTCTCTCTAAAAATCAATAAAGAAAAAAATTGGTATGAAGACTGCCTCTTACCACATCACCCTTGTTCACCGGAGCTCGGGGGACCCCGGGACCCCAGGAGCCGGCATGGAGGGCTACAGTGACCACGCAAGGTGGGCAGGGAAGGACCCTCCTGCGAGAGGATCGGAGGGATGGATGCGGCCGGCGCAGCCCCTGCCCAGCGCTCCAGGGCACTCGTGCGGCCCTCGCGGTTCCCGTGGCCGCCAGGAGCCGTCTGTGTGTGAAGAAGGGGTCTTGATGGAGCCGTGACAGCTGAGAACTGGACTGTTTGAGGAGGGACCGGCTTGATCCTGCACACCTGTATCTCTTTAGGTTCTGTCCTGAATCGTCCATCATTGTTCTCTTGGCTTATAGTCTCTGGAGATCCCTTTTCTTTTATTTATTTTTTAAATATTTTTTTCATTGACTTTTTTAGAGAGAGGAAGGGAGAGAGCGATAGAAACATTGATGTGAGAGCAAAACATTGATCGGCTGCCTCCTGCACGCCCCCTACTGGGGATCGAGCCCACAACCCCGGCATGTGCCCTGACCGGGAATCAAACTGGAACCTCTCAGTTCATGGGACGACGCTCCATCCACTGAGCCCCACGGGCCGGGCTGGAGATTCCTTTCCAATGTCTGTTCTAGCAGAGGAGAGTTCCGTTATCATCGGTATATGTCATACCTATTGAATAGTATCTGGGAAAATGAGCAGCTTCTAAGGTCTTAGAAATCATGCTTACAAAGTGTAGGTAAATATTGAAACAAGATGCTGTTGTATTTATGTGTTTTAAAAGCTTGTTTTCCTGACTCCTCCAAATGTTGGCTTCCAAGCATTAGCCAAACGAGGCAGACAGCCAAGAGGAGAACACACTTCTGACCTATCTGAGGGCCGTGGGACGCAGTCTGGCAGGGACCGGAGAAACAGGGACCTGCCCAGCTAATCCCACACGCTGTCACTGTTTTCACGGAACAGCTCAACCCATCCATCCGGCCAAACTCCGAGACAAGGAAGCCAGCGTTGTGCCATCTAAATGCCTGGGTGCCCGTGCAGCATCCCTGAGGGTTTTGAGCGTGTTGGAGGCAGGGTTTGGATGTCCCCCAACGTCAAATCATGGGATTCCAGTTCACACCCACTTACTGTCAAGAATCTTAAAATGTGTCATTAGAAAGTTTTGGCGACCAGGTAAAAGGAAGGGGCTTTTCTTTATATACCACTGGTGAGCATACACACCGCCCCAACCATTCCGGCAACGTCTAGGCAATGCCCGTACAATCAGACGCGGGCTTGCCCTGGTGCCTGCCACCCCATGTCAGCACGATGCCCTCGAGGAGCTCTGGCCTGTGGGCCCAAGGGGAGGTGTGGACAGTGTGCACAGCAGTAAGGCTTTAATAGAAACAGAAGAAATAATCAGAATGTCCCCCAACAGGAGAACGGATGTGCAAACGACGCCTATGCACACACACACACACACACACACACACACACACACTCTGCAATGCTGCACAGTGCTGACGATGAACCAACTAAGTGACATTTGTCAACATGGACCATCTCAAAAACACGATACTGGGCAAACATCGCAAGGTGCAGGATATGCATTGAGTGTGGTCATCATGGACTCACCCTCCTACAACACTCCCGGCCACAGCGCCTGTCGCCTCGGGACGCTGCACACATGCCCCGGAAACACCTGCAGACGTTCACAGAACTAAAACACCGACTCGGGCTGGCGTTACCTGGGGGAGGCCGGAAGGGAGGGAGGATTAGGAGGGGTACAGAGAGCTGTGACTACGGTGATAGACTTTACTCCTTAAGCTTGGTAGAATATCCTTTCTATCCTTGGGATGCCAGCTATCAAGAAGAAGAAAAAAGAATCAATGTCAGACAAAGAAGGAAGGAAGGGGTATTCTAGCAGGAAGGAGGGCATTAGCAAAGCTGCTGAGGGGCGATGGAGTCGGGAGCGGGGAAGCCACGAGCAACGCGGTGTTTGAAGCACGCGTGGAGCAGGACACGGTTCGAGCCAGAGCCGGACACGCAGTCATCTCGAGCACCACGCTAAAGAGCCAGGAAATGATCCTGAAAGCAACAGGGAGTTATTTAGGGTACTGAGTGGGCGAGTGATTCAGTCCCGTGAGCGTTTCGGACACGCAGTGTGGAGGACAGATTGGAGGGGCTGGGTGGAGGGGGGGCGTTCAGGCAGCAGGAGACCCAGCCGGAAGCTGGGGAACAGGCCAGACCAGAAGTGGGGGGCTCTGAGACCCAGGCCGTGGCAAAGGAGGGCAGCCGCCGTGGTACCGAGCATCCAGCCTATTTCCAAATGTTCCTTGTGCCTGTGGAGCGTCCACGGGGAAATGGCCGCCAGTCCGTGGGGCCTGGAAGTTCAAGACACACATGCTCTGGCCCCCGTGTGCTGCTGGACACGGTTCAGAGTGGCAGCTCCAGCGGACCTGGCTGGCTTCTGCTGGCCTTGGGCGCCTGGCTTGCGTGCTTACTGGTGTTTGGAAGGGCTGCCCGCTGCCAGGGCACCGCCAAGCCTGAGTGATGGCCTCCCTGCTCCTTTCTTCCCAGTGAGCGCACCCTGGGCACCTGACGGGGTGGGGAGGGGCTCTCTGGACAAACGGTCTTCCTGCGGAGCAACGCTCTCTGAGGACTCCGTGATTTCTGACTTTTATTAACCGGCCTGACGACTCTGGACAAGGAAATTAGAAATTTTGAGTTATTTCTGGCTGAATTATCATAGTAATTGCAAAGCAATGTCACGGGATCCCAGACATTTAACACTAGATATTGAACATCGAGCCCACGGAGAAAGCAGGTCCCACCGCAGGCAGTTCAATAGGATTTTAATATAGAGAACTTGTTACGGAGGTGCTGGGCGGGCAGAAGGACGAGCCAACGGTGAGGCAGCTGCCACCCGGAGCAGAGACGAAGGGAAGGAGTGCGTCCCAGAGCCCAGCAGGGGGCGCCACTGAGGGGAGGGCACCCCGTGGGATCTGGGCTACAGGGAGGTGGCGCAGCTGCTGGCAGGGTTCCTGAAGCAGAGGGGAAGAGGATGCAGGAAACTCTGGCTCTCCCTTCTCCTGCCCTCAGTCTGCTGCCAGCACCTCCCAAAGGCTGGGCATACCCAGGAGCCAACGGGTGAGCCTCCCTGGATAATGCATGCCCCTCCCCTCCCCCGGACCCTGTGACATCGAGCAGGGCAGGAAAAGGAGGGGCAGAATCTTTGGGCAAACCAACACACAGCCAGGACAGGGCGCAACACTGAGGCAGGACCCATGTGTTAAAAGGAGGGAGCCGTGCAAAGATCCGGGGTAAGAGGATCCCAGCGAACAGTGCACACAGAGCAGACAGGGCAGGGATGGGTACACAGGTCTCCGCGTCACCGTCCAGGCGTGTCGCGGGCACCGCCATCTGGTCGACCCTCCTCATGACTCCCTTTGGCCAGAGTCTCCCTTTCCACTCAGTCGTATTTCTTCGGGGCCTCCCAGCAGAGTGGAGAGCTGCCTTTCAGCTAGCCGGGGGCACATGATGGAGTGGGGGCTGCTGGGCAGCCAGGCTACACCCCAATGTCGGAGCCACGGCCGTGACTCATAGTTATTTATTGACCACTCCTGTGCCAGGAGCCTCACGAGAACTTCAAGTACACCACGTGATTTAATTCTTACAACACCCTCCGAGGGGGACTTTGTTCTCCCCATTTGATGGATGAGGAAGGAGAGGCTCAGATTAGTAAGTAACTTGCTCGAAGGCACATTGTCAGTAGCTGGGCTGGGACTCCTGTCACTCAGTTGGTTTGCAAATATTCAATAAACGTCTATCATGGGTCAGACTGTGGGGGAAATGGTGAGCAAAACAAGTATAGCGTATGTAGTCTCGCAGGGAAGACAGTAAACAAATAACCACACAATTACTAAGGAATTGTGCTTACTAACAACATTGTTTATGCCAATAAAAACATCATAATAAAGAACCCTGCTTGTGTATTTCTCAAGTTACCAGTGGACGATTTTACTATTTTATTAATCACTGCTCTTTTATCATTTTCTTCTTTCTTTATATACATATTACTTTATTTTTATTGTTGACACCGTTACAGATGTCCCTATCCTCCAACTCCACCCCCCCCCCTTGCCCACCTCCACCCATTCTTTCTTTAGATTGACTTTGAAGTTTTTTCTAGAGACTTGAGTAATCGCTTAGCTAGGTATAAAATTCTGTTTGCCGTTATCTTCTCTCAGCACTTGTAAGATACTACTCCATTGTCTTCTGACAACTATCATTACTGGTGAGAATTCTGGCAGTCTAATGACGTTCCTTATAGTCAACCTGCCCTTTCTTTGGGGGAGATTTTTCAATTTTCTGTTTAACATTAATGTTCTGCTATTTACTGTAATCTACCTAGTTCTCATGGTTCACTTCGGTCTGGGGACTTACAGTTTTGTTCATTTTGGAAAATTATCGCTGCTATTATCTATTCAAATAGATAGAACAGATGTATCTATTCAGAACATCTCCATTCTAATCTTCTGGAACTGCTATAATTTACACTGAAGCTTCTTCATATAACCCCTATTTTTCCTACTTTTTAACTTGTTGCCCCTAAATACTGTGTTCCAGGACATTCATCAGTAATAGTTTCCAAATCGATTCTCACCCTAGAGCTTTTTCTTCCAATTATCTTTCTTTAAATTTTGATGACCCTATTTTTTTATTTCCACAATTTCCAGGAGGTCCTTTTTTAAATATTTATGCCTATTTTTAAGAGGCTCTTAAGCCTCTTTATTAATTTTAAAGTTTTTGTCAGACTCTTCTGTAAGATGTATTTCATTCCTAACAATGTAACATCATGATTACTGAAGTCGCTGCTGCAATTTCATTAGATTTCTTCGTGATTTTTTGATTCCATTCATTTATTAAAATGTTTTATTTTGCACACTTGAATATGTAGGTACTCGTTTTTCTTTTATTTGCCATTGTTCTCTCTCTCTCTCTCTCTCTCTCTCTCTCTCTCTCTCTCTCTCTCTCTCTCCCCCCTCTGTCTGGGGTTCTGAGTTGCTCCCAGCCAGCCTTTCGTGTCTCCGGTGTGGAATCACATGTTCTGGTGGCAGGCGAGAGTCCCTGCCCCATCGTGCATCAATGTCACACAGAGCCAGTCAGAGTCATGGGGGCTTGGTTCAGGTCCTGGTCCTAGGCTGACCCTGGGTGCCGTCTCCAGCCTTGTCCCCAGCTTACCACACACCACAGTCCGAGCAGAAGTCACCATGTGTTTGCATTAGCTTCCGGGAGGCCCATCGCCGCCTGGGTGTGACCAGTCTTCTCACATGGACCACTTTCCATCCCTACGCCACGCTTGCAGACCCAGAACCCGGCGAACCAGCGTGGTCACGGTCTGCAGTTCCGTTCTGTCCTGTTTCCTGTCCTGGGACAGATTTGCCTTGGTGCTGAGTCTGGGTCTGCTTTCCAGTTTCTCCCCTTCGAGCAATCTGCTCTCCCGCAGAAGTGAAGCTGCAAGGTATTGGAAGGAGAGTCTTGCTGTGCTGTATTGACCCCACGCCCTTTTCTTTCGTTAATCACATAAAATACAATAGCAATAATAACAATTCTTATAAATGGTGGAGGGTGACCTCACCGTATGTAAGGGTTTACTAGGAAGTGAGGCTTCCTCTCCCCCGGGTCCCCAGTCGCCCCTCTGCAGAGATAATGCCCGTCAAGAGTGTCCTGTGTCCCTTTAGGGACAGGGCCCGCCCACAGTGCACCACCAGCCTCCCGTATGAGCAGTCCCTCCTGCAGACCCAACCGAGATTTCCTCCGGGGACAGAGATGTTTGGAGCCACTCAAAGCCGAGGACAAGACCCAGCTCTTGCAAAGGAGCTGATAGAAATGCCCTTGAGAGGTTGCTTCCGGTCTGAAGTTGAGAAACGGAACAGCAGAGAAGTTCTACAGGAAGTTCTGAGAATTTTTACCATGACCTTGAAGGCAGCGAAAGGCAGGCCCCCGCTCCAGCTCGGCCAGGGACGCGTCTTCCTGTTTTGCTGACTCCGCGTGCTCAGACAGTTCTTGGATCTTGGGAAGGACAGGCTTGGCCAGCCCCAGTGGGCCTCCGTGTGCCAGGCGCTGTCCGGGGTATTTTCATATGCCATCTCAGTTCATCGCCAGAACATCTGTCATCTTAGGAAAATGAAAAAAGCTCAGGATGGGTCAAATCTGGGCTCAGGGCCACACGGCAGGAATTCAGACGTAAGGCTGCGTAATAAAGTCCGTGCACGTCATTCCACCCCACTGCTCTGCCGAGGGGGCCACGTTTACCGTGGGCCTGGCGAGGGCACTCTGGGACTCCACCATCCCGCAGACACAGTGACAGTCCACACTGGCCACTGAGCAGAAGGGTCCTCCGTGCTCAGGCGTGCGTGAGGAGCCGGAGCAGTTGTCCACAGGCCCAGGCTCAGTAGGACCTGTGGGTCAGCTCTGGGGAAGGAACAATGCCTCTTTGGCTAAGAAATTGGCTAAGAAACGCCAAAGAAAGGAAACGAAGTAGCTGAACTTGCCCGTTCTCCAGAGACGCTGCTGCTGGTCCTTTTCCTCCCATTATAAACAACGCCGTGACGAACAGCCTCACACAGTTTCCTCGGAGGGTCTTCGGAAGTTTCTCCAGGATTTACGCATCCAGGAAAAGATAGCTGGGCCCACGAGATAGGAGCAGAGTTAGCTTTTCCAGACACTGCCAGATGGCTTCCATGTCCGCCGGTCCCCTACAGCCTCGCTTACGTGGTCGCGGGCCGTGAACAGTTTTTGCCCTTCTGATGGGTAAAAAACAGCGTCTTGTCTTAATTTGCATATTCTCGATTATTAAATGAGGGGAAGTATCATGTGGGTTTTTTTGTTTGTTTTTGTTCTTTTGCCATTTTTATTTCTTCCAGAATTTCCTATACATATTCTTGGCCTGCTTGTTTCCTGCTTTTCTTGGATTTGCAGGATTTCTTCAGATAATCTCAATTGCGTTTTGTTGAGTGTTTTGAAAACATTTCCTCTGACAGCTGCTTGTTTTCCATCTTTTGATGGTGGCTTTTGCCATGCAGAAGTTTTTATTTTACTATAATCGAGCGTATAAATATTTTTCACTTATGATTTATGTCTAAGTAATAATTTCCTATCCCAAGGGTACAACAGTATTCTTAAAAGTAATGTTTTCAGACGTTTGCTCGTGTATTCTGGAAATGTTGCAATTCTAATGGCTAGGGAGGGGTTGGGAAATATTCGCTCTAAGGAGCCAGATGGTAAATACTTTAAGCTTTGCTGGGCTTAGCATCTCTTGCAACATCTCAGGTCTGTCACTGAAGCCTGAAAGCAGCCGTAGCTGATAGGTAAACGAGTGGGTGGCTTTATTTACAAAAAACTTTATTTACAAAATAAAGTTTTTTTATTTTGTGGCAAGCTCGATTTGGCCTGCTGGTGGCAGTTGGCTCACCTTTGACCCTGACCATCTGAGTCACACGTTGGAGAGTCAGCGTGTCCTTATGGTCTTTGTAGGCGCCCCTCCGAGTGTGGACAAGCCTGGGCAATTGTGTTTGGAATTACACGTGAGAACAACTACACAGGAGAGACACCTGATTGTATTTCTCTGCGCAAAGGACCCATCTTTCTCTAGACTTGACGCTGACTCTGGACAGGTCAGCTGGCTAACCCATGTGCTCACAAGACCAAAGTTGACCACTTAGTTCTTCTGGAAGCTAAATGGCCTTAGACCAGAAATCAGCAGCTGCCGCCGGGCGGGTCGGTGGCTGCCTCGGAAAGGCGTGCTCGGCCTCAGACGGGCTGCATCATTCGCGGGCCCAGTTCAAAATGAATACGCAGAGCCCCTTGTCCATAAAGTATTAACACTTTTCAGCCCGGCCGGTGTGGCTCAGTGGTTGAGCGTCGACCCATGCACCAAGAGGTCGCCGGTTCGATTCCCGGTCAGGACACATGGCCAGGTTGTGGGCCTGATCCCCAGTGGGGGCGTGCAGGAGGCGGCCCATCGATGTTCTCTCTCATCGATGTTTCTATCTCTCTCTCCCTCTCCCTTCCTCTCTCTCTAAAATCAATAAAGAAAAAATATTTTTTTAAAAAGACTTTCAGACAGGGACAGCCAGACATTGAACCAAGTGCGGGACCCTTCTCAGTGCAGGGCCCCCCGTTCCCCCAGGAACGCACCCTGCTTGGTCACCTGGGGTGGGAGCTGGTTCGGGGGGTGGGTGTCAACCCACATGGAGACCTTCGGGAAGTTGCTCAGAGGCCGTGCCAACTGGCTGGCATGTTCCCAGCATCCATATCGCCCGCGGGTCGGGAGAGTTGGGAACCCGCTCATCCCACCAATCGTTTCTGAGACTTGCTGCGTGCTCCACGTAAGTTTGAAAATACCAGTTTCTGAAAACTTTCAATTTTCCCATTTGCTTTGGGCTGTTTGTGGACTCTGCCACAGCAGAGATCTGAAACCCTGAGGGTGTCTATTTAAAGCTGCAGTCCAAGTTGTGCCCCAGACAGACGGCAGGCCGGGTGCGGAGGTTCAGAGAGAGGAGTCCAGAAGAGTCTCGGTTCCGACGCAGCTGTCTTCGGTTTGCACATATCGCCCTTGGAAAGAAACCTCTGGGGGCTGAGAGGTCACTGGTTTCTGCTTTGGGAGTTTTGTTCCGAAACCCAGAAAGGAATAAATAGCATCACTCCAAAAACACTTTTGCTAGGCGTTTGATCTCAGCCCAGCAGCTGGTTCGGGGCAAGGAAGGCCGACCCACCCACCCTTTGTGGGTTCCTGTCGTGGCTCAGTGAGTACAAGGTTATTTGCAGCCCTTCAGGGCCGGATTGACCATAATATCAAGCAGTGCAACCCCCTCCAATTACAGTCGAGGCCCAGAGAGGCAACTGGCTTGCCTAAGGGCACACAGCAAGAAGGCTGAGAGCAGAGGCCTGAACCCAGGCTTCCTGCCTCGTGGTCCATGCTTCTGCTCTCTCCTTCACTGCTCTGCCCCCGCCCTCCCACCTGGAAATGCTCACCCCCTGGACATGCTGTGCCTTTTGTTTTTCCCTTTTTTGGCCAAGGCAATGGTCACCTGGGCTGCTGGGCCGCTTGTCCTTCCTGCCACCGCTGCTAGAGACCTGCTCAGACATGGCCGCTGAGGAGGCCAGGGGGCCAGGAGCAGGGGAGACGAGGAGACCCAGGCGGCGTCCCCCTGCTCCAGGTCTCTTCCGGGGGAGCCACCTGTGTGATGCCTGCAACACCGGCAACTTCTGAGCCACGGACCAGCAGGACTGTGCAGCATCTCATCCAGTTCTCCACCCAGGTCTCAGAGCCCCTGGCCAGCACCCAGCAGCTGCTGCTCAGATCCGCTTGGATCCAGCCCACGACGGAGAGCTCACCCCTGCCGGCCCACCTCGCAGCCTTGCGCTCTTAACCGACACTGCAGGTCACTCATCCTTTCCGACTCGGAACGCGGACCCTCCGGGAGAACGCGAACTTCAGGAAGGCTGGGCCGGCTCTGCCCTTCGCTCCTTGCCCGCACCTGGCCCAGGACAGGTGCTCCACACCCACGTGACTAACAAATAGTCTGGTTCTTTCTGAGCCAACACCTGGCCCTGCCGACAGCCCCACCTCCGATCTTCATGTCTCGGGTCTTCGGGCCTCGCAGGACGACCACCTTCCGCAGGAAAGCACATGTCCTTCTGCGTTTCCTCCCAGCTGAGCGCCTCTGCTGCTTCGTGGTCTCCCGCCGGCCCAGGGTGACACTCGCCCACCCCCTTCTGGGTGGCCTCCGGCTGTGTCTGTCCCTCTTCACGCGGGACGGCCAGGAACCAGCCCGGGACTCAGCTTGTGTTCCACGCCACACAGGTGCACCAATGTGAGTGTGTGTCTGTGCAAGCGTGTCTGTGTGCGGGTCCCAAGTCCTCTCCTGGACGTCCCCCAAAGGGAGACCTGAACGAGGTCTCCCCGGTGACAGTCACGCACGTGGACCTTGCCGCAGAAGCACTGAGCTCAGCCTGTCACACAGGAAGTGCTCAGCCTTGCTCATCATTGCTGTTGTCACAGGCCCACCTGTGACTGGGTTACCTACTAACAGAGGTCCCCTGCGGGGTCATCCATCTCCTGTAGGACACTGCCATGGGGGCGTGAGGGTCCTGCGGTGGGCCGAGTGTGCGTGTCCTCCTAAAGCCACATGTAGAGATTCTAACCCCCAGAGGGGAGGAGCTGAGGAAGTGGACCTTCGGCAGGTGACCAGGTCATGGCGGTGAAGCCCTCATGAAGGAATCAGTGCTCTCCTCGCACGGACGACCCCGCAGCCCCCGTCCCTTCACCGGGAGAGCACGCAGGGAAAAGGCGCAGCCGGACCCGGGAAGAGGCCTCACCCAAGCACGCTGGAGCCCGGAGCTCAGCCGTGCAGCTTCCAGGAGCACGAGGGACGCTTCCTGCTGTTCGAGAGCCCTGCGTGGTGTTTGTTACCCGGAGCCCAGAGGGAGCGCACAGTGCCCTTCCAGCCACTGCAGGGGGCAGCGATTCCTGCCAGGTGTGTGCCCAGTGTCCAGGGAGGGCCCAGAGGGAGCACACAGTGCCCTTCCAGCCACTGCAGGGGGCAGCGATTCCTGCCAGGTGTGTGCCCAGAGTGTCCAGGGAGGACCCAAACGGCCCAGGGGGCGTGGTGGCCACAGTCTGTGTTGTGTAAATGGGAGGACCTGGTGTCACAACACACAGAGCAGGGCATAAATGAAACCTTCTCACACCCCCTTTCGTAACTCGGGGCGGGGGTCAAAGGTGAGTCCTTTCCATGCCCCAGATCATGCTCACGAGACAGGACCACATTCACACGGGCCAGCCACAGAGCAGTCCCCACAACACGTCAGAGGCCGTCCTTCAGAGCCAGCCTCGGAGGGACCCACGCCAGGCGAGGCCACGCCAAGACCAGGGCTCTGGTCACTGGGCCCGAGGGACCACCGCGGGACTTCCTGACACACCAGCCAGCAGGATGAAAACATCCTCAGCTGGTCCCCGAGCGAGGCGCCCACATCCTGCGGCCCAGAGTCGTCACCAAGTCATCCCGAATTGGGCAATTAGCAGCGTGATTTGTGAAATGAGGAACAGAATATGCTCTGACCCCTTGGACTTCTCCCACTGGTCGCTGGGTCCGGCTGAGCACTCCGTCTCTGTGGCTGCGGTGAGACTTAAGCCCTTCCCCAGAAGTTGGGGAGTCGCCGCTTCCTGGGGGAACCACCTGGGAGCCGAGGTCTCAAAGCTAGATCTCAACAACATGAAGCCCAGGCAGACACGCCGGGACCCCACAGAGGGGACTCACCACGAGGACCGAGGTCCCCCAGGAGTCAACACTTCACAGAGAGAGCCGGAACGGCCGTGACACCAGGGGACAAAGCCCCGTCTCATCAGTCAACAGTAAAAGCAAATTACAACACGGGGCTGCTGCTTCCCTCCTAACAGATGGGCAAAGACGGCGCCCGGGGCAGGTGGCCCGGCAAGGCCCGGGGTCGCCCCTCGTGCCGGGCCGTCTGGCAGCAGGGCGAAGAGGCCTTGAAGCGGCGGGTAAATTTGACCCAGTAATTATTTTAAGACTTTACCCCAAGGGAGTTCGTCGAGATGTAGGCAGAGCTGAATGGACAAAGACACTCACTGTGTCGCTGCTTAGGGAAACAGACCCCAAACGTCCAATATAAATCACTGTTTGTGAAACAGAAGAGGACGCCGCCACTAGAAGCTCCGCGGCGGCGGAGTCCTTGACCCTCGGCCCGCTGCCCTCCCACGGGGGAGGCTGCCTCTCCAGCCTGCCCAGACGGCCTCCTCCCTCCTGCGGCTGAGTCCCCTGGGACGGCAGAGCAGCTGACACCCGCGGAGTGAGGCAAGACAGCGCGGGGTTCGAGCCGGGAGGAACAGGGAACGCGGGCCAGGATGTCCACTGCATCCAATTTGAGGCCATGTGTTTTCAAATAGGAGATTAATTAAATAATTGCATCTTGCATATTTCACTCTTGTTTACTCCATCACCAACCCCGCCCCGTCACTCTGAAGGGAGCATGTGGCCTCGATAAGGGACAGTGCAAAGAGAAGGCCAGAAGGCCCGATTCTCTGGCACTGAGCAGCGTGCCCGGGGCCTCTCAGACCACAGGCTCCTCCTCTGAGACCACCTCCACGGGGGCCTGACCTAGGCAGGGGCTCAACAAGCAGCTGACTGCTGGCTGGTGTTTATTCTGTCGTCTTCCCCACCGGACACCCCAGTCGTGTGGCCTCCACAATTTTCAGCAGCAACAGGACCCCAGAAATCCGGGCAAGAGAAGTTTTAAAAGCTCAAATACGGGCTTAAAAAAAAAAAAAAGAAGGAAAAACACGTACCCACTGCACACCCCTCTCAATCACTCTTAGTGAGCTCCAGAAGGAACTCAGACTCAGTGGCAGTGTGGCTCCCCCAAACCCCCCCAATTCTAACGGGGGCAAAGGCCGTTCATCGACGCACAGATCCTGCTTCCCCTCCACCCCTGGCCCCGGCTTTGAGAGTCCTGAGCACTTTCATGCAATGCTACGCAGTCCATGCTGCCTGGCTCGGTCCCTCTGCCTGCCCTGCACTCAGAGCCGGGGAGCTGTGGCCGGGGGTAACTCTCAGCCCCCCTTCTCCAGAGAGCAGACCTCTGTCCGGGAGGATATGCCCTCCCCCACACCAAGGCCAAGGTTGGACCCACTCCACGGACTCAACAATAGACTGGCTTCCTGTCTCCCGGTTGCTCCAACGCTGGGAAAGAGTCGGAGCCCTGGAGCCCCCGCTTGGGGATCAGGAGGAAGCCGGCCTCCAGCAGAAACCACATCCTTGCTTAGCTCCTTCCCCTGCCCCGTCCGTCCGTCCATCCGACCACTGCCCGCACTCTTCTCCCCAGAGCTCTTTTCCAGTAAACCACTCAAACAAGCGTCTCCCCTTCAGGTTCTGCTTCGGAGAACCTGTGCTAAGCAGCTCTGATTGAACTCCCAGCCGTTCCCGGACGATGCCTGTGAGACATCGCACCACACGGCAACACGGAGCCCAGGCTCCGTTCTGGGACTTTCTGTTCCCTGGATCTGGTGCCCGAGACGTCAGAGCAGAAGGCCGTCTTGGTCAACATCTAGCTCGGCGTTCCCCAGAGTGTGCTAAGGAGCACTGATGCCATGCTCGCAGGACCAAAGGGACTGGCTGTACACAGTGAGGGAAGTCTGGCTTAGAAGCAACAAGGACCTCCTCCCGCAGGGCTGTGTCCCAGAAGCCCAGGCCAGCCCTTCTCAACCCCAGCACTGTGGACATTGGGGCTGGATGATTCTTTGTCGTGGGCTGTCCTGTACCTTACAGGATGTCCAGCAGCATCCCTGGCCTCTACCCATTCTATGCCAGCAGCACCCACACACAGACATTTATGATAAGCACAGATTGTCTCCAGACACTGCCAATTGTCCCGGGGGGGGGGGGGGGGGGCAGAGTGGGCGGGGCCGGGAACCACTGCCCCAGGAGAAAGGTGGGGTCTACCAGATCCTTTTGTGGGTTTTTTGTTTGTTTGTTTTTTATTCCTCACCCGAGGATATTTTTTTATTTATCATTAGCTAGAGTGGGAGGGAGGGAGAGACAGAGAGACAGAGAGACAAAGAGAAACATCAATGTGATACAACCACATCGACTGGTTGCCTCCTGCGTGACCCGACCAGGGCCGGTTCGAAACACAACCGAGGTCCGTGCCCTTGACCGGAATGGAACCCATGACTCATTGGTCCTCGGGCCGACGCTCTAACCGCTGAGCCAACCGGCCAGGGCCAGATCCTTTTGTTTCCAAGCATCTCCTGAACTAGAAATCGGCAGAGCATCGTGGGAACCATCAGTCAAAACCAACTTCTGTTTTATAGGTCAGGGGACTGAGGCCCCAAAAGGGAGAGGGTCTCTCCACAAAACCCAAGTGAGTCTGCAACAGGTTTGCAGCTCCGCCCCAAGCCCCCCGACTCAAGGCCAGGGCACGATTCTGTGTCCTGGGGGCCCTGCCAGGTAGCACACAGGTAGACCCAGCAAACCAAGAGAAACCCGACCAGCCCAGGCCCCTTCGCCCGCCTTTCCGCCTTCCCCCAGGACCTGACCCTTTCATTCATTGGCAGAAACAAGGTAGGCCTGTTGGTTTTGCTGAGGGCCTTTCTGACAAAGACGTTCCTATAGTTACGGAGAAACCATGGTGAGTGAAGGGGCCAGGCAACCATGGGAAAGGTCTGGGACCCAGGGACAGCAGCCCGCGGGCCTTTTCAGAGCTGACCTAGGGTGCTGATTCTTCTGTCCAGACCTATGTCACTCTCAACCTCTGTGCCTAACGTCAGCCACGCCGTGTCACACGCACACACGTGTAGTTCTGTATCCCAGCCCCGAGGAGCATCCCACGAGTTTTCAATCATGAGAAGGCTTGAACTCAAATCCCAGGGGTGGGGGGGACAGTCCTCTCTTCACACCAGCCTCTCCTGCTTCTTGCTGGGTTTTGAAAATTGTCATGCGTGTGTGGGGTCCCCTCATCCCACCCCCGCTGCCCTCAGTCCAAGACTGTTCTTTTCCAAAACAGCAGGGCTTTCCTTAACCTACCGTGGAAATGAAGTCCCCGGGAAAGCCGGCGTCTAATTTGCCTCGCATGCTAAATTATTACAATCGAAAGGCAAAATCTCCACTGTGCAGCTTTAAAAACATCTGTGTTTTTCTTTTGGCTTTTGGGGATAATTACCCCAGCTCGTGTTGTGATTGCTAATTACTAAGCTAAGCTAACCTGCGGAAGGGCTGGGGGGAGGGGCTCTTTTCAAAGCATCTCTCCCCAGAGCATTGACTCATCGGAAAATGGAAACAGACATGTGGAGGGCACGTGCCGGCCACCCCGGGTGCTCCCGGCTGCCGGCGGGCGGCTCTGCGGGAGCCTCGGGCTGGGGATCCCCGATCCTGGCCAGCGCGGCGGGTGGAGAACGCAGGGGGCATCTGGTTTAACCAAACCCCTGGCTGTGCCGTTATGTTTATCATGAACGAATAACTGATTGGACCGAGAAGTTTTACTTTTCACAGAAACTAGACCCGACCAGGATTCCGGAAACTCGACAAACCATATTTTATGTTGAACCAGGAACCAAAAACAAAGTGTTCATTATTTTTTAAATGTTATTGAAAGCCAGTGGCAACATTATTTAAGACATGACTGTCTGGTACATCTTGAATCGGAACCAGCAAAGGCTCTGGGCAGAGGCGTCACCCGATCGCGGTCCCGCTGGGCATCGGTGCACGGCCCGAATGAACCGCAGCGGAGACCAGCCCCGTGCAGAATCTGTGGGTTTGGGCACAAAGCAGACCCAGAGGGATCCCTACACGCAGAAGGCGGCTGGGCCCTGTCAGCCAGCCCCTCTGAGCAGCCCACGACTACACCTCTGGAGGGGCCCTCTCCCCAGGCTGGAAGGGCCACCCGGCCTGGAAACGAGGTCCCATCATTGATTAAACAGCCATGAGGGGCTATGCTCCACTTTGGAACTCCACGTACGTGACAGGGAAGAAATGCAACCAAGCCACACCTGCTCCCGGGCACCCCGACTGACCCCATGCTCTGTGCGGCTCTGAAGTCAACCCTTTGGAGCAGCGGTTCTCAGCCTTCCTGATGCCGCGACCCTCTGATACAGCTCCTCGTGTTGGGGTGACCCCCAACCCTAAAATTATTTTCGTTGCTACTTCATAACTGTAATTTTGCTACTGTTATGTCTTAGGCGACCCCTGTGAAAGGGTCGTTCGACCTCCCAAGGGGTCGCGACCCACAGGTTGAGAACCGCTGCGTTGGAGGAACCGCGAAGGGGCGTGGCTACCGGCAAGTTGCTCAACCCCACAGGCAGGTGCAGGCGGGGAGGAGCAGCGGGGCGAGGACCGAGGGGGCTTGTGCAGACGGCCGCTCCTAGGGAACTTGGGGGGCACTGCTGCGTCCCACTGGAGCAACTTCCTCTTGTGAGGTCCCAAGAAACCCTGTAACATCTTCCTGACACTTCTGGAGTCCAGCTGGTGTTCCGTGCGCTCTCCCGGGGCGCAGGCACCCCGAGGCCTCCGCCGTGGAACCACAAGCCGTGGTGCCCCCATCGCAGCCTGTCGTATCCACCCCTCCTACTTCTGGGCAGGGTGGGGGCGGGGCACAGATCTCCCCCAAGGCCTCAGTCCAAACGGCTTTGCCCAGTAGAGGAAGCAGGGGAGACAACAGAGGGGGAGGAGGAGGCAGACCACGTCGGGGAATCATTAGTGTCCCCTGAGAGGCCAGCACAGCGTGGCGTCACCCAGGCACTGTGAGGTCAGTGTTTTCATCCCCAGAGAGCCACCTTCAGACCCAGTCCAGCCCCGGCTCTGGCCACGCTCCTGAACCCCTGAGACCAGACAGACACCTGGCCACATGTCAACTCAGCCCAGGGCAGCTGTTACCCACGGCTCTCCAGCTCCCAGAGCGCCCCTGATCTGGGCCCTGAGATGAGGGGCCCAGCCCCCCGTGCTGTGAGGGCAGAATGACTTTCTCCACTTGAGGCTCAGAGCATCGGAGTAGCCTCCCTGAGGTCACCAGATGGGAGATGGCAGCACTGGGACCCAACTCCAAAGGCATCTTCTGGCCCCGCCTCCCTCCCAGTACAGAGCAGGTGCCCCGGTGAGCCCAGCACAGGACGAGTGTGCTCAGTGCATGGCGGTGCAGAGAAGGAATGGTTCAGAGAGTCAGGGAAGGCTTCCTGGAGGAGGTAGCATTGATGGATGGGGGAGAATCTCACCAGCTGCATAAAGGCAGGGAGTGGGAATTGCAGGCAGAGAGAAGAGCCTGGGTAAAGCAGCTGGCCAGCTCCCAAGTACAGAGGGAACCAGAGGTGGGGCCCAGAGTTCAGGCCCAGGCCATGGGAAGTGTGGGGGGAGGGGGGCACGTACCACTGAAGGCGCCAAGCAGCTAGACCGGAGCACAGTTTAGCAGGGGGGCCCAGAGTGCCATTGGTGGAGAGGGCAGGACCTGTGCTGGGGGAGTCTTCACACACACTCACACCCACACACACTCACACCCACACACACTCACACCCACACACACTCACACCCACACACACTCAAACATACACACACACTCACGCACCCACACCCACTCTCTCACATATAAATACACATGTACTCACACATACATGCACACACTCACACACACACTCTCTCGCACATATAAATTCACATGTACTCACAAACACATGCATACACACACACTCACACACATGCACACACACACACTCACATACACATGCACACTCACACCCCTGACAGTGGTACGATCCCCCAAGCCACAGAGCAAGACCCCCCTGGCGAAGGCCTGTGCCACCACCACCCAGCCAGAAGGCCACCGGGCCAGCCCACGCCCGGAAGCGCGGCCACAGACCAGCGATGCTCGTGGGTGCACAGACCCACGTGGGCGCTCAGCTCCCTTCACTCTGTTTTCTCTTCCTAGGGTTTCGTTTTCTAGGGGGCTCCCAGGGGGCCTGGCAGGGCAGGAGGCAGCGTAGGAGGGAGACCACATGAGGGGTCCCTCTCTCCCCATAGGGTGCACAGACCTGTCACCCCTGGTCACACACACACCCCCAGTCTCAAGCAGGGGCACCTCCGGGAGCCCCACGCCCCAGGGGCCCTGCCTGGCCAACCCTCACCTGCCCTTTCACCTGTGCCCCTGCTTTCCCGCCTCACACTTGGGCTCTCCAGAGCTGAGCACCCCCTCCCCGACAGCCCACTCCCCGGCACAGGCCCCTCTGCCTCCTGTGGGAGTTCAATAGGGGTTAAAGACCCAGCGTCCGACTCAGCGGTCTGAGAACCTTGCCATCCGGGAGCGTTTGGTCAACACTCTCGTTTCTGTCTGGGGAAAAAGAAGCCCAGGCCCACATTTAAAATCCCTCTGTCCCCAGGCGGGACCGACTCACAGGTGCCTGGAGGGTTCAATGAATGGCTCCGGCACTGGGGGCGCTTAGATTTGAGCCCCTCTGCTACCCGGCACAGCCCCCAGGAAATGTCTATCCATACTCGCCCTATCAGGAGGGTCGCCCATTGTACAGAGGACACTGAGGCTGAGGGGGCTGAATGACACAGAGCGGAAGACAAGCTGAGGCTCAAAGCCAGCCCGCCTGACTTGGGCCCTCACTCTGCCCCACCTGCCTGAGCCCGGGGTTTCTGGCCATGAAGGGCCATGTTCTCTGTCCCTGATTGTCGAAGGCACATTCCCCCCCAGCCTGTGTAGTCACACTCACCGGGGCCAGGCTGTGATGAGAGCCCAGGAGTGGTGCCCACCCCATCACACCCCGATCAGCTCTGGAGTGACCCCTAACAGGACAGTGACAACCTGGGGCACATTCAGATTCGGGGCTGGGACAGAATGGACAGCGACTCCGATCTCGTCATGGTGACAGCCACATGTCCCGGGCCTCCCCAGGGATACTGCCCCAAGCACGTCAGGTGCAGTTAATCTGCCCCCAGCCCACGAGGGGGAAATCTTCACTCCTGACGCTGGTGGCGTCTATGACTCTGCCAGGGCACAGACCACCCCGGCCAACCCTCAGGGGCCAACAGAGTCCAGTTGCCTCCCAGGTGCCCTGGGCCACCGCCTCAGAAGGTCAGCAGTGGAACAGAGGAGTGGGCAGCTGTCACGTCAAACTCCTCCTTTCGGTGCCCTTCCTCCAGCGGCGGGCAAGGGGCATCTCTCCTCAACCCCGGAGAAGTCACAGACCTTTCGCGGTTGCACAGTGGTCAGTGCTGTCTCTGAAAACAGAGCTGGGCTCCCATTTACAGCTGGTACTACACGTCACGGTGCTGCCCTGCGCTGTCTGCCACGTGAGCCCCAAGGGCATGTGCCAGGGTGGCGCCATTCCCAGAGCGCAGCGAGATCCTGGTGTTGAGGGGCCAGGAGCACAAGGCCGGAGCTGTCCGAGCCCCCATGGGGACCGCCATGCTGAGCTCCGTTCCATGGGCAGGGGCACCCGCGTGGGCCACAGCGACAGGCTTGGGGTCCCATGCATAAAGTTCTCTTTAATAACAGTTCTTTAAGGAGTTCTTTAACCCGACCGCTTAAACCCTACAGGAGGATTGGCTAAGAGGAAAAGTGATGATGATGGAGGTAGCAAAGACGAGAAGCATTTCTCAGAACATGGCTGGGTACCGTACAGTCACACACTCACGTAACACGTGTCGTTTGATTTAGTGCCGTGGGTGAAAAGGGGGTTCTACAAAAAGTAACCTCAGAGGGTTATCTGGTCATAAATTCCTGGCGGGCAGGTCGTGGTGGGGGTCACACCCAGGCCGTGACTTCTCAGTAAAAGCCAGCCCTAGCCCTGGCCACTGTTTCTGTGCATCGGGGTGAACGCGCAGTGGAAACGCCTCCTTTTCAAACCCCCCGGAAGCGTGACCACCCTCAGGAGAGCACATGATCCTGTTAGCCATCGGTAATCCGATCCCCACCTCGCTTCTCCCTCCAGGCAATCATCCTGTGTTCTTGCCTTAATTCCAAATGCATAAAAGAAACGAAGAAGCTGCCCTTCTCCAGAGCCTTCGAGATCTTGCTCCCCCGGGTGATTATCATCCGTATAAGCACAAATAAACTCTTATGAAATTTGTCTACCAGTTTGGACATTTCTTATACGCATCAACAGCACTCGGGACAACCGGAAGGCCCTCCCAACATTCCCTTTTCTAAGGGGAGACGCAGAGGTTGAGGTGACTGGTCACATGGCCGGCACTGAACGCAAGTCCCAGTGGCTCCCGAGCCCCCGCCCCCGCCGTGACCACCACGTTACACTTGGAATGACGCGTGTGTCTCCCCTCGAATCCCCGCACACAGAAGCACCCAGTGACCTTCTAGATGGGGGCCAGCCCTGTCAGCTGGCCTCGGGGGCCTCCCGGCCTTCAGCTGGTCCGGCCGCTTCCCGTGTGTCTCTCTGTGGCTTCTCTCCTGGATTCTGCACCTTCTGTGTCCAGCCCCGCACCAGAGCGGGTTTCCTGGCCTCGGGGATTTTACACCTCTGCCGAGGTTTCTCAGACATTGGGGGACTTTCTCTGGGGCCTTGGTTCTCACTCTTTCTGTCACTTTGTTTCCTGTGTCCTGTTCTGATTGCCGCACAGAACCGTGTCCCCTGCCGACGTGGACGGCGGTGTTCTCCCATCTCTGCTGGGGTCACAGACTCACTGCCTGTCGGGGAGAAAGAAACTTGCCTCTACCTTCTAGGTTCTACCGGCTGGTCTAATAACTACATCAACGTGAGACAGATGATCAAGAGAAAATAACCTCATGTAATTACATGCGTACATACAGGAACCCACGTACCGGAGGGGTTCGGAGACAGGGAAGAGGAGGCCTCTAGCGTCCTGAGTGAAGGGGAGGTCGGGCACCCTGGGGCCTCAGAGGGAGGTGGAGAAGTAGCAGGATGATAAGAAGAGCAGATGCTCAGTAATTAGATGTTTGCCCTGCCCCATACGTAGGTCATAAAAAGTTATTCCTGGTAATAACTCTTATTATAGACAAGACCCCAATTTAGATTCTCCTAGGTGGTTAAGGGAAGGGCAGAAGTTTCTCCTGAGCCCACGGAGTCTCGATGGCCTTCGGCTCCAAATCCTCCTCGTGCCAAAGCGGCTCATGTTGGGGAGGCCTGTCCTGCACCCCTTCACGCCCCTCCCAGCTGTCCGACAGGATGTGACCAGCCTCCTTCCCTGTATGGCCTCCGCAGCTTCCTGAGTCATCTGTCCTGGGCCCCCAGACCGCACCCCTGGTCGCCGGGTTTCTCTGCAGTCGGAGCCCCGTGGGAGGAGGGAGTCACGCCGTCTCTCCGGGATCCCGCCTTCTCTTTGGGGAAGAGCCCTGCGAACCCTTTACCCTTCTAGAGCTGCCTCTGGGCATGCTGGGAAGGACACTTCCAGGCAAGCTGGGGACATTTCAGCCGGCAACACTCGGCGACGACGCCCCTCCCGGAAGAGGGGTGCTGACAGTGTCTCCATGGTGACCTCTCGGACCAGAAAGCCCCGGTGGGAACACTTAGAGAAGTAAGCCCACCTTCACGGGAGCCTGGAAGTCTCCCTTTCCCAGGGGAAACTGCAATCGGCAGATGCTGACCACCCGTGAAATTCCAAAACGGCCCTGCAGGCTTTCCCGCTTCCTGTCCGAATGTGCAGGCAAAGGGGCTCCCCGGAATCTCAGCCGTGGGGCTGGAGAATTGGGATTCCGGCCGTGTCTGCCAGTCCGTATCCAGCTTTCAATGTGGAAACAGCTGACCTTGAGCTGCGGCGGGAATGAGGAAGCAGGGAAGAGAGCGGGCTCTGTTCCCACCAGAGGCTGCCCTTTGCATCAGAATGAGAGGCTAGGGCGGCGAGTACACCCCGAGACCTCCGCCTCTGCCCCTGTCCGCCCCTCCTCGCCCCCAGGGCTTTCCCGAAGTCCTTCCCCACCTCCACACGGCCCCCGCCCACCGAATGCACCATTCCCAGGGACCCGACCTCTGGGAGGAATCGAGTGCTCACTGGGCACCATAATTCCATGCCTGACTCCTTCCCTACAATCACCCTTCCACACCACGGACAAACAACTGGGGGGACAGGGGTGACCCCGCAAAGTCCACGCCGCCAGAAGGCCTGCTGGAGACAGGATTCGAACTCAGGTCCTTTGCTGCGGCCTCTGTTCTTTCTTCTACAGCTGCCTCGCCAGACGAGACTTAGAGGGCAGAGCGCAGCAAAGGAATGACTGACTAATGGTGGAACTTCCGACCCCAGGGCTTTTGTGTACAGACAGGCGGGAGGTCAGGCGTGGGCCGCTCAGATCCGCTCGGTGGATCCAATGTGTCCATGGGAGGTCCGGGGAACGGGGTCCGGGCTGTCCCCTGTGGGGGTGCTGGGACGAGGCCTCTGAAATGACCAAGCCACCCCTGGCATGTTGTCCCACCGAATTCTCCCCAGAGCACGGAGGGGGAGGGGTTGCCCCTTCCAGTGACCGGCAGGTAGAGACACAAAGAAAACAGTAGTCACCGGAAAGGCTTCAAGCCTGGCCAGCTCGGCTCACCCCCACCTTATTTTTTGATTAAAATGATGTCTGTTACCACTTCCGGCTTCCTAAGAAGGCTCCTGTTTCCAAACGCATATTTTGATGTTTACAAGACTGACTGGTTTTGAATCCCCAGGACTCGGCACCACACATCAAAAACTGTGTTTTCATAAACCGGGAGGAGGGGCCGAGGGGGCCGCTTGGCTCCAAGGCTTGCTGGTGTTTTTTCCCCTGCAACCAAGCATCAGGAGCTGAAGGGATCGTTAACATATTGATAGCTGTGAGCACTATTTAAATTAGCTCTCGTTCCCCTCCATATGCTTCTCCATTAAATTTAAATAAATTACAGTGCACGTTTCCGAAAGGGATCTGCTGGGCCTCTGCCCTCTGAGATATGTTTATCCGCCAGGTCTGGGCTGCGGGGACCGGCACGGGTCACGGACACCTTGTAGGACACAGATGTCCTCGCAGCCCTTGCGACACGGACCCAGAATGGGTTTCAGGTCCCACCTGTCAACTGTTGAGCCCAAGTAGACACTGAGGTCAGTCCCTGTCACCGAGACACACAGTGGTCCCCGGGCTCTGCTGGGACACCTATTACTCCTTCCCTGCCCCCATCCCTCCCCCCCACACAGGCACAACCAGGTGCATTAGAATAGCTGGAAAACACTCATGAATGTTACGTCCCTCGTGGCCCCCCATTGTGTGAGAACCCTACTTAGATAAGCTTTGTGGGTGAGGGAAAATAATTTCCCCTCTACCCCTCTGGGTTCTTGGCTGAGACGCCCCTGTAACAAGACCGACAGATGGACAGGAAAGAAACAAACAGAATTTTAACCACAGGCAAACTTCTGTGGACATGGGGGAGACCCCAGCCAACTGAGCAGGAACTCACCGACATGGCCAGGCTGCCACCTTAAACACCATCTCCAGCTAAACACAAAAGAAGATATCGGGGGTGGGGAGAGCCAGCTCTGGGAAAGCACAGGAAACGAGGGGATGGTCTTTATGAAGATTTAAGTTCTTGCTTTCTCACTGATAAATCTCTAGATTTCGTCATTTTCCTCCAGGGATGGAGAGGGAGGCACCCTTACAAATACAGATTTCCCTTCGAAATGGAGGTTTCTCTACTCCGTTTTCAGAGCTTGTCCTGTGTCTGCTGTTTCTTAAAAATCATCAGCCTAAAGTAATCCTCACACCAGAGAAATACACAAAGTCCACTCCCTTAGCTTCATGAAACGAGTGTCCCACATAAGATCAGGGGCAGAGCACCCAAGGGTCCGTCCAGGGTCCGTCGTCTGCCTGTCTCTCCCTTTCCCTCGTCTGTCTGTTTGCAGGTGTGTCACCCTCCCTGGGGCAGACGGGCCCCTCTGTAGGCTCCTGACTTGCTTACAGATGGGGCTCCATCAGGCTCCTAGGAGGCAGAGGCCACACTGTGGCCAGGGTCCCCTGTGTCCGGGGCAGATCAGACCGCCAGCCCCGGAACACGCAGGCCGCCCCGGAACACGCCCCGGAACATGCAGGACGCCCCGGAACACGCCCCGGAACACGCAGCCTGCCCCGGAACACGCAGGCTGCCCCAGAACACGCAGGCCGCCCCGGAACACGCCCCGGAACACGCAGCCTGCCCTGGAACACGCCCCGGAACACGCAGGCCACCCCGGAACACGCAGGCCGCCCTGGAACACGCAATCACCCCCCACCTCTGTGACCTGCGTGGGGCTGTGGAGCCCGGGGATGAGAACTTGAATCAAGTCAACATTGCAGGGACACCTCTGAGGTCCTCTGAGATGAACATAAGGAATAGGGCCCTAAACAGGGTCTGACTAGGGGGAGAAACAATATTCCCGTAAAAGAAAACCAGCGAGCCCGGCCCGTGTGGCTCAGTGGTTGAGCGTCGACCCTGCACCAAGAGGTTGCCAGTTCGATTCCCAGTCAGGGCACATGCCCAGGTTGTGGGCCAAATCCCGAGTGGGGGGCACATGGGAGGCAGCTGATCAATGTTCTCTCTCATCGATGTTTCTGTCTCTCTCTCTAAAAATTAATACAGGGGAAAAATTAAGAAAAGAAAACCAGCAAAAGTGAAGGAGTTGACCCGTTGGTCGGACTGAGTGGACCAGTGGACTTGGAGGACAGAGCGCTGACCTGACCGTTTCTGACCCGGGACTTCCTCCCCCAGCAGGGCCTTGGATGCTGGGAGGAGACAGCGGTTGGGCAGGAGGATGAACTGGTTCACGAGGAGCTGGCATCCCCGCTGCACGAGTGTCTCTCCAAGAGTTGGTGTCGAGAAGGGCCGAGCAATGAGGCAAAGGAGGAGCGAGGGCACCAACACAGATGAGGTGGGCAGTGGGCAGCAGGGACCTGAGAACAGCAAGGTACAGTGGGCAGTGGGCAGCAGGGACCTGAGAACAGCAAGGTACAGTGGGCAGTGGGCAGCAGGGACCTGAGAACAGCTGGGCACAGTGGGCAGTGGGCAGCAGGGACCTGAGAACAGCAGGGCACAGTGGGCAGTGGGCAGCAGGGACCTGAAAACAGCAGGGCGCAGTGGGCAGTGGGCAGCAGGGACCTGAGAACAGCAGGGCACAGTGGGCAGTGGGCAGCAGGGACCTGAGAACAGCTGGGCACAGTGGGCAGTGGGCAGCAGGGACCTGAGAACAGCAGGGCACAGTGGGCAGTGGGCAGCAGGGACCTGAGAACAGCAGGGCACAGTGGGCAGTGGGCAGCAGGGACCTGAGGACAGCTGGGCACAGTGGGCAGTGGGCAGCAGGGACCTGAGGACAGCTGGGCACAGTGGGCAGTGGGCAGCAGGGACCTGAGGACAGCTGGGCACAGTGGGCAGTGGAGGAAGAGGGTCTGCAGAGCAGGACCTCATAGCTCTAGTTACTCACGGGGACCCCAGCCCCACCGCAGCAACCTCCAGAAGGAATAAATGACTAGGAGGATCCCAACGAAGCTGGGCTCACCTGTGCACACAGTATGTAGACACCCACACTGAGATTTGAGGTTTGGCTGCAAACATGACTCGTTTGCACCAGGAGGCGGAATGTTTCCCAGACGTCTTCAGGGTAGTATTTCAGGTTCACCTACCATGGATCTGGGGTCACCGGCACACATGATCCTCTGAGTACACGGACTGTACTTCTCACATTTCAGTCTTCAGATTTACATCGAATGAGTGCGTGCCTGTTTGGCAGGTGAAAGGTGGTCGCCTCCTCCCAGTGCCCCACACCCCGCCCAGCTCTGTGTCCATTGGTTGACAGTGTGAGTGGCATCCCACAGACTCTGGGAGACTGCCATGGAAGATGGGGGTTTGAGCTCTGGAGTCTCAGACTGGTATATGGTCCACCCTGCGTGGGAGGGAGGGAAGGAGGGGCGGAGGGAGGGGAGAGGGAGAGAAGGAAGAAAGGAAAGCTATAAATACAGGATTTTCCCCTCAAAATTATTTAAAGAGCATTATCTTTAAATCCCTGGCTCTAACAGAGTGACTATTTTTATTTTCCTAGTTGACATTTTGGTCCTTTCCTACCCACATGTTAATTTTGCATTAATAGCTGAAGAGTTACAATCTTTCCACACATGAGGTGGTTGTTTTTTTTATCTCAGTATTTTCCTACATTTCCCAATATAGATTGAATGGCTGAATACACTCCATTGAGTATGTAAGAGCAGAAAAATTTTCCCTTTTTCCCTTCTAGATTTTTACCTGGTCTAATAATTAAATTAACATAAAACCGGTTAACAGGGCGGGGCAGATACATTTAATTTCATAGGTACGGGAGCTCCAAAGATACACGTCGGCTGAGGCTTGGAGGTCACCCTGAGCTGAGGAATGGGACAGGGTCCGGGGCTCCCAAGAGCAGGGGGGTAATTCACGGGACGATAAGAAGAGCAAATGTGTGCCTTTTAGATGTTGGCCTGCCACAGAGAGGTCTTTCATATCAAAGGTCAGCTCTGGTGCTGGCTCTCTGGAGGGAGAGGTACAAGTTTTCGGGTCTGCTGGGTCTCGATCACCTTCAGCTCGAAATAATCCCAAGGGGCGCGTTTTGTGGTTTGTGGTCACGTGTTCCGCTGCCCCCCAAGTACCTACGCCACAACATAACCAGCCCCTTTCTTATTTTCGGACATCTCAGTGTTTTGGTTCTCCTTGCTCAGCTTCTTCCTAAATGTGCCGTCAGGAGCGATGATGGACATTGTGGGGGTGCGGCCGCTGCTCCCACTGATTGTTTCCATGGCGCGGGGTGTGAGGCGCTGGAGCGAGGACGTGGATTGTCGCGGTCTCTGTGTTCCTGCTCCGTCCCGTGCGGTCGACCTCGCTGTGAGCGTCAGTGGGCGCCTTTGTCCCAGCCTCAGTGTGAGCCCGCCCTGCTCAAAATAACCGGGTTTTTTAAAATACTTAATTTATTTTATATTTTTTAATACTAACTTTTTTAAATTACAGATGTCCTCCTTTGACACCCTCCCCCTCTCCCTCTGCCCCCCACTTCGCCGCACTGTTGTCTGTGTCCGTGGGTTATGCCCACATGCATATCAGTGCTTTGATTCATCTCTTCCCACCCCCACCCCCTACAATAACCGGTTCGTAAATAAGCCCGAGACCCTGTCCCCAGCTCATCCCTGTCCTATGAGCTCTTTGCTCTCCCATGGACGCCTTCTGTCCTCTTGCTTGGATATCTTCAGGAGTCTTGTTTTTATAGCTCTGAACGACCCTTGAGATGTCACTTCATTATGTCACAGTAATTCTTTGCCTATTTTGAAAACCACGCTATGTTCAGTTAAGGTGTGAGTATTCTCCCAGTGTGTTAGCCTTTACGGCTTTTGTGTGTGTTGGTTGGTTGGTTTTCTGTTCTCATTATTCAGACGTTTGCAGCAAATGTCTCTATTCAACTCAGCGAACCTTTGTCATCGCGGTTTCTGTTGCTTGTGAGACGAGCGATTCATTTCAGAGCTCTGATAAATATTCCATTTCTGTTCTGCCGGTTTATCTAAAATCTAGGTTTGCATATGCAGTGCTCGAAGTGGCCTGGCTCGTGGGTGTGTGTGCTCTGTGGACCAAACCAGTCTGTTATTCCAAAGGACTATCTTCTCGTCCGACACAGTGTGGAAACACTCCTGCCTCGTGTCCTGTGACCCTCGTGTTTCTCTTGAGGGACCCCCATCAGTCACCTCACTGAAGTAATTGATGACACTCATCTGTGAGTGTGCTGGCCATTGAGCAAAACACACAAATGCACACAGAATGGGCCCACACACAGGCCCATGACAGCGTGCAGGCAAACCCCGGGGACCCTCACATCACTCGAAGCCACACCCACGGGAGTTGGTGGCCCTGTTCCCCACTACAGAACGGCCTACACTGAGCGGAGTAGGCAGCCCTGACCCTTGACTCTGGTCTGGGCCGTGAGGTTCGCTTTGGCCCAGTGGGTGTGGCCACCAGACCCGCGATGCGCACGCACAGTGCAGTCTGCTCTCTCACCCTGGTGGTCCAGGGGCTGCTTCCCCTTCCCCCTGGCCCAGGGAGACACACGCACAGACCACACGCCCTGGGGCTGCCAGTCCCAGTAGGATCCGTGACACACCGCAGAAAGCCCAGAGCCAGGAGCTGGAAGTCCACGGCAGCCGCTGTCCTGAAGACCCACGAGAGTGACAGTAACTGATTGTCGTTTTAAGCTACAGAATTTGGGAGTGGTTTGTTATGCAGCAGTATTGTGGCAGTAGCTGACTGATACAAGATCCAAGCTCACACAAACTCTCCAGAGACGTTCAGATCACACAGGCACTCACTGGGAACACGCACGTCACACACACACACACCCCTCTGCAATAAGCAGGAAGGCTGCTGTCCCAGGAGCTAGGACGGTCTCCCTTGCCCGCCTGAGGTCCTCTCTCTGCAAGGTGGGCAGCGCCACCATCGGGCACAGCCTGGTCTTCCAGAAGCGAGTTTGTCTGGAGCCCCCACTGCCAGGCAGCTGGGAACTCCGTCCCCTTGATCTTGCCTGCTGTTCTCGCCTTCCTCCGAGAATGTGTCGCCTTTGAAGCCCGGGAGGCTCGCTGCTCCCCCTCCTACCCGGTTGTTGAACGCCTGTCAGACTTGTGACACTCTACTCTCCCGAGGGGAAAGTTATAGCTGGATGTATGCAAACGAGTTCACAGAACATGTGTCTTTCACAGCCTTCCTCTGGCGGCCCCCCGACAGCCTGCACGCCCAACATCATCACAGGCTCCACCAGTGCACTAAACCCAGCCATCCTGTCTCGGGGGCACAGGTGCCCCACTCCCGGTCACAGCCAGGGGTGGAGGAAAGTCAGGGCTGGGGAAGCCCCCCCCCCATCTCAGAGGCTGGCGCAGGGGAGCCAGGGCCCTCTGCAAGCTGGCACGGGGTGGGCAGGCTAAGCAGGAGCAGCTACAGGTGGGCAGGCCTGGGAGGGGCCTGAGACAGCCCGGCAGCCTCACAGAGACCCCGTCCTGCTAAGGAGGGTTGGATGCTGTCTGCACAGAGGACCGGACCCCGGTTCACTCTGGGAGTATTGGTTGAGTTGTACCAGGCCCAGGTAGGGAGACACTGAAAATAAACTATGACAATCTGTGTGGTGAGGGCAGCTGGGCATACTCCCCCACCCACCCCAGGAAGTTCAGGGAGGGCCCCCCTGGGCAAGCCCACCCCCAGAGGTCAGAGAGCGCTCCGTGGGTCTGGGGCAGGACGCTGTGCCCAGGGGAGCGGTGGGTGGAGGGTGGAGCTGGGCCCGGGCAGGCCTCACCTGCTCAGGCCTCCTGGGGCGGGGCAGGCAGCTGTGATGCGTATCCGGTCATGTGGGGAGCCCAGTGCCCTCTGGCCCCCAGGAGGGCCTGGATTTGCCGCCAAGAAAGACAGGAACCACAGGAGAAGGAGCAGGGAGCGGAGGGAAGGCTGAGATGGGGCGAGCCCTGGAGAAGGGGGAGCTCGAACAGAAGACAGCACTGCTGGAATTCCTGCACTGGCCGGCGAGGCAGAGGCGGGCCGGACGTGTGGTGTTGGTCTGCAACGTCCAGGTCAGAGGCACATGTGTGCGTGCAGGTGTGCACACGCAGGTGTGTGTGTGTGCAGGTGTGCACACGCAGGTGTGTGTGCACGCAGGTGCGTGTGTGCAGGTGTGTGCACACAAGTGCGTGTGTGCACAAGTGTTTGTGCAGGTGTGTGCATGTCCCATGGAGCACAGGCCCTTAGTAATGGCACCACAACCTCTATCTACACCTAAGACAGCACCAGGGCACAGCTCAGCTCAGGGCGGGCTAGCGGGCAGTGGTCAAGCTGCCCAGTCCCCAGCTGCTGGGACCACAGCAGGGAGGGCAATAGAGCAAGCCCCGCCTCCTGAGCCTTCAGCCCGCTGGGCACCAGGCCAGGGTTGGCTCAATTTCATGCTCCAAAACCCCCACGCCAGGGGAAGCAAAGCAGAGGTTATTTTGCTCTGGCTGCGCTCAGAGCTCACGCCCCCAGCTCTCAGGCAGGTCAGGGCCCTGTTCTGCAGGGAGAGGAGGAAATAGGCCTCTAGTCAATGGCTTAGTCTGCACTGGCTGCCAGAGGAAATAAAACAGACATACTGTCCCCGAGAGTGTGTCCTTTCAGATAACTCGTGGTTAGAACACCGTTCAGGCCGGGACGTGTAAATCCCAGGTAGCACACTTGTATTCCTGTCTGGGAGCTGCAATCCTCCGTGGAGGGGCGGTGCACGGGAGGGACTGACCTGCGCACTTGTCCCTGTGCAGGCGCCAGCCCGGAGCAGTGGCGGAATCCAGGCCACGGAGCCCAGACGGCTTCGTGGGCAGTGGGGACCACCAGCGTGGTTCTAGAGGCGAGGTGAGAGCCGGCTGGAAGACGTTTCCCCAGAGCCAAGGTGAGATGTTCCTGCATAATCCACGCAGTGTACGTTGTGGTCGCATTCCACATTTACTCACGAGCCCTATAAAAGTACTAAAGAGAAAGCGACACTACTGTCTTTTTCTGCGGTTACGACAATTGGTCATAAACCATGAATTAAGCTAGGTTGAAATTCTTGTGTGTTTTGTTTTGTTTTTGGTTTGTTTTGAAACTGTTGTTTTAGAATATATTTTGTCCTCTCCGTTCCGAGGGAAAGTGACTGGAAAGGGGCCTCCTCGGGGCCTGTGCCCCTCACCCCGAACCCCCAGGCATGGACCCTTGCTCAAACCCGCCTGCTTCCGACAGCAACAGCAGGTAGCTGTGTGGGAGCAGACGCTGGTCTCAGAGCTACAAAGTCCCAAGACCCCTGGGCCAGCGAAAGCAAAGAGGAGTCGCCGCAGTGGGGAGGGAGGGGCTGGCGGCTGCCGTGAGAAGAAACAGACCCTACGTATCGCTGGTCACTGTTTCCTTCTGTGACTCCCCGTGTGGCGGACAGCTGGAAAGCTCTCTGATGGGGGGAGTGAGTTCTGCCTATCAGAGGCTTCCTCGGCACCCAGGGCTGGGGAACAGGAGGACACCAGCCATCAGTGACGCGAGCGGAGGAGAGGCACACACCCAGCCCAAGGCGGCCACCCGTGGGTCTCTCTGAGCAACAGCCAACTGGTCTACCTGGGACCCCCATCACAATCTCTCCAACAAATGGAGAGGTTATCATTCCACGACCTACTGACTCAAGTCTTGTAAATTCCTGAATTCGAGACTGGAGTCCCTGGGAGGGGTGTCAAAGGCCCATATGATATATAGTCAAGCCCCACCCCCATTCACAGATGGGAAAGGCTTTGCCCACGCCCCCTCCAGGGTCTCCTTTCCTCACCTATGACTTACCGTAGGGTCTTCACTCTCTGCCTTGGCAACAGTGCCCGTGGCCGCCACCCCCTGTACACTCCGTGCGGACACTGCGCTGGGGGCAGTGCACACACGATGACTCTGGGAGATGCATCAGCTTGTCGTGTATGTGCTTGAGGTCACCGAAGGTCGGAGGGGTTTCCCAGTGTGCCCGAGATCACACAGCCGCGTGCCGCTGTGGCTGAGAGCTGAGCCCGCTGGATGTCCACGTTGCTTCCTGGTCCACATGACACGCGGTGTGTGGGTCGCGACTCAGCACAGCAGCCGGTCGCCTGCGGCAGGGATGACGGTACTGGCCTCACGTCTAGTCCACAGTCCTCCTGAGCCAAGGGAAACGCATCTCCTTCGGGGACCCTTGCTGCCCTGAGGACAGCTAAGCGAACACGAGCGTGGGGAGCTTCCAAGCGCACGGACACGCCTCAGCCTTCGCCCCCACGGCACCGGTGTCCACCCCTCCACACCTGGGTCAGACCCACGGCCAGGGTCAGCCGGGACCCCGCCCGTGGGCAGACAGGCCTCCATCCCGTGTGCCCAGCAGGTGACAGAGCTGGTAGCCACGAGGGTGCTCTTTCTGCCTCCTTCCGCTGCAGCCCAGGGACCCCTCCTCACCCCAGAAGCTGGCTGTCCTCTCTGATCCCTGTTACTTTCCCTGTGGCACTGGATTTCCTCATGCTCCTTCCCTGGGCCCCAGTCCCAGGGGCTCACTTTCCTAGCCTGGGGACTCTGTCCTAACGGTCCTGGGGGCAGCAATGTGGGAACTGCGGCTCGGCCAGGTGTTGGCTCTGGGACCTGGGGGAGAGCAACCTGCCTGAGTCTGAGTCCGGGTTCCCAACCACAGGCAGCTGTTGTGACGGGAAGAAGAAATAACACGTGTGGCCGTCTTTGGTCCAGGGCAGGGACCCAACACTTCAAATTCCTGTTTCCTTCCATGCGTCTCGAAGGGATGCAAAGAGCACTGGAGGAGATTAGAAATGACCAGTGCCGGCACACGCCGGCGAGCGGAGCGGACCTTCTTCCTCCGCCACCTCGTCCTTCACGGGGTCATTGTTTTAGGGCAACAGGGCAGAGCTCTTTGCCAAGAACGCCAGCCTGTCTCAAAGCCGGGGTGAGCTACCCAGGCAAGAAAAAGCTAAAGGAGTTCATCACCACCAAACCAGTATCACATGAGATGTTCAAGGGCCATCTTTAAGAAGAAAAAAAAATATGAACAATGAAATGGCAATAAATACACATTTATCAGCAATTAAATCTGAAAAACAAAACAAACGAACAAGCAGAACAGAAACAGATACACAGACCGTTTTGACAACTGCCAGATGGGAGGGGCTTGGGGGGGGGTTGAAAAGGTGAAGGATTAAGAAGTACAGACTGGTAGTTACGGAACAGCCACGGGGATGTAAAGCACAGCGCAGGGAATATAGCCAATAAAAGTCTAATAACTATGGAAGTTTCAGATGGGCACGAGATTTATCGGGATGATCACTTAGTTATATAACGTCTCATCACTGGGGTGTACGCCGGAAACTAACATAATATTGCATGTCAACTGTAATTGAAAAATAAAAAATGATTTAAATTTAAAAGATAAATAAACAACAAGAAAACGCAGAAGCTGGGTGGGAGTGAGCAGGGTGGGCGTGGGCGGGGCAGCTCCGGGCCAGGCCGGCCGGCGCTCTCGGGCCACTTGCCCGCTGGGACTCTGGGACCCTGGGCTGGCCGGGCCCTGAGACAGCCAGGCCCAGAGCTGTGGAGCAGGAGGCCGTCGGTGCTCGGGGCCTCCACCTGCCCTCTGACTAGCCCCCCAAACCTCCCCACCCTCCCACTTCTCTAACCCAAGCTCACTGTCTGTCCAGCGACCTGCACTCCTACCCGGCAGCCAGGCCTGACAAAGGGAGCTCTGGGTTCCAAGGCAAGGTCCTCCTCGCCTGGCTCAGCCTCGGGCTCCCAGGGGAGGCTGCAGGGCTGGGGTCCCACCAGAGCTCCCCCCGTCCAGGAGGGAGCCCCAGCGAGGGCGGGAGAGGCCTGTCGCTAAGCGGCTCCCCTCGGGGATAAATAGCCAGGCCTCGGCCCCTTCTCGGTGCTCCCTGCCTGTGGCTTGTCTCCCCCTCCCGAGACATCTGTGACAAAAGGCCTCTTTGCTTTCGCCCAATCTCCCTCACCACATAAAACCATCGGCTGGGAGCAAAACAGTTACCTCACTCGGGCCTTCATCATTTTTCAATTTTCCGAGCGGCTGCCTCCGGCGCGGTGCGTCACAGAGGAGGATGGGGCCGCCCGGGTATCTGTTCAGCCCCGAGGTTTGTCACCGTCGCCCAAGGCAGGGCCACGCGTGGCTAACAGCCTTCTGCTAGGAGGCAGCTGACCGAGGGGGTTAAGCGGAGGAGTTTGGGGACTAATGGACCTGCGTGGGAGTCCTGGTTCTGACCCAGGGATACCACTAGGGGGCCTTACCCCTTTGGCCTCAACTTTGTCATCTATAAAATGGGGATCGCCAAGTGAAGAGATGGGGAACTACCTCGTGGGGTGGTAGGAGAGGGAGACGAGATGCTGCAAGCAGGGTGCGCAGGCCAGCGTGGCGCCTGGCCCGGGGAACACGTCAACGCGCACGGTTTCATCGACTCGCTAATGCTCTCACTGAGGTGTCCACTGAGCAGGGCTTGGGGAGCGCTCTGTTCCCTCGGTTTCCACGAGCTCTTCCAAGGCCCTGCCCAGACACAGCCCCTCCATGCAGGTGGATCTGGAGCCATCCTCGGTGGTGATGGTGATGGTGATGGTGATGGTGATGGTGATGGTGATGGTGATGGTGATGGATGGTGATGGTGATGGTGATGGTGATGGTGATGGTGATGGATGGTGATGGTGATGGTGATGGTGATGGTGATGGTGATGGTGATGGTGTTGAAGATGGTGATGGTGATGGTGATGGTGATGGTGATGGTGATGGTGTTGAAGATGGTGATGGTGATGGTGATGGTGGTGGTGTTGGAGATGGTGATGGAGATAGTGATGGTGTTGGAGATGGTGATGGTGATGGTGATGGTGGTGGTGTTGGAGATGGTGATGGAGATAGTGATGGTGTTGGAGATGGTGATGGTGAAGGATGGTGATGGAGATAATGATGGTGTTGGAGATGATGATGGTGGAGATGATGATGGTGTTGGAGATGATGATGGTGGAGATGATGATGGTGTTGGAGATGATGATGATGGAGATGATGATGGTGTTGGAGATGATGATGATGGAGATGATGATGGTGTTGGAGATGGTGATGGAGATGGAGATGGTGATGAGGATGGAGGTGGTGGTTGTGATGAGGATGATGATGGTGACGGGGTTCTCTCTCCATTTCCTGACTCTAACATTGCTTCCCAGGCATTCCAGGTTGGAGCTAGAAATTTTAATGGAAAGGATTCTAGATTGTACTCATGAGCCATGGTGCACAAACAGCTCTGGGTGCCGTTGGCATTCTGCAACCCTTTGGAAAAGAGCAGCAGATCCAGGCTTAGTGACTCACAGATTTTGAGCCTTGTTTCCTGCCCAGCAACCCAGATGCCTCTCCTCCTGGAGTCCACAGAACTGGGCCTTGGCTCCACTGGGAGGTTCTAGTATGAGCCGGCTGCTCTCTTTGAACCTCAGTTTCCTCATCTATAAAATGAGGTCTCCAGGGTCCCTTCCAGTGTGAATGACCCCACAGCCTTCACCTAACAAAACAAAATGGCTCCTGGATCCCCCATTTCCCTTCCCTGGCTGGGCCCACCAACGTTCCCAAGTCAGTCTGTGCTCTAAGGCAGAACCGACTCGCTCCAAACCCCAGCGAGCTGCCCCTGGTGCCCAGCCTTCTCCTCTCCCATCCCAGCGTGATCTATGGCTCTGGGGACTCGGAGTGTAGCACATAAATGCTGCAGTCCCAGACCCACTGCCACACTCTGCACATACAGTAAATGGACCATGATACACGTAATATTACATTTTAATGGTCTGCGACATCAAAGGCAGAATGAAGAATCATCCCTGTGGTGGCAATGGAATTAACTCCTTCTTTTCTGGTCTCTTCCAGTCTTCCAGGTAAATAAATTGGGGAGCGGCCCTCCGGGGCTGAGGGACAGCAAAAAGGTGGTCAAGACAGTATGGTTATGAAGTTAGTAGCTGTTTCACGTTAAAGCTTCTGGGATTTTCCTTTCTCTACTGCATCTGTCAATACGCAGGAATGACTTAGCCTTTTGATCAGACCCAGCTCATTTTCCCAGACTCCATCAAAGTCTACCAGGAGGCCATCTTCACACCCTCAGAGCTGCCCGGGCCCAGAATTCATAACCCTCCACGAGACAGGTAATCTCTGTTGACTGACATCCAGGTATGTTGAGGGGGCACCATTAAGTCTCTTAAAATACTAGCTCTTGTGTAGGCTGTAGGGCCAAAAGGGAACCCAGGGACCACCTGCTTCTCCTAAGGTCCAGGGAGGAGAGGACACTCAGTTGCCCACGGGTCAGTGTGAATCAAGAACCAGAGCCTGCAAGGTGTTACTGCCACCCAGATGCCCTCTTCCCCGGTGATGACACCCATTGGGCCAGGTGACCCTTCCAGGTGGTGGCCCTCACAGTGATATGCTGGTAAATGTTTAACAACCGGCTGGGGTGGGGGTCAATGATTTGTGGAGTTTGCCAACTTCTGTGTTTCAAATACTCTCACCATGGCCAGTTTCAAGGTACCAAGGGGAGGTCACTGGAGCAGGGCTGGGAAGAGATGCTCGGTAGCTCGCCGCTACACAGTATCTTCACCGTCAGATACAATGGACCTCAGTAACCTCGAAAGCATAGACCATAGTAAAATAGTTGGCAAGTGGTGAGTTTTGAGTATTTATTACTTATGCTTTTCATAGGAATTAATTATGAGTTGACATAATTCAATTTTTAAGAATGGCTGTGTTTAAAAAATCAGTTCTCAAAATTCCTGAAAATTTGACACTCAACTCTCACGAGGTTAGAATGTTTCCAGCACACAACTGGTCCCACAGCTAAAAGCCAATGCTCTGTGTCACTTCTATTACTCTGGAGATGCCTAGGAAAGCGTGTTATACTGGCTTCCCAGTCCCCGGTTGGCACAGCTGCCAACAGTCACTGACCTGAAAGGAACAGCCTCTTTCCACAGCCCGGTTGCTGGCAGATACCTTCTCTTTGCATTAATAAGTCTAAGCAATTGGTCAGCTCAAACACAATAATATTTTTTTGCTCCCTCCCCAAATGAGATCAGGTCCCTGAACTCTATGCCTAGCTCCCTGCCGGAAGTGAGATTTGGGCACTAACCACCCATCTTTAAGAGATAGGTGGCCTCTTGGTATCTGATAATCTCCAAAGTGGTTCTTTGTCAAATAACGGCTCCATCCCACTGACCCAAGGGAACAAGAAGACTCCACATCTCACCTCCAGCTGAGACTCTCTTTGCGTGGGGGTGAGAAGAGAACCATGAGGTGCCCTCCCTGAGGATGGGGAAGGGTCTCAGGGTGAGAAGGGGCGAGGTCCCAGATGGCCTGCAATGATTCCCGCCTCCTGGGAGTGACACCCTGTGCAGTTCCCTCCCACTGAACAGGGTGGAATAGCGATCATGAAAATGGCAGGGAGGACCTCTGAGACTCGGTCATAAAAGACACTGTGCGCCTGCCTTTGTCTCCCCTGGATCCCTCGCTCTGGGAGAAGCCAGCACCATGTCCTGAGGACATTCACGGGGCCCTATGGGGATGTCCATCGTGGTGAAGAACCAAGTCCTCCTGCCAACAGCTGGCACTCACTTGTCGGCGATATGAGGGAGCCACCCCGAGGTGGATTTCCCAGCAGCACCCATTCAGCGTCCCACACCACACAAAGCTTTGGAGGGATGGATATAAATAAGTCAAAGCATGATGCTTGCCCTCAAGATGATGTCTCCACAGGGCTGACACAATGTCACTTAGGAGTCACTTTGTCTGTGTGTATGGCATTGTTATTTGTTACACAGTAACAATAGCTTCAACGGGATGGCCTTTTGTGTCTCTTAAGTAAATAAGGTCAGAGATGGACAATCTAGATCTGCTGTGGCAGTCCACCAGGTCAGTGACCCAGGCTCCTTCCATCTTGTTGCTCGGCCATCATCAGCATGAGACTTCTACCTCCTGTCCACAGTGGCTGCTCGAGCTCCAACCACAATGTTGGAGCTTATCCAGAAGGAAGGAGGAAGAGATGAAGAAGGTACAGGCCCTGGCCGGGTAGCTCAGTTGGTTAGAGCAATGTTCTGATATGCCAAGGTTGCGGGTGCAGTCCTCGGTCAGGGCACATACAGGAATTAACCAATGGATGCATAAATAAGTGGAACAACAAATCGATGTTTCTCTCTCTCCCTCTCCTCTCTAAAAGCAATCAAGAAATAAAATTTTAAAAAAGAAGAAGGGCCCTGGCCGGTTTGAGTCAGCGGTGAGAGCGTCGGCCTGCGGACCAGGGAGCCCCGGGTTCGATTCTGGCCAAGGGCATGTACTTCGGTTGCAGTTAGTCCCTGGCCCCGGTTGGGGTCGTGCAGGTGACAGCCAGTCGGTGTGTCTCTCTCACATCTATGTTTCTCTCTCTCTCTATCTCTCTCTCCCCCTCCCACTCTGTCTGAAGATAAATGTAAAAATATCCTCAGGTGAGGAGTAAAAAAAACAAACTTAAAAAATAAAAAAAGAGGAAGAAGGGTACAGCGTCTTCCATTAAGATAGCAGATTTGCACACACCCCTCTGCTCTTGTCCCATTGGCCAGAACTTAGTCATATTCATGCCAATCTCTGCCAGGTAAACGCGGGCTCTACTATGAAGAAAGGAGACAATGGGTACTGATGGAAACAAACAACTTCTTTCCCAGGGCCTGGGGAGGCCCGCAGTTCTTCAGCCAATGGACACGCCTACCTGATGGGTCTCTCCGCTGCCTTGGTGGTTGGCGAAAATGCCAGTGTTCTCTTTCCAAGCCCTTCCTTCACCTAAGGCACATCCCACTATTTATTATTCTCTACCCCAGCACCCCATTGACTTGTCACTTCTTAACTGTCTCTCCCACTGAAAGGCGGGTCGTGAGCCTTGCCTTCCTGGTCCTGCCGTGACGTCCCAGCTCCGGAACACTTGCTGAATGAGGAAGTGAGCCGAGCACGCACCTCCGACACCTCCATGCAAGCTCTTCCAGGGCCCCGATCAGAAAACCGCTGTTCCAACATTTGCGTTTGCACACCTGTGTCCGCGCTGAGACCATTTCGGAGGCATCTACAGCCCCTTACCTGGTCTGTGCACAAAACTCCAGTGCGCATTTTATTTATTTTAAATCCTCACTCGAGGGTATTTTTCCATTTATTTTCAGATAGAGTGGGAAGGAGGGAGGGAGAGAGAGAGAAAAAAAAACATCGACGTGAGAGAGACACACCGACTGGCTGCCTCCCGCACGACCCCGACCAGGGCCGGGGACCGAACCACAACCAGGGTACGTGCCCTTGACCGGAACCGAACGGGGCGGACGCTCTAACCGCTGAGCCGACCACCAGGGCTCAGTGTCCATTTTAGACCTGCTTTCCCACGGACACTTTCCCCGACGCGTAAGGGCCTGCTCCAATGTGTCAGCCGCGTTTAAAAACTGCCAAACATTCTGATGAGGAAAATGAAACAGTCACAGAAAAGGAAACTATTTTTAGAGCTCTTACCTCCCCCGGAGCCGAGTCCGAGCACAAAGCCCACACCCCAAAGAGACAGGGAAAACACGTCACGTCCGGCAACTGGTCTGAGGGTTTGTTTCTGCCCAACCGATTCGGAGGTCACGGAGACCTAGGCTGAAGGACGTCTAAAGAGGTGCGAATAGAACCCCATGTTAAAGCAGAGAACAGGGGCCCCACCGAGTGTCAGGGCAACGTACCCACGGTTTGCAGGGTGGGCAGGTGCTGTGGGCCCTCCCCGGCCAGGTGGCTCAGTTGGTAGTTGGCTGGGCATCGTCCTGTGCACCAAAAGGTTGCAGGTTCGATTCCCAGTCAGGGCACATACCTAGGTTTCGGGTTTGATCCCTGGTCCGAGCACATACAAGAGGCAACTGAGTGCTGTTTCTCTCTCTCCCCCTCCCTTCCTCTCTCTAAAATCAATAAAAACATATCCTCGGGTGAGGATTATAAAAAAAAAACACGTGTGGTCCTCCAGCCCCACCGATAGAAAAGTGAGTGAGTCTCACAGAAACATGTACACAAAGCTCTAAAAAACCATAAAGGAAATGAAATTCATGGAAACAGAAACTACGAAAAAACAGTTGACTCCATCAGTGCTCAATACAATCTTTTCACCTTTAAACTGGCAACTGCGTTTAAGTAATCCTCAGCGCTGGGAATGGGCAGGGACACGCTCATCTCCCTGGCCCCTGGCAGGAGGCGGTGTGACACCCGGCCAGGCCCAGATCGGAAACGGAGGAGCTGCCCCGGCGGGCACACGTTCCGTGACACTCGGGACGCACACACAGCTCCCAGGACGGCGACACGGGGGGCCACCGAGCAGCGGCCTCCTAGCGCTGGCTGCGTGGGGATGAATTCTGGAAAACACCACCGATTTGCCACGTTCAGTAATGAAAACGTTTGCTCATAGAGGAAAATTGTTCTGAATGAAGCAACTCAATAAGTCAATTTGGAAGCTGTTTTCTGAAGTCCTATTGAAACGGGAGGCCTTCGGACTGCACCATAAATCAGTTTATGAAAATACAATTTCCTGTCAGCTGTTCTAAATAAGGTTCTTTTCAGACCATTGTTGAGTCGGGGGCGGAAACGATTCCCGCTTCCATTGGGCGTGTGTGTGTGTGTGTGTGTGTGTGCGCGCGCGCGCCCGTGTGTGTGGTTTTTCCTCCTGGTGATTTTAAATCATATGGATGGATGGGAAGTAAGAAAATGAGATGTTTACAACATTTGGAGGAGCAGTTTTTGATGCTGTGAACCCCTTCCTGTCCCAAATCCAGGTGACTGCAGGAAGAACGCATTCAACTCCAAATTTCACTCCACCTCACGTCTGCTTCCGACCTGCTGAGGATGCTCATTTAAAGAAAGGAACTCTCTTGTCCGGCCGGTGTGGCTCAGGGGTGGAGCGTCAACCCATGCACCAGGAGGTCGCTGGTTCGATTCCTTGTCAGGGCACATGCCCAGGTTGTGCCAAATCCCCAGTGGGGCGCATGCAGGAGGCGGCCAATCGATGTTCTGTCTCATCGATGTCTCTCTCTCTCTCCCTCTCCCTTCCTCTCTCTCTAGAATCAATAAAGAAAAGAAGAAAGGAGCTTGCCCCACCCCGCTGCCTGCCAGAGGGCTGCAGTGTCCTGCAGGACCCGTCCACGGAAGGAAGTGCTCCCTGCTGGAGGCCCAGCCAGCACACTCGGCTCCGGGCCCCACGAAGGCCATCGACGGGCGCTCTTTCCTGGGGAGGAGCCCGCAGCACTGCAGACAGCTATCTCTGCTTTTTTTTGTTGTTTCATTTTTAATTGTGAAACAATGCAAACTTATTAGAAAGTTATAGAAATCGTATAACACTGTTTATCTTCCATCAAGATCAAACTTTTGCCATAATTTTTTCAGATTGTTCTCTCTCTCTCTGAAACGGCTCAAATTCGTCAAAGCCACACGTATCATTTCCCCGCTCCCCAGAAGTCACCCCTGGCCTGAAATGGCATGAGTCTGTTTTCGGTCCTGATTTTAGTCTGTTTACTACGAATGTGTGAATCCACAAACCATATAGACTATTGTTTGTAGGTTTTTAAAAATTCACTTAAACAGTCATTATTCTGTGTGTATCCTCCGGAAACTTACTCTTTCCCCCAAAGGTTCATTTGGGATGAAGAGACACACCACGTTCTTCACCACAGACTCACGCCAGGGAGTGCCGGCTCCGCCCAGGGAATTTACCGATTGAATGGACTTCCGACTTAAAAAACACCACGAGTGTTTTTCATCTGGTGGGGCTAGGCAAGTTGATTTAAACACAAAAAAAAGCAAAGCTGGCCAGGAGAACCCGGAAAAGAAGAGCCATCTGGGGTGGGTGGGGGCAGGGCTCCCCACCATTAGCACACACTCCCCAGGCTGTAATTAGGAGTCTGGTTTGGGCACACGAATAGACAGACAGATCAAGGGGACCCAAAGAAAACCCAGAAATAGATCCGACTGCATCTGGAAAGTTATTATATGAGAAAGGCGACTTCACAAATCTATGTGGAAAGATGATTTTTTTTTTCTTCCAATAAGTGGTGTTGAGATAATTGGATAGCCATATGGAAAAAGTCAAGCCTGGAGCGCATACCACACGCTGGGGCAAGATCCAAAACGGGTCAGATATTTAAATACAAAAACGGAAACCCTCTAGGCACCAGATGAAAACCTGGGTGAAGGCCTGTATGTCTGGGTATGGAGGAAACCTTCTCACCAGGAGCCGTGAGGGAGAAGGCTGTCATATCCAAGCACATACAAATAAAACCCTTTGCATTAGAAAGCCACCATTTTAAAAAGCGAGAAGAAAAATAACACCCAGGGGACGCCTGGTTTCCGTCTCAGGGGGAGCCGGGGTCACCCCTGGGTCAAGCGGTTGCATCCACTTCCTAGAGTGGAGACCCAGACGTGGTCGCACTGAACGCGTGGACCCGGGGTCCAGTCACCTGTGTTGGATTCTGGCTGTGTGACCCCGGCCAAGTTGTTTGAACTCTCTGGACCTCAGTTTTCTGATCTATAAGAAAGGGACAACACCAGCACATCGTCCTGAGGCTGTGAGGAGGAGTAAGTTAGTTGCTGCGTATAAAATGCTTAGTACAGTGCCTAGAACATTCTAGAACCTCGATTACTGTTGGCTCACACTTCCCAAGGCCCAGAGCTTCTGACAAAATCAGAGCCCAGGCAGCAAGCTGGCTGTGGGGTTCTTCTCCTGAGCCTTCCTCTCAAGCTGAGAAACCCACCCGCTCCCCAGTTTTGTTTGTTTTTAAATGGAATGTGGCAGTGCTTTTTTTTCTTTATTGATTTTTTAAAGGGAGAGAGAGAGAAACATCGATGAGAGAGAACATCGATGGGCCGCCTCCTGCACGCCCCCCACTGGGGATCGGGCCCACAACCTGGGCATGTGCCCTGACCGGGAATCGAACCGGCGACCTCCTGGTGCATGGGTCGACGCTCAACCACTGAGCCACACCAGCCGGGCCTCTCCCCAGTTTTAAGCGGCAGGTCTGGTTCTGCTCCCCCATCCCACAAAGACCTCTGGTGCTCCCTACACACCCACAGAAAGCAAACGGTGCCTGCCACCGCCGTGAGAGCTGAACCTTTCTGACATCTTGACAGGAAATTCCCAATATTGTTTATAGGTGTTTTCTTTCTCTTTCTTGACCACTCCTTCTTGTCACTTATTTCTCCGTTCTGTTGTTTCTTCTTTCTTTCTGTTTTTTTTTTAATGAATCAGCTTTGGGCTTTGTTGATCTTTTTGAGTCTTTCTTTGTTTTCTATTTCATTTATTTCTATCTTTTCATCATTTTCTTCTTTCTTTGGGGTTTCTCTGCTTTACTCTTCTACTCGCTTAAGTTAAACTTCTAGGTTGTTTATTTTCGGTCTCTCTTCTTTCCTGATTTTTGCATTTAAGGTCACATATTCCTCTCAAAGCGCCAGTTGGATCCCACAAGTTTTGCTGGGTCGTGGCAGTCACTCGACCACCGGCTGGCAGCTGGAACGGTCCTACCCACGGAGGGTGGGATTTCTTCACTCCCGTCAAGTTAGGCCTGGCCACGGAGGAATGGGGTGTGAGTGATGAGTGTGACCCTGCAGTGGAAGCATTGAATTGCTGATTCAAGACTCTCTGGGGTGCCCCTCCCGAGACACAGGAGTCGGTGACATTCCAGGTGATCAAGTGAAGAAGCTGTGAATGACAGACATGAGACAGGAAGGAGGGGCACACCTCCGCTGCATGAGTCGCTAAGACGTGGGGCTTCTTGTTACAGCAGCACAGCTGGCCTAGCCCGGCTGATACACACAGTGTTGTCATCACTGTTCAGTTTTACGTGTTTTATAAACTCAATTCTAATGTCCTCTTTGATGTATAAATGGCCAACTAGTACTTTATTTTCCAAGCCTATGGGAGGCTCTGATCTCTAAT